>OX465282.1:6634967-7234967 GCA_949987705.1 Thereva unica
CGCCTGTTTCATTCAGTGTTCCTTCTCAAAGCCGAATTGAGAATGGGGTATGCCAACTTACGCTGCATGAACTTTATCGTAGTGGTTGCGCTTTGGCAAGGTACACCGACTTGTTGAACATAGACATTCGTCAGACCTTTTCCACGCATTTCCCAGATTTTTGAGCACACTCCGCCTGAAAGTGTAAAATGAGCGTTCGGTTTGTATTGACTCATAGCTAAAATGGTACTCAATGACGTTTCAGAATCATGTACATTTGTCGAAATTTTCTCAAAAATGTTAGAGTTATTCAATGTTGAAATACCGAAGGTCTAGATGGCGCACCCGATAAACCAAGATGTTAACTATAATGTCAAAAACAATCAATCTAATAAAATAAATTGACTTCAAATACAAGCACAGTACCCACCCCCCTCCTTCCGGCATGCAGACTTTTACATACATTTTTGAATATTTTTGCGCCCATATAATTTTTACCGCGCAGTCAGCAAAACAATTAGAGGGAACATTGCCTAGAAGCATTGTATTGGATTCAACCTCGAAGCAGTATAAGTACCTACTCACGGCATTGGACAAGCTCTCTAAATATAGCGGCTTATATCCCACCAATAAAATTTTAACCGAGAAAGTGAATATTTATTAAATCAGATAAGGGCCATAAAACTGATGGTGGATCAAATTTTACATCGAACAGCTTCAAATCTATTGCAGAAACAATAACATAGAACATACCACACTTCCCGCTTTAGTACCACAAGCGGAACTACAAAATCGAGTCATCATAAGCTGGCTTCGACGCCGACAAATGCGGACCGCGCACCATGGGAAGAGTGTCGTCCGTGAACGTACAGGCAAGTCTGTAGCGGTGCGTAACTTCGCAAAATCGCGCACTTTAGAAAACCAGCTTTAGAAGTATTAAGGTGGCCTGTCAATAGAATAAGCTAAGTAATCTTACCAATTAATCCCTCGGGTACAAGCTGAAAGTTTCCAGAGAGCGTTTAGAAAGCGGGCCCCCAACTAAGTATTAACAAAGTCCAATGCTGCTTGGCATCTGCAATCGAAGGAGACTATTGAGTGGTCGCCCATGTACTTGCCTGAAATATTAAGCAAGGCAAGAAGAAAAACTAAAGCTCTGTATGAATAAAACTAAAGCTGAAGGGCCAAATACACGAGCGCTCCATCCGACCAGCAAATAATAACAAATTTCGAGTCAGGGGCGGCGCTTTCATAGGTGCAAATGGTGCACTTGCACCGGGCGCAATTTCAAATATTGTGATTTTAAAATAAAAAATTTTATATAAAAACTTCGAAAAAAAAAATTGAAAGTGTTCACGTGCCTTCATTGTCATATATTACAGGAAATGCAGCTTCTGTGCCTTTTTCCATTGTCTTCTGCAAGGTGTTGCCAGTCCAATTCCTTTTAGTTTGCCTCATTCCGTCTTCTATCCACTTGATCGCCTCTGTTCTGAAGTTGTTGAAAGCCACTTCTATGTCCAGTAAGGCTGTTAAGTTGACAGTTTTTTTTTTCTATGCAAGTGACCACCAATTATCCTTCGAAATGTCAGAGCTTTGAGAACGGCATAGAGAGTTCCGAGATTTTCGGAGCTCAGGATTGTGCTGGAAATAGTTAGGAAAGTGCAGCTAACACCGAAAAACATATTTTTTTTTATGTGGCAGTGCTAAGCTTAGGAGTCACCCTTTGTACTACTAGTCCGTCATGTCATTTGTCACGTCATGGTGCAATGTCTAGCAGTAAGCTTAGTACGGGGGAGGGATGAGGGTGGGGGGGTATAGGTTAAGGATTAAAAGGTACGGGGGGGTATTGAAGAAGGTGGTGATGAACCCTGCGTTTGAACTCTTGGATATTGTAGGAGTTCGGAAATACTGACTGTGAGAGGTTATTCCACAGTCGAGTTGTTCTATTAACAAACGAATTCATGTCTTGTTGAGTGCATGAAAGGGGTAGTTTCAGGTGAAGGGAATGAGATGAGTGGGCTAATCTGGTGTTGCGGGTATAAGATTGCCGTGGAGGCAGGATAGCAGCATTAAACAGCATTAGCGGAAGAGTTTTGTGAAGTTAAAACGTAAGCAAACTCAGCACAAACGCAAGATCACAAGAATGCACCGGGCGCAATTGGACGGGACGTAATTCCAGAAAAAAAAATTAAAAAGATAAGATATTAAAGGAACTCCAAAAAATGCTTATGTCTTTTTCTATTGTCCTTTACTGCGATCAAAAAATGAACAGAAATTATGAGGGTGCAATATGGCATACAGTACCGGGCGCAAAAAAGTCAAACGCCGGCCCTGTTTCGAGTGCATACAATTTGTTGTTCTTTAGCTGTGAAATTTTTGAACAAGCTTGTTGAAGAATTTCATCAAAAAATATAATAATAGAACACTCTATTTTATTTATTTTATTCTTTTATTTCATATTCTCGATATTTACCAATAGACATAAATAAAACCAGATAAGATATTCAAAAGTTAAAATTTGAAGTGTTTTCCAATGACTATGGAATTTAATTTTCACTAATTTATATTAATTTATCACACATTTATAGAATAGGAAAAAACTAATTAAGAGAAACTCCTAATCATCACGTAGTATAACTATCAGCCAAAACAAAAGCTGGGAAAAAATATAGTCCCCCGCCATAAGCTACTGTTTTCGGTCAAACCAGTCATATTATTGCAGACCAAATCAAAGTCTAATTTTTTTGCAAAAATCCAAGGAAACAATCAGATTAATTAACAACAACAAAAAAAACGTCACGTCTTTATCAAACAATCATTTCTAATTCACCTCCATAAAATTATCATTCAAAAATAAATTTTTATTTTGGCTAGAAACATGATTTCCGATCAATATGGCAACAGTACTAATCGCAAACTAATACACGATCTTGATTTATAACAACACAGCATTGGCGGCACGCTTATAAAATCCATGAAATTATGTCATTGTAAAATATTTCACCGATATGTATTTTTGTGTTTTGGCTAAATATTTGTTAATTAAGGTAAATAAGGTAAATAAAAGTAGTGACTTGTGTGTAGGTATATGAAGGAGTTATCGTTGTTATCAGCGTTACGTTTTTTTAATGTAATTAACACGAACAGAAATTGATATTTTCTTTTATCAATGCGCGATAAACTTCAGATTTATCGTATTTTCTTTAATAATTTTTATCGTAGCTTGTTTACTTGTAAATCCAATTGTTTTAACAATTGTTCTCAACAATCTCAAAATGTTTTATCTTCTTGTTTATGATTGTGCAGAATGAAAGATTGTTGGGGGAATAATCTAAAATGAATTTTTGGAGTTGTTTAAGAATTAGTTTCCAGCTCTTGTTTTGATAGCACCGGCACCACAACCTTCGGTTGTCGGTTGATGGGAATCGTCTTGTTTAAGCAGACATAATACTACAACAAGGCTCCCGTCTAGCGTCGGCCCTAGGATAGAGCGGTCGCTCTAGGCGCCAGGTGGTAAGGAGCGCCAAAATGAATGCGAAAAACTCGAGCAAAAGATAAAATTTTGATGGCACTTTTTGAGGGCGTTGGTTGTAGCTAACCAAGTCTATGTACTAATCAATATGACTCAAACACGGCAGAAGCAGGGAGCACTGACTCCAAGACCGATCGTACATGGCCTTAGGCCACATCCTGTTCGAGATCCAGGGAGCAGACTGAATACGGCGGATCTAAACTCGATAAAAACCGCAATCCTAATGTGTAAACATTCGTGCTGTGTGAATGTACTACTAACGATGGACTGCGGATACCAGGCGAACTTCGGTTTGAATTATCCTTCCATTGGTAATACGGAGCTCTGCCATAGGCGACCATTCTTATAAAATTACCTTAAAAAAACTTTTGAAGATGGAGCACTTCTTAATACTCCAAACATTTCTGGGGCTCTCACACAGCTACCAAAAGAACGACCTACAAGGCCAGTTAGATATTTTTGGATCCATACTTCAAGGTGTCGAATGTGGTCCCAGTGAAGGAAAGTTTTCGGGATTCTTCTTCAGGGAGGGCAGTCTGAGCCCGTAAACCCAGGGATGGAGTATATATATATAGATTTTCGAGGGATATCGAATCAGACCACTATTTGCGGGTCCCTTTTCGTCCCTCTGCCTAGAGTCATCTTATTGGGGTTGCAGTGGGTTGTCCCATTGCTCCCTTACTTCGACTCCCCTAGATATCGCAAGCAGCTGATTGAAGGGAGTCTGCCTCATGTCCTCCATCCAATGGAGTCCAGTTATGGCAGCCCTTTTCCTCGCCACCGCCGGACAGTGACACACTATGTGTGTGGCCGTCTCAGGTTCCTCCAGGCACATCCGACAGGTGTCATCCTCCAGAATTCCCATTCTTTTTAGGTGATACCTGAAACATCCGTGTCCTGTAATCAGTGCCACCAACCATCTGAGGGTTCTCCTTTGCATATGCAGGATCCTTCTTCTGGCTGCGGTAATCGGCAACGTAAGCACCATCTTAGCCTGCCTACACGTGGTCATAGCGTCCCACCGTCTCCGGTGTTCCTCAGCGACCCATTTCTCGATGTAGTTCCTTACCAACCCTCTGCCAATGGCAGAGTATGGCTCCGGTCCCCAGAATTCCGAGGTTGACCCCTGTTTTGCCAGGTTCCCATCGATGCCTGTATGTCCTCTAACCCAAGCTAGCGTCACGTTGTTTTGTTGCGCACACCTGTTCAGTTTTTGGACACATTCCAACGCCAGAGACGCATTAATCTCTGTCTGATTCATGCGCTTAATCACAGCCTGATTGTCCAGTGCTATAAGGATACTTCTTCCCTGCACCTGACCCTCATTTATGTGATCCAGCGCGTGCAGCAGAGCAAGCATTTCCGCCTGGTAGACTGAGGTGTAATTCCCCAAAGCCAGAGAGCAGTCCTCTGAGAAGACTCCCGCACCTGCTCTGCCGTCAATCATGGATCCGTCCGTGAAGATATATATGTCTTCCGGTCTCCCTTCCGGGAGCGTTCCGTTCCCTATGAGGGTTTTATGATACCTTTCGGTCACCCTCATTTTTGTGATTCCTTCCATGGGCATCATGAGCTCCCTAATCCCTTTAATGCGATCCAGGATCTTCATGTGCCCATATAAGGTTCCTGACGCCTGCCATGCGGCATCCCGTCTCATCCGAATCGCTGAGGCTGCCGCAGTCTTAATCACCTGGAGATCTAACGGCAGCAGACCTAACAGCGCCTCCAATGCCGCGGCGGGTGTGGTGCGGAAAGCACCGCTCACACCTACGCTGGCCATTCTTTGCACCTTGTCCAAATGCCTCTTGACGGTTTTCTGCGTGGCTTTAGTCCACCAGACCACCGAGGCATAAGTTATGATGGGTCTCACCATCATGGTATATGTCCAGTATGCTAACCTTGGTGAGATACCCCACCTTAGTCCACATACTCTTCTGCACTGGTGAAGCACCCTTGTCGCCTTCTTAATCTTCTCTTCAACGTGGTATTTCCAGGTTAGTCGCGAGTCCAAGTATACACCCAGATACTTGACCATCCCAGACACCTTGATCCTCGATCCAAAAAGCATGAGGGGCTGAAAATCCAGATCTTTAATCTTCCTAGTGAAGATTATCGCGTCTGTCTTATTGGCATTTATGGTGAGGCCCTGTTCCGTACACCACTGCTCAACCACTTGGAGTGCATTCCTCATGATATCTGCCGTAGTGCTCATAAACTTGCCACGTGCCACAATCGCTACATCATCTGCATACCCAACGGTATGCACGCCCATTACCTCTAGCCGCCTGAGCAGAGTGTCCACAGTGATGTTCCACAGGAGGGGCGATAGGACCCCGCCCTGTGGGCATCCCTTGCTGACCCTCCCTCGAAGCCGCGAGTCTCCTGTCTGAATCCTTACCGCTCTGTTTTTCAGCATGCTGTCCACCCACGTTACAATCATGGGGCTGACCTCGCGCCTCACCAGAGCGTCTTTGAGTTTGTTGAACTGTATCTTGTCGAAGGCGCCTTCGATGTCCATAATAACGGCCATCGCTATGCCTCCGGTATACAGTTCCCCCTCGGCTACTCGCACCAGTTGGTGAAGTGCCGTTTCTGTAGATCTGCCAGCCTGGTAAGCGTGCTGGCTTCTACTTAAGGGGTGCCTCCTTAGCATAGTACTCTCCAGGTGGTCTGCCACCACTCTTTCCATTGTTTTCAACAGAAAGGATGTTAGGCTGACTGGCCTGGAGGACTTCGCCTCGGTGTAGTCCTTCTTGCCTGGCTTAGGGAGAAATACCACTTTGGTTTCCCTCCACACCGCCGGAATGTATCCTGTTGCTAGACAGGTAACGAATATTCCCCTAAGCCTGGGTGCAATGATTTCTTTGCCCCATTGAAGCAGCGCAGGGAATATTCCGTCACGCCCCGATGTCTTGAAGGGAGAGAATGTGTCTATTGCACGTCTCACCCCTTCCTCCGTCACCACCCCGTTAGCCTCCTCTCGGTTCATCCTTGTAGCCATTCTGTTACGAATAGTCCAAGATTTACCCGAGATATAGCTGCCAGGAAAGTGAACTTCCATCAGGATCTTGTTGGTTTCCTCCAGCGTCTCCGTCATCCTCCCCGACGGGTCACGAACGAGTCCGACTTTGGAGACCGGGTCCCTGGAGATCATTTTCTGAAGTCTGCTGGCCTCAGATATGCTCTCCATGCTCGAGCAGAAGTCCCTCCACGACTCCCTTTTCCGTCGTCGCAGAGTTTGTTTCATTTCTCTTTTCTTGGCTTTGTAATTCTCCCAGGCAACCGGGTCATTGCACCTCATCGCTTGGTTGAAAGCCCTTCTGACCTCTTTCTTCAGTTTCTCCAGCTCCCTACACCACCAGGGTGTGGGATCATGGTCATCCACTGACGTAAGAGGACACGCCACTCGAAAAGCGTTCTCTATCGCTGTCTGCAGGACATGCAACTGAGACTCTGCTTCTCTTGTGGTTTTCGGTGCCGGGATGGAGTATGTTGAGATCACTCATTCATTGGGAAATCTCCTTAGATCTCCTGCGGAAGTGAGGATACCTAATCGAAGAGGCGACTCGAATAAACGACCGCTTTCAGAAGACGGGGTGGCGCAGCCCGAAAACGTTTTATGCGATATCTGGAAGCTGGCTACTTCCGTGTAGAGGATGGTAGGGTCTGCGTGGTCCTCACGGAAGAAAGGGGTACCTATTTTCTTAATAAGAAGAGGTTTAGATCATCTGGATGTTCTCTAAGGCATAATAACCCGGCGAAAAGGGCGAAGGGTTTGGCCATACGGTATGAAAAACCTTGAGAAAAGTCGGACACACTCATAATGAAGTCTAGAACGACTCCAAAGCCGACCTTCTGTCAAATAGCGGAAAGTGTCGGAATTGGCGTGCTTGCGACTAACAATTCGGGGACTCTCCTAACCACGAAACAAATAGTTACCGTGCAAGGAAGTCTTCTGGAGGCGGTAGCCGAATTGGCTCATGGCTTAGAACAGCCCAGGTTAGTGGGGGTCGGTGCGCCCTCTATGATGGGCCGCCTTTAGCCTTGGAAAGAGTAAGCCTTTTTTCTGTAGACGGGAAGAAGCCGCGAAGCCTCTTTGTAATCGGGTACTTTCCGGCAGCAACTGGACCCCACTGGCATTATGTTGAAAGGGTAGTTGTCCAAAAGAAGATCCTAAGGGTGTAGGAGTGGAGAATACTCCAAAAAGTGCACCATATAAAATTCACAGAGATGACGTTGTCAGGATGGTGAACACTGAATTTTGGGCTGATGGCAGGAAAAGCCTCTTTTAACGAGAAGATGACTCTCTCCACCATCTCAACCTTACTGGCTCGGGCAAGCCCTAATGTCTAACCATGCAATACAAACCACCAAATAGCCTCCAAAGAAGTTGGTGCTGTTGGCGAAACGTCGGGGAACCAACTCTGAGAAAACATACTTCCTATATTGCGTCTACAAACGGAACTGTGACCCTAAAACCACCATCGAAATCCTTATGGGGCCCCCAGCGCATAAAGGCTTGCAAAAGGGGAGATATAATCCCGTAAGGAAATGGCAGGTCGGTAGTACTCGAAAAAAGTTTTATCTAGGACAACTGGAAAAAAATTTATGTGAAGTGAAAGCGTCGAACAAAGGGCGCCGAAAGACAATCTCGCTTCACCCTCAACAAAGGCTAGGGCCGGCACTGCTCCCGTCATCCCCGGCGGGTATTTCATTGATACACTCGACCGAAAATGACAAAAGAAGTCGACCTTATACAAAAGAAGCCCCCATATAAAAATATGCCACTTACTCCGATATTCCCTGCTATTTTTGCACTAAGCGAAGCCAAAGTCACACCTGTTTTATATAGACCGATATGCACAACTTCTCCAGCCATAGGCTAGTAGCCATATAGGATTAGGAAGGACGTGGCTTTACAGAAGGAGAACAGTAGTACAGCTTGATAGGAAGGCCAACTGGTTGAGCCTTAATCACTTATTCCAAGTCACTGACTGGGATTTGTGTTTCCGTAGTACTACAACGAAATCTGTTGCTCTCTGAGTACCGCATATGATGAACACTACCTAGGATTAGTTTTGTGAGTACACCCCTTTCCGGTAGAATTAGGGGGTAACATTTGGAGAATTCTATGTTGGTGTTGTGAATGCGACCTCCTAATCTCATAATTCCTTCTTAATCGAGGAATGCAGTTAACTTCAACAGCCTACTTTTGCTAGGTAATGCTTGTTTGGATCGTAGTGCGTTCTAGTGTAATTTCTATCCAGTTAGTTAACTTAGGGCCAGTAGGTAATGCGCCAGTTTGACCAGACAGTTTGCTGAATATGTCGTCACTATTTTGCTGAACTGGAAAACAAAAACGTAAGGGATGGCCGGACCCCAGCCTTTGAGAAATATTAATCTTATTTAGCAAAATTATGACGAATTGTGTCTCACCAAACTGAGGCATTACTAACAAGAGCCTTCTGGATCTCATTGGATGTTAGGTGCGCCAATTGTGGTTTACGAGACTTTGACTCTAGTAAATTTAGCCATCGGTGGCAATAGGCCGTGATGCGAACTAGCTTTCTTGACGATGAATACTTTTTCAATAAGACATGTCTTGGAGTATGGTTTCTTATGCTCTTCGACATATTTAGTTTTAAGGGCGGGATCATTTATGAAACATTTTTCCATTTTCGTTGACCTTTTCGATGTGATTGATTGGACTTCGTCTCGGTCCGCCGAGGAGCTTGATGTCGCCTTTCCTTACACCTGATGAACTAGCCGGGACATGGTGTTCGCACTGTGATTCTCTCCTCTTTTTCATGTAGGTAGTGAGTGAAGCTGGTCCAACTCCCTAAAGCTCTTTAAGTCAATCTCAAAATTTACCTGATTGGAGAAAGTAGCGATATTTGTTCTTATACGCAGTAGTGGAGCTACTTTTACAGCGATGGTTCACCCAAATATCATGCTTGAGTTACTGGGATACCAGATAGTCGAGGTCTTTCAGATGGTCTAGCAATCCCCATTATATGCAGGCTGTTCTACTATCTAGAACGCTAGCAAGGATGTCGTTTATTACTATAAGAAATAGTAATAGCGAAGTAGGCATCCTTGTCATAGCCCTGAACTCACCTCAAAGCTGTCGGACAATTTTCCATTGTGAAGAACTCTACGTTTGGAATTGTTGTATCGGGCTTTTTTCAATTCTATTATATGTATTATCAGGCAGTCCACGTTGCCCTAGAGCTCGCCATATGAATCTGTTAACCAGTCGAACGCTTTCTCATAGTCCATGAAAGCAAGGCAAAGGAGGAATTGTAATTCAGTAGACTGCTTCACTATGATTCTCAAGGTGTTAATATGCTCTATGCAGGAGCGCCCCTTTCTAAATGCAGCCTGCTGTCTTCTAAGCGTTCGGTCTACTGCCTCTCTTATCTTAGATAGTAATATATGGGACGTTCTCCGCTTTTTCTGCGAGTTTATTAATGGTGCAAGTTACACTATCATTCATTTCGTTTATTACCCCTATACACAAAACCGGTTTTTTAGGCAAGGGGTCGCAGGGAAGTACAATTCATGCGTCATATGACTCCTCACTTTTGAGCCAGAAAATTTGCCAGACTCACCCTCCATTACACTAACACAAATATAACATCGTACTCGTGGGTCTGCGAAAACTATGAGAAATTCCCCCTCTCATTCGCGTTTATTGCACAACTACAAACGCATCACAATCTTTACACAAAAAAGAGGTAGAAAAATGAATGCTTAGTGTAATACCCGCATCATACACAAACCGTTTTGATGTGAGTATCGAGTGATGGATAGTGTAACTTGCACCTATCTGCTGCCTTTTATCACGCCGGAAACTTCTCTTTACCTCCCGGTGTAATTGGGAGTATTCCCGTTAAAGTTGTTGACGTCTGACATCTCTTACACCGTCCTGCTATCCAGCAGTGTGGTGTCTGGAAGAAGTTTGAAAGCTTTGTACAAAGTAGATATGGTGCCTTTTCGCATTCCACCCTCATCGAGCGGCCAATTCGTATGGCGACAACCATCCTTTGAAACATAGTGGTTCGCTTAATGACCCCAGGTTGAACTTTAATGAGGATGGATGAGCTGATGATGAGATGCCGCACTCGGCCGGTTCTTTGAAACTTTGATACCTTTGATCCCCACCTCTCTGGACAAGTAGCAATTGATTTCTTGTCTTCCCACAACCCCATTGCTGATTGAGATTAGTTCTGAAGTATCGCAGCGTGTGTTCATGAGACCATTCCAACTCGTTTACACCGCAGTATGCAGGACCATTGGCTCATTGAGCCATCGTAGGAATTTAACAATGCTCACAAAATTCTATCGCCATTAGAGGCTGAGCCAAATCAAAAGGAAAATTAGAGGGCATGTGAGGAAATAACAATTCCATACACATTAAGATTGCGTCTATGGATAAAACACAAGCCCACATGCATTGTAATTTCCCTTTCGAAATTGGTCAACGGGCGAGAGCACCCTACAGCTACGGTGAATGATGATTAAGAATATATGAAAGTTTATAAACGAATAGAATGACCATCATACACTGCTAAAAACCTTTGTATTTCGAGAAGTTTTGTTGAAGTTAATAGCTGGGTTTAATGAAACCGAAAATAGGCAGAGAAGCTCAAGGCAGCTTGACCTCGAGCAGCAGTCAAAAACAGTAGATCAAGAAATCTTACCCAAAGTTATTCTGCTACAAAAGATCAACGTCAATTAAATTGCTTTAGCTCATGAAACTTTTTTTTTCATTAAGTATATTTTTTTTAAAATATTCTTCGATATCAATGTTAATTCCATATGTTCCGTAATTTTTCCCTTGAGAGACGCAATCGAGTTTACAATTATTTCAGTATAGTTATTCGGCATGCATTTTAACAGTGTGTTGTTTATTATCTACTTTCGTAGTGAGGACTTGAGACAGAGGTTTTGATTTTTCGTTTTGATTTGGCGCAGCCTCTATCCAAGTGACTATTACACTGAAATTGCCGCTCTCTTGCCTACACGGCAATGCTTTTCCCATCTTTTTGGCGCACAATACGGTTTCGAATATCGGTTATAAATAAAACAACTCGATTGTGTGAATAATCTTCCGCATTCAGCATATTCGAACCCGTACAACACGCGTAAAAGTTCAATCGTAAGGTTAATCGACATCTACTCAATCACCCCTTGTACTCCGCTAACCTGCCCTTTTCCCCTCTATCCTTTAAACAAAGCTTACTACTAAAAATTGCACCATGACTTGAACGACATGACCGACTGGTAATATAGGGGGTGATTCCAAAACTTACACATTATAAAAAAAAATAATTAACGTTGCCCCACACACTTCTGTACTAAAAAAGTATAGAAATAAGTAAAAAAAAGTACAAATCCACTTAAAATTAATTATCCTTGAACTCAACAATTAAATTTATTATCTCATATACAACTACAAAACATAGTACCATAAATACGTAGTTATATCGTTTCTATATACATACCTGTCACAGCCGATTGAAGTTCACTTTAACAAAAACAACCCCTACTAAAATACATTACTCTCCACCCAATCAAACGTCATAAATTCCCCATCATAAAAAATTCAATTATAAAATTTCAAGAAATGCTTCTTAATTATGTAAAAATTCGTCGTTTATGTGGTATTAATGTAGTATAAATGTGTTATTTATGTGCTATCTTGAAAAACCATCATAAGCATGCGTAATCGACGACTTATACACCTGTACAAATTACACTTTTATTAATCGCATATTTGAAAGTGAAAAAACAAAAAAGGAAAAGAGTAAATAATATTATAAGTAGTAATCAGTGCTGATAACAGAAGTCAGGTAATCCAATAATTTTTTTTGTGGCTCTTATTAAGTCTTAAAGTCTGTCTACCTTCGACAGATTTAAGTCATTTTTTTCGTGTAATAAGCAACAGTTAATTGCAGGCGTTTGACTTGTAAGGAGGTGTATTTTGAATAGTATAAAATTAATTGTTTTAATATTTTATATTTTTGTGAACTACATATATAAAAAATGTGTTCAGACTGTTTCATTTAAGTTTATTTGTTTTTTTAAGCAGAAATATTTTCTGTGTAACCAAAAAATAATTGTTCTGTGATTAATTAGTAAATAATTTTATAGTTTCCAAGTGCGTAAAACCACAAGAGGTTAGTGATTAACAAATTGTTATTCAAGTTTTGTATTGATAACGTTGAAGTATGTAATAAGAGACGTGGAAGAAAAATATAAGTGGAAAACACATAAGTATGAATTTAAAAGCCTATGAGAAAAAAAAACAAGCGGATCAAAGTGGTGTTAATTGAATTTATTTTCAATTTTATACATCTACAACTCTTAGTAACAAGCGGTGCCATATTTATTTTGCACAGACTAATTCGTTATTGAAATGGTCTCGTTATGGACAGGGATGGCACTTTCATAGGTGCAAATGGTGCACTTGCACCGGGCGCAATTCAAAAGAAAATGAAAAAGTGTTGCCTCGCTTTCAATGTCATATATTAAAGGAACTGTCTCTGCCTTTTTCCAATGCCTTTCGTCTCATTTCGTCGTATTTCAACGCCGTTCGTCTCATTTCGTCGTATTTCCTCTCTTGGCCGGCACGGTGCCATAGTTCATGATTTGTAATTCGTACTAGTCGTACTATTAAGGATCCCTAATTCGGTGATAAACACCAGGATTGAAGTTTTTGAAAGCGATAGCTATTAAGATGGACTATTTTTTTTTTCTATGTAGTATTCTACAATAGAAAGTAATACAAGCAGTGCAGTAATCACCTATTATCCTTTGAAATATGAAGGCTTGGAGAACGACATAGGGATCTCTATTATAGAGATTCGAGTATATAGTACTTTAGATGTTCTAAGTACAGTAAAAGCGTAAACAAAATCAGCACAAAAGTAAGAAGTAAGCAAATCCTGATTGGATTAATGCAGGGGCGACGCTTTCATAGATGCAATTGTTGCATTTGCACCGGGCGCAACTGGACGGGTGCAATTTCAGAAAAAAAAAAACAAGAGTTCTCGTGCATTCATTTTCATATATTAAAGGAAGTCCACAGAGTGCTTGTATTTTTTTCCATTTCCTTCAACGCAATCAAAAAACGACCAGCTGATGGGGGCGCAATATGGCATACTGCACCGGGCGTACAAATGCCAAACGCCGGCCCTGGTTATGGATATGGCGCATTCGCTCAATCTTATTCAAAATTATTAAAAAATCTTATAACAAAATCTAGGGGTAAATCTGAAATTTCAAATGGCAACACCTATTTTTCCACGAATTCTGACTCTCCGAAGGGGTGTATGAAACTCCCAAACCAACAAAAATGAAAATTATCCCAAAATTTTCGAACCAACGTTTCATATTTTTTGTCGGAAAACCATAATTCGAGGGCATAAGTGGTGGGGGGTGATCACCTTCCAAGAGGAAAAATTTTGCTCAAACCTTTTTTCACGAAAACGAAATACAAATATATTCATCCAGAGCTATTAAACTAACATAACTTTTACAGTTATAGAGCCATCTCGCTGAGGGTACAGTGGATTATACACTACTCCTCAACTTCGATTGAGTACCCCTTGTCTTCCATTCAATGAATTCCTGTAGTAGAAGCCCTCCTCGCTAGCACTGAACATCCCAAGTAAAAATAAAAAATTGCCTTACAACGGGCTAACACCGGCCGCTTGGCTTTTTAAGGGGCATATGAAGACCGTAGAGTTTTTAGCTATTTTTAATGGGAGCACAAACGGCTTCAAGACGGCCAAACTTGACCAAAAGATTTAAATGACCAAGTACTGAGCTGTACAAACGGACATTCGACATGAAATTTGAGTCAACAAGGAATTTGCACCAAATGTATTGTTGAATGTACTTTATGTGCAGAGATACCGCTTCCAATTTAGGTCTATTGGGCACCGCTACGAATTTAGGTCTATTGGCCATATAAGGGAATATAACTCGAGGTAGGAGTCTACCAAAATAACCATAACCTACGAAGGCAACTATAAATTTTACTAAGAATCGGCGAGACGTGGTCGCAACAAGTTAACCTCGAGCTCACCACAATACTCAAATTCGTAGCTGTATTCACAATACATGGTTATTATCAATCGTGATAGTTTTTAGACAGTATTAACTGAGCGACGGCTAATAAATAAGGCCACGATCTTTTCAGGGTTGAGCCTAAGATAGTTATTAAACGTCCAACTTGAGATATTGCGCAAGTCATCATTCACTCTCTTAATGCATTTACCTAGTTTATCAGATGAATAAGAGGTATACACTTATGTATCATCGGTGAAGAAGTGAAAACAACAGTTCCGGATGAAAGTAGACATGTCATTCGTGAATAATGTGTAGAGGAAAGATCCGAGAACCCAGTCCTGCGGTACTCCTGACGGCACAGGAGGAAAAGATGAGTACTTTTTGTTCCACTTTGACTTGTGCAGTGTTGGAGAGGAACGAGGGGAGGGGAGAGATAGCAGAAGACGAAAAATGGAAGGGAGGGCAGTAAGTTTATATAGAGATTATGGTTAATGGTGTCAAAGGCTTTTGAGAAATCAAGTAAAGCCAACACAGCGGTCTCTTTATCATCCAGCTTAGCTCGAACATGCGTGGTGACCTGCAGGAGTGCAGTCTTATAACTATGAAACTGCCGAAAGCCAGATTGGCATTCACACAGTAGATTACTTCTTCTACTTCTATTCTGATCTTACATAATCCTCTCAAGAACCTTCGACAGGTAGGATAGGATATTAATCGGCCTGAAGCCAGATGTGTCTGAAGGAGAGGATAATAAATTTATATTACTAGTGGCATTAGAATGGACAGAAATAAGAGATGCAAGCACTTCGGCCGCATCCAATCATCGAAAGCTGAAGCCATCCAACGAAAGTGTAGCTCTCTGTGCTAAATAAATGTCAGTACGGGCTACCGGTTGGATAAATGATTGATTCATAAGCTCTATGTCAATATTAAGCTCGCTAGCGTTTATAGGCCCAGTATGTATTCCAAGTTTACGTATATTCATCCATACCTGTTTAGATGTGTTTGTTTTTATTGATGCCTGTGTAGCATTCTTATTCTCTATATTACTAGGCTAACGTTACATTAGTTAATTTCGAACATCTGTCCACACACTCCAAAGCCAGTGATTCATCTACTCCATCTCATCCATACTGATTATCCAACAATATGAGAATAGGTTTTCTCTATTTTTGACCCCCATTGAGAGCAAGCATCTTCATTTGTTGGGCTAGGTTTAAATCCTCTAAAAAGCTCTGGTGTTCTCTCTCTTTCTGCTGTCCCTCGTGAAACTGTATATAACGCATCGTTCGATCTGCCGTCAGAGAGCGATCCATTGACTGTAAAGGTTCTACGATACCTCTTGATCACTTTCTGTGATCGAAGATCTCTTCTTATTCTTCGATGACTTTACGCCCCAATTCGAACCTTGGCCTCCATCCTTGCAGACGTCTCTCGTTTTGTTGACGTTTAGGGAGAAGCATTATTCCGAGCACTGCTGTTTTACTCTTCGGAGGACTTTTCCCTTGGTGCGGGCAGTAGTACCCATATTTGTATGTCGTCGGCACACCAAACAGCAAACACGTCTTGTTTCTCTCGCCTTCTTGTTTAAGAGGAGTTTACAGTAACGTTCTACAAAAAATGTGGTATGTATAAAGGATATCTCTTTAGCATAGATCTTCAACGGAAAAGATATCACACTAATTGTAGTGTTTTTAACTGGGCCACCAGAATGTGCCCTGCTAGCGACCTCTTTGCCTTTAGACCAAAGCGGGAAAAATCCCATTGATCGATGCCTTGAAGGGATAAAATATGTCTATAGCATAATTCACCCATTTTCTATCACGTTAATCTCAGCTTCATCACGGTTTAGCCTCGTTGTATTCGATTTCGAATGACAGAGATCAATGAGAGATGCACCTTGGGGAAAAGCGAGCTTCTGAAGATCTTATCTGATGAAGCAGTCTTATTAGTTTCCTGCAGCCTTTCCACGATCATAACAGGGAGGATCAAAAACGTCCAACTTTGAGACGGCTAGGCCGTAGACTGGAGATAATTTTCTGAGGTCTGCTGAAGTCAGATTTGCTCTGCGTGCTCATGCAGATGATCCTCTACGACTCTCGTTTCATCGACGTAGAGGTTTTATTGTGCTTGTCCCCCACATTACCCGGTTGAAGGTTCTTCTAACCTCCTTCTTCATTTTCTTTAATTTCTTACATCATATGGTATAGAATCGTGGTCCCCTCTAGACGTAAAATATATGCCCTATAAAGATGTTTGAAGCAATTTCGATTGTGCATCACCTCAAATCCAATTGCTCCATGAAGAGTCATTATTGTTCAATGGATCACTGTCTACCTCGATAGGCAACATCTGGCTCGGCTTCTAGCTCTATAGGTAATATTTGTAACTTCATTCTTCTGGTATAGTATCTGAACAATATCCAGCTTCCTCTAACCAAAGCCTTATGCCATCACCCCAAATCCTACTCTGCTACGTTGCATATTCCGCGGGTAGACCTATACATTTTTATCGGAACAAACCCGTCTCCCAGCAAACCAAGGAGGAGCTATTACTATTCTCAGTTATATTCGGACACTCGCCACCATTGTTTCCAGATTGTTCTTCTGAAATTGTACGAAAGGAGGCGCCTTCTCCGTGCAAACCTGATCACCTCCGCCCCTCCTTCGGGCACCAAACAGTGGTTTGTGGAATAAGCTTGGGTGACCTTCCTCAAAGGATGTGAAGACGCTCCACTATCAGGTTGGCTCCTACCTATTGGGGGGTAATTTTCTTAAGAGCTTCGAAAGAGAATTTGTAGTGCACGGATCCTTTGATATCAGTCTAGACCGACTGTGGTGATAGGTCGGTTTACGGAAATTGTTGAAATCAACTTCTAGCTTCTCATTCTATAAAGCTAAAAAAATAAAGTAATTTTTCCTTTCTCTCTCTTCCACAGATACAAACGACGATCCCATCAAAATGTGGCTAACCAGTATTTACAAGACATTTGCCCGGCGAAAACCACTAACAGACTCATCAGAATCGAAACTAGCCAAAGTATTAACCTCATTCGATTTAACAGCATTAGGTATAGGAAGTACATTAGGAGTAGGTGTTTACGTATTAGCTGGCGAGGTATCCAAAAACTATGCTGGACCAGCCGTAGTTATAAGCTTCTTAATAGCGGCAATTGCATCTGTGTTCGCTGGATTATGCTATGCTGAATTTGGTGCTAGAGTGCCAAAAGCTGGATCAGCCTATGTATACAGCTATGTGACAATTGGTGAATTTATTGCATTCATAATTGGATGGAATTTGATATTAGAATATGCAATTGGTGAGTGGGATTATTTCGCATGGTTTTGTAATATTAACAATGTAAATTTATGTTTTTCAGGATCTGCTAGTGTCGTTAAGGGACTTAGCACGTATCTAGACTCACTTTTTGGCTATAAAATGAGAGAGTATTTGACATCAACAATGCCAATGAACACACACGGTCTTAGTGAATATCCGGATTTTTTTGCTCTTGGTGTTACACTTATTTTTGCAGGTATTAAAAAATTTGTTCATTGTAATAATTTGATAAACTTTATAAAATTTTATTTATATTTTAGTCGCAATTGCATTTGGAGCTAAGGAATCGACAGTATTAAATAACATATTTACAGTCATTAATTTGTGCGTGGTGCTGTTTGTGATAATTGCTGGGCTTTTTAAAGGTAAGTTTGTGAAATTTCTTGGTGATCTTGTATTGCATACACTGTTTTAAAAAGCGTGTAACAGATCGGGCGTTGTATCCTAGGTGTTAAGTCGACGGACAAACGACGACAGACGATTGCAAAGATCCGTTGTTCGATTTCATGCAGCGTCAGGTCCAGTTTTGCCACTTAAATAACACTCTTTCTTTCATTGTCCCCTTTACCAGTAAGCATACCGAGAAAGCCATCTCCAAACGATGGAAGTGAATGTTCTGTCGCTGTTCTGTTAGATAAGTGGGGGATTATCTAAAGGGTGCAGTTATCGCGCGATCCTCCTCCGGATTTTTATAAACTGCTAATTAACAGCGGGATTCAATTAGGCCGAACAAGCCAGCGGCTGCCTTTCAGCGAAGGGGATAGGCCTGCCGTTACAGTCCTTCGGCTCCACAAACCCGACTTGCGAGGGAGTGAGAAGCCGAAAGAACCCAAAACGGCAGGCAGTCTTTAGGATTTAATTAGTGGGTTGCTCGATGGTGTGGCTCGACCCAGGACCCTAAAATAAAGAGTCCTATGCTTTGTAATGGTAATCCTGGAGCTTTAAGTAACTTTTAAGTGGGAATGGATGATGCCCTGGAAGAAATTTTGAGCATACACACGTTGACTCTAACAGAAAATGTAGATATTGTTCGTATGGTGTCTTCGTCTGCCAATGGTGAACGTCCGGGAGGGGAATCTTGAGACACAAGGGACTGGCCGCAGACAATACCAGGTGGCCCACTTCCGATTCACTATCAGTCTCAACACTTATTCGAAGTACATCAACTTCCGATCCATCGGGTTGAACCTTCGACAATACCATATTGCCTTTGACTTTGCCCAGTGGATCGTAAGAAGGCATTTCCCCGATAAAGACCGAGAGACTTGATTATGCATGAAAGGACCATGACTCAGTAGAGAACTGGTCTGGCAGTTCTTGACAATATCATACTTAAAACTTAGCCCCAGATGACCAAGAAACCCAGAAAAAAGTGCACCTACCGCCAAGGAGTCTACCAAAGTATTACAGCATCACCACTTGATATCGTAGCAGTAGGGATTGAATGATGAGAGGCGTCATCCAACAGTATATAGTAACAAAAATGTCTCTCTCGACATTAAGGATAATCTTTCATGTGCTTTGGAATTTGTCCTACAAATAAATAGTCTAATTGATTGGTTTTTTTGCCGATCCTCTGTCCTATCATAGTCTCTGGGCTATCATTATTTCTGCGATATAGCTACCTTCTATTTTTTTATCATAAGAACATGCAAAATTTCAAAAGCGATCGCAGAATCCAGTTCTGCGGGTATTTGGGTATTTTCCTTCTCCGCAGGATCTGGTCCTTCGTCTTCCACTCTCCCTACGGTACTACCGTTTGTCATTGCGTCAGAGAGCTAGATCAGTTATTTTAACCGTGCCTCTTGTTATGGATTTCTTTTCCCTCCTCTTAGTCATTTCCAGCCCCAAACTTCTCCATATATCCTCAAACTCCACTGTTTATGCTACCGGCATTCCCGGCACAAGCTTTAGCTCATCCCTATTTGCAGCGAGACTGGCTGGCTCAGAATAGAACGTACTGCACGTCCTTCATTTCTTCCATATATCCCGGTCAGTTATCCTACTGACCAAATCCGTAAAGATATGCCCTGTAGCTTCCATATTCGCTCAAAAACCGAGAAAAAGTTCATTTCGAAACGTCCACTTCGACATATCCGGCATGAGTCTGCGAATCAGCTTGAACAGTTTCAGCAGTCTGCCAAGTGGCTTAGACTTAGACTTGACTGTTCGAGCAGGGTCTCGTTGAACAACGTAACACTACCAGACTTCATTAGTTTCGTACTGCAGTCGTACCTTAGGTCTGTTGGGAAAGAGTTCACGAAAGCCAAACCCCGATGTTTCCGTTACTCCTTTCCTTGAACCTCTGGTGGGTGCAGAGCCTATAAGCATAGCGGGGGCTGTCTGCGTCTGCTTGTTGTTCTCGTATCAGGGTCATTGCGGTGTCCCCTTTTTTTCTTCTGAAGTCCATGCTCCTCTGGATTATGGGACTGTCCCCCGTAGATGATATTGGAGCTTGTGCTGGAAATTATCTGGTGGGTCCAGATATTTTGGACACAGCGGCGACTATTTGCTTCTGTCTCTTGACTTCCCGGTTTCCGGACCACCGTCCTGCCTTTGATCTGTTGGAAAGGAGTTTGCGAAAGCAGGCTTCTGGTGTGCTGCGTAGGGCCCAATTGTACTCCCCACCTCTCTGCCTTGGTTCTCTTTATCATAATTGGTCCATTAATTAGTCCCATGATTATGGTAAGAAAGGGAAGGTCCAGCCTAACAAAGCCTCCATATCAAGATAAGATCTTATACAACTGGATACGACCGGTGCCAGAGCAAAAAGGGCCCACACGATAACTTTGCAGCTTGGCTTGGTAGAACCGATCATATTAGCCCATCTCTTTCAGAACAGCTTCCGATGGACACGGCAAGGAGGTTATGACTACACTTCCACCAGTCCAAGATACACACACACACAAAATGTTGCTCCCCTATCTCGCTTCGCGTAAATCAAGACTGCGGAAACCATTCTGGTAATGAAGAGTGTAAGGCTTTCCCTGGGACCCCACATCTGACAATATCCTCGCGATCGCACACCCCAATGGTAAAAACTTTACTGGGTGTGCTCTCTACATTTAATTTAAAATTGATCTTTATGTTGATTCTGGCATTCCGATTCTTAAGCGCCCCTTGATAACTTATCGATCTTCCTTTTACTCTGATCTAGTTCTTCTGACGCCTTCTTCTTGTTTTTATTTTCAGCTTCACTTCCGTTTTATTTTCCATTCTTTAATCACGCTTTAATTTTGTCGATCACTTTGTTGACATAATGCCGATTCTGTCGAAATGATTTCCTACGATCGTCATTTCGATATCCTCCACGAGGCCACCTCTTAACTTTAGTACACCTTCTTATATGATCATGCATAGGAGTAAGACCAATATAGAACCACCGAATTTGTCTGTACTTTGGTCCATCATCATCTAATGCAACCACCTCTTGACTAGAAGATCTATGGTGATCTACACCAAATACAATGTGGTGTCGAACTTGATTATCTTGCTCCAACTCAAGGATTTGAAAGCATCTACAGTGCATCTATCGTGCAGAGCTTGCACCGACCAGCATTAATTTTTAGTCAATACATATCATCATCATCACAATCTTGACCTTTTAGAAAGCAATATAAATATAATTGACGCGATCATTTTTATACCTTTTTCAGTCAAAGCGTCTAACTGGACTATCCCAGCTGAAGAAGTACCAGAGGGTTACGGCACAGGCGGTTTCATGCCATACGGAGTAACCGGAATAATAAAAGGTGCAGCAGTATGCTTCTATGGCTTCATTGGATTCGATTGCATAGCAACAGCAGGTAATAACCAAAAGTTACTCATGAAAAAACAAGTTAATACCAAACTTATCCACTTACAGGTGAAGAGGCCAAAAACCCCAGAAAATCAATACCATTCGCCGTCTGCGTATCATTGGCAATGATATTTCTAGCATACTTTGGCGTATCAACAGTACTAACAATGATGCTGCCATATTTCGAGCAAGATCAAAACGCCCCGTTGCCTCATGTCTTCAGAATGTACGGTTGGACATTTGCTGAGTACATAGTCAGTATTGGAGCAATGTTTGGTCTATGTTCAAGTCTAATGGGAGCAATGTTTCCACTGCCACGAATTGTATTCGCAATGGCATCAGATGGTCTACTGTTCGAATTTATGGGAGAGATTAGTCAAAGATTTAAGACACCATTCAATGGAACGCTATTAACTGGAACACTAACTGGACTTCTAGCTGCCGTTTTTAATCTTAGTCAACTAGTTAATATGATGTCGATTGGGACTCTTTTGGCTTACTCAATGGTGGCTAGTTGTGTTCTAATTTTAAGATATAAGACTGAAGAGAAGCTTAAGAAGAGCTCGCCAAAGAATGGTGCTATTTTGAATGGCAGCACAAAATTATCATCGTATTGCAGACAACTTTTCAATTTGGACGATCACAGTCTTCCAACGAAAGAATCATCAAATATTGTCACGTTTTGTGTTTCGATATATTGTAAGTGTTTTTAAAACAAAACAAAAACATGGTCAAATACTAAAATAATCATTACTCACAGGCATTTGGTGCTTCTTATTAAGTGCTGTTCTACAAAAATTCGAAGAAGACATCGAAGGTATCAATGCAGTAGATATTACCCTATTAGTCCTAGCAGCAATTCCAATCATCTTTACCCTAATCATCATATCCCGTCAACCAGTTTCAAGTAGTCAACTATCGTTTAAGGTGCCTTTTGTGCCTTGGTTGCCTGGGATTTCGATCTTGATCAACATTTACCTGATGTTGAAGCTGGACGTTATGACATGGATTCGTTTTGCTATATGGATAGTAATAGGTATGATTCTTTCTTGTTTCTGTGGTATTTTAAATTGATGATTTTGCATTGCATTTAAGGTTTACTAATATACTTTTCATATGGTATAAGAAATAGTAAAGAAGGTATCAAGAGAAGAACGAAAGCGATCAATTCTAGAAGATCACAATCAGTACCAACGATATGTGTGACAAGTGGTGTTGGAGGTGTTTCTATGCGATCTTAGGTTTAGATTTAGAAATAAAATTAATGTTTTTAAGATGATTAGTTTTAATTACCGTGTCAATATTGTTGCAAGTGGTTGAAGATCACCGATCTACATTCATCCTATTCAATTATATTGTACTGGCTCAAAAGACAAAAGAGGCATATCTTACAAAACTTATGTTATAGTCGATTCCTATCCTCCTACACTAAATCGCTCCCTCTATTGTCCTTGCTAAAAACTTTAGTAGATCCAACAACTAGTTTTAGTCGATTCGTCCTAGCTACAGACTATCTTCCCGGACGGGCTTTAGCTCCCCCACCAACATGTCTATGGAGTTCAACCTCACTGTCACTTTCGCCGCTTAATTCAACGTAGTCTTTAACGTGCGGATTCCAGGACGACATTTGGCCGGTATGCAACCCTAGTTTTTCTATAGAACTAGTGAGACATACATATCTGTACTAGGACTCTCCACCAGGAGGAACCAGATCACAACTACTTTCTTTAGAAGGTGTACTTTTATCATATTAATGTGACAATGATAATATCAGGCCAACGATTTTGCTAGTGGCATACAAGGACTGCCAACACAGACTACACTATGTCTTCTATGGAGCCTGTTGGAACTTCTTGGGAAACTGAATTGATCTGGATTCAGGAAAGCAATCAACATTTTTAAGATTGACGAAGACTTATGACTTATGAAAAACAAAATACAAATTGCGTCAGCCCAATTTTTTGTTTCAAGAAAAGGTCTATGGAAACTTTAGTATTAAAACAGATTAAAAAGTTTATAAATACCAACAAAATCAAGGCTGCAGTACTAACGAAATTGAATTTGATTAAAAATTTCATTTAATATTTGATATATAAACTTTTTTCGAGGCATCGCAATTTTGAATAGAATAATAGTATATTGTGCGGGGTTGCTGAAGTCACAATTTTGCGGTATGGGCAGAAAAAGTTTAGAAAAACTCTAGAGAAGTACGAGTATAAAAGTAACAAGACTTTGAACAGAGATTTAGCAAAAAGATGGCACATTTCTTCAGGGCCATGCGGGATATGTTTCTTTTACAAATGTGAAGGACTAGTCCACATAGGAAAATCCTCTTTGTTTGAGTCACTCCAGGCGCCAGCCTCCTACTACACTCTCAGCACATCCTCTCTGACCAAAAACAAAATGAACGGGTGTACGTGTTGTAAACCCTGAAAGGTCAATTGTAGAAAAGAAAACGTCGTGGTACCAGGTCTGGGTTTTCCATACCGATTTTCAATTAATTTTTTTTAACTTTATGTTACTCTTACTTAGCACACTTTATTTCTTCGTTCAGTTGGTATACTTTATACAGGAATTTTGAAAATCAGATTGCATTTGATTCAAGTATATTACATGTGTGTACCGTTGCTTGAAGTACATTTAAGTTATTTACCATTAGCATGATTACCTGTAATTGAAGTTTGTAACTGATCCCTGGTCAGCTGAACTTTCGTGTTTAGTTACCTTCATCGTTCTCGCCAAGGCGTATGAGTCCTCTTTCAGTAGAGGGGCTCGCTCGTTCACATGAATTTGAAGTCGGACCTCTGGAGTCTCACGCCCGCGACAAGCCAGCTCCCGCCTTGAAGTCCGAAATCCTGACGCTACCTGTTTGTAATGGCAGTGTTTAGTTCAAATTCTGTAAATCCAGTATAAGTTCTTCACCGCATTTCCGGGATCTTCCAAATATCTTTTCTCCTTCTTTGTTGGTGGCGATGAGTTTTTTGCCACTGGTGACTGGTAAACTGGCTTTGGCAGTTTTTGCTAGTTTCTAGTCAGTTGGCTACAGCGTGAATTCTCGCCGTGAGTTCACAGCGTGAGTGTGGAGCCGGTTGCAATCTTCCCTCTCAACTCATCTCGTCTCTCACCCATACAGGCATTTACGTAGCCCATGAATTGGGTAACGAGCTTTGTCGAAGTCACCATCCCGCAAAGAAAGTAGAGACGTATATCCCTACGTTCTGACTAAGATGAGCACCCCCTTTCGAGGGTGATTTTGATGACGCCGAGGTAGTAATGTAGTAATGCCTTTATGACTCGTACCACTCTGGACTCAAACGCCATTCCAAAGAGTTGGTGAGTTTAGTTAGTAGGAATCTGACACACCTGTCTCATTGAGGACCCCCAGCGGTGTGCCCTGTCTTTTTCTGGAAGTTGGGGATGAAGGATGAAAGTAGTAGAATGTGTAGTTTTTTTTTGTAAACAACGAATTAAGCATAGACCAAGTTTTGGGTCCCGTTGCGGTGGCTAAATACCCATTCCACCTTTTGTATCAAGGTGGCAAGAAGGACCCCTCAAATAAGGCCATTACTTTCGAAGGTGAATCATCTAAACCATTTTTATCAGACGACTGGTCATATTGTGGACTAATCGTCCATCTGTAGCAAGAGATCCTGCAGGACTATTAGAGAGAAAGCGACAGGCACTGTAGCTCTAGGTGTCACCATCACTCCGTATAGGATACAGTTTCATGTTAACCTCTAAAATTCGTTACACCAAGTTAACATTAGTTTCTAGGTGACTTTAATTTTATTTTTTTTTTAACTTTTAACTATAGCTGTAAGGTGTATTATCGCAAGAATTGCTTTTAACGGTTGTTCTGTTTTCTTCCATTTTGCCGTGGTTCATAGATATATTGGTGCTCTAACGAGAAATTTTTAAGCATGATATATTTTTTCAGCCTACATGCATTTAACCTAATAGTGGTAAACAAAAAAACGACAACAGCTCAAAGAACAAATTTCTGCGCGAAACACGTCATGGTACCAGGGCGGGTTTTTCTTCCTTGGATTAAATTGATTATATTGATTCGGATATTTTGATTTGAATATTGATGAACATATATTTATTGGATTGATTATATTAATTTACTCCTATTCAATTTTAGTCATCTGTGGGTTAATTTGTGGGAATGGTAAATGTTATGTTTGCTTGATGTAATAAATTAAATATGTAGAACTGTTGTAAATCATAACTGAGTTTTGGTAGGGAAAGTGGATATTGCGGGGTGGTTCGGCAATAGATATATTTTCAGCATGAGGTACTAAAAGGATAGACCAGATGTCATAACGAGGAGTCTGCGCCCAAGAGTTTCTAATACGGAGGCCCTCCTCGTTCCTACAAGTACTCCGCGTCCGCTCCAAATGGGGCTGCTCATGTCCATGTATATGGTTGTGCAGGGTGTTAAGGTAGGGCTTAAGGAGTCTCAACCTTCCACAACCCTACCCATCCCTGCACATCTTAGGCTTGACATTAGCGAAAGACTTGCGTTGGAATGGCCACATATTCCAAATCGCCAAACAAGAATCCCAGTGCTTGGTATTTCGTAAGAAGTGAAAGTTCCTCCTCCAGCCATCGGCCCGTGCTGTTATATATAAATCCTACATTCCGCCTCTTCTCGAATAAAACTCCCTCAATTGGTGCAAAAAAGGGCACTCAAATTAACTGACGACACCGTCTGCTTCACCATCGACCCCTTGAGCCACCGTAGGGTAGTAGCAGTACTGACAAAATTTTATCGCTACTATCATAGTGGCTGTTCCTCCGAAATAAACGCTCTCCTGCCTCCACGGCAATCTTATGCCCGCAACACAAGACTAGCCCACTCGTCTCATTCCCCCCATCTGCAACTCCCCCTTTCTAGCGCTCAACAAGATATGAATTCGTTTGTAAATAGAACAACTTGACTCTGGAATAATTTCTCGCAGTCGGTATTTCCGAGCTCCTATAACATACAAGAGTTCAAACGCAGAGTTCATCACCACCTTCTTCAACACCCCCGTACCGTTATAATCCCCCCCCCCCTCCATTGTACTAAGCTTACTGCTAGCCATCTAGACATTACACCATGGCGTGACAAATGAGCTGACGGTTTGGTAGTACAAAGAGTGACTCCTGAGCTTATCACTGCCACATAAAAAAAAACCCCCTCCGGCCTAGATTTTTGACGGCCTCATCACAGTAGATTCCTACATACACGAAATAGTCAAAATGAGGCAAGGTACGATCACGCCTATGTAGAATACTACTAGTCCGTCATGTCGTTCAAGTCATGGTGTAATATATAGTAGTAAGCTTAGGAGTCTGGAGGGTGCATGAGTAGATGTCTATGAACCTTGCGTTTGAGCTCTGAGATGTTCGGAAATACCGACTGCGGAAGACAGTTCCACAATCAAGTTGTTATATTTATAAACGAACTGCTAAACCGTAATGTGCGTGAAGGGGAGGGCTGCAGAGTGAAGGGGTGAGCAGAGTTGGCTAGTCTAGTGTTGCGGGAAAAAATTGCCGTGTAGGCAGGAGATTTTTGATAACAGTGGAGCAGTCACTATTGTAATAGCGATAAAATTTGATGAGCGCTGCTACCTTCCTACGGTGGCTTAAGGGATCGATGGAGGAGCAAAGAGTGCTATCGTCAATGAGTTTGATGGCGCGGTTTTGCACCTTGTCTAGCCAATCCAAGGTGGTTTTAGGGGCGCCCGCCCAGATATACGAGTAGGACTTGTAGATTACAGCCAAGGCAGTTGGATGAAGGAGAAACTTGAATTTCTTGAGGAAGCCGAGGCATTGATACGCTTGTTTGGTGACTTGGAGTATGTAATTATTCCAACGTGTAGGTCAAGCAGCATTGGACGTGGTTAGTACTTAGTTGGGGGACCACTTGGTAAAACGACTTTCGCATTTAGAATAGTCGATTACGAATACATTCATATCTGTAACAAAGCGTGCATTTTAAGATTGTCATGCCTGTAGGTGGAGGATGCATACATCTATGGCGGGCGTTTTTTTCTATGGCAGGTGCATTTATTCGCTATGCGTACTGGTTGCTTTTAAAAAAAAACTAACCAACTAAATTATTTTTAATCAAGAATGAAAAAAGATACTTATAAAATAAATAAAAGCTAAAATTTTTATCTGTGATGCTTTTATAAATTGCAATCGTTTCTGTTTATTCCAAAAAGTTCAAAGAGATCAAACGAGCTGTTACACAATACTATCTCCTACTTATCACCTTCCTAGATTGGTGACCTATAACTTTTTGTATTACACCGGAAAGACTGTTTTTCCACTGTTCTTGTCTAAACTGATAGAAGTAACGACCCCAGCTAATAATATTAAGGTCACTAACTTTTTGCAATAAAAAAAATAAAATAAAAATAATAAATGAAACAGATGAATCACATGTCGTTCTAACAAATAATTTTTTGTGTTTTTGGTGATTATCCCCTTAGTCACACAAGAATTGGTACTACTATTTTTTCATAAATCTTTATACAGGAACACACCCCCTTTTTACACCCCCTCCAAATATACATATATATGACAATAGTACTTTTGTAAAGGTATGTGAAGATAATAGCCTAGATCTTAAGTTATTATAATACTTGATAGTGATAAGAATGGCGCATTCCGAAGTAGGGTACTCGTACTTTCGTGCGCTCAATCAGTGTCGATGGAATTCTCTTCTATGCGAGAGTATTTCTTTTTTTCTGAAAGAAGTGTCTTTAAGTGGCTAGAAAAAGGTCAATACAAGTTCTTTTTTAATAAAAAAAAAATGATAAAGATAAAGATAAGGAAATTGAGGTGATTACATTCCATTGGATTTTTTTTTATTATTATTGCTGCATCCTTTATAGAAGATTTAAAGTATTGAACTCTAGTATGGGGATTTTATTACTGCGTTTTATTGAGGACACAGATTCGCGATATTGATGTTTATTCACTAAAAGACTTTTCTTTATATAAACCAAGAAAATGTTACTAAAGAAGTGGAAAATTTCTGTGATTTTTAAAAAATATTAATCATACCCCCTCGAAAAAATAAAACAAAAAATATAATTTAGTAAAAATACGTAATTCTAAAAAACAAATTATTCATCGATTTTGAAAATTGATAACAAAAAATTCATCAACCCCCCCAAAAAAATATATTCAAAAATTTTTAACACACAATCAGAATTTTTATTTCATGGTGTCAATATAGAAGAAAGATGATAAAATAATTAAAAATAAGGCAAGAAGACAAAAAAAATGATAATTGTGATAAGACACAGAAAGTTTGCTCATCGTTTCAATATTGTGCTATTTGCCTAGTATTACTTGTGTTTGAGGAAGACTTGTGGTGGACACTACTACCCCCGGGCAAATCAGTATCAGAATCAATGTTCAAGTGATTGGATTGTTTTGAGTTTAATAATAATAATAATATAAAAAATACTTAAAATATAATTTATAATAAAAAAGAATTAAATGAAATTAGTGAAATTTATAGTGAAATAAAAAAAATAAAATAAATAAGAAATTAGTGAATGCTTAGTGAAATTCTCTGATTTGGATACAAAAATTAATAAATAAATAAATAAACAAAATAAAATTCTTGCTCTCTCTCTATACAATAAACAAATAAGGACAATATCATCACTTCCAAGTAAGTAAATCCATAAAATTCTTAACATTTTCTCTCTTATTAAAAAATTTAATAATCATCAATAGTTCAAAAACATTTAATCTAAACTTTTAAATTGAACAATAAATAATATTTGATAACATATCTAATAAAATCTATTTGGTAAAACAAAAAAAATAGAAAGCCTTTAATCATGTGTGGAAGTTGATACTTGGTTTTTTAAAGAATTTTTCAAACGTTTGTCATTTTTTTTATGATTTATAATTCTCTTGTTGTTTTGTGGATTATCTATCTCTCTGTAAATAATTCAAGCTATTCAGAAGTTAAAAAGTTGATAAGATACATACATACAAATGTATATGACATTAGGATTAAGAAAAAGCTTGATAGATAGATGGCGTCAATTGCAAATACGTCATAAGTCACTGATCGGAATGGCACCATTAAATGCATGGTTTGGAAGGTGACAGTTCTTTCGAGTTTTTGTTCTTTCTTTGGTGAGGTGTTAGGTTAAGCGTGTTAGGTTAGTCTATTGTTACACATATGTATCTATATCTCATATTCGTAGGGCCAGACCGCTTCAACAGGTTTAAATTTGTTTTCGTATGTTTAAGAGATGAAAGACAACTCAACATACCCCTGTTTGCCAATTATAAAGGACCAAAAACCCCCCAAAACACACCTCCCTGCGGAATTGACTTTTTAGCATTGCGTTATTTGGATGGATCAGCTTTTGTCTAACTTCTAATACTCCCGGTGTTTCTTGGCTCCTGTGTCTTTCTCTAGGCTCTTTCCAGCTCCTCGCCCTTTGCTTCAAGTTCCGTCCTATAATCGGAGAATCTCCCACAATAAAAGAAGACGTGCCCTTCGTCCTCTTACATACCCGGGCATGCCCTCGAAAAACATTTAAAGGGGACATGCCTTATGCAGCTTGTGGGTCCAATGTGGCAAATGAGGGGCATACCGAAAGAAGGTTTTTCCCTTACATTCCTCATGAGCATCTTACAAAAAACAATCAGTGATACTGAAGTAAGATAAGCCCTATCAGTTTCTCATATGGATCTTATGAGACAAACCTCATTCAAATTAAATGGGACAATACCATACCTGCCTTATGTAAAAAAAGCTTTAAAGTAATACCCAGAAACTTGAGTTTGACTTATACAAAGTTTTAGTCTTTGTTGTTACTTTACTTCATATTTCAGGGAATTATGTTGGTGATCGTGAAAGGTTGTAATTTATCATATTCAATAGGCCGGTTCATCGAAGAAAATGGAATTGCATTGGCCATACCTTGCGACGCGAAAAGGAGAATCTAGCCAAACAGTCCCTTGACTGGAATCGGCAAGGATCCCACTGAGTTGGAAGAACTAGAACAACGTGGAGAAGAACCCTATTCGCAACAAATGGGAGATCCTGGTCGGAGCTGAGAGCTGTCACTCAAAACAGAGTCCGCTGGAGGGCAACTGTTTTCGCCCAATTTCCGATGAGGGATTAAAGAGGAATAAGTAAGTAAGTAATAGGCCGGTTTTTGTTCGATTGCGGAAGTCAAGCAGCATTGCACGTGATTAGTACTTAGTTCGGGGACCGAAACAATCGCGATGCTGTAGCCTCTTTTTTCCCATAGGGATGGACAAAACGTTAGATGACCCGAGCGAGGCGCGTAACGCAAATTGGGAATGGCAGAACACCATTTCTCCAGGAAAGAAAAGCCAAATCGACAAGCTTAGAAGAAGACATCTCCATGCATACGGACAGCCCAATTTGGGCAGACAAGTTGATTCACTAAGAAGAGCCCCCTAATGGGTGTAGACAAGTCCACTTCTGGACACTGCAATCTTAAGAATATATATATGAAAGCAAGAATCCGCTAGGCACTCTGGCAACTGTCTTTCAAGCAGAGGTGTACGCTATTCTGGCATGCACTCATGAGAACTTAAGAAGGGCCTACCAAAATAAACGGATTTTTATCTTCTCTGATAGCCAAGCGGCAATTAGAGCGATAAGGTCCCGTAAGACCAAGTAGAAATTAGTTTGGGACTGCCAACGTGGTCTTCATGAGTTGGGCGTTCTCAATCAAATTACACTTGTCTGGGTCCCGGGTCACCGGGGCTTCGAAGGCAATGAAAGTGCGGATGCCCTGGCTAAACAGGGCTCTGATTTAGAATTCATTGGTCCAGAGCCGGCTATTGGGGCACCGTCCAGCTTGCTGCAAAGGGCCCTGGCCGATCGGACTTTGATGAAACATATTGAACGCTGGAGGTCCGCGCCTGGACTGGCCAACTCTAAGCGGTTCCTTCCAGTGCCGTCCCCTAAGACGGCCAAGGATTTGTTACGGCGCAGTAGGAGTGATGTTGGGACACTTGTTGGCTTAATTACCGGACACTGTGCCCTAAATTACCACTTATGGAAGATAGGAAGGGCGGAGGACCCTACATGTAGGCTTTGCCTAGAAGAGGATGAGTCTGCCCTCCATGTTCTCTGTGAGTGCCCTGCAATAGCGAGGAGCAGGGTCTCTTTGTTCGAGAAGTCCCTGCTCGAACACTCAAGTCTAAGCGACAAACCACTAGGCAGACTGCTGAACTTGTTCAGGCGGTCTGGCCTACAAATATGAGGTGTAGGGGTTGTAGTACAATAGGCCAACTTAATGGCCGCAGTACCTTTGGACCTAATACCTCACACAGGAAAAAAAAAAGAATCCGCTTACAGTTATAAATCGAACAGGGGTAACCCGCTAACCCTTTATTTCCTCTCTTTTTCTATCAAGTAAAAATTATCTTCCTCCGCCTAGACGATGAGGGTCAAGACAAGCAAAGTCATAGGCAATTGCTCACCTCAGTTTTTATGTATAAAGGTAGTAGGCGGTTTATAGAACGTTAGATTCCCTAAAGGCTGGTGCGGCGCGAGTTTCTGCTCTTTCCATCGCTCTTGTAAAACACCTCCTTCACGCTAGCTGTGAAAACTTCAGAGAACCTATTAATCGCTACGTCTCGTAAGATCACTTCCACTAACACGTCTGCGTCGCCCCAACCTCTCACCGTTTTGTTCTTAAATCTTTTCTAATCTATGCCCGAAACCACCTAGAAGATTATGGGTTGATTGTCGCTGTACCCATATACGCGCTCACCTCCCCCATTGCAGGTCTTTACACCATTGCTTCGGCCATGTAAGTGATATCAATTACAGAGCTACTCCCGCCGTCTTGGAAGATGTTTATGGCCGCGTTGTTGACTAACACCCCATTTAGTCACGAGAATACTTCTAAAAGTATGCACCCTCCGTTTATTGGCTACCACAACTCGACTCGGCCCCACATTCCCTTCACCTGAAACTACCCCTTTCACGCACTCAACAAGACATGAATTCATTTGTTAATAGAACAACTCGACTGTGGAATAACCTCTCGCAGTCACTATTTCCGAACTCCTACAACATCCAAGAGTTCAAACGCAGGGTTCATCACCACCTTTTTCAATACCCCCCCGTACTTTTTAATCCTTAACCTATACCCCCCCCCCCTCATCCCTCCCCCGTACTAAGCTTACTGCTAGACATTTCACCATGACGTGACAAATGACATGACGGACTAGTAGTACAAAGGGTGACTCCTAAGCTTAGCACTGCCACATAAAAAAAAAAAAACATAGCAAATATAGACGTGAATTCCACCTGCTATAGCCCGCGTAAAGCTCTTTTCAGGGCTTTTCATGGTATCTTCCATGGCTCAGCTCCGGCACGTCCATATCCCTTGTCGGTGTGCAGGTTTTTATACTACTCCCAGCCGAGTGAAATGTTGATTTTAGCATTTCTACCTAGACACTTCTAGTGTTGCGAGTATAAGATTGGCCGTGGAGGTAGGAGATCGTTTCTATTTCAGAGGAGCAATCGCTATGATAATAGACAGAATTTTGTCATGGCTGCTTAGTTCCTACGGTGACTCAGAGAGTCGATCTTGGAGCAAATGGCGTATTTTAGAATAAGCTTGTGGGCCCTTGCCCCACCTTAAGTAAGGTAGGGTATGTTAACACTTTTTCTAGACTAAAGGGAGCAAAATTGGGGCTTTAAAAATTGTACAGGACTAAGACAATGGCCAATTATCATACTCATTAGCATACTCAGTAGACCAGTTCTTGTTACATTGCGTAGGTCAAGCGGCATGGGATGTGGTTTTTACTTAGTTGGGGGACTGCTCGGTAAAACTACACTCTCGTTGGCAATTGTCTATGCTGATGCGGATGCATTTATAAATTTGCATGCTTGTAGCAAGAACTTGCATATGGCAAGTCAATTTTTAAATTTTCATTCCTGTGATGGGGGCGTGCATGCATGTGGCGCGAGCCTGCATTCCCGTGTAGGATGCACTATTAAGAAAATGAACCAACTAAATTATGTTGACTTGGGCCTTGTTTAAGTCCAGGGTCATCGGGGCTTTAGAGTTAGGTTCCATTGTATTCATCGTCTGACACCGCAAATGGGTAGAAGGCCCTTCCCGATCGTACTTTGATGAAACACACCAAAAACTGGATTGTCTGCAACCTGAACTGGCGAACTCTAAGCGGTTCCTTCCTGTGCCGTCTGTTGACGCGGCTAAGGAATTGTTGGGATGGAAGGTTGTCAGGACCCTATTTCTTGGTTATTTAGTTTCAAAATAATTATGATATAAATAAATACTGTAAATTAATAATAAAACATTTAAAATAATTGTTTCACAAACTTCGACAAACCTTTAATATATAGTTAAATCAATCTATGATGTTAAAACCACTAACAAAATTGATAGTGTATTATTGAACCTTAAAGCCGATTACACAACTGCATTAATGCGGTTTCAATGAGTTCATCGTATTGAAGATACACACATCATCTTCTAAATAAAAATTGTGTCTACACTTGATAAAAAAATATTTGATTGATTTTCCAACATTCACTCTGGATATTGTGCATCGATAACCATGGACATTTCCAATATATTCCCAGACAAGAAAATAAAATTTAAAAAAAATTTAAATTGAACTTTCTAATCTATAATTCATACAAAAATGTGTAATTAGCATTCCAATCGTACATACGATATTCGTTCGCCACAACGAAGATGACTTTATCGTCTTTAGACCTTGATATGAACAAAGAATACTGGAGCAACTGAAATTATTGCTGAAATCATCATCGCAATAAATTTTTGTGATTTAAAATAAATAAAATGAAATTGAAGAATATGACAAAAAAACGTCATTGAAAAATTCGCGCGTTCCGATAACACACAAAGTGATATAAAAGGAGATTTTTTGTTGATGCAGAAGAAGCACTCATTTCATATTAGCACGAGACCAGAACTTTCTTGTTTCAAATAAAAATCTTTCTTTTATTTGACCCAAAAATTTCCATGATAATAATTTTTGATATTTTATTTATTTCTTCGCTTTTTTTGCTATGACTTCATCGATTTGCAAAACAATGATGAAATTTTGATAAAGTGTTTACTCAAATCTCAAATAAAAAAAAACGCTTCCAATATGTCTGTTACCAAATTTGGTCGACTTACAACTAAAGTGCAGGTGTACCAATCGCAAAAGAACGAACAAACTTTTACTCTACACCAGCAATAGACCAAACTTTTAAATGAAACTTGCTAGACAGTTCGTCACAATATATTAAATTAATATGACTAGACTTGACGACAGGAAATATATTTGCGTTAAGTAAAGGCTAAAGAACGTCGGAATATGTACCAAACAATAACAAGACAAAAAAATTCAAGTTCAACTGATAGTGTTCTTCTAATTAAATTATCAGGCCGCAATATGAGCGGAAAGTGTCCATCTATCAGCTTCAAATATTATAAAATTACGTCAAACAATAAGTGATAAAACGAAGCGGCGACTTTTTTTTTGCTGTGTTTGTCATATATAGTTATTATCTATTGAGGGTCTCTTTCGATTTGATTGTATATAAATTTGTCATTATTTTATATAGTGCAAATTTTTTAAATAAAGGAAAATTGTACAAAGTTTGATTGAACATAACGATTGTTTAGAACGTATTTGTTGAACATGGATCAGGAAGCCACAGCCTCAATAATATCTATGCCGTACTGATTACCTTAGACAATGACTCAACATATACATGGCTTTGACTATGTCGTAGATCCTCGGTACAATATCAAGTTTGTAGCTAAGTGGGGCAGCAATTGGTTAGATTAAGCCCATACACTTAGGCCAATACACTTAGGTTTAGCCCAAACCACATAGGCCAATAGGATAGGCCCATTGTAATGCCATAGTGACCCCACTTTAAACCTCATGTTAAAGTTTCATTTCTTTGCAAAACCATATCGTGGAAGTAATAAATCTTCTAAATTACGGGATCCCAATCTTCGAGATATCCGTAAATGTGGTTCACCAAAAGTGGTCAGTTTCTTTTTGCTTAGGCAGGGCAGGGACAGAGGAGATATAGTATACTTTTCTACTCGTCCGGATGCTTACAGCTTTTGCAAAAGTCATAGGTGTTAAATTAAATTTAAGCGTCCTTAAGCCACAGATCTTGTCACCAGATATCCATAGGGGACACTGCTTTATGTGGTGTTTATCACCTGGGGAGAAATTCACTCTAATTACTAATCACTTTAATTACCAATCACTTTAACTTGTATATTCGTTTATTCATAATTTTATAATGTGTAGTGCACAGGTTCGTGTTCGAAGAGAGAGTGATGCTCGTTCTCCGCAATTCAATATCGGACCCGATTTTTGGTTGACGTTACTTTTTCGGAGGAGAGGGAAATTTGTCGCCACACTTTACAATGGTACAGGTTTATCTGAATCACTTGCACCATTTTTCGCTTCTTCATGGTTGGAGATGACTTCGTCGATGTTCGAGTTGAAGAGCTGGGGCTCCGTGTACATATTACCGATGGCACTGCCCAGTTCGAAGTCTGCGGACGCATCAACTGCCCTCCGAGCTGCTCCGAATGGCACCTCACCTCATTTGAAGTATTACATTTTACTGGCTCAGAAGGAAAAAGAGGCACCTCTTACATACTCATTTTATAATCGTGGAATCGTGCCCTACCCAACACTACACTCTACAAAAAGTCCCAGCCACATGCCAGATCCTGTCTTGATGATCGTGAACTAATGTTCAACTCTATTAATAACGACATTGAACTTATTATAGAGTGGGGAAAAAAGAATCGTGTCAAATTCAACCCCTCCAAAACCAAGTACTGTCTTATTTCAAAGAAAAAGATCAACACATCACCATCCTTGAAAGTGGATGGCGTGGTACTAAAGGCCGACCCATCCCTACACATCTTAGGCGTGACTTTAGCCAAAGACTTGCGATGGAATGACCATATATTCCAAATCGCCAAACAAGCATCCCAGTGCTTGGGATTTCTTAAGAGGTGCAGGTTCCTCCTCCAGCCATCGGCCCGTGCTGTTATTTATAAATCCTACATTCGGCCTCTTCTCGAATACAACTCCCTCATTTGGGGCGGCGCTCCAATATCAACCTTAGCATGGTTAGATAAGGTCCAAAAAAAGGCCCTTAAGTTAATTAATGACGATACCGCTTGCTCCACCATCGACCCCCTAAGCCACCGTAGGAATGTAGCAGCACTGACAAAATTTTATCGCTACTATCATAGTGACTGTTCCTTCGAGTTAAACGCTCTTTTGCCTCCACGGCAATCTTATAACCGCAACACCAGATTAGCCCACTCGTCCCATTCCCTGTACCTGCAACTACCCTTTTCGCGCACTCAACAAGATATGAATTCGTATGTAAATAGAACAACTCGACTGTGGAATAGTCTCTCGCAGTCGGTATTTCCGAGCTCCTACAACATCCAAGAGTTCAAACGCAGGGTTCATCACCACCTTCTTCAATACCCTCCCGTACCTTCATAATCCCTAACCTATTCCCCCCACCCCTCCCCCGTACTAAGCTTACTGCTAGACATTGCACCATGACGTGACAAATGACATGACGGACTAGTAGTACAAAGGGTGACTCCTGAGCTTAGCACTACCACATAAAAAAAAAAAAAAAAAGCCCCCTTTTGTTAGAATGACTTACGATTTCCCAGAGTTCTTCGGATTATGGTGGTTAGTTGCTGGAATCGTAGCGGAGATATTCTATAATCATGCTCTTGCTGGCCCCCCGCAACTCATAACCTTAACATCTGCCAGCTCTCTCGACATTGTGTAAGTTACATCCCGACTTCGCCAGCCGAACTGTGCAAGTTCGAGGAAATTGGTTTACTGACCTTCAATTTTAGCCGCAATTCCCATACATTTTCACATATTGAACTCAGGAAAATTCAAGGTTGATTTCGCCCAACAGAACATGAAATTGAGCTTGAACTGAACGTAAAAGCAAAAATTACTCAGAAAGATACGACAATGTAATCCTTTCTGTGCGAAGAAAAGGAAAGTAAAAATCTATTCATTCTAATCTATTCATATACGCGCTCCGGAATGGCGAGAGGGCGGAGCAACGGCAAACTACACAAACACATGCAGAGCAGGAAGTACACGAAGATGGTACATGAATTCACACAAGCAAAATAAAAGTCCAGACGGCACAAAAAATTGCGGAGAAGAGAAATCAGTGCGTCTCTTTCGCACTTCGTGAAATAACATTTCTTTATTTACCCTCTCTTTCTTCGATTTTTGTTTTGTTTTTAAATTGAATTTTGTCTCGCTTGCACCTTGTCGATTGATATATTCACTCGCAAGGGAGCTTATGGGAAATTTTGAGAGCGTCGTATCTTTGTGGGTAATTTTTGGTAAAAGCTTGCTCAAAAGAGAGTAATCAACTGGAATAATGGAATATGATTAGAGTGAGGTTTTGCATTTCTAACTTCTGGCGAAAAATCAACAACAATTTCAAGCACGAACTGAACATGCAGCCGGTGAAGCCCCTTATGCGGATTGAACTGAAATTTATTGAACTGAGGCCAGTGAAGCCGGGGTATAAGCGGAAAACGGTAAGTCTGTGTATTGTAAATGGCAAAGGTCAAAGGCTCGCCGCCCACATTACTGCTTGCAAAGCGGTAGTCGCCTACTCGAAAGCACTGAATAATGCCATGATAATCTTGAACTTGGGTAATGTACTTTTCCTAAATTACTTTGGGATTGCAGACCTCTCATAACCGTAGCCTGTTGACCCCATTTGTCAGCCATTGGATGACGGGTTTGTTGGCACAAATGATCTAAATGAGCCCCCCGGCACCTTTACACCAAAGATAGTCTGCAAGATTTTGGTTAGCTATAGTCAGGATGGAGCTACAAATTCGGGAAAAAAGTTGTCCAAAGCCATTACCACTGGTGAGCCCGGGCAACTTATCGCGGTATGAGGCACCCTCTTTTTTCTTCTGAGGTCCCTGCTCTGCAGGTTTAGGCAATGTACCAGCTGGGTTCGGCATACGATTGTGCTACCTAGAAGGTATGAGAGTTAGTGCTGTGAATTTTCTGGTGAGTCCAGAAACTCTTGACTGAACGGCGGCAGTTTGGGTTTCCTGCTGCATGAACTTAGTGATGTGCAATAGGCCTTGTAGGTCTTGTGAGGGCTAGGAAAGCCCCAGTAAAGTTTAGATTATTGAGAAATGCTCTGAGCTCTGCTCCCTAGATTTTATTTGAAATAAATACTGTTTACACTTTGGGATTGCAGGTTTTATCGAGTATGCTCTTTTCAGATCCGCCGTGTTCAGTCTATTCCATTGACAGCCAGGGGCAGATTGATGACAAGCGATCTCATTCAAGCTATGGGTGCTGACGTACTGTCTGTGTAAAGGTTTCCGACCTAATTTGGCTTTCAAATCTCCCAAGCAGATTTTTATAGTATACCGGCGATCAGTTCACCTTTTCATCGTCCGGGGTTTCTTCTCTAGGTGCGTGAGCGTGTATGATGCTTATGTTTTTAAATTTGTCTCCGCACACGAAGCGCGCATAGCCTTCACTGTATTGCTGTAAAGCCGATAATAGGAGGTTTCATCCCGACCAGAAAATATACCTCGAACATATAGTGTCTTGTATGATCTCTCGGATCTCTCAAATGGCGGTTATGTCAGCTTTATACTTTAACAGAATATCGTATAGATGTTGTGTAGCTTGATTTCTGTACAGAGTTCAAACCCCGTGAAAATTATTCATTCTGCTGATGACTGAGCACCCACATTTAATTATACTAACGATATAAACAGACCAATACAAGTGATCGTGCCGGACGGAAATTGATTAAAAAAAATTCGTGGAATTCCACATGAAACAACTTTTCTCCTACATATAAAACTTCAAAGCTAATTCTAATCTATGTAGCTCAAAGCAGTTAAAATTATTCTCCCAGCAAAAGAAGATAAAACAAGTAAAACAAGCTCACTGCACATGTAATCAAAGTTGTTCTCCATGCAGAATCACACATCCCCATCTCAAAGTCATCATTTTACAATTCTCAGTAAACATGCATGACTCAATCCCGCATAATCAAAGCCGAGAAACCAAATTACCCCATTCAGTATTCGTGTGTATTAAATGCAATGAACCTAACAATAATAATTATAACCACTACTCTGAAACAATTGTTTTTTTTTTCGCTCTGTTATCAGATATCTTATCAGATAAAATTTAATACAGTCTTATCTCGATCACCTTTCCACACACATCTGATATAGAGTTTCACCATTCACCTTCGCTATAGTTCTTAAATTTCTTTTTCGAGCCGCGCTAAACATTTTCCTCAATTCTAATAGAACCGCATGAACACCGCTAGAACATGGCTCAGCTGTCATACTGGAAAGTACTAACTAGAAGAAAACCCTTGGCCGACAATCAGGACGGCGAAGCGAAGCTAAACCGCATTTTGGGAACGTTCGATCTTACCGCCCTAGGGGTTGGAGCCACACTAGGGGTCGGTGTTTATGTGCTGGCCGGACATGTTGCTAGAGATCAAGCTGGACCTTCTGTTGTCTTGTCGTTTCTAATAGCCGCTGTCACATCACTACTAGCAGGTATACTATTATTGCATTACTAACTCAACTAGCCAGTAACTAACTACTAACTAACTTCCAAAGGTCTTTGCTATGCCGAATTTGGTGCTCGCGTCCCAAAAGCAGGATCAGCGTACATCTATAGCTACGTCTGCATTGGGGAACTAGCAGCCTTCACTATCGGCTGGAATCTCATACTAGAATATATCATCGGTTCGGCGAGTGTGTCGCGTGGGATTAGCCTCTATCTAGATACAATTATCAATGACACGCTGAAGATTGCATTTGTGCAGGCTGCACCCATTGACTGGGGATTCATGGGGGCGTATTTTGATTTTTTTGCATTCGCTATTGCGTTTCTATTGGGCGGTAAGTAAATTGTTATTAATATTTGCATTTTTATTAAATTTTTAATTTTGTTGTTTTTGCAGTTTGTCTTGCATTTGGCATTCAGACGTCGTCGGTACTCACTAATATATTCACAGTTTTAAATGTTGGTATTATTATTTTTGTTATTATTGCTGGATCCTTAGAAGGTAAGTTTAGTAAATTTTGTGTGCCTAAGATAGTGATTTTAAGATTTCACTAGATCATCCAAGTTTTTAATTTTAACCGAATACGATAATCCTACCCGTGTTATCCTACATTTTCTTAAAATTTATATAATTAGTTAAATAGTAGATGTTGTGCCGCTTTGTGAAGTTATAAAATGTTACTAAGTATTTACATAATCGAGCCGCGGGTTTGTCTTCTTGAAACAATTTCTTCCGTCTTCCAAGCCGATAACATCCAGTTTAACTGTCCTAAGCTCTGGTGGTCGGCCATCCTTCCAGCAAAAGTTCGGCTTATCTCTCTTCCTCACTGTCGAACCATATGCACATCAGGTTTGATATTAAGGGTCTCCCATATATCCGCCCTTCTTCCCTCTTTCCTGAGTCAGCCAACTGATGGAGGTTTTAGAGATTTGTGGCTTCCGTCAGCTCACTGAGGTGTTGGTCTCCTTCTACCATAACAGAAATACTGTTTTTTCTTCTTAGTAATCGTATAAAGTGCGCTGGTGGAAGAATGTCAGACGTGCTGCAAAATGCGTAGCGAAGTTAAGTGATTGTTCAATAGGACTAAACATGCTGGACAGTGGAAAGAATACTGGTTCACCCTTACAATGTTCAACAAAATTCTGATTGTTCAACAAAATTCCATTAACGCTTCCAGGAGGAAGTATTGTGGGAGTCAACAGACTACATTAAAGGAAACTAGACTCCAAAAGCTCCTCTTCTGGACTCCTCCAGTGGTGAGACCTTCTTAAAAATAAAGATGGCTAACATACCTCTAACGTGGAAGGAAATAAGGAGCTTTGTCCTAGCGTCATCAACATGACACTTAAAAAGGGGTCCCTCGTACGTGGTCACCGGAGCCAGAATAGTGGGGCTTATGAATCAGATTGAGACTAGCCGGCCACGTGATCAGGATGGAGAACAATCGCATCCCAAAACGGCTTATGGCATTAGAAATTTCGGGAAGTAGGCCAGTAGGTAGACCCAGGAGGAGATGGATAGACTCTGTGACGGCTGACGCAGAGTCAATGCTCAACATCCGGAACTGGAGACATGCTGCAAGGGACCGTCAAACTTGGATAAATGCCCTAGAGAAGGCCAAGGCTCGATTTGGGCTGTAACGCCATTGGATGGATGGATGGATGAATCAGCAAGCTACCGTGTCTGCTGTCTTTGTGGGAAAGTTGAAGAAGCTAGCTACCCAATTCACTGGCAACAAAATTGACCGTAGGCGCGTCGAAAGACGGACAGCAATCTACCGAGAAACTCCTGCCTATCAGGTCTTTGAGTATCTAGCCCAGTCTAAGAAAAGAACCTCCTCCTTCTCGGTCCTCGAGAGTCCTCGTGCTGATTCTTTACAACCTGATCTGCCTCTATAGAACTAAGTTCAATTCGGGAAACATTCCAACCATCTGGAGGAGAGTCGCGGTGGGTTTTATTCCTAAATAAGTCCACAAGCCTCTTCCTATTCTTAAATGCCGCTACAGTTCTTGTGGGGCTCGGGACTTTTGAAGTCTCTTGTTCGCCTTGCGTTTCTACATCTTCCTGGATCTCTCCAGTTTCGTATACGAAGTTTTCGTTTATCTTCTAGCATGTCATGCGTCAAGCGTAGAACGACCAAGAAATAGGTGGATATTCTTGGTCGTTCTACGCTTTTTTCTGATGGTCTACCATTCAAAAACGAAAAGGCGATCTTTCTCTCTATCAACCTCGCTAAAAAAAACTGAACGTGGCTCCCACTCTGATCTCCTTCCATCTCTTTCTGATCAAGATCTTATGAATTCTCTAAATAGATCTTCTGAATCATCGCACTTCATTGAACCCGCCAAAATTTCCACAATCTTCACTTTTTGAAAGATCGAGGATCGATATTTGAGAGATCACGATCACTTCCTTCACTGCGGTGGATGTAGTGCGAAACAAAGGAGCGCTTTAACTAACTCATGCCATTTTCTATACCCTACCCAAATGCACTTTAACTGTTTTCTGTAGGGCCTTCCATATGATCGGAGCGTATTTTATGATGAGCATCACCATCAAGGTGTAATGTCTACTATGCTGAACCGATCTTGCTCAGATACACCACCTCAATCCATACACTCTTCCACAATGTTTGTATTTCTGATAATTTCTTCTATATCAACTGCAAGTCCGAGTGTATATCCTGTGCTTGGGCGGTCATAATGATCTCTGATCCAAAAAGAGTTAGGACCTCTAATCTTCCTAGTGAAGACAATAACGTCCGCCTATGTGTCTGTGCTGACATTTGTGGTAAATGCTTGTTCTGTACATACATATATGTATGTCTGGTAGTTCTTATAGAGTTGTGGGGAGCCATAATCACCATATCGTCAGCATACCAGTTGATTTAGCGTCCTGAGCAAAGAGCTCACAGGTGATATTTTACAGTAGAAGTGAGAGATGACTACCTCTTTGCTGACCTGTCCTCAAAGAGACGAATCTCCTATCCTAATACTTATTGTCCTGGTTTTCAGGATGTTGTCCACCCATCTATCTACAATGAGGCCAACCACACGACTAACCATTCTTCAATTAACTGAACTGCATCTTATCGAAGATACCTACAATCCTGAGTATCTACCTACGCCCTCTTTAGCTAATTTCTCCAAACGGAGTAGAATCGTTTATAAAGCCCTGCCAGCGTGATACTTAAAGGGTATCTCCCTTCAGTATTGCCCTCTCCATACAGTCAACCAGTAACCACTGTTTTCCACAGAAAAGGTGTTAATTTGTCCAGTTTCGAAGAAATTTGCTTTAGTGTTATTCATCTTTCATGATTGTGGAAGCAATACAACTTTGATTTACCTTCTCACCGCTTCACTCCCTCTTTTGACAAGATCCTCTCGCTTCAGCCTCGTTGCCATTCATTTTCAAATGATCAAAGCCCTATCCGAGACACGATCGCATGGAAAAAGAGGTTCCAACAGGAACTTATTCTTCTGCTTCGACTTTAATGAGGTATAGGGACCAAAAAGCAACCACTCACTTGGCCTATTGTACTACACCCCTATACCTCATACTACTAGGCCAGATCGCTTGAGCTGCCTGCTTAATGGCATGTTGCTTAGTCTTGACTGTTCGAAGGGTAGACCCATCGTCCTCTCGGTAGTTGGGATCCTCCGCCCTTCCTAAATGGTAATTCATGGCGCAATGTCCGTTAGCTAAAAAGTGTCCTGTCATCGTTTCTACTGCACCCCGTCAATTTCTTAGCCAAGTGGCACTGCAAAAGATCCAGTAAGCGTCCTGACATCAAGTCAACAACTGGGCAAGCTTTCTACCGCGCCCCCAAGATGTTGTTTGTTTTTACAAGTCCTACCCGTTCCATCAGGAAAGAGCCCAATTTTGCGGACTGGGGGTTAGAGTCCATCTTCTGAAGTTTTTTGGCGTCCGATATGCTGTCCATACTCGAGCAAAAGTTCGTACGCAGCTCCTTTTTTCACCGTTATAGGGTTTTCTTCATTTCTCTCTTCTTGACTTCGTAATTCTTCCAGTGAGCACCTCATTTGCTGGCTGACGAGCGCTGTTCCCTTCTTCTTCAATCTGCTGTTCCCTACACAATCAAGTTCATCTTCTGACGTAGCGGAGCACACCACCCTGGTGCTTACTGGTAGCCCTTGTAACGTCTGGTAGTCAGACACTGCTTTTGTCAAATGGTTAACTGAATTCGCTTGTTACAGGAGGCACTGACACTCCGACAAGGCTGTCTCTGCTAACTCCGATCGTTGCTTTCCTGGCTTTACCGGGTGCTATTGAGGATATCGAAATCGAAGCGCCGATACAAAAATTTGTTGTTTGGATTTTTGTACCAGTTGGCTTCATGCAAATTATCTGCTATTAGGCATATGCTCCTATAGCATCCAGGATTTCAGACTCTTATTAATCTATCTTATACTCTATTCCGTAAGACATGACGAACTGTACAAAGTGTTTAGGAGCCACGCTTGGGCTGTCAGAAAAGATCGTCCTTTTTAATCTTGTAGGACATGCAACTGCTTCTCTTGTGATTTTCGGTGCCTAGATCCACTATATTTCATCAATGTTTCTCATCCAAAAAATATTTACGCAGCCCACTCTCTTCCAAACAGTGACGATAGTAATATTTACAACAACAAAAAATATAATTACAGCCGACATCGCAAACTGGCAAATCGATCCAGCCGATGTTAAGGAACACGTGACCAACCTAGGATCCGGAGGATTCTTTCCATTCGGCTTTGAAGGCACTCTAAAAGGCGCAGCAACATGCTTCTTCGGCTTCGTCGGATTCGATTGTATCGCAACAACCGGAGAAGAGGTCCGCAATCCGCAGCGTGCAATTCCCCGAGCAATACTATATTCCCTGCTAATCATCTTCTTAACATACTTCGGCATATCAACAGTACTGACACTTATGTGGCCATATTACTTGCAGGTGTGTGTGAATACTTTTTGGGAGCTTTACAAAATAAAAAAAAATTTATAACAGCCGAATTTTATTTGTCGCCATTTCTAGGATATTGATGCTCCAATACCATATGCATTTCAACAGACAGGATACCCAGTTGCAAAATGGATCGTCACAATTGGCGGATTGATTGGGCTAATTGCAAGGTGATTATCACTTAATAGATACCTTTTCTATAGTTCTCATGTAGATAGGACATTTACAGTCTTATTGGTACTATGTTTCCATTGCCGAGGATTATTTATGCAATGTCACAGGATGGATTGCTGTTTAAATTTTTGGGACAGATTAATCCGAAGTATAAGTCACCTGTTGTTGGAACTATATGTGCAGCATTTTTAACAGGTAAGAAACAGTGTTTATATTACGTTTAACAATCTAACAAAAATTTTGATTCTTCAAGGATTATTTGCTGCACTTTTCGATCTAACACAGCTTGTTAATATGCTTTCAATTGGCACTCTTATGGCATATACAATAGTGGCGATATCAATAACTATTTTACGGTATTGACTATATTAAAATTAATTCTTGACCAAACTTTATTAACAAATCAATTCACAGATTCACGGACAACAGAGAATCCATCCATAATCTGACTCTCGATCCATCCGAAAACACAAATCTAAACGGATCAGGCAACAGGATCACATACAAGTCCTCGCTTACACAACTCTTCAATATCAATCATATACACGTTCCAACAGTTCTGTCCACAAGAATTGTTGGAATACTACTAGGACTTTATTGTAAAATTATTTATTATTTTATTTATTAATTAAATTCTCACTAAACAAAACTCTCACAGGTCTATGCTGTCTTGGATTCAGCTTGATCATGATATACGCCGGCAAGGATATTGCGAATTTGGAGCCATGGGCCTTGACTATTTCTGTAATATTATTGATATTGCTAATAGTAACTTTGCTGGCGATATCTGTGCAGCCAAGAGAGGATACAAATCCGGTCTTTCATGTGCCATTAATACCACTTCTGCCGGGGATTAGTATTTTGGTTAATATATATCTTATGCTGCAGTTGGATATTTATACATGGATAAGATTTGGTGTTTGGATGACAATTGGTAAGTTCTATGAAAGTGTAATTGTTTTTTTGCAATATCATAATGCATGACTCATTGATGAACGATAACAGAATGTTGGAGATATTGTAAAGATCATTTGCATTCGTAGACCAAGGAAGTGTGAAATCGTCTGATCTCTCTTCTATTTTTTCCTTCTAATTGGACTTACGGGTCGTCCATTAATTACGTGAGGCGTTTAGGTGGAGAGGGGTGGACTTGTATCTCACCTAGGGCTGCCATCCGTCCGGGTTTCCCCGGATTTGTCCTAGTTCGGAGGGCGTCCGAGGGTCGTCCGGGCGGGGTTTTGAAAAGTGCGAATAGGTTAAGGGCTATGAAGGTACGGGGTATTGAAGAAGGTGATAGTGAACCCTGTGTCTGACCTGTTGGATGTGGAAGGAGCTCGGAAATACTGACTGCGAGAGATTATACCACAGTTGAAACTCTTAACCAATAGGTCAGTTGCGGTCCCAAAACAACAAAAAAAAAGTAGTCTGCCAAGACATTAGCGCCAGATTTGACCAGGCAGACCAACAGTACTAGTACCAGACCAATAGTACTAAATTTTAAGGATAATTCCAAGCTCTTACTCGATAGGTCACGTTGCGGTCCCAAAAATTTTACGGAAAACGGACATACTAAATTTGTGCACTACTTCCGCCCTGGCAGGCCACGATTTTTCTTGTGGTCGCTGTGAGTACTAACTATTCAAAATGTTTGTCATCCTCATCCACTCGATAGGCACACGTTTTTTCAGCTCTTGGTATAGTAGTAAATCCCCATTTTTATATTTGCAACATCGTCATTCTGGGTTTCTTCTTCTTCTTTGATCCGTTAGCTGGCGGTCCGAGCGGGACGTCCCCGCAACGGATACGCTGCTGTCGGTGCCGCTGGGTCCCGAACTCTATTCACGATTCGCTTCCATTCTTCTCGGTTTTTGGCGGTGTCTCGAGCCTCGGTAACTGATAATCGTTGATTGTTTAAGTCACCCTCGATATTCTTCAACCAGGTTTTCTTCGGTGCCGATCGCTGTATTCTCCAGTCTTCAGGACGGTCTCGCCAGAGAAGTTTACGTGGCAAGCGGTTATCATCCATTCGGCTTTGACTATTTCTGTAATATTATTGATATTGCTAATAGTGACTTTGCTGGCGATATCTGTGCAGCCAAGAGAGGATACAAATCCGGTCATTCTGGGTTTAAATTCTTTAAGTTGCTGATTAATTTTGTATAAAAATGTTTTGTGTCATTTGAGTTTGCTGGTTCTTCTATTTCTCTCATTTCTTCTTCCCAATACTGTTTTTTTGCTCTGTGTATGCTCTTCTTAGTACGTTTCTTTTCTTTATCAATCCATCGTTATGTGTCTATATAGCATGAGTTGGTATGCTCTGTTTTTATTCTCTGGGTCATTACATTGTTACGTTTCTTTATTTTTAAGCCTACACTACTCTACTCGCGAAGTTAGTCGAAGTTGAGAACGTAGATAGGCACTTCGATTCACTTTGTGTAACTTTACTTCGTCTCGGGCGACTTTGTATCTTTGGCGGTTTTTGCGTCTGAAACAAAGCCTTCTATATTTACAAGCCATGCACGAAGAAATCTCACACTCACAATGAAAGCACAATAGGACTTCAATTTAGCTGTCAAACTGTGTGGAGTGCGGCTATGTGCGTTTATTGGGAATCAATTTATTTTTTTTAAGCAAATTAAAACAAAATTTATGGACATTAATTGTAACATTTATTTACTACATATTACAAAGTTGTGTTAATAATGTAAATAATAAATGTAATTGCAGCCCTTCCTTCCTTAATGAATATTATTTCAAATTTCATTCTATGTTTACCAAGCAAATATCGTACCTGGAGGTAGGAGAGTACCGCTAAAAATAAATTTATATAAATATTTAGGAATTTTTAGCATACTATTCGTTTCAACTTATCTTCATTTTCTCATTTTGCTTTAAAACTGGAACTGGCTGCAACAGAAACTGGCTGGTCTTTCAGGTGACAACATGCCCTCAGAGAACAATTTCGGGTATTTAAGTAAATATCAAAGCCCAAACGAAAATTTTGCTTTTAACTTTTTAAAAAACTGTTATTTTTAACAAAAAATCACGGCACTTTCATTAATAAAAGCCTTTTTGTGGCACGAAACACTTGTTGTCCTCGTTATTAAAGGGATTTTGACATTTTATTCTTCCTTTACCAACATAAAACCCGTAAATTTTAGTAGTAACATATGTATATTTAATTTGCAGTCTTATGTTACTTATTTTGGGCACTTTTTGCACTGTGACACGTTTTTTATTTTGAGGAAATAAGTTTTATTTTTAATAAAATCACACTCGTAACAGCACTTTTCGCGACACGAAAACTTCTTTCCCTTTGATTTTAATGTGATTTTGACGTTTCACGAATTTTGGTTGGGACTTCATACAACTACATATATACACACACCTACAGCATGGCTTGTAAATGTAGAAGGCTTTGGTCTGAAACAAAGTACTCGAGGTGTGTGGTCTGCCGGCCCAGTGGGAAAAATTGGGAGCGATGCACAAGGGAGTGTACTTGGAGCACTCTCAAGGGAGCTTTCTTGGAGTTTTCATAAATTTTATATAAAAACAGAAAACGGGCAATTATCTTCATGTCCATAAAATGCGACGTTAGCATACTCAATAGCCCGGCTCTCATTCGATACGGAGGACAAGCAGCTTTTAGAAGTGGTTAGAATTTAGTTGGGGGACTGCTTTGGTAAAGCCACTCTCGGGCTTGGAAAGAAAAAGGCAATTGCAAAAGATAAACAAAATAAAAGCTTTTCGATACCGGATCACATAACCACAGGCGCCCATGAATATTTCTTTTTTAAAAAGCTTTTTTATAATGCTCCAACAACGCGTTTTTGGGAGCATAAAAACGTATGCTCCCTCGCAATGACATGCAATCCCAGTGGGAAAAATTGGGAGCGCTGCTCAGGGGAGCTTATTTGGAGCAATGTTAAATATGCTCCCGAGGGAGTATTACTGGAGCTTTCATATATTTTATAAAACAAAAAAAAAATGGCGATTATCATCGTGACATAAAGCTCCCAGTGAGAAAAATTGGGAGCGATGTACAGGGGAGCTAATTTTGAGCACTGTTAAATATGCTCTACAGGGAGATTTACTGGAGTTTTCATAAATATTATAGAAAAAAAGAAAACGGGCAATTGTCTTCGTGACCATAAGATGTGGCATTAGCATACTCAATAGTCCGGCTTTCATTCGATACGAAGGACAAGCAGCTTTGGAAGTAGTTAGAATTTAGTTGGGGGACTGCTTTGGTTAGACACGCTCGCTCTTGGAAATCAAGAGGCAATGGCAAAAGATGAACAAAATAAAAGCTTTACGATGCCGGATCACATATCCACAGGCGTCCATGAATATATCCTTTTTAAAAAGCTTTTTTATAATGCTCCTAGAACGCTTTTGAGGAGCATAAAAACGTATGCTCCCCTGCAAGGACATGCAATGTTAAAAAGTATATGGAACTGGTATGGGAACGGGAGCGCTGCAAGCTTTTTAAGGAATGCTCCATCATGGCTATTGGAGCACTCCATTTCCCGCTGGGATGTTAAAAAGAATATAGAACGGGTATGGCAACGGGAGCACTCTCTGCTCCTTTTGGAGCGCTCCAAGATGGCTCTTGGAGCACTCCTTTTTCCCACTGGGGGGTAACTGGGCTCCTCGCGAGCTTTCATAAGTGTGTAGTCACGTTTTTCGGACCACGATATACAGAAACAAAGGAATGTAAAAGAGACTGACATCTTCGAATACCGTCCCCTAGTGACGAAACAATAACAACAGCTTCGATTTTATATAGAAAGGGGTCGCCAAGAGACTTTGGCCCTAAAATGGCATTTCTCTTTTACATTGCCTTGTTTCTGTATACCGTGCTTCGATTAACTGCGAGAAGTACTTTGCCGAAGCAACAGTGCAGACTTTAGATCCAGTAGGTTCTCATAATCACCCCTAATTTGCTCTTCTTTTAATTCTGTCACATTTATTTTCCGTCTCTGTTTCGCCTTGTTTTTATTTACCCCGTTTATAACTAGGTTCAAGCCGGATCCAACCCAGTCATAAACGGAAGTTGAGTTGAAACTGGGCTCAACTCAACTCTTCTACCTGAGTCGAGCAGATTTTTCGCCTGATATACGCTGGTTAGGTTCTAATTGGGTTGAAGTGATATTTTTTTCCGTGAAGTACGCCTTTGGCGTTAGTTGTGTCTTCAGAGTTTTTGCTTACACAGGAATAAAAAAAAAATTTCGTTCTGAGAATTTCACACAAAATTTTGAAGTTATGTTTTGATTTGCGGTTTTTAACGATTTTGAAGTTATGTTTGATGGGGCCTCGGTAGTCTAGGGGTAAGGCGCCTGACTACTATCCCCAGAGGTCCCGGGTTCGATTCCCGGCGGTGCCACGGTCCTAGCCTTTGCCAATTTCCCGCCTACATAACTTTCCTTCTTTCTGCTTCCCTCTTTGCATTCCTGATTCCTCCTGTCATAGCCTTCACTAGTTCTCCTCCCCGCTCCACCAAGCGCATGTCATCGGTTGGTTGATGAGATTCAACTCGTTTCAGGAGGCATAACACTCCAGCGAGTTGTTCTCGATTCCCTGATGTCAGAGTCGCGAAATGGTTGGGAGTAGGTGAAATAAAAATACCGCAGCTAGGCTGTGACAGTTCTTTCCTTCACTTCTCTCTCTATCTTCCGACTAGAGCTGCTGTTCGACATTTCAAAAAATAAATACATGGTCGACAGTACAAAGGGGCCTTCCCTAAGTCTCTAGTGTGTCACATAAAAAAAAACTCTATTTCAACCCAAAGTTAACTCAATTCCATATCATAGTCGGTGGTGGAAATTTTAACTCAACCTCGACTCAACTTTTCAACTTAGTCATAAATGGGGTAGTTCTAGATATCTTTGCCCTACGTTTCCCGAGTTTCTGTCTTGTCCGAGGTTGTGTCGTAGGTTTCATAGCGACAACTTAATGCCAGAAAGGATTGCTAGCCCTTCGCTAGTAGCCGAATATATAGTTTGTTATCCATTCAATACGACGGTTGTATTTTAACTCGCCAAAAAAACGTATTCGTTTACACCAAAAAGTAACCCTTCGATTATTTAGCCGCCACCGGGCAGGCAGCCTACGGCGTTCGAGCCTGGTGAGAGCGAGCCGCGAAAAGGCCCGACTTGCTGTCCTTACGCCAGTAAATGTGTGTTTTTAGTGTAAATACTATAGTCCAGCGGTTAGCGGTTTTTGGCTCCGAATTTTTTCGGACAGCTCCGATTGACGTGAAATTTGGACAGTAAGTAAGTAGAAACTCAAGGCACCCCTTCTATCCACAACTCGAGTTAAGAGTCGTTAAAAATGATCGTTTGCTCGCCGAAAACTGAACTCGCACCTTCTTTCAGCTTCTCTCTCTCTTCCCTCTATCTTCGGACTAAAGCTGCTGTTCGACATTGCACTCTATACGACAAAAATAGATTGTTGACAGTACTGTTTGAAAACTACATTTGTCATTTGAAAGACGCACTTTGAAGATATTCCTAAAAAAATTGCTGCAAGCTGGTAACGCTGTACCGATCTACCATATAGAATTTGAGTCCCATCTGCCACTCAGAGTGGCCATGGTTGTTGTTTAAGTTAATAATATCTGCTCTTAATTGCTCAAGATCCCCGGTGGTTCGTGCATGTAAAATGAACAGGTATATGGGATGGGTGAATTCAAAAATATATCACTGCCGTAACACTGCACAATTCAGCTACAGACTTCCAATTGCTGAATTCTGCAGTGATTAGCTTTTGAATTCATCCGATGATATTACAAAGCATTCAAACAGGGTCGACAAGTGATAGTTAGATCTATGGACTACAAGTGCATCGTTTTGGTCCTATTCAACGCCCCTACTTTTATTTACAACGCTATGTGGTAACAGATAGCAAATCCAAGGCCAATTAACTAGGATCTCCGTTCGCCTAGTCATATTTAGCACCTGCAAGTTTATGTGGCGGACATGATTCTTCACATCATACATTATGAATTTAGACAAAAAGGTTGACCGTCAAGTTTTGTATGTGCCGAACGAGACGAGACGCTTTGGTGAGTTTGGTCTGGTTGCTCTATCTCTACGGTTTTTGATAGAGGATGGCACTCAGCTCAGCTAGCTAAACCCCAAGCCTTTCGTATTGACTTAGTTGTACAGATCTAGCTTGTGAATTTCTTCAAGGGAATATTAGATGGACTCAAATTCCAACCCCACCCTCATTTATGCCGGGGTCTCGCAGGTGTTAATTCTGTCACCTGCTATACTCGAATTTTTAATTTTCGATAATGTACTGTCTGACAAATCAACAGGGACAGTAAGCTCCATGCTCCATGCAGCATTAATTTGTGAGTTCTCAGCATAGAGCTAGAAAATGTCGTCTATGGTGCCAAAGAAGAGAATTGTCGAAGGATCCCTCGACATCGAAGAAGGCCACCAGCGCAACTCCTTAGTTACACTACTGTGATATGGGTTACACTGAATCACCTGTATCGTCGAGTCCGTTCTGCCAGCAGGAGTAACATTTTTTCAGGCTAATATCCTTGATTATGATTCGGCCGAATTCGAAAAATTGTGATATGCTCTGCTCTATCAGCTGCATTAGCGACCTATCTTCAATGCTTACGGCAAGAGTTTGAATGTTCTGATCTACTTTCCTACGCATCTTATGCCAAAAGGTTACCTCAATGGCTATTTTGAAGCGTCACCTTGCGCAGCACCAGTCCCGATTCCATACAATCATCAGCAATCCAGAAGCTGATCCTCTTAAATTTGGGAAGGTCTTCGATTATTTTGAGGTTTCAGCCTTTCTAAAACTGTATCCCCGGCGAAAGCATTCGTCATTCGTAATTTTGTAGGGCATTCGACTGTGCCCCTCAGAAAGTATAAGAGATCTGGTTGGTAGATCAACTTTTGGCATAGCGGCGGCTATCTGAGCCCCATGTGCTGAAAGTCGAGTCGTGATTTGTGACAAGTTTTTTGAGTTGAAGAAAGTGACGTTTCAATCGAATTACGATTTTCAGCATAGTGGCCTAGAGTGGAAGTGTTAAGCTCGAGTTTAGCCCCCCTATGCTGAAAGTCGCAATTCGATTGAAACGTCACTTTCTTCAACTCAAAAAATTTGTCACGAATCACGACACGACTTTCAGCACAGGGGTCTGAGTCTGCCTCTTGTTGCCTCCGAAGTTCCTGATCGCCATTCTGCATTCGATTTGTTGTGAAGGAGTTTTCGAAAGCGAAGCTTGGGTCAGCTCCCGACATGATGAAATTTACATCTTAACTTGGTAGGCTTTGTGGTCGATGTAGGGTTGGCTAAGCAGCAGATTAGACTGTCCTTGTGGTAGGGCCGGCAGTATTTTAGGTAATGAAAATCATTGAAAAGTTAGGGTTAAACAAAACCTCTAAATTGCTAATCTTCTTAAAATGTAAAATTTCAGCATTATCTCCAACTACACATCATCTAAACCACAAATACTAAACACACATTCACCACATATTCACCCATTTAGCATGCCACAATAAAAACGCATTCCTACTGCAACTAATCAAAACCTTAATTCTTTTTAACATATATATATTTATTATATTTACTAACAGGCCTGCCAATATATCTTGCATGTATATTTTTATATAATCATAATGAAGTAAGAAATCAAAGCTTAATTGACAAACATGAAATCCGCTTAAATGGTACAATAACATCATTATCAAAAAATTGGCCACCAAAAGACGATCATAATGACGAATTACAAAAAAATCATACTGATACACCATCTGAAGAAACAACAATAACAATGACGATAGAAAATGAAGCAACAATAGATAATGGGATTATAATGAAGCAATGTAATGATGTATTAAATGATGAAATTTTATTAAAGCCACCAAAAACACCATCACCAAAACAATCATTTGATGAAATAATACCAGCATCGGAATTGTCGGAGTGTGTTAAAGAGATTAGGAATCCAAGTGGTAAAGTGTTTTTTATTGAGGATAATTCTGGTAAGGATCTAGAGAAGTTGGAGCAGGATGAAGAGGATGCTAAGTCGGTTATTGCGATTTTGGATAATGTTTTACAAATTGAAGATAATAGTGATTCGGTTGTGAATAATAGTAATGGTAATAATGAAAAGGATGTTTCACCAACTGTAGCTACATCAACTATTGCTATGATACATAGTAATTATAATTGTTCAAAAAACGATGAAGAAACGAATTCGATTGAAGATATGAAAACGAATTTAGTACAAGAACCGTCAAAAGATACGAGTTGTAACGAAGAAGAAATGCAATTGGAGAATGTTAATAATAATAATGACGAAAAACGCGATAATGACGAAAAACACGATAATGACGAAAAACACCATAATGACGAAAAACACGATAATGACGAAAAACACAATAATGACGAAAATATAGTTGAAAATAATTTAGATATTATTTTACCACCTTTAATAGCACCAATTCTAATTGATGAAAATGATAAGAATGATAATAATGATAAAAATAAAAATACTACTAAACCAACCGATGAAGAAAAAGAACAAAATATAATTAATAATGATGATAATAACAATATTAAGACTGACACAAAAATACCTGAAATATCTCCATCAATAACTCCTTCAACACCAATTCCACCATTAAGAAAACAATCAACAACCTCAAATTCTAGTCAATATTCAAACAGTTCTGAGGATGATGCATTACATTCACAACGTTTTAAGCAGAAATTAAGTAAATTAATATCAAGACCGCCATTATTTACACAAAAATTAAATAAATCTGATGATGCTGAACCTAATAAGTCAACACCAACAAAATCAGCACCACAAACACCGAATCCACAAACGTTTAAAACATCAAAAAGTGAGCCAGACTTGCAGCATTTTGTTAAGCTGGCTAACGACAATGAAAATGACGCAAGATCTACAGAAAATATTGGTGATGGTGTTGTTAACAGCGAATCGTCTTCTTCTATACCAAAAGCACCAACATTCGATCCGATATTGTATAAATCAGTTGGTACTAGACGACATAATCAAAATAAGGAAAGACCAAAGTTAGATGTATTAATTCCAAATGGTATAAAAGAACCAAAGGTACCAGCATCATCACCAATAGTTGTTGAAAAGGTTGATCAAACACCATCGCCTGATTCACCACCGTTACCATTTAAGGAGAAGCTTGCTGCATTACTACAAAGAGGTCCCTCAAATAGAATAGCGAAATTTCAACCGATCATTCCAAATATGTTAAAAACTACTAATAAAGAAAGTTCACCAAGTTCGACAAAAATAAATCAACCACCACCACCTCCTCCACCAAACGAGCCACAAAACCTGATTCAGCCTGAAAAATCAGATGCTGAATTACTACGATACAATTTTTCAGATGTCCTCAAGGCAATTCGAGATAGACGACAGTCTGAACTATCAATCAATAGAGTTCGACGTGAATCAGAACTATCACAAGCAACACGATCATCATCATCAAGACGTCCCTCAACTATTGAAGAAGCTAGACTAAGCTTGAAGCCAGTACAAATGTACTAAAACTACAAATGTACTAGTACAAAATCAATCTACTACAATAAATTAAAGACACTTAACAACTCAAGGATCAAAAAGTTCAATTCAATACTCCAAAAACATACTAACTTTACAATAAATGCATAAATTTAGATCTGTTCCTTATTGATAGCATGCTATTTTCTGTTGTAAAAAAGAAATACCATATAGTATATGCACGTTCAAATTGCACATTACAAAATCGAGGTAAACATTATTATTTTTTTGGTTATTTTCTTGTTCTAATTAAATTATTAACAAATCTCCATTTTTCAGGATTTGTTCTTTATGTTTGCTATGGATTAAGGAATAGCTACAGTCAAATGAAACGAGAGCTGACAGGATGGCAGAAGCTGAAATATAGTGAATATTTTTGAAATATTGTTGTCAGTGATGAAAACGAAAATGAATTGTTTTATTAAGAAACTTCTATTATATATTATTTGAGTTTAATTGTTTTGTTAAATTATTTTAAGTATTAATTGTTAAATGATGAATAAAAAGTGATTTGTTTAAAAAAATATATACATATATTTCATAAACTTGTTTTTTACCAAATTTTGTCACTTATTTAAAGCGTAGAACTCAAGTCCAATGCAACTTGATGCAGGAGCTGCGATTTCATAGGTGCAAGTGGTGCACTTGCACCGGGCGCTATTTCAAAAATTAATAAATTCAAACTTTAAAGAAAAACATTGAAAAACATGACTTCATTTTCATTTAGTTAAAGGAGCTCATTTTTATTACGACGATTTTCTTCAATCCTGAGCGGCTTCGTAGTGCTGTTTCCTCTCTACCATGGTATGTCTATATCTCTACCTCTGTCGACGGTAAGGTTGCTATCTTGTCCTCCTTCATCCAATCATTGTACGACCAATGTGTACCGCTTGTTACCCGTAGACTCGTAGACTTCGCGTTGTTCATGGTTTTCACGTGAGATTCGGGATTTGATAATCCAGCGCGAGTCTATGTACCAGCGTTACCGTAGAACAGAGGCGGGCAAAAGCCGGACTGCGGGCCGGATCCGGCCCTTTTGCTTACTTTATCCGACCCGTTGAAAAATCCTGCATGCAATTTTTTTAATCTCTAAAATGCGATTTTTTTGGCACCATTTTTCTGTCCAAATGCTTTAAAATGATAATAGTGTTTTAGTCAAAAAAAATTCTTGAACAGAGAAACTCCACCCAATATTCGCGTGTGCAAAGTCCGGCCCGGGAGACATTTTGAAAATTTCATTTTGGCCCGCGCTTAAAAGTATTTACCCCTGACGTAGAACTAAAATTCGTAGTTACTTAATTGAGTACAAAGTGTTTCGCAATCGCATCAACATCAAAGTCAAAGCTGCTAAACGTGAGTTCTAAGCTCGAAAGCTTAATCCTAACCTAGATCCGAAACGACCTTGGTCTAACCTTCGCTCACTTGGTGTTCATTCTTTTGTATCTGACCCTTTTGATGTTGATGTTGAGCTCCTCAACTCATCATTCATCCTCTCTCCCCCGAGATATGATCGTCTCTCTTTCTCTAACTCCTCCTCTTCTGACTCGCTCAGTCCTTGTAGCTTTTGCTTCCTTCCGCTGTGTTGATTCTTTAGAAGTTCTTGAATCTCTACTGTCTATCTCCTCGAACAGTATCGACTTGATGGAATTTCTCCTCGTTTTCTCAAAATCCTGTTTCCCCTAATTTCTAAACCTATCACTCATGTTTTCAACTATTGTCTCACTGTATCTGAATTCCCTTTGTTCTGGAAAAAGCCATTGTGGTTTCTTTACCCAAAAGACGGTCGCCATCTGATATATCTGATTTTCGTCCTATTAGCATCCTACCCTTCCTCGCTAAAGCTTTTGAAAAATTATTTTTACTCAAGTGATGAGCCATCTAGAACGTAATAATTTTCTCTCTATCTATTAATCTGGCTTTCGAAAATCGCACAGTTGTGAAACTGCTATGTTGAGGGTTACAACTGATCTTAGGGCTGCGATTGATCAGGGTAACATAGCATTTTTGGTTCTGCTTGTCTTCTCTAAGGCTTTTGACTCGGTGGTGCATCCGCTTTTGTTGTCCAAACTTAATCAACTCTATCATTTCTCTTCCTCTGCCATGCGTCTTTTCTCCTCTCTTTTTTCTAATAGATTTCAATAGCTGCGTTCCTTTTCTGCTAATTTTTACAATTTTTTACAAGTGCGTACTAGCAACTACACTTGCTCTTATAAACGCGTAGAAAGCTCTTGCAATTACGCAATGGAAATCCGCTAGGGGAAAGTGGCCACTTCGAGTCTATTGTGAATTATTTTCACTTACGCCATTACCCGCTAGATGGCTTTTATTTGTGTCGAGCTGATTTGCTCATATAAAAACGTCCATAAATAAAACTTCAGTCGTATAATTATCAAAAATTATTATCTTTCGTTTTACTTTAGAAATTGTCGCATTAATTTCCCCATTGTGTCACAAATTCTTCTTTTAAGAATTTTTTATTTGTAAACTTTAAAGTAACCTCAAAAGTTTCAAGTGAGCTTTTACCATAGACAAATAATTTGTCTATGCTTTTACTCAAATCAGAAAATTTTGCGTTCCTTTTCTGTTCTGCTCACATGTACTAAATAGTAGAAAAGGAACGCAGCTAATGTGTTCGTCACAATGACAGAACATCTTCTCTTCTGCCGGTGCGTCTGGGTGTGTCTCAAGGCTCGATACTGGGTCCTCTTCTTTTTTCCCTGTACATCAATGATCGTCCTTCTGTCATTGACGGCTGTTCTTTTTATATGTATGCTGATGATCTTCAGCTGTACAATTCATTTCCTCCTAGTGATATTGTTCCCTGCACTGCCGATATGAATATTTTATCTCGAATCAGTGAATGGAGCTCTAATAATTTCCTCAAACTTAATCCAATTAAATCCCAAGTACTGCTTATAAGCCATCGTCCTTTATCCTCTGAATATACTCCTAATCTATTAATAGGTGATGTTCCTATTCCTGTCGTTGATTGAGCCTTGATATTTATTAACTGTAAGCTTCCCTGTTGTAATCATGTTTCCTTCATGCTGTCTAAGATATATGGTACCTTGCGAAAACTGTGGCTGTTCGCGGATCTGCTATCACCTTCTGTCCGTGCCAAGCTTGTGAAATCCCTTATTCTGTTACATTTTCTCTATGGCGCCCTTGTTTATATGTCTCTTGATTCGTTCTGTCATCATCGACTCAGGGTCGCATTCAATGATTGTCTGAGATTTGTTTTTCACCTCCGTAGATCTGATCATGTGTCGGACGTGCAAAATTCACTACTGGGATGTGGGATCTTTCATTTTCTCAATGTCAATGAGAGTTAGTGCCACTCTCCTTCATAAAATATTTTATTCTAAGCGTCCTTGCTACCTCTCTGACTTCCTTATCCCTTATCCAGTCCTTGAGGTCATTCAAGCTGCTTATCCCTTTTCATCGTTCCTTGGTTGGTAGTGGTTCCTTCTTTGTGCATGCGATTAGACTTTATAATAGACTTCCTCTATCCATCCAAAAAATCAGCACAGCCACGAGGTTCAAAAAGCAGGCATCTATAATATTTTTTTAGCTTTTCTTCCAGCTTCACAGTAGTACTACTACTCTACTGTCCTTACCAATTTCTTTCTTCTCTCTTACTTCTTTCTAATTCTTCGCTCCTCTATCTTAAGCTAGTTGTAAGAATTTAGGATTATTTACCATTTGTAATGTACTCTAAAAGATTGTAATCATGTGTACTCTGCCAAATTAATAACAATAAATCAAATAAATCAAATAAAATATCTAGACGTCTGTCCCCGAAACTTAAGCAGATCTTGTGGGCACAAGAAGTTATACAAATTTACTCAATTCATATCCCTGTAATCACTCATCAAGAAGCCAACAAAGAAAGAGGCTCTAAATTTTATATATTTTCATCGAAGTTATACACAACTAACTTTGTCCATTGTCTTTCACGGCGATCAAAAAATGAACAGCTGGTGGGGCGCAATATAGCATACTGCACCGGGCGCAAAAACAATCAAGTGATGGCCCTGATTGGTATTCTTGATAGTATATGGGTAAGTCAAATAGCATGGCATAGATGTATGGTGACCGCATACAACTTATTTAACAAGTTTACGCAAAAGCTGCACGACAAACTGTCACAAGATCAGAACGATCGATCGAACGCTTCCTAGATAACAGGGGAAAAGCAGTAAAGTGTAAGCGGTCGTCCATTAATTATGTGATGTTATTGTGGCGATCTTTCGACCCCGCCCCCTATCCTTTGGTGATATGTCGTGAGATTTGGCTCGCAACCCCCCCCCCCCCCCCCCACCTAAAACTCACCAGTCGGGCCTTTTCACGGATGGCTCCCGCCTGGTTCGAACGCGGTAAGCTGGACAGTGATGTCTAAATAATAATGGGGCTACTTAGCTACTTTGTGGCTTTTTTAGATTTGTCTTAGTGGAAAGACATGTTTTACTTAATTTAACCAAGTTTTCTCCCAACACCGATATACCTGCTGCTTCAATGGGAGGAGATAATGTAAAGGCTGCTAAGTCTGTATCCTTGCGCTTATTCAGCAGCTTTGGGTAAGAGCCCCCGCACACTACAGACTTTCCATCGGCCGATAGTTTGGTCGGGTTGGACTTTTATACTGGTATCCGGCCGATATCGAATCGTTGTAATGTGCGCACTTGCCTACATCTTCACACTGATTAAGATCCCGACCAAACTATCGGCCGATAGAAAGTCTGTAGTGGGGGGTCTTACTGTTGGCAAAGTCAGAGGCCTTCCCACCGTTGCAAGTAAACTAGTATATGAGAGGAGATGCTGTGTGCTAGCGTGTGCTCACGATGAAGTGATGAGCCTCCACTGCCGGACCACCTGCCCATCAGGTCCGACATTGCGTATCTCCTACATATCCGCGTCTCTTCCGTGGTTTCTAATAACCAACCAACTGGCCTAAGTTTCAGCCACTTGTGGCCTCGAAATAAGGTGTTGATCTCTTTCTACCGTGAAATACTGGTTCTTCCTCGTAGTCCTCGCGTAAAGTGGACTGGTGGAATGACAGACTTGTAATGCGTAGGAAAATTAGGAGATTGTTCAATAGGTCAAAACATACTGAGCAATAGTTCACCCTTATACCATACAAAAAGAAGTTGAGGTAGATTGCCTGTGAAAAGCTGCAGACTCTACCAGAGGCAACTAGACTTCAGAAGCTCTTCTCTAAAGAATACTCCAACGAAGTAGGCCTTCTTAAAAAGGTGAATGGGTGATACACCTTGGACCAGGAACAAAAATTGAGGTGCCCGCTTAGCGAACACTTTTAAGGGTGATCTCTTTTCAAATCTACAAAATTACGGGAGCAGATGGAGTTTTCCCGGCGTTTCTTCAGAAGTGCCTCGAGCTGACTCTAGACAATCCGGTCTTTAGAACCTGATTCAATTGAGGAATACATTTTAACTGTAATATTGAATTAATTAATTGAGGAATACATTTTAACTATTATATACACCAGGAGAACAGCACCCCAAGAAGTTCAAAAATGGTGTACCCAAATAAGGTCCTTTTGTCAAACGTTACAAATTGGACCTAGTCCGTTTTGCATTCAGGGTACGACAGTTGAACTAAACTGGAACTAAACTGGACTTAACGCCACCTAAACTACGATATTCAATTCCTTAACTATTTATAGTTTCTAGGATGAAGAATAATTTAAAGTCAAAGCTTGAAGTACTTACTACTTGTGGAAACTTCTCTAGTATGAAAGATGACACAAATTTACTTTGACAATGCCTAACTACATTACTGTAGCATTTTGAGACACGAAACCAAATTATCACTATTTGCATTTTGAAGCATTTAGCCCATTACATCGTTTAAACTTTTTCTCCATTAAAAATCCATTTAATATAAATCACCCAAAAACGAACATTACAAACCAAAACTCACCACACCCACTACGTAATAACCCAACAAATAAAAATTCCCCACGACTATTGTGATCTAATTATTGTAGAAACGTCAGAAAGAGAATTTTCATTTATCGCTGCACAAAAAGAACCTTCGTAGAGAATTTGTTTTTACGGCAGAAATATCCAAAACAGTAGTGTAGTGCGCGTTGATATTGCAAAACATACATTTCACATAATCAATTGATATCTCAAATTTAATCATAATTAACTGAAAATATCAAGAATGATTGCCGGTGGCCACGGTGATCCGAATCCCAATAGGTCGTGGCTAGATGCTAGAGGGATGTGGCTAGCTTATATTCTGGGTGTAACACTTGCTCATTTAATATTCTTATCGATACCGTTTGTTAGTATACCAATGGCATGGACAATCACCAATTTGCTACATAATGCGGTATGATTTGTTTTTCTGTGTGTGAAACGTTTTAATCTTGATAATATTTACTTTGTCCATTCAAGGCCCATTTGTATTTCCTGCATTCTATTAAGGGTGCACCATGGATGAGCACTGAAAATGGTACATGTTCCTTGTTAACACATTGGGAACAGATTGATGATGGTGAACAGTTTACGTCTAGCCGAAAATTTTTAACAGCAGTACCGATTATTTTGTAAGTATCTTTTTTTATATTATGTATAAGAAACGTTTAATCCTGGAACAGTCACACCCTTTCCGCACCTTATTCTAGATGCTGCAGGTTACAAGGACGCGTATTTTGTAATTGCGTATAATAGAAGTTGTAATTTGCGCATTCTACGTCATATAGTTACCGTCCGGGGTCCACGTATTGTCTTTACCTTGGAATTTGTTTGTTTTTTTACACCTTGTTGCTCATCCTACTTAACAAAAATATCGGATTCTCATGGGTTTTATCAAAATAGCTATAGCTTAACATCTGCTTAGTTGAGGCAGAGATGATTCACTTTTTTGATTCTCAATGTCCCATGCATGATTATTTCACAACCGTAGTCTACCACACAGAATTTGTATACTACGAGTTAAAGCCAAATTCCTAAACCTCACGATAATTAACTCTCATGCCCCAGCAGAGGATAACACAGAAAAAGATAAAGATAGTTTCTTCTTCTTCTTTCTTTAAAGGCTCTACAACCGGGATCCGGTCCTGGCCTCGCGCAACTGTTCTCTCCACCGGTCCCGGCATCCCTAAACTCTGAGCGTCCTGGCCCACGCCATCCTTCCAGCGAAGGTTGGGCCTCCCTCGCTGTCGCATCCCATAGGTCTTACCGCAGAGAAGATAGTTTCTACCAGGAGCTTAAAAATACTATCAGGACATTCGCTATGGTTCTAAATGCAAGTAGAACTTTGCTTGATTACGCTTACTCGAGACTCAATCAACATTCTCTTGTTCGCCTGTTTTATATCAAGGTTGTCTACCTGATGCAGTCATACACCTGGTGGTTATATCACTTTTCCTTTCAATGAAATCATTCAAGTGTCTTCCACCGACAGCTGTGTGCTCGAATACTTGGCCCGATTAACTTATTTTCGTTAAATGTTCTCACAATGAGCCTCAGCTGTTCATATGACATGCATTGTGATGAGTCAAATATTATCCAAGGCACAACAAATGATATAAAGCTTTTAATTGTGTATATGACACCTACACCTGCACCGGAGCCTTGGATAGGATTGACTACACAACGAAGACCCGGAATGTAAGGAAACTATCAACCTGGCAGACTAAATGTTAAAGTGATCTAACAGCAGTGCAAGAGGAGAGATGGATTGGAAAGGGGATCTTAGAAAAAAACGCACAATATCTTCTATATCTGTAACGATAAAAATCATACTTTTGGTACGGCATTCATTGTAAGAAAACAAATTAAACATCTAGCAATGGGGTTTGACGCTATAGACGAAAGAATATGTTGTTAACAGAAAACGTGGGAATGCCCACATTAGAAGACGTACAAGAAGCAGCAAAAAACTATAAAACAACGAGCAAAAATGCCATTTCTTTTATGTGAAATACTAGAGTCTCAGGAAAGGCCCTTTATACTGTCGACAATCGATTCTCTTCGTAGAGAGTGCAATGTCGAACAGCAGCGCTAGTCGGGAAGGAAGGAACTGACACAACCCAACCATTACTATCGCGACTTTGACATCGGGGCATTGAGAAACAACTCGCTGTAGTATTATGCCTCCTGAAACGATTTGAATCTCATCAACCAACAGATCACATGTGCTTTTTGGTGGAGCGAGGAATAACTAAGGAAACCTATGACAGAAGGAATCAGGAATGTAAAGAGGGAAGAAGATAGAAGGAAAGTTATGTAGGTGGGAAAGTGGAAAAGCCGAAGGACATTGTAGCAGAGCTATTAAAACAAGGCGGTGAAAACGTAATATTACGCCTGCATGAAATCGTAACACTAATATGGACCCAGAAACAAACACCATCGGAGTGGAGCGAGGACATCGTGTGCCGTATACATAAAAAAGGAAATCTGCTTAACTGCCGTAGCTATAGAGGACTCTATTGAACGTAGCATACGAAGTATTATCAAATATTTTATACAGTAAACTTCAGCCTTATGCAGAAAGAACTCTATGAAACTATCAAAGCCGTTTCCGTCTCGGTAGATCTACCACAGACCATATATTCAGACTCAGTCAGGTCCTAAAGGGCAAATGAATTTATTATAAACATACATTCGATATTCGTAGGCTTCAGAAAGGCATATGGTAAAATAAAACGAAGAATTATATAAAGCAAACACCTCGTAGATTTCACCAAAATGACAATGAAAGTACCTGCGGTATGCTAGGCGCGCTCGAGAAATTAATGCTCAAATCATCCCGAGACTCTTTTCTGTCTGTCTGGTTAAGTATCGTCTTAGCAAGCTAAGTTCGACTAATGACACAAGCTATCACTAATAACCTGGGAAAGGAATGTAGATGTATACCAGATATTTGTCGACTTTCAACAGGCATATGACTCAATAAACCGAGAGAGGCTATACGAGATCTTATCGGAAATAGGAGTCCCCTCAAAATTGATCAAATGCGCCACAAATAGCTCACTGGCGAAAGTAAGGATCCAAAATGAATTAACAGAGGAGTTCGAAGTACGTCAAGGGCTTAGACAAGGAGATGGACTGGCCCCCATGCTTTTCAATCTGGCCCTAGAATGGGTGATAAGGAAAACGTCAGTCCAGAGAAGTGCATCAATAGCTACCCAGTCGGTACAATTACTTGGATATGCGGATGACGTAAACATCGCGGGAAGGTCCTTTTTGGCAGCAACAGAAGTCTATGTCGAATTAAAAGAGGCGGCAAAGGACATAGGCCTGAAGATAAACGAAGAAAAAACGAAGGTGATGCAACGATCCAGAGCAGGAAGATTTAGAATGGGAAGAAATATAACCATCGACGAACATAACCTAGAAGTAGTCGATAAAACAGTCTACCTTGGGTCTACTATCACAAAAAGAAACGAAGAAAAAGAAGAAATAACCAGACGAATACTACTGGCTAATAGAGCCTTTTATGCCCAAAAACAAATCCTGCACTCAAGATTTATACACAAGAAAACGAAACTCTCACTCTACAAAACAGTAATACGACCAGTACTGTGTTATGGTAGCGAGACTTGGACTATGACCCAGGACATAGAAGAACGAGTCAACAGGTTTGAGAGGAAAATTCTCAGATGCATACTAGGCCCAACCAGAGAGAATGGAATATGGCGAAGGAGATACAACAACGAGTTGTATGAAATTTTTGACGACCCACAACTCTCAACTTTAATAAAAATCAGCAGACTGAGACTAGCCGGCCACGTAATCAGGATGGAGGACAATCGTATCCCAAAACGGCTTATGGCATCAGAAATTTCGGGAAGTAGGCCAGTAGGAGATGGATAGACTCTGTGACGGCTGACGCAGAGTCAATGCTCAACATCCGGAACTGGAGACATTCTGCAAGGGACCGTCAAACTTGGATAAATGCCCTAGAGAAGGCCAAGGCTCGATTTGGGCTGTAGCGCCATTGGATGGATGGATCACTAATAACTCCTGAAACATCGGATCACTTACTGTGCTGTTTCGAAGCGAGCGGAAGTCGTAGACACTGGCTATCTTTTCCTAATATCGAAAGACAAATGAAAACTCGATCCAAGGGTTATTATAGTCTTCTTTCAAAACATTGTTTGTGGAACTTCTCGGTTCTATCGCCTTCTATTCTAATCTATGTATGCCCGGAAAAGAGGACTGTAGAGTGTGGGTATCGGCAAAGGACTTTATTTTCAATCGAGCATAGGAGTTAAGTTGTCCGTCTACCGTCCCAGAGGACCTAGAGATAACTTTTCTTCTTTCCTGGTATCTCTCTTTACAAAAAATTTCCTACCCTTTCTCTCGACATCGCCTCTAAGCATAATAAACTTCGACAGTACTAAAGGGTTCTTCTGAGCTTTAGTTAGCCTTTCTCATAAAAATGTCGCTATTGCAGTAACAATAAAACGGCGCGACGAACAAAGTGCCATCATCAATGAATTTGATAGAACAATTTTGCACCTCCTTGTCCTCTGCCACACTAAGGTGTTTTAGATAAACGAGCTACATTAAAAGCGGACGTTCATGTAGGACTTGTAGATTGTAACCCGGGCTGCTGGCTCAAACCAGGAACTCGCATCGAATAAGTTGCTTAGTGCTTTGCATATCATGTGAAGAGATAGATCGGGCGTTAGTTCTACCCGGTCCAATAAAGTAGAAGAGTCGGTCTATAGGTTTTTAGATATGAGACAGTTCTTCGTCTTAGAATCTTGGAGGCGTTTCATTCGATACGATTCTTGTACCTTCAAAAATTTGTTTCCATGGCCCTGTTGATAGGGCGCGTGCATATGCTTGTCTTATATTGTCGGCGTAAGAATAGCGAAGAGTGTCATAATCAGCGAAGGTTTGAAGCTAATTGGTAGCGATTGATCATTAATAAAAAAATTGGGAAAGATTTAGTGATGAATACATTTGATGCAGATGGACCACCGACAGATATAGTACGCGGTTTACATTCGACGTCTTCTCAACCAACTTCTTTAGAACTACGTTGATACCAATAGCTTAGAGCAGGGGTGCCCAACCTTTTTGAATACAAGGGCGCAATTAAAAATGTTCACGAACGCTCATAAGTTGAATCGAAAGACAATTAATTAATGAGTACTTTTTATTCGTTCAAAAGTTCTCGATTCCTTGAGAAGCGATGAGTACCTTTTTGGCAATTCTGCGAACTGCATTACCGCATCCCGAGTAAAAATACGCATAGTGAACAAATGAGCCCGCCACACGGGTATGCACACTCCCGCTACAGGCTAAAAAGTGCGCCCGCTAGAGTTATGCATGCCTCTGTTACAGATATAGATGTATTCGCCACGGCCACTGCTGCTTATCCTTAACAATCGAATGAGAATGGATCTACTAAATATGCTTAATGGCACCCTTAATTTTTTAAAGCTCCAATGTTGCTCCCTTTAGTATAAAAAACTGTGAGTTTACCGTTGTATGGTTACAAAACTTTGCTCTTCATGTCATTTTTCTTTTGTAGTGTTCCGCATCTGAATCAAATCAGTTTCCATTTCCAGATCCCTTGTTATCTCCTAAAACTCCTTAATTGTTCTTGCGCTCGCGGGCATATGGTTGGGCAACCTTGGTTTAAAATTTAGTCTGCCAAAAGTCCTGAAGATATCTAAAGCAGTCATGCCGGGCCCACCAAATAATGAATAAATCTTAGTTTAGGTGACTTGTTAAATTGACAAGAAGGTCACCGTTAAATCTTCCTCTTTACTATGTTGTGTAACCTGTAATGAGCCTCCTTTTCTGCTTCTGAATCAATTTCGCATTTATCATCAAATTCGTCAATGACAACGGATTCATGGGCAGAATAATGCTGCCAGTGAGAAAAAGAGAAAAGCAGAGGGACAAAAGGAAAAACGTACTGTGGGTGGTGTATGTAGCGATCGATATGGCTAACAAGCATGCGTGGTCCACTATGATCCGCAGAGACCATTCCAGGGTTACAAAAACCAAATATACATTTACTATATTTTATCCATTTCAGGTTCTTGCTTACATGCTTATATACTCGAAATGATAGTGATCACTTTGTTGCAAATTTCTTGTCATTGGTCGTAGTACTATTGCCAAAACTACCGCAGTTTCATGGCGTCCGGCTTTTTGGCATTAATAAATACTAACAAAAAAAAAAACTTTGGAGACTGAATTTTACTCGATTTTCAATTATATTTAAAATGGAAAAAACAAACAAATAATTATTATTGTAATCATGTGAACAAAACAAAAAAAACGTTTATATAAACCGACTTTATGTAGAGTTTTAGAGAAAGTACGAAGTATATTTGATCTCCCTTGGAGTTTAAAAATGAAATTTTTTTGTAACAGTGATACTAGAAGTAACATGAAATATGACTTTGTACTAAAAATAATAATAAAAATGGAAAATGGTAAACTTATTTATAATAATTAAATAAAAAAGTGAAAAAAAAATGAAGAAGGATTATTTATCAAAAAAACTTCAAAACTAACTAATTAAAAAAAAAAACAACTAATCTACCGATAGATGTGCATTATATATTTTAAAATGAAAGCAAAAATAATAAAACAAACAAATAAACGAAAATATGGTACAGTAAAGTATTGTAATATTGCTCCTTGCGTTTTACTGGAAATATATAAATATACATAGATAAATATAAAGTAGGTTTGTCATAAATGTGTAAATCTCCGTGTTGGTGTAATGTTTTTTTCATTTTTTATTAAAATTTTTTATGCAATTGTACTATATACATATACATATGTACTATGGAGATTATTATATAGTAGTTTTACTTGAGATATTTAAATGTTTTACTGGGGAAAAATGTGATTGAAAATAAAATAAAATAAATAGATGGAAGTAATTTAAATGTCGGTTTTAATTCATTAACATATTCATTAAAGAAACGAGAGAAGGGTGGATTTATTGATCCTTTTGCAAAACCAAAATTCTGATGTGCTTCTTGCTAGTGAAACTAAACTAAACGAAAAAAATACAAAATGGATTACAAAGATTCTGTGGTAAGGGGTCGTCCATTAATTACGTGAGGCGTTAGTGGGGGTTTCTCCACTAACAACCCGCTTTCACTTACAGGCCGACGCCAGGACAATTTCGCAGGCACGGCCCGATGAAGGCAATACAATACTCAGTCTGACTGGGTGATGAGGACTTCAGGTATCCGCCAGGCCGTGGCGTACAAGTAACGTCATGATTCCCTACAAAAACACAGGCGAAGACGACAGTTTAGCATAGCAGGTTGTTAATACAAGTGCATGGCCTCAACGAAAACTTTAAAGGCACAAACAGTTTAGTGACTGGAAAAACCTTTAAAATACACGGACCACCAAATTTGCTGACCTGGACATGCGGCGCGGAAAAATAAAATGTATGAGAAATTGTGCCTTAGGCGGCTCCAGACTCACGCCGTGAACATCCGCGAACAAGCGCGAATGCGAGTGTTAATGGTTTTCGCGCCTTGCCTTCTGGTCCAGAGGGAGGGAGGGGGTCGGGGGAGGCTTCGAAAAATCGCCTGACGTAATTTATGGACGACCCCTAATTAGGCGAGACAGACCAAATTCTACGCAAAATTGTGGTCTACTAACGACCACCCTTAAACAGAAGATCATGTATAGCAGGGGCATCGCAAACTTTCGGTTGTTAAAAGTGTGCGTTATATACTGACTATGTAATTTATAGAGGAATTGCACTTGCTCTTTCAAACCCTCTAACTGGAGTCGGAGTAAAAATTTTATTTATTGGCCGACCAACCAACTGAATGACTAGGCGTTTCAAAATATAATACAGCGAAAAGTAAGTCATACCCAAGTGTCGGTTCTTTTTTGGATAAATGCTTGCTATACTTCCGGATAGGCTTACTAGGTGTAAGCACAAACTGTCTAACAACAATGGCAGTGACCATCGTGGACTGTAAATAACAGTGCAAGTCCCCAACGACTCCATGGAAGTATATATTGCCTATTGCACTGATCAAAATTCGAAAGGGGCTATGGAAAGAGCAATTCAGAATAACGGACTACTACCATCTACAACTAGGAACTTGACCAATAATGAGATTGATGATGATGAAAGATATGGGCAACCGATCGCGACCCCAAGATTATGCTCAAGTCCCTTCTTGCGACATGAAGATCGTATTAGGCGACTTTAAAGCTAAAATGGGGAAGGAAACATATTACCCCTACGCTGGAAAGTTCTCGTTGTACGATGTATCAAACGATAAAGGGAACAGAATGGCCGAGTTCGCTATCGCAAGAAGTTTGACAATAGCTAGCACCTGGTTTAACCATAAAAATATACACAAAAGGACATGGACATCACTAGATGGCAGGCACCACCATAACCAAATTGATGTAAGGACTTTCCGATGACCGAATATAGACACCGATCTAGTTGTTGGGAAAATAGGGGCGAAAAAACTAGCGACAATTCATAGAAACAATGATAGACAAACAAAGTGGAACATAGAAAAATTAAGAAATGAAGAAATAAACCAACAGTATGAAAGAATGTTTGCAGGAAAGTAAGAAGAAATAACAAGTAGTCTGAAAATGGAATACTAATCTGAACCTGATGTGGAACTTGACCAAAGAAAAAAATTATAGAAACAAACAACAGTGTATTAGGCACACAAAACCACGAAAGAAGGAGGCACTACATTGATGATCAATGCAAGAGAAGCATGGAAATAAAAACCAAGCAAGGCAGGTGTACCTAGCAAGAATATACAGAAGATATTACGAAAATAGCAGCAGCAGCATATAGAAACACGAAAAAGTTTTTAAGGAGGAAAGAACCTGACTACTTCAGAAATAGAATAAGCGCGATTAAGCAAAGCTACAGCAATAAAGACATTAGGAGTTTCTACAAAGAAACATGATTAAGAAAGGATACAAACTAACTTGCACCATGGTAAGAAGAGAGGATGATACTATAGCTAGTAGTGTCGATGACGTTCTCGAGGTGTGAGAGAAATACTTAAGAGACTTCTTCAAAGAGAACATAAACTGAACACAGGGAGAAGCAGACAACCGTAGTACAGAAAACCATAATGAGACAAATACTTGAACAATTCTGAGAAGAAAGCGATATACCTCTTTTTTTGTAGACCATATAAATGCTTACGACCTGCTGAATAAAAGAGAGTTGTGGAACAAGAAGAGTGAAATGGGTTTCCCGACAAAATTAATAGAACTATACAGAATGATGATCAAAGATTGCAAAACACAAGTGAGAATACGGGGTTGAAACCTATTTCGCAATAGCCCCGGTCCTAAAAACCAAAGAAATTTCAAGACAATGCAAAGTCAGATTATAGGCCCAATTACAATGACCGGATTAGAGCGGAACAGAATCGGATTGAACTGTCAAAGTGGTTTTCCAAGCATGCGTTTTCTATTTAACCGATTCCAATGAACGGATTCAAACGCATTTGACCGCATCTATGCCGGATTCGTTTTAGTTTGTTTAGAATTCGCCGGATTGAGCTGTCAAAATTTTGGTAAACAAAAGCTGTGAATGTTTAAGGTTTTATTTTTTTTGATTTGTTATGTTTTTAAAAATGTTTTCGGACGAGCAGTTAATCGCAGAAGTGAAAGATTATGAAATACTGTACAACAAGGCAAAGAGTGGATATAAAAATTGCAAGATTAAATTTGACGTTTAAATGCGAACTGATCCGTTCATTGTAATCAGTGCAGTTTCCTATCCGTTCTGATGCGTTCTTTTGACATTTCAATCCGCGTAGATCCGCTCATTGTAATTGGGCCTTATATAAATTAATCCGTCCAGTTCTATGCTACGGGTCTGAGGCTTGGACATTGACCCAACAAATAGAATATCAGCTTAAAATAAAATCTTAAGAGTATTTGGTCCTGTAAGGGTTAACCAAAACGAATGGCGCATTAGAACGAACGAAAAACTTTAAGAAATGTATGACGAAATAAAAATAGCCACATACATAAGATTGAACAGACTATGATGGCTCGGACACGTTGTACGAGCTTCAGAAGCTAAAATGCTAGCCAGGATTTTTAAGACCATCAGGAAGGAGAAGAGTAGGACGAACAAGTAATAGGTGGATAGATGACATATTAAAAGATATACGGAAACTTCGCATAACAAATTGGAGAGAGCTAGCAAGACGTAGAGATGACTGGAAGAGGAGATAGTAGAGCTACGCACAGTTGAGTTAAGTATGTTCGGTATACGGCATAACGGAACTCTCGTCAGACCTAAGCACATAGATGGGAACGAGAAAGTCGGCTACTTAGTCAAGTAGGAAGCTTTCTTCCGGGGCTGTCAGACAGTAGGAAAGATTGAGCACCCCCTTTAAATCCTATCAAGCCAAGATGTAAAGATATCGTGTCGAGGGCTACGTGGCCATGGGTAGTTTTTGCACTGAAATTTTAACAATCTCCTCTTGCTGGCGTCTTCAACGGACACTCGACCTTAGGCGAATTTATGGCATCAAATCGAAGCGCCAAGATGCTGATTAGGTTACGCTGACGATGTCGTCATAGTAGTTACAGGTGAAGGAGCCATATCAAGGCGCCTGCAGCAGGCACCAGATTTGGTCTCTAGCTGGTGCGAAAGTATAGGTCTAAAAGTCAATCCCGACAAAACGATTCTGGTTCCTTTCACCAGGAAAAGATCACTACCGCGAATTTGGGAACCTACATTCGCAGGCAGAACTGTAGGCTTTTCACAACAAGCCAAATATTTAGGAGTGACGCTAGATGCCAAGCTCAACTGGAATATGGGCACTTTGTAGAACGCGCAGATCCCTGTGGGCTTGCCGCAGAGCTTGTGGTTCCACCTGGGGTTTGCAACCGAAAACCATGGATATACACCACCATCATTAGGCCCATGGTAACTTATGGAGCTTTAGTTTGGTAGCATAGAACGAGAGGAGGCTCCATGACCAATTTAAGCTAAATTCAAAGAATGGCCCGCCTCTCCATCACTGGGGCCATTCTCACTTCCCCGACGGCAGCGCTGCAAACTCTCCTCAATCTAGTATTCCTTCACCTTGAGTCCGACATAAACGCGGCGCTGCTGCTGAAAGCGAATGGTCACTTGGACGCTGGTCTTGGGCGAGGACATTCTATAATAATCAACATCATGGAGGAGATTCCGGAAGCGGAGATGCTATCGGACTGCATGCCCTTTAAAATCTCAAAATTTGAGCAACCTTCTGTACACATACAGGATAGGCTAACCTGGACTTTTCCTAAAGTATTGCCGGGCGGACTAGTATGGTACACGGATGGCTCTAAAACGGAGACCGGTGTACGCGCCGGAATCTGGATTGAAAGCCCCAGATTTAGCAGGGCGATAGATAAGCCTAGGCACTCTAACAACTGTCTTTCAGGCAGAGGTGTACGCTATTCTGGCATGCACTCATGAGAACTTAAGAAGGGCCTACTACCAAAATAAACGGAATTTTATCTTCTCTGATAGCCAAGCGGCAATTAGAGCGATAAGGTCCCGTAGGACTAAGTCGAAATTAGTTTGGGACTGCCAACGTGCTCTTCATGAGTTGGGCATTCTCAATCAAATTACTCTTGTCTGGGTCCCGGGTCACCGGGGGTTCAAAAGCAACGAAAGTGGGGATGCCCTGGCTAAACAGGGCTCTGATGTAGCATTCATTGGTCCAGAGTCACCTTCCAGCTTGCTGCAAAGGGCCCTGGCCGATCAGACTTTGATGAAACATATTGAACGCTGGAGGTCCGCGCCTGGACTGGCCAATTCTAAGCGGTTTCTTCCTGTGCCGTCCTCTAACAGCGCGTTTATGTGCAGGACCGAACCAGTCTATTGGACCGATCCGGTCTTGAGTTTATGTGCGCATTCGAATATAACCTCTTAGCTGTGACAACGAAGTCAAAATGAAACATTTTAGCAATCTTCTAAAAACATGATTTATTTGAACAATGTGTGAAGTAATTTTGCGAGCTAACATTTCTGTAAACCAATTTTATTAAAAATGTCGTTGCTTCGCATTTTCCCCCTCCATTAGCGCCGTTATATTAAGCTTAGTGCACACGTCTGGAAGTGTTTTTATTACCTCTTCCTATGCCCAATGTTCACCTATTTCAATAATAATATTAAATTTCGCTTATTTTAAACTTATTTCCACCCTTTTTTCGATTTATTGGAATAAATAAGGTTATGTTTTGGTCCAAAACAGTTTATGTGTCGGTACCGAAACGGTTCGGTCCACTATGGTCCACCCGAAAATCAAGACCCAAAGGACCGAAAATGGTTCGGTCCCGTCCTCGTTTATGCGGGGTTTTTTGGGACCTTTTTTGGTACTTGGGACCGGTTCGGTCCTGCACATAAACGCGCTGTAAGACGGCCAAGGAATTATTACGGCGCAGCAGGAGTGATATCAGGACACTTGTTGGCTTGATTATCGAACACTGTACCCTAAATTACCACTTATGGAGAATAGGAAGGGCAGAGGACCCCACATGTAGGCTTTGCCTGGAAAAGGATGAGTCTGCCCTCCACATTCTCTGTGAGTGCCCCGCAATAGCGAGGAGGAGGGTCTCTTCGTTTGAGAAGTCCCTACTCGAACACTCAAATCTAAGCGACAAACCACTAGGCAGACTGCTGAACTTGTTCAAGCGGTCTGGCCTACAAATAGGGGGTGTAGGGGCTGTAGTACAATAGGCCAAATTAATGGCCGCAGTACCTTTGGACCCAATACCTCACACAGGTAAAAAAAAAGATGCTAATTGCGCTTCCAGTGGGACTACAGGTTTCCCTACACCTAACCTGACCCAGTTGTTATTAATTAAGCTTGAATCTGACTACATCCAGTAAAACCAATAATTTTTCCAGCTTTGTGTTTTATTCTTGTGGAATAAAATGTTGCATTTAAGTCAACCTTCTAAAAACAACCATAAAATAACTTTTCATAATTTAAATTACCCGTCATCACAAAATCCACCACACCTGCATGAAATGCCCTTCAACACCAAAATACACGTGCCTATGCTTACTACACACCTTTCTCCCCCACATCTCACCATTATTCAACAAGTACAAACCATCATAAATACCGCCTATGACATATGCAACGCTTGCGCAATATTTGTTTTTCCGAATGCCATTTCACCCTTAAAAATGCATCGATCCTTTGACATTTAATAAAAAAATCGGTTGTGTGTGGGTGTGTGAGAGATATTAAAGTATTAAAAATAGACGAAGTGAAAGTACAAAAAAAAATCGAAGAAAAGTTTAATTGATTATAAAAAGGAAATTCAGCACCGTTTGAAGGTAAGTTTTGGTAATGGAATAATCGCCTGATTATATGCAATTGTTCGGGGGTTTATGTAAGTGATAAGAAAGTACGCAGAAAATTGGTGGCATCGCGTAAGTAAGCGAAGGATTAAGATATTATCATTTGCATAATCGTGACTTAATTTTTTTTACGTCCGGGGAAAGGGGTTTTTCTTTTGTAATAAAATTTAGTTTTTCTTTCTTTTTATGTGGTGTTTTAAAGGTGTTGAATAACTCTTGATTGGAATCGCACAAAGGGTACTAAGGTGTAACTTGAAGATGCCTAGCACAAGAAGGCTTATACTGGGGCATGTTATGTCCGGGCTATGCTCGAAAATGAATCGCACAAAGAATCTTCCTGCGGATGTTATGGAGACTCCATTGAGTAGGTGCTTGAATACGTTTGATATAACACTGTTAGGTAAGTGATATTTTGGTTTTTGTATATTTTGTAATAAATTTATATTTCAAACAGGAATCGGGCATATGGTAGGAGCTGGAATCTATGTCCTTACCGGTACTGTTGCCAAAGAAATGGCTGGTCCTGGCATAGTCTTATCATTTATTCTGGCTGGTTTCGTTTCAATGTTGGCCGCATTATGCTATGCTGAATTTGGAACTCGTGTGCCTAAAGCTGGATCGGCCTATGTTTATACATACATTTCCATAGGTGAATTCTGGGCATTCATTATCGGCTGGAATATAATTCTGGAGCATATGCTTGGTGCTGCCTCAGTTGCCCGGGCATGGAGTGGATATGTTGATTCAATGCTTGGCGGATGGATTGGCAATACAACCGTATCAATGACTGGTGAACTGCATGAACAATTATTTGCTAAGTATCCAGATTTTTTGGCATTTACTGTTTGTATATTATATGCAGCTGCATTAGGTACTGGTGTTAAGGCAACGGCAGTCTTTAATGGTTTCTTAACAATGTTAAATATATTAGTAATGATATTAGTTATTAGCCTGGGATTTTGGTATGCTAATCCGAAAAATTGGTCAGAAGCTGAAGGTGGTTTCTTACCTTATGGTTTTGGTGGTGTAATAGCAGGAGCTGCAACATGCTTTTATGCATTTGTTGGTTTTGATAGTATTGCAACATCAGGTGAAGAGGCGAAAACTCCTACAACTTCGATACCAATTGCCACGATATTATCCTTAGGTGCTGTTACGGTTGGTTATGTTTTGGTTAGTGCTGCACTAACATTAATGATACCAATTAGAGAAATAAATCCTGCAGCATCATTACCCGAAGCTTTTGGTACATTAGATTTACCATGGGCGAAATATGCGATTTCTATAGGTGCACTATGCGGTATGACAACAACATTATTGGGATCATTATTTGCTCTGCCACGATGCCTTTATGCTATGGCTACAGATGGTCTATTATTTTCATTTTTCGGCAAAGTCAATGCAACAACACAAGTCCCTTTGATCAATTTAGCTGTTTCAGGATTCTTTAGTGCTCTTTTAGCGTTATTATTTGATCTTGAGAAGCTAGTCGAATTCATGTCTATTGGTACTCTTCTAGCCTATACAATTGTCAGTGCTAGTGTGATAATACTACGTTATCGGCCACCACCAGTCGAAGAGAATGTCATATATGCACCAGATACTCCGGATGATGAAGATGACAACACATCACAATCCAGCATTGATACAGCATCACCAACAAGCGATTTAATTGAAGTAGCTTTAGCTGGACGTTTACGGCCACAATTTCGCTGGCTAGAACCGCTGCTAGGTCGGTTTGAGCCTGGTGTAGCGGCATCAGCATCGGTATTACTATTTACAGTATTAAGTTTTGCAATATGCTTTCAGCTAGAAATGTCCTGGAATGAATTATATCAAGGTACATGGTGGGCATTAATACTATATGGCTTTCTAATATTCTGTACTGGGGCTTGTGTTGCTGTTATTGCTGTACATCATCAAAATACACGTGGTCTTAATTTTAAGGTACCATTAGTACCATATATACCGGCATTAAGCATCTTCTGTAATATTGAATTAATGGTACATCTAAGCGCTTTGACTTGGTTGAGATTTTTCATATGGGTTGCTATCGGAATGTTGGTCTACTTTTTATATGGTATTCATCATAGTAAAGAAGGTGAAGCTGGTACATCGTATTCAATGTTAATGACATCATCGGAAGCTGCTAAAGGACATTGGGGATCAACAACGGCTGCTGCTAAAACTGCTATACAAAAGATAACTGGTAAAAAATCACCAAAAGATGATAAGAAGCCGATTGTTGATGATGAGGAAGAACCATAAAATATGATTTTAAATTCGATCAAATAATAATGATGAAAAATTTGGACTTTAAATGGCAATAATTTTATTATCAAGAAAAACAAATGAAGAAAAACAAAAAAATTTCAAAGAGATTATTTTTGTTATTGTTATTTAGTAAATGGATATTGAAGTGAGTTATTTTTGATTTATTATTAAGAGAGCTGCTAAATGTAAATGTTTTCATTGTACATGAATTATGATTGAATTTATTTTCTTCGTACTTGAACGTTGTCACACACCACTTCAAAATTTGCCTATATGCATGTGCATAAAGCAGTAAACAGTGAACAATTAATGGTCCTAAAATACACCAGCAATGAACCCAATCAACAACAGTTCTATAAAAAATACCATATATATACTTTCTTCTTACACTCTTTAATTTCTTTTATAACAAGCTAGTGCACAAGTCTATAGATAGATCTTGTGTGCTCTCTCTCCGCTTAAGCTCTGCCCTTTTTTGTAGTTTTCCTAATATCGTCAGAGCTTTGCTCATCTAAACTAAATGACTAACTCTGTTAAAAAGTAGACACACATTATCAGCCAAGTCGAAGTCTTGAAAACATGTTTTTAGGACACATTTTTATTCAATCGCAACATCATTAGGTGTCCAGGTATGTAGTACACAAAACATTATAACAAAAGTGCTTACATGAACCCATCATGGATGTTGAATAAAGCCGCACAATTGTAGGTGTGATTTCAAATTGGGGAGGACGTTTTAACTAAATGAAATAGAAAGTAGAAATGTCTAGTACGACTTTATGTAGTTTTCATCATATAGGCGGGTTTAAAAGTAGTCAGGGCCGGCACTTGGTTTTTTTTTGCGCCCGGTGCATTATGCCATATTGCGCCCCTTTACCTGTTAATTTTAATACCCTGCACATGCCTAACCCTACAACCGATTTGCGTGAATGATGTACCAGTGTATACGCAGAATACCTATCTAAAGTGGTTTGTTCTGTAAGTGGCGGTTCATATTTTCAACTTCTTGGGTTATGAGTCGTCAAAGTCATTTTTATTTTTTTTTTAACAAAAATTTCAACTACCACTATCTTTTTCTCCAAAAAATACGTAGTTTACCAACTTTTTTTCAAAAATGGGAAAGTTTGGAATATTTCCTTTGAATAATGTCTAGACAATTTTTATATAACTGCCTTAGTTTTGAAGATATAAGCAATGATGATATGCGGCTCGGCCAATTGCGCCCGGTGCAAGTGGACCATTTGCACGTATGAAAGCGCCGCCCTTGGAAGTACTAGATAGATTGTGCACATTTACTACTATAAAAAAGTGAAGTGTAGTTTCTTTAGTATGTACTTATAGTAGGAAGATTGTATCTAGAAACGGTGTTAGACTAGCTATTTAGAAGTAACGCAATCGTAATCACAACACTATAAACATTATACTAAATCAAGTTCTAAATATTCAAGCAATTAAGGTTTTGCAGCTTTGTTTATTATTAACTAGCTGAAATAAACGTAATGTGATACTTGATTAAATCCCTTCCATCCTTTAGAAATAAAAATTAAAATATTGACCCTAAAGGTATGCAATAAATAATAACACGAGCTCAAATAAATATGTTGCAAAAAAAGGCATAACCGGTACACAGAGACGATACGGCCATTGGAACACAAAAGGAATTTCACAATGAAAAGACTGACTGACTGACTTTTTATTATATATTTATTTATATATTTATTTACTTGCCAAACAAGTCACACTTAAAGCACAGCGCATGTCTTTTTTTTTTAAATAACATAAATAAATAAATAAATTTTAATTATTAGTAGAAAGGATTTTGGTTAGGATGTAAAGAGCGCAATCATTTTTCTTTTATAGAATGGTTTACTGGTGGCAACCTATCAGCAAATAATGGTGCAAATTTTTTGTGGGTATGAGGAGGATGTGCTACCATTTGTCATGGTTTTCGGATAACCTGAAGTCTTTCGTGTGGTATTAATGAAAGCAGAAAAATATTTTTGGGTCCTTCTGTTGTCTCTGATAGCATTAATGTATTCAGTATAGGCCCTGCGCGACCCAATAGAAAATTCAGAAGCTATTCTAGTGAACTCTGATATCAGTTTCTCATTTACTTTGGCGCTACTTCTCATTATATTGTAAAGTTTGTTTCTTGTATGACGTAGAGCCCGAACGCTTTGATTCAACCATGGTTCCGAAAGTTTGTCCTTCTAAGACAATATTGATTTTGCATCAGCGAAGAGATTTTTTAATTTACCTTAGCCTTATGTTTTCGGGTAAGAATGGATTTTTATAGTAAGAGTTATAATGGGTTTTGCTATGGGAGAATCGGACAGTTATGAGCGATAATACTTATTCTTTTCATCACGGCTTCTTTGAAGCTGCCACACATATAGTGATCTTACATGAGTCGCATATTCTAAAAGGTCCTTGCTTACTTATGAGAAAGAAATATGGTATTGGTCGTGGTACTTTGTGTACAAATTGAGCAGACCATCACGATCAGTAGGTAGACCTTATTGTTGGATCGTGGTGGTTAGGCTAGTCCTGGTCTTACCATATGTATCAGGTATAGTCAGGTTTTCCGTTATGCCTTTACGAAGGGAGAAACTCATGGCTTCTTTTGGTTTGGGTGGGTTCGGGTACGCCGTAGCCCCTTTTACAGGGGGTATGTAGTCTCTTCCGGTTTTCATTTAGAGGAACCGAACCCTTTCCTGTTGGTTATTTTTTAAGGTTTATCCATAATTACTGCGGAGAAATGAAGTCCAGCTGGCCAGATATCCGCTATACCCGGGTAAGGCTAGTTAAAACCGGAGATCGCCAAGTATCCGGAGCATACCGTTCCCGACTAAGCTATTTTTATAACACTGGGTCCGCGTCAAGTTGATCATTGGCACGGTTCGCATAACACCTTCATCCGACCCAGAGGGCAAGGAAAGGCATGAAAGGTTGGGAGGACGACTGTCTGTTACTTTCGAGAACGTATTGCTCGTCTCACAGACGTGGAGGTCGTCGTCCACTCACCCCAAGGTATAGAAGACAATCCAGGACAGTCTTTGATGGCAGCCTGTGGTATTTAATGATGGCCCCCAGAGCAGCTTGACTGTCTGAGAAAATAACGATGTTATAGCTATTTGGAACTCTATTAATACAAGTCTGAGCACACCTCTGGGCGGAGTACCTCAGCCTGACACACAGTGTGGGTAATGCTAAGAGCCATGGAAATTTTTCTCGTTAGGCCATATATTCCCAGCTCTACCCCATTACCGGTTTTGGAACCGTCCTTATACCAAAAGGCCGCGCTTTCTCTAAAAATAGGCGCCTGCCATTTTGCCATATTAACCTACTTCCGATAAAAGTTATGAACGATTTGTCGAAATCGACCATGTCGGAAATGGTAACGGACAATGATAGCGTTGGCTCCAAGTGTAGATCCTTGAGAATTGATAATTGATACACAAGGTCTCCTAGATTAAAGGAAAATCACCCCGAAGACGCGGCGCAATGGAGCAGAGGAAGGTTTAGTAAAGCCGCAGTCGGACAGGAACATTTGGCGCCTTGGCCAGTTTAATCATAGCACCCTTGCCAGGAGGCCTTTTGATGCAGAGGGTTATACCTAGAAATTTTGCCTCATTTGAAAAAGGAGTTTTTGTATCATCTAGAGAGAAAGTTTTTAAATGTATGTATTTATCTTCTTTCTATTAGTAAATGGTACAATGACAATTTTTTGTGGGTTAATACCCAAGCTATGAACACTTGGCTGAGGTCCGAGATTGTGTCATCATGACCACCTTTGATCTCTATAACGATATCATCTGCTTGGGCCTGTGCCTTCAAAGCTATAGTTATTTAGGTCGGCAAGAAGTTCGTCGTTATAATTGACCATAGGATAGCTGCCGGACGCGGCCTTGAGGACAGTCTTTAGCAGCCATTACCGTTACCGATTCGCCATACATGTCAGTTATCAATCTGCTGCTTAGAAGCGACGTGATCCTTCTCGCTGTGAAGGGTTTGTTTAATGTCCTTTTTACTGCGGTTTCGTTGATGGATTCAAAGGTAAAAAGCACCTTCGATATCTGCTAAAACGCTGAGGGGGATTTACTTGGCCCGGAGGGAACCCTCATTCCATATCTCGCACAACCAAGTAAGTGGTCAGCCTCTGTAGATATATGTACCTTGCTGGTAGGTAAATTTCCAGCAGTGGAGTGGGTCCGCTGTAAGACCCTCCTTAATATGCCTATCTAAAACCTTCTTCATCGTGTTCAGGAAATAGGAGGAGAGTCTGGTGGGTCGATAAGATTTTGCTTGCTAGTTTTAGATAGCCGGAAGAAAATCTGACTCCTGTAGAATTTGCTGTAGTCTCCTTAGTTTATTCTGTAACCCTCCTTCTAGTTTGTTTCTGATTAAGTCATGTAGCCTTCGCTCTTTTATGCTATTCCTGAAGCTTATTAACTGGATCCCACCGCTGCCACCAAAAAAATGGTCTGTAGTGATTTTTATTAATAATCTCTACAAAGGGTACTGGGCATGAGTTTTAGCGGGATCTGGTCTCACACATGCGGGTTCTTTAGTTAATTAGTATAGATAATTAGGCGATGCTGTAAGGTTTTTATAACATCAATATAAAGTCGGGAAGTGTACTTTCAGCCACCCCCTTCCTTGGGTAGTACAATTTTCTATTGGTGCATAGGAATAATATTGTACAATTTTTTGTGTTAGGCTAATGAGATGTTAAGGCATGAAGTAGAAAGAAGAGTGAACGATTTCAACCTTCTTTATGATCGACTCATGTGGCTGAAAGTGAAGGGATATTAATTTTTAATGTTGCTACTTGCTTGCAGATCGTTACAATTCCTCTTCTTCTACTAGTTTAATCCCTCGTAGGATATAGGGTAAAAATAATTTGCTCTCCAGCGGACTCCGTTTTGTGCGACAGCTTTTACTTAGCTCCGTCCATGATCTGCCAGATGTTGTGACTTTTGCTAATAAGGTTCTCCTCGACGTTCTTCAACGGTCCTCCAACTCGACGGATTCCAGGCAATTAGATTCTCGTTCTTGCCACTGAAGGTGTTGGCAATCCAATTCCATTTCCTTCGCCTGATTTCATCTTGTGACTTTTCTTGGCCACCGCCGTTCCATAGTTCTTCATTTCTCGAGTGGTAAAAAGGTATAAACAAATGCCGTCACTTTTTCTACAACAGGTGACTACAAGAATACGAAAATTTGTCACATTTTGCAATGAGTGACGTGACTATGGGCATAGGGGCCTAAATGTTATTTTACGTTTTTAAACAATCAGTGTGACGTTTTTCTTGCTTGCATACATATGTATGTAGAAACTTAAAACTCTCACTGCGCATGGAACAGCAATTTCGAGATTACCTTCTTTTATGGTGCGGCCTATACCAAAAACCACAAAGAAAAAACAAACATATTAGGTACATAGAAATAATATCGAAAAAAAAATTGGAAATTGTTAAAACTGCCGCAAAAACAAAAATAATAGTTATATAAATTATTTACTAAAATTGTACGCTTACTTTAATTATTATTATTATTAAGAAAAAAAAACTGTCAGTTCCAGGACACTAACTTATATGCTCATAGTAGTAAATAACTAACTTAACATATTTCACAGGAATTTTATAATTATAATAATAAAATATAGGTAAATAAAAAAAGCTCAAATTGGATTTTACAGGCGATATTTTTTTTTGATATATAATATGTAACTAACTATTTTCAATACAAAAAGAGTCACTAATTTTCTACGCAGGTCTAGAAAAAGTTGTAATTCATTGAAGAAACACAAAAACATCAGTTTTTTTTGGAAGTGTCTTATCGGACGCAGAGTCGACGACAGAGTTGACGACAGAGTCGACCGAGTTGGCGACAGAGTTGACGAGAGTCGAACGAGTTGACGACAGAGTCGACCGAGTTGACGACAGAGTCGACCGAGTTGACTACGATTATTTGAAAACTCAACCAAAACGATTATTTGAAAACTCAACGATTATTTCAAAACTTAAACGCCAAATCCGGCAAAACTCCAAATGATAAGTCGAACGAATGACGAGGAAACTCTCAAACAACAAATTTCAATGGCGTTTGAAAATCTTGTTGAAGTCGCATCTGCGTTCGCAAAATCGAACTTTGAACAAAAACGACGATTGTTTGAGAGTTTGGAATTGCTTTGGGATAAAAATGTCGATCTTGTCGAATGCAAAAAAACGAACAAATATTATGTCTTTCAAAGATTGTGACTATTGAGAACAGGCGAAAATCGATTATGGATTTCAAAGATCGAATTATGAACAACAAAACAAACGCTTCCTCGTCATTCGTTCGACTTATCATTTGGAGTTTTGCCGGATTTGGCGTTTGAGTTTTCAAATAATCGTCGTCAACTCGGTCGACTCTGTCGTTAACTCGGTCGACTCTGTCGTCAACTCGGTCGACTCTCGTCAACTCTGTCGCCAACTCGGTCGACTCTGTCGTCAACTCGCTCGACTCTCGTCAACTCTGTTGTCAACTAGGTCGACTCTGTCGCCAACACGGTCGACTCTGTCGTCAACTCTGTCGTCGACTCTCGTCAACTCTGTCGTCGACACTGCGACCGATAAGACATTTCCCTTTTTTTTTGTAACATTTACTATAATAAATATTCTCAATTGCTTAAATTTATATTAAATTTAAAATATTTTCAGCTTTTTACATTGTATGTAAATGTGTAAAATAAAAATCAAAAATAACTCATTATAAAATCATATTACGCAAAAAAAAAAAACTTGTTAAAGCAGAGAATTTTATTTTTGTACAATTTAATAATTATTTTTTTTATTCTTAACTGCTAAGTTCCTTTCAAATATTTAATATTTATATTTTTTTATATAAAAATGGAAGAAATTATGAAATCTATAATATTATGTCAATTTTATGTAAGTATAAAATCACAAGAAAAATAAAAACAACATTTATAATTCCTTTATTGTCTATGTGCCAAAAAAAAGAAAAAAATGAAGAAAGGAAATCCATGGAATATCTGAAAAATTAAAATGAAAAAAAAAAACGAAAAAAAAATTCTCTAATAATATCTTAGAACCATTTTCAACAAAAACATGAAACAAAAATATTTTTAATTTTCTTAAAAAAAAAAAAATACGATAAAAACCACTGACCCAGCCCCAGTGGTTTTTATCTGCAGTGATGACATTTAAAACACTTAAATAATATTATTAAATATTTTTTAATATAGATGCCTTTTATTTATTTTAATATAAAAATCTCGAGATAGCTTTAACTAGAAAATAGAATATTCTACTATAATGTCTGTGTTACTAAAAAAAAAATTCTTATGGTTATATTTAATTTCTCTTAAACAAAATTAAAAACAAAAAATAAATAAAAGTTGAATTTGGTTCTAATTAATAATACTAATTAAAAAAATGCCCATCCTCCTCCCTCCCTCCCCTACCACCACCACAATCACATTTATATTGAAAAAGAATGTAACATCACAAAATAAAATATGAAATGAAAAAAGCAAAAAAAAAATAAATAAGGCATAAAAATCAAGAATTTATAAATATATTTAGCATTAAGTGTAATAATGAAACCTAAAAAAAAAGAATAAAAAAGCTCTATTGAATGTTATTATTTCTCAAAGATATATTATATACATATACATATAAAGAAAAGAAAAAAAAAACAACTATATTTAATAATGTGCATTAAAGAAAAAAAAACATTTATGTGAAGATGTGTATTAAATAAAATCTATAATTATATACATGATGGTGCACTTTTTGTAAGTGTTTTTAGATTTTTAAAAAGTTCAAGATGTCGCGCCAATGCTCCCTCTTAACTTCATATCAAATACCTAGGCTCGTGCAGTGTTATTAGATTGAGGGAAGCAGAGGCCGGACCTTGAAATCCTACGGTCACAATCACCGACTTGTTTTCCTATAGGTTAGCTATTAGTGAGCAGTACTCCGACAAAATACCCTCAAGAAGAGATTGAAGAAACGGAAACGTTTCAAACGGGGCCTCGGTGGTCTAGGGGTAAGGCGCCTGACTACTATCCCAGAGGTCCTGGGTTCGATTCCCGGCAGCGGCACGGTCCTCGCCTTTCTCAATTTCCCACCTACATAACTTTCCTTCTTTGATGTTGTCCATAAATTACGTGAGGCGATTTTTGCGATTTTTCAACCCCCCCCCTCCCCCTTGGTGAGATTTCGTGAGATTTGGCTCGAGCTCTTCCTGTAGTTATATATTCTAATGGGCTTTTCGCGGGTCAGTATTGTCGAGTCGTGCGTTTGGCTGGCCGGGACTATACTACTTTCTGGCGTTCGCATAAAAATTTTTGTGTAGGATTTAGCCATATTTTAAGGCAATCTTTCACACACAGGTCGACATCAGGCCGTGGCCTGAAAGTTTTCGCCACACCTCCCTGGCCGCCAGCTGGATGGGGCCTTCAGCCCAAGAAAACTGAAAAAATCTTTCTATGAGTGCACAGTTGTCAGCAGATTGTGCCTGAAGATCTATGATCTACAAAAAAAATTTAAACACTTCTTGGTCGTCGAGAGGTCGACTGAAACAACCTATGTGCTACCACCCCAGAACTTTTATTCAGTCTCAAGCCGCGAATTTACCGCTCCAATTCTCCCGTATCCAGTCGGACCTAAAACCAAGGAGCCAACTAGGCGCGAAAGCCATTAACACTTGCATTCGCGCTTGTTCACGGGTATTCACGGGCGTGAGTCTGGAGCCACCTAAGGTACAAACATACTAGCGCAAAGGCGGTGACGGCGGCCGCCTGCGAGAGAATGTCCTATACATTTTATTTTTCCGCGCCGCCTGTCCATTATGTCAGCAAATATGGTGGTCCGTGTATTTTAAAGGGTTTTCCAGTCTGCCTTTAAAGTTTTCGCTGAGGTCATGCACTTGTATTAACAACATGTCATGCACTTGTATTAATTGTCGTCTTCGCCTGTGTGTCTGTAGGGAATCATGACGTTACCTGCACGCCACGCCCTGTCAGGCGGATACCTGAAGTCCTCATCCCCAGTCAGACTGAGTATTGTATTGCCTTCATCGGGCTGTGCCTGCGGACCTGTCCTGGCGTAAGTGAATGCGGGTCGTTAGTGGAGAAACAGGTTTTACTAAATTTAACCCAGTTTTCCAGCAATTTTACACTGTTTCTTGAGGAAAAAAAATCACGTGATATTTGCGGCGACCCCCCTCTCCCCACGTGAGATTTGGTGAGATAAGGCTCGACCCCCTCCCCCGCTAAACGCCTCACGTAATTAATGGATGACCTCTTTCTTCTTCCCTCTTTACATTCCTGATTCCTCCTGCCATAGCCTTCCCTAGTCCTTCCCCGCTCCACCAAGCGCATGTCATCGGTTAGTTGATGAGATTCAACTCGTTTCAGGAGGCATAACACTCCAACGAGTTGTTCTCGATGCCTCGATGTCAGAGTCGCGAAATGGTTGGGAGTAGCTGGAACAAAAATATCGCAGCTAGGTTGTGACAGTTCCTTCCTTCTCTTCTCTCTCTTCTCTCTATCTTCCGACTAGAGCTGCTGTTCGACATTTCAAAATAATACATGGTCGACAGTGCAAAGGGGCCTTCCCTAAGCCTCTAGTGTGTCACATAAAAAAAAGGAGTTTCATCAATGGATATTCATCGACGGCTCCAAGATGTCAGAAGACGCACGATAGTATCTAAATATGTGCTGGAAATCCTGAAGGCCTGCCAGACAATCAACCTCAAGCCTACACAAGGACGTAGCATTGGAATTTTCATAGATCGGCAAGCCTCTATCGGCAAGCCTCTATAGCCTCTATAAATGACGTGAAGCATTCAGTAACGATGCATGCACACCAAGTTAATGGAGCGAATTGGAACGGGTTTAGATGGGCTCGGTAGAAAACACAACATTACTTTCACTAGAAAACAAAAGAAGAAGCGCGCTTGGACTTGTATTTTGTATTATAGACGAATTGGCCCTTTATACCAAAGAAAGAAGAATAAACCCACTAAACAGACTCCAAATAGGGTCGTCCACTCATTTTTACATTTTGAAAGGTAGACTGTATCCATATACTGGCTAGAGCAATAAAAACTTTACATTCAAAATTATTTTTTACTTTTTAGTTCATTTTTAAATAAAAGCGTATTTTTAAGTTTTTTTTAAACTATATTTATTATTTTCTATTTTTTAGGCTATTGTAGGTTTTCCGCCATTTTGTAGTGACTGACATATTATATTTAAAATGACGTCACTTAGCTTACTATACTCATCACACGCTTTATTTGGTACCTATACCGGGAGCTATGTAAAGAAAAAAGTAATCCGCCAATTTGTGTTGCGGAGTCGAAATCCCTAAGGCGGTCTAGCAATCCCCATTGTATGCCACCTGCTCTACTATATGGATGTCATTTATTACTATGAAAACAGAAGAAAGCGGAAGTAAACATCCCTGTCGTACTCCTAAAAGCAATATAAAGAAGTACGATAATTTTTTCAACAGCAAGTCATCGATCGACGCTATCAAAGGCCTTGGAGAAATCCAGGAGCACGAGAACTACAAAATTGTCCTGGTTCACCGCAAAGCAAAAGTCAGACGTAATCTTGAACAGCGCAGTGTCACAGCTGTGTGAAGGACAGGAACGCGATTGGTACTGACTTAAAAGATTGTTTTGAAATAGATAGAGTCTACACTCCGCGACAAAAGTTTGACCTCAGGTAGAAAAATAGGAAGCAGGTAAGGTGGGGTGTACTGACCGCAATGTAATTATTTTTATAGAATTCCGGGTTGATTTGATGAGAAACTCATGATTTGGTGACCTACTTTTATTAATTGTTCTAAGAAATAATGAAAATTTTGTAAGAAATGGGATAAAAACGCCGCGAAAAAAGTTTGACCTCACCAGTTTTAAAACACTTCTGTTAAGACTAAGAGCGAGTGATTGTTAGTAAAGTTGTAAATTAAAATTTTTTAGTAATTTTTTAAATAAATCGGTACAAATATGGGCAGTGGAAAGCGCTTATCACGTGAAGAAATCGAGCGAATCAAAACGTTGAAAGAAGAAGGGTACTCTTACAGGCAAATCGCCCTTAGATTGGGTAGAAGCCCCCGAGTCATCAATAACTTGCTTAAGGACATCGAAAATTACGGTAGGAAGCCGATACCAGGGAGACCAAGGGCCACAACAGAGAGAGAAAGGAGTAGGATCCTATGAACAGCGTCAAATTCATCCATGACTGCCAGGGAAATTGGAGCTGAAGTCGGAGTAAATGCAAGCTTACGCACTGTACAGAGGATTTTGAAGCGCTCACCAGTTCTACAACGACGCCGACTCAAGAAAAAGCCGCTATTATTACCTAGACACAAGGAACAACGCTTGGAATTCGCTCGCGCTCACATGGCCTGGAAAGACGAGTGGAACCAAGTTATCTTTTCAGACGAAAAACGGTTCTGTCTTGATGGACCGGACGGATACGCGTATTATTTCCATGATTTACGGAAGGAAGAGAGGTTTTTGACTCGACATCACCGCCGGGAAGGAGGAATAATGATCTGGAGAGCCATTTCAGTTAGAGGACCAGTGGAGCTCAAATTCATCGAGGGAACTTAGACAGGAGTACGTTACCGGGACATGTTAGAAGAGGTTAAGCCGTTGGTGGAAGAATTAATGGATGGTCAGCCATGGATTTTCCAACAAGACCATGCTGCAGTTCACACCGCTAGGGTGGTTCGGGAGTGGTTTAGGGCCAATAACGTGGTGGAACTGGAGTGGCCATCGGTGTCTCCAGACCTAAACATTATAGAGAACTTATGGGGCTGGCTCACGAGGAGAGTCTACCGCTCTGGACAACAACATGGGACTATCACAGAACTGAAGACTGCAATAATGACAGCGTGGGATTAAATTCCACTAGATTTATTACAAAACTTGTACAGTAGTATAGGAAATAGAATTTATCAAGTAATATTAAACCAGGGAGGCCATACCAAATATTAATAAATGGAATTTAAAGTTAAAATTATTCTTTCTTTTATTTTTCTTATGTTCCCTTGCTTAATTTTCAAAATAGTTCCCAAAATTGAAGGTGAGGTCAAACTTTTGTCGCGGCGTTTTTATCCCATTTCTTACAAAATTTTCATTATTTCTTAGAACAATTAATAAAAGTAGGTCACCAAATCATGAGTATCTCATAAAATCAACCCGGAATTCTATAAAAATAATTACATTGCGGTCAGTACACCCCACCTTACCTGCTCCCTATTTTTCTACCTGAGGTCAAACTTTTGTCGCGGAGTGTATGTCTAACTTAGGAGACCATTATTTTCTTGAACGCGCTGTGGCTAGAAAGCAAAGAAGACTTATTGGCCTAAATCCTCAACAGATTTTCGATTGGCAATCTTGGCAATAGGGATAACTAACGCTTCTTTTCACGCTGTGTAAAAGATACTGAATATAAGACAGTGGTTGAAGATAGCTGTTACAGGGTAAACGACAAAAGGGAGCATTAGTTTTATAAATTTTGAAGCAACTTCATCAGGACCGACAGTATTCGAGCGAATGGACAGTATTATCGATAGCATCGATGCAGCTGAAATTGTGACAATGGAAAATACAAAGTGTGCAGTCAGAATACAAGGAGAATTGACGGAGTCCTTCCCAGTCAAGCAAGGCTTAAAGCAGGGCGATGGGCTGGCCATGCTATTTAATCTTTGCCTAGAAGGAGTAATTCGCAAGGTTGACATTGATGCGAACGCAACCCTGCTGCACAAATCCAAACAGTTGGCTAGATATGCCGACGATGCAAACTGCCTTGCAAGATCACTGTCATATCTTAGAGAAACATTCACAGAATTAGAAGATGGAGCAAAACATATAGGGCTGCAAATAAATGCAGAGAAGAGCATGATTCTAATTCAGTCACGGGTGGAATGAAGAAGAAGAAACCACAATACCACCTGGGCGGAATATAACTTTGAACGGGTTAACCAATTTAACTACCTGGGGTCCACAGTCAGCGAAGACAACGATGAAACGAAAGACGTAGAAGAATAAACGCCGCAAACAGCACACACTTTTCACTACTGCCAGTAATGAAATCCAGAGACATCCACAGAAAAACAAAAATAAGAATGTGAAGCATGGAGTATCTCCCAGAAATCCGCAGACAAGATGGATATATTGGAGAGGTAGGTTCTCCGAAGGATATAATGCTCAATCAATGAAGACAATGCATGGAAAATACCTACAATCACGAATTGTACGACTTATACAAAGAATGTAAACTTTCGACCCATGCCAAGCTACTACGTTTACGTTGGGCCGGTCATGTCCAAAGAATGGATTACTCAAGGATACCAAAAAAGCCCTGTATCTACTACCAGATGGCCAAAGACCAGTTGGTATACCACGGTTAAGGTTGGAAGACAATGTTAAGGCCGATGCAGCAAAACTGCTCAACACAAGAAACTGGAACACGCTGGACAAGCTGCGGAGCAGAGAGACGTCTGGAGGAAGAAGCTGATGGAGGCCAAGGCTCGAATTGGGCTGTAGAGCCATCAAAGAAGAAGCAGTTGAAATTGAAGTCTCTATCAAGATCACACTTAGCAGAGAATATTGAATATAAATTTGTTATATCTATATACTTTTACATTTAATCCACGCTACATAATTGCTACATTCAAAACCAACACTCTTCAATAATTTTTGTGATGTTAAATTTTTACAAGTCGTGAAAGCATTGACGTCGATTCCTTCCATCTCTGCTATTTCCTTTATCAGTTCAATCATTATACTTCTTCCAAATCCTTTTCCTTGTTCATTTTCCACTGTTTGGAGAATTCTAAATGGGGAAAGAAACAAATTTTATTTTTTATTTAGTTGATTTGTAAAATTTATAACTCTTACCCTATTCCAGAAAATTCATTCTGTATTACCCAAGACACAAGCTCTTCATTACTTTTGTTAATAATTCCAAGACCTTTATTTAAGGCTATCATTCCTTTAATAAAATCCAGAGATCTTTCATTATTATGTGGCCATGCAGAATAAATTTGATCAGCACGCTCCGCCTTCAGTGGTAGCAGTTTATATCCATCTGTAAGTCTAGTGATATTGTTAACAGCTGTAATGATAAGTGATGTCTTTATTACTTACGATAACGTTGATAGATCTCTAGCGGCATGATTTTTTAGTACAAAACACATACATGGTCTAATATACTCAAAAACAGCACCTCTTTTCGATAAGTAATTGTAAGTAAACGTATAATAATCAGAGTGAATTCCTTCTAGTAAAGGTCCTTTCGTCCAATCAATTCTTTTTGTTTTATCTAAACATTCTTTCAGTTCTTCAAGGGATGATTGTAGTGTATGAAATGTTATGCTGATTTCCTTTTTGTATTGGAAAGTATGTTTAGATAAGTGTAATATAGGGATTGTAACAGATGTCGAACTTACAAGATCTTTCATTATACTAACAAAAGTTCCATTAACTTCCAGATCACCACTTTGATGAGTGTAGAAAACGCGTTTTAAGCCGTTCCATTTTGGGCTATCACGATCGGAAATTTTCTTTAATTTTTCATTCCATTTTATTTGATTATAAATTGAGAAATAGTGGTGCGTTATGCCACCTTGTGTATTTCCATAGAGCTGCAGTAATTTTTTAAGCTCTTCGTCAGTTAGTGGTCGAAGGATGTCATCATTGGCTGATACCATCATGAAGAATTGATTGAACTAAAAAAAAATGAATTGTGTTTTAATATCTGCTCATCGGAGAAACTCATTCTGTGCCTAACAATACAATTTGACACGAGTATAAGCTCGAATTTTGCATCAGGGAAAACTTATACTAGTTGGTTTACTGCTTAGGAGTCTCAAAACTGGTGCAACCAGGGGCGGCACATTCATAGGTGCGAATGGTGCACTTGCACCGGGCGCAATTTCAGAAACTAAGATTTTAGAAAAAATTAAACTTAGAAAAAAAATTTGAGAAAGTGTTCCCGTGCCTTCATTTATCTTTTTCTATTGACCTTCGCAAGGTGTAGCTAACTAATCCAATTCCATTTCGTTCGGTTGATTTCTGATTTCGTCGTCTATTCGTTCTTGGCCAGCACGGTGCCATAGCTATTGATTTGTAATTCGTACTAGTCGTACTGTTATAGATCAATAATTCGGCGAGGGACACCTGGATCGCCTCTGTTTTAAAGTTGTTGAAAACACCGAAGTTAATACAGCGGCTTCCTTGTCCACAAAGGCTGTCAAGGTGGACTGTTTTTAATTTTTGGAAGATTATACAGTGGAAACTGATACATACAGTTCAGAAACCATCGATTATCTCTCGAAATATGAAGGCTTTAGAGAACGACATAGGGACCTCTATTATGGTCTATAGATTTTTGGAGCCCTACATTGTGCTGAAAGTCGCTAGTGAAGTACACCGAAAAACATCCATGATGAGATTGGGAATGTGTGATGAAACGTGGCACTGGCGCTAAAGGCCATCTATCAGAAGTTTAAACAGTACGAAGCTTAAAGAAAAGCATTAGCGAGAGAGTTTTGTGAAGTTAAAACGCAAGCACATCCAGCACAAAAGCAATATCACAAGCAAATCTTGATTGAACACAGTCTTTCATAGGTGCAAATGGTGCACTTACAACGGGCGCAATTTCAGAATTGATTAAAAAAAAAATTAAAACTTGGAAACAAAAGTGAAAAAAGTACTCCTGTGCCTTAATTTTCATATATTAAAAGAAGTTCATAGAGTGTTTGGCAGCAAAAGAAGTCTAAGTCGAATTAAGACAGGCGGCGAAGTGAATAGGGCTGAACATCAACGAAGAGAAACAAACCTGATGCAACAATCCAGAGCTGGAAGATTTAAGGCCTGAACATGTAACCGAAACGAAACGAAACCGAACCGAAACGAAGGAAATAAATTGTATGAAAATGTATGAACTCAATTATGTAGCGAACGAAACCGAAACGGAGCGGAGGATATAAATTCATTTCATTTCGGCTTTCGTTTCAGCTATTCAGCACTGGAAAGTACTGATCAGCTGATTGTCAGATTTCAAAAGTCAAATTTTCCCTATGTTCTTTGGGCCGTAAATAAGCATCCGTAAAAATGTTAACTGGGGACAAAGTTGAAAAATTAATTTTTGCTGTCGGCAGTTACCGGGAATTATACGACAAAAGTAACAAAAAATATAGGGATGCGTGAAAAAAGAGATTATTTGGAAAGGAATTTCTGAAGAGCTTGAGTGCACATAATATTTTATGATATTTATTTACGTATGTTATAGATAATATATTTATTTCAACCAATAGCTGTTCAACTGCCAATATATTATTTAAATTCAAAACTTTTTAATTAAAACTTGTTCCTTTACCCAACATGAAAATAAATTGTCTAGAAATGTCAAAAACCGATTCGGTCCGATTGCTATATAATCGCCAGCAGATTGGAATTCGTTTCGGTTCCGTTTCGTTTTCGTCTCGCTTTCGGCTACATGTTCAGGCCTTTAGAATGGGAAGAAATATAACCATCGACGAACATAACCTAGAAGTAGTCGATAAAACAGTCTACCTTGGGTCTACTATCACAAAAAGAAACCAAGAAAAAGAAGAAATATCCAGACGAATACTACTGGCTAATATAGCCTTTTATGCCCAAAAACAAATCCTGCACTCAAGGTTTGTGCACAGGAAAACAAAACTCTCACTCTACAAAACAGTAATACGACCAGTACTGTGTTATGGTAGCGAGACTTGGATTATGACCCAGGAGATAGAGGAACGAGTCAGCAGGTTTGTGAGAGAAATTCTCAGATGCATAATAGGCCCAACCAGAGAATATGCAATATGGCGAAGAATATACAACAACGAGTTGAATGAAATTTTTGACGACCTACATCTCTCAACTTTATTAAAACCTAACAGACTGAGACTAGCCGGCCAAGTAATCAGAATGGAGGACAATAGTATCCCAAAACGACTTATAGCCTCAGAAATTTCGGGAAGTAGGCCAGTAGATAGACCCAGGAGTAAATGGATAGACTCTGTAACGGATGACGCAGAGGGAATTCTCAACATCTGGAGCTGGAGACATGCTGCAAGGGACCGTCAAACTTTGAAGAAATACCCTAGAGGAGGCCAAGGCTCGATTTGTTCTGTAGCGCCATTGGATGGATGGAGTTTGTACACTGCATAACAATAGAGTAGGTTCAGGCATGAATATGGCACTTTTGCTTATCCTTTGACGTAAAGTCACTAAGTTTATGACTCCCAACAAGGGCAACAAAAGTCGAAAAATACTACGAGAGGCCGCTCGACACATAGCTGGAGCATCCGCTGGTGTAAGGACTGTGCGAAGGATATTGCGTACTCGGCTGAACTCAACTGCGCATTGATGAGGAAGTTCATTCGAAAATCAAGAGCCAACCATGTGGCATCTACATTTAATGCTCAGAATAAACTTTTTCTTATCACAGATTAAAGGGGCCACAATCATCCTAGGCTCTGTAAGGTTATGTAGGAAGCGGGAGAGTATATAAATCAGCTAAGTAGTTAGGTCTTATTTTGAACCCAAATGTGAATTGTGGCGACTTCAAAGAGGTAGAGGAATGCTATTCAGACAAATGAGTGGAATTCTGTCGGGGAGCGTAGGACGGCGACTAAGCACAAGTACTTGGGATTTTTTAGAGTTTAATTTAAGGTAGTTGAGAGCACTCCACTGAATTATTCGAGAGAGAAAGAGTGCTTTTCAGGTCATACAGATACGGATAAGCATACAGATGAAAGGAACAGTGGCCGACAGTTAAGGGTAGATCATTGATATATAATGAAAATAGTAGGGGATCAAGAATTGAAACTTGTGGAACGCCAGAAGGCACCTGTAGAAGAGAACGGATAACATTGTTATGACGAATACATTGAAGACGGTTAGATAGGAAAGAGGAGAAAACCCGAGTAGCAGAAGAAGAGAAATGATAGCGCTGACTTAGTTTGGAAAATAGGATCGTGTGCACCAATGAGTCGGAGGCTTTCAAGAAATCAAGAAGCACTAATATTGCAACATCGCCTTTATCAAGCGTAGAACCAGACCTTCCGCAAAAGATAGGTCTTGAAACCAGATACGGTACGTTGGCTCAACACATCAGTGATTAAACCAGTATCGACATAGCGCTATGCCGTGTTGTTAAGCCGTCTTTATATAACCAATACAAACTAGACTAAGTCCAAAGAATGGCGGCAGAAGAGTCACCTATCTACCTAACATAGAAAGTCAACTTCAACTTAGGTTTCGATATCCAGGTCGCCACCTGAGAAGAATGGGGCAACTTCCAGCTTGGCAGAAACTACTATTACGTAGCTCTATACATAGATGGTACCACGATAGAATCTGGTGTAGGCATTGTTCAGGATCAACTACTGCCCACTTAATAACTACTACCGCCTGCCTAATTCAGTCAGTGTCTTCCAGGAACAACAGTCCTCAATCTTTAAGAGCTAGAGTAATCTAGACGATAGAACTCAATCATAGAATTTATAAATAAGAAACTGAACAATCGCACCACTTAATAAAGTGCAGGCAGGATCTCCAAGAGACAATAACTTTGCACAGATATCAATCAGAAACACATTAATTAGAAAGTCAAACTACATCAGCTATATCTTATTTTTTTCCGAGACTTGATCCAAATTCTAAAAGTTGTTTTAAAAGTTTTTATAACTTTTACTGGTATGCAATAACTTGTTTCCATCGGCAGTTTTTAACACTACACATTTTTCACGTACTTTTTACTCTTTTTTTACTCGATTTGCAAATTGATGAAGAATTTTCTTCGATTAAACTTCCTTCAAATACCAATAATTATTGTCAATAGCAAGAGATCTTGCCACCAGCAAGTGATCTTAAAAGAAACTGATTTAAAATTATTCAACAAATAACTTGTCATTGGCAACAAGAAAGCTCAAGATGCATGCGCGTAAATACAATTAAGTCATTTTATGATTTCTTATCAGTATAAATGTTTTGATAATAAAATCTTATAACAAAGCTTTCACTAATCTCGAAAAGATATAAGAATTTATTGTATTTCTACATGTACCTTAAAATATTTTAAAATACATACAAGTAGATGTAATATGACGAAAAAGTTACGTGAGCTCCACCACTTAGTAGGGGTGGTAAAATGAATTAAAAAAAAACACAATTTACAGAAGAGAAAAGAGCTATGAAGAAGTTAGCTAAAGCAACAAAACTAGCAAAACGAAACGAAGGCGGTATTTCCTATATCCTCCATGTCTGCACAAGAACTGCGTGAGATCGTAACTCACTTCGCAAACGTCCTCGTAATAAATCTCTCCACGTTTGGGACTAGTCGGTGGGTCCACCGATCCTTAACTGTGTGTGGAATTGTCATTTCCCCGCCCGCGCGTAGATGTGGCCAGTGTGATGTCTATAGCCTCACGTCTCACGTCTTCTGCCGTTGTCGAAGTAGGATCATCGAGAGCAAACGAGCCGGAAAGAACAAGCGGGATTTAGACCACATCGAGGATGCATTGATCAAATATTCGCACTACGTCAGCTAATGGAAGAAAGAATTCGTTGAGGCAAACGAACTGTCGTCGTTCTCATCGATTTCAAATCCGCTTTCGATTGCGACGATTGGAACAGCTTGTGGAGAGTCTTGGAAACCGAACACGTGCCATTGAGAAGAGAATCATCAAACTTCTCCAAGCGTCGTACGATGGATCAACCAGCAGCGTTCGTATTCAAAGCGACTTTTCCGAGGAGTTCCCGATTCAAACGGGTGTCCGACAGGGAGACGTCGCTTCGCCACTTCTCTTCAATGTTGTGATCGACGCGATTATGCGTGAAGCATTCGATGGACGACTCGTAGTTCGATACTACGACAACAACTTCATAACCGACTTAATGTTCGCCGACACGGATGCCGAAGCAGCGGACATCTTATATGACATTTCCCGCATCGCCCAGTCATACGGGTTAAAAATCAATGCAGAGAAGACCAAAGTGCTCACAACGGACGGATCGAGGGCCAGTGTTCACCTCTATGGAACCCAAATCAAACCCAAATCCCAAACAGGTTTCGAGGTTCAAATATTTGGGATCATTGGTTGAGGAAACGAAAGTAGCATCGACGTCCGACGTTCACAGCCGTATCGGCCAGGCAACAGCAACATTCGCCTCGCTCAAGTGGTGCATATGGAAACGAACAAATATTTCCATCAAAACAAAAGTACGCCTTTGCCGAACGAAGCCTTCGAAACGAGACAGTCAGACAAAGATGTGATCAGCAGACACTGATCGAAGAAGAAATGCAAAAGCGTCGACTACGGTGGTTTGGACATGTTTGCCGAATGGATGATGACCACTTGCCACGAAAACTTCTCTGGTGAAACCGTCCCGCAGGCTGAAGAATCCAGCGATCGGCACCGAAGAAAACCTGGCTCAAGAATGTCGAGGGTGACCTCAAGAATCTACGGTTATCAGTTGCCGCGGCTCGAGACGTCGCCAAAAACCGGCAAGAGTGGAAACGAATCGTGAAAAGAGTTCGAGACCCAGTGGCACCGACAGCAGCGTATCCGTTGCCGAGACGTCCCGCTGGGACCACCAGCTAACGGATCAAAGAAGAAGAAGAAGGATCAGTGCCGCGAATTAATATGTCCAGGTTTGTATCATAGTTAAGAGATGGGATCACTATGACATCATAATGGGCCTATCCCTTTGGCCTAAGTGTATGAGCTCAAACTAACAGCTCCTAACCTAGTTAAGAGATCATCAAAAACGTATTCACCCCTTTTGTTCACTCCCTACTGCTCTAGGCATCATGAAAGGCATTCGCATCGCATCCTACAATGATATGCAGACCGCTCCTGTTAGAGATATCCTTGAGCTCTTTGTATAATGGTGGGCCCATGGAGTCGTAGCGAAGGTATGCTTAAAATAATTATACCCTTGCTGCCCCTGCTAATCTGTATAGCACAGTTACTTACACATACCTGCTGTACAAGAGCCACGCAACAGCTTGGGTGGCCAGCACACTGCAAAGACAGCCTGGGGGTGTTCCTGCTGTTGTGAGCCAGCAGGAGTCTCCTTTTTTAAACCAATTTCCTTGACTTTAATTCAATCGGAGCCGTGGAGCAGCCGTTGAGGCGATGCATCAGTTGGGTCCGGTATGCGACAAACCCCTAGTGGGTAGGAGCTAGTGCAATCAAGTTTCTGGTGGGTCCACACCTTCTCGCAGTACAGCGGCTGTCTGAATCCGCTCTTTTGGGACCCCCAGTGTCCTGACCATGGTCTTATCTTCAGTTTGTTGGGAAGGAAGTTGGAAATACGGGAATCGGGTCTGCTCCGTGAAGCTCCCCAATTCCATTACGGCCTTCCTTTGCCTTGGCCCTCCTTCTCTTGGTAGCACCAGATTTTTTCCTGCTAGGCTGCGCATACCGACAACCTTGGCTTCTTCAACAACAATGCCGCCATCTGCTTTGGGTATTGTTGTTGATTGACAAGCCCAGGCTCCTATACTGGACGAGGTACCTCCAAGGAGATCCCTCTCCAGCTGTGAGCTGATGCTTAATGCATCAGACCCATAACCTCCTTCTTCGTCTGAATTTTTTATTAAATTTTGATCCATAAAAGTCCCACGAGTATGGCAGGAAAGAGAAAGTCCATACTGACAGAACCTCCCTATCAGGATCGGGCTATATACAACTGGTTGCACCCGGTGCCCAGAGGAGATCGTTTGGGATAGTACAATACTACCTACCACCATGCAGCCCTCGACACGATGGCATAGACATATTGGCTTGGTAGGCTTTTAGGGTGCGCTCACTACTATCACGAGGAGGTGAGTATTGATTTTACCCACAGCAACTTAAAGCTACATTAGTAACAAGGAACGACATCTTTCATTGGAGTGAAGACTCACCTTTCGTTCTTCTAGGCGTTTGCGTGGTAATCAAAATCAACTTACTGTGCCCAGTAGACTTCTCAATTCGATTGCCATCCTGTTAGATAAAAAAAAGTCAGTACATCATTTAAAAGTCTTTGCTCGTCTTTGTTCGAATGTACAAACCTTAAAGGAAATTAATTATTTATTTTCGTACACTCCTAAAGGACTCACATCACTTTTTTGTGCAAATCGATCGTATACGAAAATCTTTCCAGCCTCGATACGAAGACCCATATCAAGTGATCAAATATTATGCAAATATCTATTAACAGATTTAAGCCAGTTCTTTTGTTTATGATCGCGATAATAAATCGGAGCCAAAAGGATCAATAATGATTCAATGAGCTCTGAGCTTAGTTGAGAGATATGTGAGAACGTGCGTAACCAACTGAATATCACAGAACCCAGAGATTCACATCACCAAATCTTTAGATGCACAACCTCAACAACCACTTGCACAAGATCAACAACCACTTGATCGTGATGAAAAATATAAGTCTACGCTGACTACAATCTTTTTGCTAGATCAGTTAAGATCATCTAGCAAGAACTTGACTCCATTATAAACGTCACTCGTCGTCGGTTAATAAAAATGCTCTGAATAACGCTCTGTTTTATCTCGAAGAAAGATACATACAGAGAATCGTTATAATCTCAAATAAAGTTCACCGATAAGAGTTATACATACAATTTCATAATCGCAATAGCATTCGTTCAATATTTAAGTATTATCTCCACAATCACTATATTAACAATTGTTGATGAGCTTTGCATGTTTTCAAGTTAGTTTTGTCCAAGATCTCTTTCTGTCGCCATTGTGACATTAATTTGTGGCTATTTTTTTGGGTTTCGAAGTAGTTTCATAGAAAATTAGCTTTCGTCTTTGATTTCATTGCGGGAAAGGTGACTTCGATGAAGCACGCAATACTCGATTCACTGACTACACAGTAAGTGCTGAAGCAGGTTACAAGAGATACATTTTAGTTCAATCACAATTCCCTCGTGATGGTATCGGCCAATGAAGACATCCTTCGACCACTAACTGACGAAGAACTTAAAAAATTACTACATCTCTATGGAAATACACAAGGTGGCATAACGCACCACTATTTCTCAATTTATAATCAAATAAAATGGAATGAAAAATTAAAGAAAATTTCCGATCGTGATAGCCCAAAATGGAACGGTTTAAAACGCGTTTTCTACACTCATCAAAGTGGTGATCTGGAAGCCAATGGAACTTTCGTTGGTATAATGGAAGATCTTGTAAGTTCGACATCTGTTACAATCCCTATATTACACTAATTTAAACATATTTCCCCACCAAAAACAAAAGAACATTAGCGTGACATTTCATACACTACAACCATCCCTTGAAGAACTGAAAGAATGTTTGGATAAAACAAAAAGAATTGATTGGACGAAAGGACCTTTACTAGAAGGAGTTCATTCTGATTACACTGCCTTTACTTGTGAGTACTTGTCGAAAAGAGGAGCTGCTGTTGAGTATGTTATACCATGTGTTTGCTTTGTCCTTAACAATTGTGCTGCAAGAAATATACAATCATTATCGTAAGTAAAATCCTTCATCTTTCCTTCATCTTTTTGTTAAGTAAATAAATTCTCTTCAAGACTTAGAGATGGATATAAACTCCTACCACTGACGCAGGAACATGCCGATCAAATCCATGCTTCATGGCCACATAATAATGAAGGATCTCTGGATTTTATTAAAGGAATGATAGCCTTAAATAAAGGTCTTGGAATTGTTAACAGAAGTAATGGAGAGCTTGTGTCGTGGATAGTACAAAATGAATTTTCTGGAATAGGGTAGGAGTTATAAAATTTTACAAATCAACTAAACAAAAAAATAAAATTTGTTTCTTTCCCCATTTAGAATTCTTCAAACACTGGAAAATGAACAAGGAAAAGGATTTGGAAGAAGTATAATGATTGAACTGATAAAGGAAATAGCAGAGATGGAAGGAATCGATGTCAATGCTTTTACTACTTGTAAGAATTTAAGGTCACAAACATTGTTGAAGAGTGTTGGTTTTGAATGTAGAAATTATGCAAGCTGGATTAAATGTGAAAGTATCTAACACTGACTTTTGCAAGTTTTACAAACAATATTTGCATTTCAAAACATGCCTATTTTTTTATGTGGCAGTTCTAAGCTCAGGAGTCACTCTTAGTACTACTAGTCCGTTATGTCGTTTGTCACGTCATGGTGCAATGTCTGGCAGTAAGCTTAGTACAGGAGGGAAAAAGGTTAAGGGTTATGAGGGATCGTGAAGGTGTTGAAGAAGATGGTGATGAACCCTCCATTTGAACTTTTGGATGTGGTCATCATTCATTGCGCTCCTTTAATCCCTCATGGGACATAGGGCGGAAACAGTTGCCCTCCAGCGGACTCTGTTTTGCGCGACAGCTCTCAGCTCCGACCAGGATCTCCCAGTTGTTGCGGCTTCTGCTAGTAGGGTTCTCCTCCACGTTGTTCTAGGTCGTCCTACTCGACGGGATCCTTGCAGATTCCAGTCAAGGGCCTGTTTGGCTAGATTTTCGTTTTCGCGTCGCAAGGTGTGGCCTACCCAATTCCATTTCCTTCGCCTGATTTGGTCGTCTATCCTTTCTTGGCCGGCACGGCGCCATAGTTCTTCGTTTGAAATTCTATCTTGCCAGCGGATTTTTAGGATACGACGAAGGCATCTGTTGATGAAGACTTGTAGGCGCCCTGTGATGAATTGGGTGACTTTCCATGTTTCGCAACCGTACAAAAGTACTGCCTTCACGTTGGAGTTGAACAGCCGCAATTTGGTGTTAGTTGAGATCTCCGTTGATCTCCATATGCGGAACAGGCATGCATATGCGCCTCGTGCTTTATTTATTCTGGAACTGACATCTTCTTCTGCCCCACCATTTTCGGTAATAATGCTACCGAGGTAGCAGAATTTATTTACCAGTTCCACGTCACGGTTATTCAGCGCTGTTCGTTCAATGGTGTTTGCATTTATCCGCATTTCTTTAGTTTTAGTCGGATTTAGCCTTAAGCCTGCTGGACTACTTTCTGTTGCCAAATTGTTAATCATGTTTTTGAGGTCCTGGTGTCTGTGGGCCAGCAAACAGATATCATCTGCGTAGTCGAGATCCTTAAGGCGGTCTAACAAACCCCATTGTATGCCGCCTGTTCTACTATCTAGAGCGCCGACAAGGATGTCATTTATTACTATAAGAAATAGTAAAGGCGAGAGTAGGCATCCTTGTCGTACTCCTGAGCTCACCTCGAAGCTGTCGGATAATTTTCCATTATGGAGAACTCTGCATTTGGAATTGTTATATAGGGCTTTTATCAATTCTATTATTTTATCAGGCAGTCCACGTCGCCGTAGTGCCTGCCATATAAAGTTCCTATTGACCGAGTCGAACGCTTTCTCATAATCTACGAAAGCAAGGTAAAGGGGGGATCGGAATTCAGTAGACTGCTCCACTATAATTCGTAAGGTGTTGATATGATCAATACATGAGCGGCGCTTCCTGAATCCGGCCTGCTGCCTCCTAAGCGTTCGGTCTACTGCCTCACTTATCCTAGATAGTAATATGTGGGACAAAATTTTGCCCACAGTAGATAGTAAACAGATGCCTCTCCAGTTGTCGCATATTGTTAGGTCCCCCTTTTTTGGTATTTTGACTATGATACCTTCCGTCCAATCCTCCGGAAAGGTACAGGTGTTCCATGCTATTTGTAGGATTGGCTGAAGCGCATCTGCTATGAGGCTTGAGTCGGCTTTCAACAATTCTGGCGGGATGCCATCTTTTCCAGCTGCTTTACCATTGGCCATCGCATGAATTGCGGTTACTATTTCCGTCTTGGATGGGGCCCGGGTGGTGATTCGAATTGGCTGTGCATTGTTGCTGGTTTCCTGAGGTTCCTGTGTAAATGAACCATTCAGGGCGGCGAAGAAGTAATCTCTCCATCTTTGGAGCTGCTCCTCGTCGCTGCACAGCAGCCTTCCATCCGCACTCTTAACGGCATGCTTTTTAGTAGAGTGCTTTCCCTAGAGCTGTTTAGTGATTTGGTACAGCACCTTACTGTTGCCTGTGTTTGCCGCGTTTTCCGCTTTTTCTGCGAGCTCATTTATCTGCTGCCTTTTATCACGCCGGACACTTCTCTTTACTTCCCGGTGTAATTGGGAGTATTCCCGTTCAAGTTGGTAACGTCTTTCGGGGTCGCTTGTAGAGTTTACGTTATTTTTTAGGGCTCTCCTGCGTTCTATTTTTTGCCAGGTTGTGTCCGAGATCCAGTGTTGCTGGTTTCTTTGGACATAACCGATGCTCGATTCCGCAGCCGTCAATATTGCGCCCTTTGTCCTACTCCACAGCTCTTCAATATTTGTGTCGTCAGAAACGTTGTGCTGGTTTAATATTTGCTGTAGGTTTCCAGCAAATTCCCGCTTTTTAACGCTCTCCCGCAGAAGATCTACGTTGAACCGTCTACGGTTTATAGCATCGCGTTGTACGTTTCTGATTGCGGCGATTTTAAGGCGAATAGTTGCTACAACCAAATGGTGGTCGCTTCCAGTGTCTGCTCCCCTGAAACTCCTGACATCCTCAAGGATAGTTCTCCATCTGCGGCTTACGGCCACATGATCTATCTGATTTCTCGTCCTACCATCGGGCGATACCCAGGTCTCTTTGTGTATCTTCTTGTGACAAAAGTAAGTTCCACCTACCATGAGTTGGTGGGAGCTACAGAAGTCAACGAAAAGCTCACCATTGTTATTGGTAACTTGGCTTAGACCTTGATTTCCAATTGTTTGTTCAAGGCCGGTGTTGTCACGGCCGATCTGTGCGTTTAAGTCACCCATTAATACAATGATGTCTCCCCTTGGAATAGAGCGAAAAACCTCATTCAGCCGCAAATAGAACTCGTCTTTGATGTCATCTTCATCGTCCTCAGTTGGAGCATAGCATTGGACTACCGTAGTACTTCTTAGTCTGGTACGCAGGCGCACGGTAATAATCCTCTCAGAAACTGGTGACCAGCTAATGAGGCTGGACCTGGCTTCTTTGGTGAGTATTACACCAACGCCACTCCTACGGCTTTCAGTTTCGTTTCTGCCAGAATATAAAAAGGACTCACCATTTGGGCAGATATGTTCCCCCGCATCGGGCCATCTGGTCTCGCTAAGTCCCATGATCTTGATTTTATATCGATTCATCTCGTTGAGGACTTCATCCAGCCGTCCCTCAGCCAGCAGTGTTCTCACATTCCATGATCCGATTCGTGTCCTTGTTCGAAAAGCAAAGGTCGTCGTCGTGTTGTCCATCCGGTTCCGAGGCATTGTTTGCCGATTCGTAGCTGTTTATTCCACTAATAAACGCAAATTAAACAATTAACATAAACTTTATTCATTACATGTATAACCATAAACCGAACAATATGTTTATTAAATATATAAAAAATAACCCGAGAAATAGACTTTATGTTATTATAGAATTTATAATTATTTATGGTGACTCCGACGGTGGGTGGTGGACGACTCGTTCGATCCATCATAATTTCATTTTGCAGGTAATGAAATTAATGCAGCGTCTGCAGATCAATTCTGGCCCGTGGCCGGTTGGGGGTTGAACTCCTGGCCTTGGCGATCGATGGCGTGCAGGTGGTTTCCGGCCTGTGTTTAAGTAAAAGGTTAAATTACCTTATTACCGGATGCACTGAAGCCACGAGCTGCTGACACTTGATGTTGGTTGCTACACTTTTGGGTGACCGTTGGTCGACAAATCAACATTCTGCCCTCCTTGAACCAATAGAGGTTCAACCATGATGATGACGTTGAAAATGATACCGAATAACACCAATGGCATTTACTCCGTAACTGGTGAATTGGTAGCTCTGGAACGAGAGGTTTTGAGGCGCCTCGACTCGCCTGAGGTGATCCTGTAACGATACTAAATAAACGGAAAGAGGAAGGTGATTAAGGAATATGGTAAGGATAGATATGGGAGGGTGAACGGGGAGAGACTTTAATTGATTTAATTGAGGTTCCGATATAATGAGGCCAGTCGACTTGTAGGAGTAGGGGCTCCATTAGATGTAGTGGGGTCCTGCTCATGCGATATGGCTGCAGGTCTAGCTGTGGTTGGGATATTAGTTACGACTTCTTGCAGTACGGCTTCTCCGGTGGTATGGTGATTGCGGAGGATATGGTTTGTTGCGGAGTTCCATGTTGCAGCAGTTAATCTCCAGCTCCAGCCATAAAGCGATCTTAGAGCTCGTACATTGATAATTAGATCGACCACGAACTTGACTAATTTGATTATCACATACATGGCCAGTATGATCGAACATGTCTGTCCGAGTCCGCTGATAATACCCCACAATCGAGTACGCAGAAGGTCTTCAATCATGCTCCAACCAGTGGCGGAAAATAAATTGGTTGTTTCCAAATTCTGATGATCTGTATCATGACCCATTATGCTCCGAGTGACTATATTTTCCACGGCTCTGCGTTCAGAAGGATACATTATCTGATGGCGTAAATTATCGAGTGACGAGCTTGAGTACAGGCCTGCTTGTATGATTTCTCCTGGATCTTCATATTTCCAATCAGTCTTCGTGGAAGGTATAAGTTCAAATGGATTCTTCATTCGGTGTAATCTGGGATTAAATCCGTACCATTGACTATTTATATAATATCCTGGGCTCAGTAGGTCAGAACAGGGAATCTCTGTACCATGGTTAAGCATGAGGCGTGTAATTGGTGCTAGGAAATAACTTCTGTTGTTATATGTCGTGGGAAGTTCTAAATAACATCTATCGGTTTTTCTAACAGTCACTTCGACTGGTTGGCATTTGACTAAGTATATGAGTTCTCCACGTGGGACGGCAACATGGCCTGGTTCCTTGGTATACATTAAGGCGAATTCTGCAGGATGGTGTGGAGCTATAATTAATTGTGTATGTAGCGTTTCACGTTCGAGTTCACATTTTTTCAGTAACAGATTATAATATAGGTTTTCTACTTGAGTTTTTATGTGACGTTCAGTATATACGAATTTCGAGTTAACATACGTAAAAAGATCTAGATTATGCACATCAATAGCCCTTTTTGTGAACCAATATTCTTTAGATGCACGAGGTACGATCACAAGTCGCGGGTGTTCTGTTTGATATCCATCAAATCTGCATACTGATACGGCCTTCTTAACCTCCAAAGCAAATATGATTTCACCTGACGTAACTGAGTAGACCGTACTAAACACGGCTTGCTCACCGTGTGGGGTGATTGTATCGATCTTTGTGGCGAGTCCTTGCCACAATACATCATAATTTAGACTTTCACAGGAATTATCCGGAATTAAATCCCAGAAACTGACTCCGTAATCAGGATCAGTGCATTTTCCAGTTAGGTACGGGCATAAAACGTTGCTTCGTAAGACCGCCATATTATCTTCCAAACGAACGACGCTTTGGTAGTCTGTTATCGTGAATTCCAGGACGTGGGTGACAATAACGTTGTTCCAAGAGTTGGCTCCTGAAGTATATTGAGCTCCTTGACAGTTTCCACTATTATCGACCGATCCTGCAATGATTTCAGTGTGGGTTGTTGACGCATTTGACTTTAAGTTAGCTATGATACGACCGTTCGGAAGCTTAAATGTATGGTGGTGGTGGATTTGCATGCAGTCTTCTCGAGAAATTTCTTCTATGAAGCTACTCAAGCCACCGGGTACTAGCGAAAGGTGGCTAAACATTCCACAATGGTGTACTGATTGGATGATGTTGATTTTGCATTGATATATTTGTATGGATGCAGCTTCACTTATCTGGAGTAGTTGAATATCTTGCTGTGTTTGTTTGAGCTCTTGTTTTTCAATGGTGCAGGGTCCAACTGAGAGCAGTGAAATTGAAGTTAAATTGATTCTTTCGTGACCACAATCATACGCAATTATTGCGGCCACACTTGTCACGATGGCTAGTTGCAAAACTCCACAGCTGATGTTCATTGCTAACAAGGTTGAGTACTGGTCAATTTCGTAATCTATAAGGTGTAGTTTAGAGGTACAGTTAATGTTGGAATTTACTTGTGTGGTTAGTGGTGGTGATCTAAAGGTATGTTTAGCTATAATGATGATTTATAATGATTCGAAAGGTGTGTAGGGTTGCTTACATAAATATAAAATTAACTGGTAAATGTGCTACGACATTTGATTGTCAATAATGGGCAATAAGCAGATTTTGGTGATTGGACGTTGCAGGATGCTGTCCTTACATCTTATGGTAACTGCTCGAGTTAGCCCATCTGCTCCGGGGTGTACTTCGATGACACGCCCTAAGAGCCATCGTGCAGGAGGTAGTCTTTCGTCCTTAATTAACACTAAATGATCCTTTTTGACGCCAGGTGCACGCTCTGCCCACTTGGATCGGGCCTGTAGTCTTGGAAGATATTCATCGACCCATCTCTTCCAAAAGTCTTGAAGTAATCTTTGTAATAATTTCCACCTGCTCAGGGTACTTAATTTATTATCGAGCAGATTTGGTTCTGGCGGTGTAAGTAGTGCATCCCCAACTAGAAAATGTCCTGGGGTTAATGCTTGCAAATCATTAGGATCGTTACTCATTGGACACAATGGGCGAGAGTTCAAACATGCCTCAATTTGTGCTAACAGCGTGCTAATTTCTTCGTAGGTGAGGAGCGAATTTCCTATTATTCGTTTAAAATGATATTTCACTGATTTCACGCCCGCCTCCCACAATCCTCCAAAATGAGGTGCGGCAGGTGGGATGAAATGCCACTTAACACCCTTGGTAGATAATGTGGAGATCACGTTAGGTGATAATCCATATTCGCATTTAAGACGAGCTTGTATAAGTTGTTGGTTAGCTCCGATGAAATTTGTCCCGCAATCACTATACATATCACTGCATAATCCCCTACGACTAACGAATCTTCGAAATGCAGCCAAAAACGCTTCCGTGGTGAGTTCACTAACCAGCTCAAGATGTATGGCCTTGGTGGATAAACATACGAATACACTTATGTAGCCCTTGCTGGTTTTTGGACGACCTCTGCATTTTGATTCTCTGATAGTAATATGGCCAGTGAAGTCCACCCCCGTATGCAAAAATGGGCGGTGTTGTCGTACACGAGGTGCGGGAAGGTCGCCCATGAGCTGGGTTTGCGTTGAAGTCTTGTATCGGAAGCACGTGACACACCCATGTAATTGGTGACGGATTCGATTTCGACCATTTAGAATCCAATATTTTTTGCGTATAAGATTAAGAGTCAGTTGCGTGCCTCCATGTAAAGTTTCTTGATGACATTTATTAATGACAAGTTCTGTAAATTTGCTGTGTTCCGGTAATACTATTGGGAATTTTTGATCTGCAGGAATTTCTGCATTACGTAGACGACCACCGACTCTTAATAAGCCTGACTGATCTATTGTTGGATTAAGGCTATATAGTTTGCTATTCTTGGGACCTGGTTGAGATTTTTCTAAATGTTCTAGTTCGATAGCGAAATGAGTTCGTTGGACTAATCGCTCTAGACATAATTTTGCATCATTGATCTCCTCCAATGACAATTGATCAAATTTTCGGTTTGGTGGAGCAGTTTTGAGATTAATGTAAAATCTTCTGCAGTAGGCAGTTACTCTAACGAGTTGATCTAGGGTTGAATAGCGATTCATTAAGTCTAGCTGTAGTTCCGTTCCCTTAGTAATGCTTAGGACAACTTTTTTAACTTCTAGGTCAGTACACTTAGAGGCTTCTTCAATTTTAGGCCACCGAGTTTCATCTTGTTGTAGCCAGGAAGGTCCAGTCCACCACAGTGGGTGATCTTTTAATTCACCTGGGGCGACACCTCGTGAAGCGCAGTCGGCTGGATTATCACCTGATTTCACATATCTCCACCGACTGGTATCTAATCGTTCTTGTATGTAGCTCACTCGGTTCCCAACGAAGGTTTGCCATTGGCGTGGATGACCCTTGATCCAAGCAAGAACATTTCGTGAATCAGTCCAACCATATATTTGGTACATTTCTGCTGGAATAGCCTCTTTTACATGCGTGATTAATTTAGTTAATAACACGGCGCCACATAATTCTAAACGTGGTATACTAACTTGGCGTGTGGGAGCAACCTTAGTTTTGGCGGCTAAAAGGGAGATAGTGACATCACCCTTTGGGGATACCCATCTTACATAGACTACTGCAGCATACGCGACCGAAGATGCATCACAGAAAGCGTGTAGTTCATAGGTGGTTTCAGTGTCGATTAATTGAATCCATCTGGGTATTTTTATAAGTTCCAATTGAGGTAGATTCTGCCGAAACTCACACCACTTCGTCTGCAAATGGTCTGGAAGTACCTCATCCCATGTTACACCTTCCATCCATAACCGCTGAAACATTATTTTTGCTAAAATAACAGTGGGAGCTAGCCATCCTAAGGGATCAAACAATTTAGCGGCCTCAGATAAAAGAATTCGCTTGGTAACAGGAGTCTGAGATTCCTTAAGCGACACTTTAAATTCAAAACTGTCACTCGATGGATTCCAATGGATACCTAATGTTTTCACAGTTTCAGTGAATTCTATAGGAAAAGGTGTAGAAATTTCGCGATCCTTGGGGGGGACATGTTCTAATAATTGTTCTGAATTGCAGACCCATTTACGTAATTTGAATCCCCCTGACTGTAGGAGCTGTCGAAGTTGCTCTTGTAGTACTATTGCTTCCTCGAGCGTGTTTGTACCCGACATTAAATCATCCACGTAAAAGTCGGATAATAATATCTTTGAGGCTGCAGGAAAACGCTTCTTTTCATCATTAGCGAGTTGTTGCAAAGTTCTAAGGGCCAAGAAAGGTGCACACGAAGTTCCATAGGTAACAGTGAGTAATCTATAAGTCTCTATCGGTTGGGTCACATTTTCTCTCCATAATATTTTTTGGTATTTGCGTTGATCTGGTCGGATATATATTTGCCGATACATCTTCTCAATATCAGCAGTAAAAGCGATTTTGAATTTCCTCCAACGGAGTAAGATGAGGCACAGATCCTTCTGCAGCGCCGGTCCGGGTAGCAGGGTATCATTTAATGACAGTCCATTGGTGGTTTTCCGGGACGCATCGAACACCACTCGCAATTTAGTGGTGGTGCTAGAATCTTTTATCACTGCATGGTGCGGTAAAACATATTCAGGGAAATTATCTCGCTCATGTTCGGCTGAGGAGATCTTCTCCATATGTCCAAGGGTTAGATACTCCTTCATAAAGGTCTTATAATCTTCAGCTAATTTGGGATTTTTCTGAAATTTGTTTTCCAACTGGAGTAAACGTTTTAGTGCCGCATTTCTTGAGTATCCTAAATCAGGCCGCTTATTATTTTGGAAGGTTAATGGTACTACATAGCGACCAGTTGGATCTCGATAATATGATTCGGCGTAGATTTTTTCACATTCGTCATGGTTAGGTTCAGAACTGTGAGCTGGAATATCTTCGAGTTCCCAGAATCGCTTTATCGCATTTTCCAGACTCGCGGAGTCTGCGGTGGTGCAAACTAGCGTGATCTTTGGAGTGGTGTAAGTATGGGTATTGACGTCAGGCATTTTGCCACTTATGATCCAGCCCAATGCAGTTTTTAACGCTATTGGATATCCCTTGGGACCTTTGATGAGCCCATTCAACATGATGTCACTGTAAACGTCAGCACCTACGAGCATATCTACCTGACTCGGTTTCATATAATTAGGATCGGCCAATGGAAGATTTTTAAGGTATGGTAGCACTCGGTGGTCAATTGGTTTATTTGGCAAGATTCCACTGACTTTCGGGAAGACATAAGCTTCCACATGTTGCTTAAACGATGGGTCGAATCGAGATTGAACTAAACAAGTCACCGCATTACGAGACACTCCACATTGTAAGTCGCCTATGCCGTTTACCGTTACGGAAACCGTCTCTTTACGCAAACGTAAACGTTGGACAGCCTCCTCGGTGATGAATGAGACTTGAGAACCTGGGTCTATTAACACTCTCAAGGTTTGTTTACCTGCGTGGTGAGTCTCTATATCGATTAATGCCGTTGCCAATAGGGTTGTGTGCAATTGCTTATTGTTTGTCAGATAGGATTTTACATATGACGTCTCATGGGCATTATTTGGTGTTAGTTGTACTAAATCCGAACTCTGAGGGTGAGATGGGCCTTGATAAGTACCATATTGGTATTCTTGTGTTGATTTCTCCACTAATTGTGGAGAAGCAACATGGTGGCTGGAATATTGATTATGCTGACGGGGCTGACGCAAATTCTTGGTTTTGTTATGGTTAATAGGTGTTTTTGGTTGATCAAAATGAAGTAGAGAATTGTGTCTTTTTCCGCATTTTCGGCAGTTCATCGGATTAGGACACACATTGAGTTCATGAGATTTTGACAAGCAATTTATACACCGCGAGTTGGTTTTTATGAACTCATATCGCCCTTTTGGCGTCATACTAAGGAATTTTGTGCATTGTCTTAGGCGATGATCACGGTTACATGCTGGGCACATAGATGAAGCCGATGTAGCGAACGTGTGAATTATATGCCCTTTACTACTTTCCTTGCGAGGGCTTTGACACTTTGTCCTCGTGATGGCCTCTAAACTTTTAAACCTGGTTTCAAGGAAGTCAGTAAATTCATTTAATGAAGGCCGTCTTGATGGCACTGTCCTATGGTTAAGGGTGAACTCCCAGTGCTCTATTGTATCCTTGCATAATTTTTCAGTGAAGATTTCGATTAGCAAGGGATCCCAAGATTGCACTTCTAAGTCTAATCTTTTTAAAATTTCTAAGGACTCGTTAATTGAGTCAAGGAAGCGTTTTAATCCAGCTGCTGTCTCCGTTCTCTGAATTGGTAATGAGAGCAGTGATTGAATATGATAAGTGGTTAATGCACGTTCATCCTGATATCGTTTCTTGAGTAACTCCCAAGCAGGTGCATAATTTGCTTCCGTAGTATGTAAATGCTTAATTAATTGTAGCGCTTCGCCACTAACATTTGCCATTAAATAATGCAGTTTTTGCACATTGGATAGTTTTCGATTATTGTGGATGAGACTTTCAAACAACCCTCTAAAACTGACCCAATCTTGATATCCACCCGTAAACTTAGGAATGTTCATTCGTGGTAGTGGAACTTCATTTGAGTCATGCGCTGCGGTGCAGGTTGTGATATTTCGCTGGTCAACTGACGCTGACGAAGTGGATGGCGTGGGCTGCGGTAAAAATTCAGAAATTATGCTATGAGCTTCCAAATACATTTCTTCAAGAGCACTAAATGTATCTGTTTGAAAATAGGGCAAATTCGCATGAGTCTCAGAGTGGAAAAGTGCTAGCATTTCCCTGTCTTTAGCTTGACAGATCGCCCAAAGGTTATCAAGCAGTTCCGCCCTTTTTCTTAAGTAAGATTCTTTCCGTCTATCCTTGGGAGTTTTCCGTAAGTTTGCCATGAACCTTTCCAATTCAAAGGCATTTAGTTCTTGGGACTTTATTAATTGTTCCAGCCGATTCGTAGCAATGGTGTTTTTTATGGGAGCGGGTCGCTAACCCTCAGCCCAACCGACTTAAAACTCTGTTTTGTGGCGCAGAGAGTTCGCCATTACCATTGATGTGGTAGGAGTTCGCAAATACTGGCTGCGAAAGGCTGTTCCACAGTCGAGTTGTTCTATTTCGAAATGAATTACTAGTATGTAGAGTGTGTGAACGGAGGAGCTCCAGGTGGAGGGAATGAGACGAATGGGCCAATCTGGTGTTGCGGGCATAAGATTGCCGTGGAGGCAGGAGAGCGTTTATTTCGGAGGAACAGTTACTATTATTCATTCATTGTGCTCCTTTAATCCCTCATGGGACATAGGGCGGAAACAGTTGCCCTCCAGCGGACTCTGTTTTGCGCGACAGCTCTCAGCTCCGACCAGGATCTCCCAGTTGTTGCGGCTTCTGCTAATAGGGTTCTCCTCCATGTTGTCCTAGGTCTTCCGACTCGACGGGATCCTTGCGGATTCCAGTCGAGGGCCTGTTTGGCTAGATTTTCGTTTTCGCGTCGCAAGGTGTGGCCAACCCAATTCCATTTCCTTCGTCTGATTTGGTCGTCTATCCTTTCTTGGCCGGCACGGCGCCATAGTTCTTCGTTTGAAATTCTATCCTGCCAGCGGATTTTTAGGATACGACGCAAGCATCTGTTAACGAAGACTTGTAGGCGCCCTGTGATGAGTTGGGTGACTTTCCATGTTTCGCAACCGTACAAAAGTACTGCCTTTACGTTGGAGTTGAACAGCCGCAATTTGGTGTTAGTTGAGATCTCCGTTGATCTCCATATGCGGAACAGGCATGCATATGCGCCTCGTGCTTTATTTATTCTATTATAGTAGCGATATAATTTTGTCAGTGCGGCTACATTCCTACGGTGGCTCAAGGGGTCGGTGGAGCAAACGCACCGGTCTGACCAGTATTTCCCGAGATAATGGGCATTTCGCCACCCTCATTTGGCCATTCACAAAACCGGCCATAACTCCCGAACCCCTTGGAATTTTGGGACCAAATTTCGTGCGTTAAACTCGGGGGAGCGAGCCCTTTCCAACGATGCCCCATTCATCCAGATCCGAGCACTTTCGAAAAATTACCCAAAAATATCCAAAAGGGTACCCCTTTGAAAATTTCCGGTTTTGGGCAATTTCTGGAGTGGGTCTTTTTTGAATGGGAAATTGTTAAGGACCTCGCAGGGAGTCTGTGAATTCAATCGCACACCGGTCTGACCAGCATTTCCCGAGATAATGGGCATTTCGCCACCCTCATTTGGCCATTCACAAAACCGGCCATAACTCCCGAACCCCTTGGAATTTTGGGACCAAATTTCGTGCGTTGAGCTCGGGGGAGCGAGCCCTTTCCAACGATGTCCCATTCATCCAGATCCGAGCACTTTCGAAAAATTACCCAAAAATATCCAAAGGGGTACCCCTTTGAAAATTTCCGGTTTTGGGCAATTTCTGGAGTGGCTCTTTTTTGAATGGGAAATTGTTAAGGACCTCGCAGGGAGTCTGTGAATTCAATCGCACACCGGTCTGACCAGTATTTCCCGAGATAATGGGCATTTCGTCACCCTCATTTGGCCATTCACAAAACCGGGCATAACTCCCGAACCCCTTGGAATTTTGGGACCAAATTTCGTGCGTTGAGCTCGGGGGAGCGAGCCCTTTCCAACGATGTCCCATTCATCCAGATCCGAGCATTTTCGAAAAATTACCCAAAAATATCCAAAGGGGTACCCCTTTGAAAATATCCGGTTTTGGGCAATTTCTGGAGTGGCCCTTTTTTGAATGGGAAATTGTTAAGGACCTCGCAGGGAGTCTGTGAATTCAATCGCACACCGGTCTGACCAGTATTTCCCGATATAATGGGCATTTCGCCACCCTCATTTGACCATTCACAAAACCGGCCCTAACTCCCGAACCCCTTGGAATTTTGGGACCAAATTTCGTGCGTTGAACTCGGGGGAGCGAGCCCTTTCCAACGATGCCCCATTCATCCAGATCCGAGCACTTTCGCAAAATTACCCAAAAATATCCAATTTGAAAATTTCCGGTTTTGGGCAATTTCTGGAGTGGCTCTTTTTTGAATGGGAATTTGTTAAGGACCTCGCTGGGAGTCTGTGAATTCAATCGCACACCGGTCTGACCAGTATTTCCCGAGATAATGGGCATTTCGCCACCCTCATTTGGCCATTCACAAAACCGGCCATAACTCCCGAACCCCTTGGAATTTTGGGACCAAATTTCGTGCGTTGAACTCGGGGGAGCGAGCCCTTTCCAACGATGCCCCATTCATCCAGATCCGAGCACTTTCGCAAAATTATCCAAAAATATCCAAAGGGGTACCCCTTTGAAAATTTCCGGTTTTGGGCAATTTCTGGAGTGGCTCTTTTTTGAATGGGAATTTGTTAAGGACCTCGCTGGGAGTCTGTGAATTCAATCGCACACCGGTCTGACCAGTATTTCCCGAGATAATGGGCATTTCGCCACCCTCATTTGGCCATTCACAAAACCGGCCCTAACTCCCGAACCCCTTGGAATTTTGGGACCAAATTTCGTGCGTTGAACTCGGGGGAGCGAGCCCTTTCCAACGATGCCCCATTCATCCAGATCCGAGCACTTTCGCAAAATTACCCAAAAATATCCAATTTGAAAATTTCCGGTTTTGGGCAATTTCTGGAGTGGCTCTTTTTTGAATGGGAATTTGTTAAGGACCTCGCTGGGAGTCTGTGAACTCAATCGCACACCGGTCTGACCAGTATTTCCCGAGATAATGGGCATTTCGCCACCCTCATTTGGCCATTCACAAAACCGGCCCTAACTCCCGAACCCCTTGGAATTTTGGGACCAAATTTCGTGCGTTGAACTCGGGGGAGCGAGCCCTTTCCAACGATGCCCCATTCATCCAGATCCGAGCACTTTCGCAAAATTACCCAAAAATATCCAATTTGAAAATTTCCGGTTTTGGGCAATTTCTGGAGTGGCTCTTTTTTGAATGGGAATTTGTTAAGGACCTCGCTGGGAGTCTGTGAATTCAACCGCACACCGGTCTGACCAGTATTTCCCGAGATAATGGGCATTTCGCACCCTCATTTGGCCATTCACAAAACCGGCCATAACTCCCGAACCCCTTGGAATTTTGGGACCAAATTTCGTGCGTTGAACTCGGGGGAGCGAGCCCTTTCCAACGATGCCCCATTCATCCAGATCCGAGCACTTTCGAAAAATTACCCAAAAATATCCAAAGGGGTACCCCTTTGAAAATTTCCGGTTTTGGGCAATTTCTGGAGTGGCTCTTTTTTGAATGGGAATTTGCTAAGGACCTCGAAAGGAGTCTGTGAATTCAATCGCACACGGGTCTGACCAGTATTTCCCGAGATAATGGGCATTTCGCCACCCCCATTTGGCCATTCACAAAAGTGGCCATAACTCCCGAACCGCTTGGAATTTTTGGACCGAATTTCGTGCGTTGAACTCGGGGGAGCGAGCCCTTTCCAACGATGCCCCATTCATTAAGCACTTTCGTGAAATCGACCAAAAATATCCCAAGGGGTATCCTTTGCAAAATTTCCGGTTTTGGGAAATTTTTGGAGCGGCCCTTTTTTGAATGGGAAATTGTTAAGGACCTCCCAGGGAGTCTGTGAATTCAATCGCACACCGGTCTGACCAGTATTTGCCGAGATAATGGACATTTTGCCACCCTCATTTGGCCATTCACAAAAGCGGCATTAGCTCCCGAACCCCTTGGAATTTTTGGACCAAATTTTGTGCGTTTAACTCGGGGGAGCGAGCCCTTTCTAACGATACCCCCGTTTGCAAAAGACAGGTGACCACAAGGGACCCAGGATAGCTGCAGCTGCAGCGGATGGAGTCTGGACTGGGCCGGCGTGTAGTGCGGACGTTTCCGTCGGTCCTCTTAATTCGCACCCAATAGCCAAATAAAGTCATTTAAAGCAGCCAGTTCTCTTCCTTTACATTAAAAAAAAAAAAAAGTCTAATCCCAAATTAAGCAAAATTAAGAAGCAGTGCAGTGAAAGCCAACTAAATCAAATCATTAATCAAATCATTAATAAATAAAAGCTTCTATTTCCAAACTAAGTGAAGTGTGCGAAGTGCAGTAAAAAAAGTCAAAGTGGTCAATAACAAATCAGGGAACATTACCAACACGGGACCAACAACAAAAACTGACGGACGACAGTAAGTTTTTCCCGTTCTCCAACTCTCCCCGCACCCAGTGCTAGACATCGCCGGCGTTGCAGCACTTGTCGGCCAGCTGATGGGAACCGTCTTGTTTTAGCAGGCATAACACTGCAACAAGATTGTTCCCGTTAGCCCCGATGGTTGCTTCGCCGGTGGAGTCAGCTACAAATGAGGTCATGGACCTTGCGCAGGAGATGCCCCAAAACAAAAACAGAGACTTTTCTATTGTTTTTTGCAATATTAGGGGTCTCCTTGCGAACTTCTCACATGTGATGTGCCACCTACACATCCACGCCCCGGCCATTCTCGCACTAAGCGAAACTCAAGTCACTGATACTGATCTCGATCGATTTCAGGTGACTGGGTATAGCTTAATGCACAATTTCTCCGACCATAGGGGTGTCGCAATGTATGTTAGGAATGACGTGGCTCTCCAGAAGGTGTACAATAGTACATCTTCTGAATTCAATTACATATGGGCTAAAATAATTCTTCGTAGCCACGTCATATTCTTCTGTTTTCTTTACAGAAGTCCTAATATAAGTAATGATGCCTCAACGTTAGCCTTCGATGCTATATCTGAACGAATCTCCGGATTTTTACTTTCCCATCCGGAGTATGAAATCATTGTTGCGGGTGATTTTAACGTTCATAATACCAATTGGCTGAATTACTCTAATGGCACCAGTGTTTCTGGCAAAGACGCCGAGCTCTTTGCAGATATAAACAATTTGCACCAAATCGTGAAGTGTCCGACACGAGTTCCGGATGTTGAAGGTCACGGAGCTCATCTGCTTGACCTATTCCTTACCACACATCCATCTCGATACTCCGTCGAAGTTAGCTCACCCCTTGGCAACTCGGACCACAAACTAGTCAGGGCTAATTTCCCATATCCATCCTCCACCCCAACCAGCACAGTCCCCAAAAGAACTGTCTGGCACTATGGGAAAGCCAACTGGTTGGGACTTATTCGCTTTTTTAAAGCAAGCGACTGGAACTTGTGTTTCCGAGGAACCAGTGCGAACTATGCTGCGCTCTGTATTACTAAAATAATACGGGCAGGAATGTGTTTGTTCATTCCTCATTCCACTAAATCTATAAAGCCTAGGCCAAATAGATGGTTCAATGGTGAGTGTATGAACGCAATTAACGCCAAAGAAGCCGCCTATAGAGCGTACAAACGTTCCCCAAACGAGTCACTTCGGCGTGAGTATATGAAATCAAGGAACTCCTGTAACTCCATCATCAGGAAGGTCAAAGCGTCATTCGACGACAAGTTGAGAAACAAGATCCTCAACACACGCGTAGGCAGCAAAAACTTCTGGTCCTTGGTAACTTCCATCAAGAAGAATTTTACGTCTTCCACAACCCCTCCATTTATTTATGGAGGAAAGGTGACTGCAGAAAGCAAATCCAAGGCCGACTTATTGGCATCTCTGTTCGCCTCTAATTCTTCCTTACCCGAAACTGATACGCTACCCCCGGTTCTCGAACGCAACGCCCATTCAATGGACAGAATTTTCTTCAGGACTCGCGAGGTGTACAAATGTCTCAAAATGCTCGACGTCAATAAATCCACTGGCCCCGACAATATCCCCCCTATGGTACTCAATAAATGTGCCTCACCTTTGGCTAAACCTCTGCGCAAACTTTTCGCCCTGTCCTACTTCTCCGGAGTTTACCCAAACTCTTGGAAACTTGCTCATGTTCAGCCCATTCCCAAAAAAGGTGAAGCCAGCGACCCCTTAAACTACCGCCCAATAGCAATTACTCCTGTTCTCTCCAAAATCATGGAGACAATAATCAACAGAAGGCTGATGAAATATCTGGAATCCAACCAAATTTTACACGACAGGCAGTACGGCTTTAGATCGAAAAGATCTACTGGCGACCTACTTGTGTGTCTGACTGAGGCCCTCAACCAAAACATCCATCACTTCGGTGAGTCTGGTCTTGTTGCTCTAGATATTTCCAAGGCTTTCGACAGAGTATGGCATCCCGCTCTGTTGTCTAAACTCCAAGCTATTGGTATCGACTCAGTTCTAAAGAACTGGATTGAGAGCTTTCTTTCTAGCCGTTCAATCAAGGTAGTATTGGATGGCGTCGAATCCAAACCTCATTCCATCTCGGCCGGCGTCCCCCAAGGCTCTATTCTATCACCTACACTCTTTCTCATATTTATTAATGACCTGCTCTCAATCCCCTCCAACCCACTTCACAGTTTCGCCGATGACGGTACTCTGCGTTACTCCCACACCTTCGATAATGCAAGACAAGCGCGTGCCAGACCTTGTCTCGTAGACCGTGAACTCATGTCCAATTCTATTAACGAGGACATTGAACTCATTCTTGCTTGGGGCCGCAAGAATCGTGTCGAATTCAACGCAAGCAAAACAAAGTACTGTCTTATCTCTACAAAAACCTGCACCACCCGTCCCTCTATCTCAGTGGACAAAAAGAATGTAATGGCTGACCCATCTCTTAACATCCTAGGCGTAACCTTATCTTCAGATCTTCGATGGAATAATCACATATTCCAAATCGCCAAACAAGCTTTCCAATGCCTGGGATTCCTCAAGAGATGCAAGTTCCTCCTCCAGTCAACTGCTTTGGCTACAATATACAAGTCCTACATTCGGCCCCGCCTTGAATACAATTCGTATATTTGGGCGGGCGCCCCAAAAACCACCTTGGCTTGGCTGGACTAGGTGCAAAATCGCGCCATCAAACTCATTGGCGATAGCACCCTTTGCTCCTCCATCGACTCTTTAAGCCACCGTAGGAATGTTGCAGCACTTAGCAAATTTTACCGCTATTACCATAGCGAGTGTTCCACTGAAATTAGAAACCTCCTGCCTACACGGCAATCTTTTTCCCGCAACACAAGACTAGCCAACTCGGCTCACCCCTTCACCCTTCAGCCCTCCCCTTCGCGCACATTACGTTGTAGTAGTTCGTTTATAAATAGAACAACTCGATTGTGGAACTCTCTCCCGCAGTCAGTGTTTCCGAGCTCATATAACATCTCAGAGTTCAAACGCAAGGTTCATAGACATCTACTCACGCACCCTCCAGACCCCTAACCTATCCCTTCTCCTCTATCCTTCAAAGCAAGCTTACTACTAGAGACTGGCCAGGCCATGACTCGAACGACATGACAAACTAGTAGTACAAAGGGTAACTCCTAAGCTTGACTTTACCACATAAAAAAAAAAAAAAAAAAACGATTGGGCTAATCTTTCGTGGTATGATACGTCAGAATGACCGAATATGAGATAAGAGACACAGTGATTAGAAGCATTTTGTCGAAAGGAAGTGTTTAACGACACACAAAAACGCGACACTCGAAACGCGAAAAACTCGAAAAACGCGACACGCGACACTCGAAAGTGAAACTGGAAGTGCGACGTTGTCACTTTTTCATAAACACGCGAAAAACGCGATTCTTAAAGTAATCAAAAAGGTAAGTATTCAAAAGAATGCGGCAGTGCGGCAATGCGGCAGTGCGGCAGTGCGGCAATGCGGCAATGCGGCAGTGCGGCAGTGCGACAATGCGGCAATGCGGCAGTGCGGCAATGCGGCAGTGCGGCAGTGCGGCAATGCGGCAATTCCCGCATTGCCGCATTACCGCATTCCCGCATTGCCGCATTCCCGCATTGCCGCATTCCCGCATTCCCGCATTGCCGCATTCCCGCATTGCCGCATTCCCGCATTCCCGCATTGCCGCATTCCCGCATTGCCGCATTCCCGCATTCCCGCATTGCCGCATTCCCGCATTGCCGCATTCCCGCATTGCCGCATTACCGCATTCCCGCATTGCCGCATTCCCGCATTCCCGCATTGCCGCATTGCCGCATTCCCGCATTCCCGCGTTGCCGCATTCCCGCATTGCCGCATTCCCGCATGGCCGCATTCCCGCATTGCCGCATTCCCGCATTGCCGCTTTCCCGCATTCCCGCATTCCCGCATTGCCGCATTCCCGCATTGCCGCATTCCCGCATTCCCGCATTGCCGCATTCCCGCATTCCCGCGTTGCCGCATTCCCGCATTCCCGCATTGCCGCGTTCCCGCATTGCCGCACTGCCGCATTGCCGCACTGCCGCTTTCCCGCATTCCCGCATTCCCGCATTGCCGCATTCCCGCATTCCCGCATTCCCGTATTCCCGCATGGCCGCATTGCCGCATTGCGCATTGCCGCATTCCCGCATTGCCGCATTCCCGCATTCTCGCATTGCCGCATTCCCGCATTGCCGCATTACCGCATTCCCGCATTCCCGCATTCCCGCATTGCCGCAATCCCGCATTGCCGCATTCCCGCATTGCCGCATTCCCGCATTGCCGCATTCCCGCATTGCCGCATTCCCGCATTGCCGCATTCCCGCATTGCCGCATTCCCGCATTGTCGCATTCCCGCATTGCCGCATTGCCGCATTCCCGCATTGCCGCATTCCCGCATTGCCGCATTCCCGCATTACGCAGTGCGGCAATGCGGGAATGCGGGAATGCGGCAATACGGGAATGCGGCAATACGGGAATGCGGCAATGCGGGAATGCGGCCATGCGGGAATGCGGCAATGCGGGAATGCGGCAATGCGGGAATGCAGGAATGCGGCAATGCGGGAATGCGGCCATGCGGGAATGCGGCAATGCGGGAATGCGGCAACGCGGGAATGCGGGAATGCGGGAATGCGGCAATGCGGGAATGCGGCAATGCGGGAATGCGGCAATGCGGGAATGCGGCAATGCGGGAATGCGGCAATGCGGGAATGCGACAATGCGGGAATGCGGGAATGCGGCAATGCGGGAATGCGGCAATGCGGGAATGCGGCAATGCGGGAATGCGGCAATGCGGGAATGCGGCAATGCGGGAATGCAGGAATGCGGCAATGCGGGAATGCGGCCATGCGGGAATGCGGCAATGCGGGAATGCGGCAATGCGGCAATGCGGCAATGCGGGAATGCGGCAATGCGGGAATGCGGTAATGCGGCAATGCGGGAATTGCACTGCCGCATTGCCGCATTGTTGCACTGCCGCACTGCCGCATTGCCGCATTGCCGCACTGCCGCACTGCCGCATTGCCGCAGTGCGGCAATGCGGATGTACATCTTTTGAATACTTACCTTTTTGATTACTTTAAGAATCGCGTTTTTCGCGTGTTTATGAAAAAGTGGCAACGTCGCACTTCCAGTTTCACTTTCGAGTGTCGCGTGTCGCGTTTTTCGAGTTTTTCGCGTTTCGAGTGTCGCGTTTTTGTGTGTCGTTAAACACTTCCTTGTCGAAAATCATTTTTGTGTAAAATAAAATTTTATAAAAAATTTGCGCCCCGGGGCTGTAGCCAGCCCATTTAGCTCTGTGGTTATGGTGGCCCTGATTGGCACAACTTGCTCGATGGTGGCTTAATATTTCAATATGCACAGTCGAATAAATTATACGGATATATTTATGAAGCCGCAGATTTTTGCTATTGTTAGGAATATCAGCAGTAGACATTTCCTGTTGAAACGCGTCTACGTGAAAATTTCGTCATACTTTCGGACTATCCGCGGAATACCTGGAAAAGCTCTCAATTTTTGAGTCTTGAAATGAAATTCATCCAAAAAATTTGAGCGGATCAGACACTGTACTTTTCAATCCTAGGGTCTGGAAAATTAGTGTGAAATCAAAGATCTGTATTGTCCGAATTCTTCCATGACTCACTATTTATGAGCCTCTTTCAAGGCACTATAAGCTCTATATTTCTGCTGATATTTAAAATAAATCAAACTTTAATAACTATCAGGTGATATTTCGCGCTGAATGTAAGTCCGTACCACCAAAATTAAAAAATGATATTAAAAATATTCAAGTTGAATTTTCTTTATACAAAAGGCGTTTCGGAGGGGGTTCGGTCCCTAAACCCCCCCCCCCCCCGTTCCTACGCCCCTGCTTATAGGTATATAGTAAATTCTTATTTTATTTTTAAGCGACGAATAAGTCAAGTCACCCATCTGTCGTCTTTTTGTCGCAACGATTCACTCGATTTTGCCAGCACTAAAACTGTTAAAAAAGCTTAAAAACTAAATTTCCCAGTATTTAAAAGCTATATAAGAGTCCTATTCAAATACTAAATTACTCAAAGATGTCGCCGAAGGTTACAGATGTCGAAGTGCGAAGGATATGTCTTCACTTGTACTAAATCCCACCAAGGGGAAACGTCGTTCAGTTTCTATTCCCCTAAAACTCCTTTTCCACATATACCAATATTAACAGGAAATTCTAACACAATCAAATTCAAAGGACATGCGTCCTTGCTCCGTCTCACTAATATCAACAAGAACATAGTTTTTTTCCCATTCTCCTTTCGAAATGCTCTCACTTCCCTTTTTAGAGATACACTTCTATAAAGGAACAAGAGCAGCTCATTTCAGGGCAATTGGTCTATGTAGATTGGCAACAAATTGTTCTGGCATTTGAGCTCTCGAGCACTGAAAAGCACGCGCTTTTTCTTATACTCCCATTCATTATTTGGGCAACAATAATAATAATAATAATCTGCAAGTGTTTACACCTTTCTAAACACACAATCAAAAAAAATTAAAATCCTTAAACCCGGAAAATTAGGTTTAAGTGTTTCAGAAAATTTTTTTTCACACCACGTACTAGTACAAACACCAAATGTGCCATTCGTCCGACATTCGTATTAAAAACAAATACAACAAAAAACGCCGGTAACAAAATGCATTTTTTCATTTAATGTTTTTACACTTTAGTTTTGAATATTTTTGCGACAATACCTTTAAAAAAAGGCTGTTGTAATGCTATAACAGGAGTGAAGGTGAAATTTTCATTAAAATTTTATGCGGCATAGAAAATTACACAAAGGCGGACCGCTTTTTCCAGTCCTTTTGGATTGTACATAAAAGCATTGTAATATTAAACAAACAAGTTGTCAGCATAGGTAAAATGGTTAATTAATACTTTTAATGAGCAGTTTAAATTGTTCAAATATTGAACCGGCAGTGAAATTATTGTGGTCCACAGAGGGAGAGAGAATTGCGCCCACGGTGAAAGTATTTACCTTGATTGTGGCAATTTTAGCAAGTATTTTATTTAATACAGTTTTACTTAGAGGATTTTTGTTATCATTGGCGAGGGGGCGGTTTTTGTGTAAATGTTTATATTTAAAAACATAGTCAATAATTGCTGTAAAATCATTGATTCACTAATTGGTTATAAAATAAATATTATTGCAATAATATTGAAATTTTAGGTTTACTTAGAAAAGTTTTCCAGCAGTACATATTTTAGAATTTGCTTTAATAATAAAAGGACAATATAAGCAGCAGTGAAACAGAAAGTATTAAGTGAGAATTTTTCACGTAATTAATTAGATGTACGCATAAATATTGCACATTCTTTATCCATTTTGTCGATCCGAGAATACAATTGGTACCTACTAAAATATTAAATTGAATCCACTTCATTCAGCTAAATAATTCATATAAACTGATTGAACCAAATTTTTTGATTTATTATTGATAAAAAATTTCAACAGTTCTTAAAGTGCATCTCTACAATAAATAACACAGGCCTGCAAGGTTTTTTTCTTTTCAGTCCAATAGTTATATCCCAAGTATTTTTTCGCGCTGAATCCGAATCCGTTGGCCAAATTGCCCTATCACGTCAGGATTTTGAGCAATCCTAACCTAAAAGTGCCAAAAAGCGAGTTTTTTGCACTTTTGCGCGTTAAATATCTCAAAACTATGGAATGATAGGGCAAATCGGACAACGGGATCGTTTTCAGCATGCCAAAATCTACAGAAAACCATGTCGAAAGCGTGAAATTTGAAAAAACTTTTTTTGTAATACTGAAAAGAACGACGAATTTCGCGCCAAGAAGTGGATATCATAGATTTCTGCGTTTATAAAAACTTCAACCCCAACCAACTATCTGCCAAAACGACTTTGGACTTATCATCCGATCACGCTCCCACCATCTTCATCCTCCTCACTCCCGAATTCACCGCCAAACCCCAAGCCCTCACTAATCATAGAACAAACTGGACCAAATACCAAAAACTAATGGAAAAATCATTCTGCCCACACATTAACCTAAAATCAAAAGCAGATATTGACAACGCTTTGAACTACCTAAACTACACCATCAAAAAATGCGCAGATATCGCGACGCCAGCAACAAGGAAACTACCTCCTGACAGAACACCAAACCATCTCAATAAGCCTACACTGGATCTGCTAAAAATCAAAAGAAAAGCCAAAGCTAGATGGCAACAAACTAGATCTCCTGAAGCTAAAAGTGCACTAAACCAAGCCACTAGGTCTCTCAAGGCCAAAATTGCGATGGACAAAAACGATGGCATTAAGGAGTTCGTATCTGGGTTAAACCACCTCCCAGACACTAATTATTCTATCTGGAAGGTCGCAAAACGCATAAGTAAACCTATCCTTCCGGACACCCCAATCAGGAACACCGATGGAAATTGTTTTACAAGCCCGGAAGAAAAAGCGGAAAAATTCGCACAGCATCTGGCCAAAGTTTTTAAACCTATTATTACAGCACAACCCAACAATCAAACCAATAGTAGTACAAGTACCTCAAGACCAATAAAATTCACTCACTATTAAGGACGTCCATTCAAAGATAGCAAACATCAACCCAGCTAAATCACCGGGACACGACGGAATCACAGGCAGACTTATCAGAGCTCTTCCTATGTCTAGCATTCTCGGAATTACACACATTTTCAACGCTATACTTCGTCTCAATTATTTCCCTGATACCTGGAAAATGTCCAACATTATCATCATACCCAAACCTGGCAAGGACAAAACCAAAATTGACTCCTACAGACCAATCAGCCTACTACCTATACTTTCAAAAATATTCGAAGAACTCCTATTAGAAAAAATCCAAACGGCACTAAAGTCTCGCCAAATCATACCAGATCATCAATTCGGCTTTCGCGACAACCACAGTACTATCGAACAGGTTCACAAGATAGTCAACGAAATCAAAACGGCATTTGAAGGTAAAAAATACTGCGTAGGACTATTTCTCGATGTGGCACAGGCCTTTGACAAGGTTTGGCATGAAGGACTGCTACTCAAAACAGAAAAATTACTCTCACCCAAATTCCATGGTATTCTAAATAGCTATATCAAAGATAGACACTTTAGAGTAAAATACAACAACCACCTTAGCAAACCATTTCCCATCAAAGCAGGCGTACCCCAAGGTAGTGTGCTAAGCCCAACACTCTACCTAATGTATACAGCAGACTTACCAACAAATAAGCACTTCATAACCACCACTTTTGCCGATGACACCGCTATCCTCATAACCCATCCGAATCCACAAACTGCACGCAGAGAGCTCCAAACCCACGTAGACCAAATAATAGACTGGGCAGATAAATGGGGTATCAAACTCAACGAAAAAAAAAGTGAGCAGATTACCTTCACTCTAAGAACAGCCACTTGTAAGCCTATCCTTATCAACAATAAACCGGTAACAACCAAGAACGAGGTCAGATACCTAGGGCTACACCTAGATAGAAGACTTACGTGGAAATCGCACATAAACAAAAAGTGCGAACAGCTAAAACTAGCCTTCAATAACCTCTACTGGCTACTCCATAAAAACTCTAAACTGGGGATAGACACGAAAATTGCATTATATAAAGCCATTCTAAAACCCATATGGACTTATGGACTCCAGCTATGGGGTGCAACAAACACATCCAATCTGGGCAAAGTGCAACGTGCCCAGACAAAAATCATCAGAGCTATTCTAGGTGCCCCAAGATACGTACGCTAAATGACACAAATTTAAACACCGTTGAACAAGAAGCTGCCAAGCTCAGCAGGAACTACACAGCACGTTTGGCCATTCACCCCAACATAACAGCAAGAAAAATTTTAAGGTCAAGCAAATTCCGCCGGCTTAAGCGATGTGACCCTCTGGAAATCCCATATAAACTCACCACTCTGCAATCCACCTCCAGTAACAATGGGTAGCCATCAAACGAAACAGGTAGACAACACCGGGGAGATCATCAACTCAGTGGTGGTTAGCCCCGTCGATATAAACTCGACACGGATCGAGACAACTCTAATTATACTCACCGCCCTTGTCGGGACCAACTTGGTATACCAGCTCTACAAGGACTATAGACGGTCGCTAAAGAGGAAATACCAGGGCAATGGGACCTCCAACTGTTCTGGGAACTGCGCCTAACACCACCAGCAAAGGAAATCAGTTTCCTCGTGATCCCAATTAACTGTCCGCACTGGCGAAATAGTTAATAACTGTACTAGTTTTTAAGAATTGATGTAACTTATGCTAGAGGCCCTGTGAGGCCTAATACATAAATAACAATAAAGGTTTTTAAAAAAAAAAAAAAAATTCCATAGTTTTGAGATATTTAACGGGCAATTTGGCCAACGGATTCGGATTCAGCGCGAAAAAATACTTAGGATACGACTATTAAATTGAAAAGAAAAAAATGACCCGTTTTTTGCAGGCCTGTGTAATCTTTGTAATATTTTGGCTATCTCATTTTTTTTAGAATAATCCTTGAAGGTCACTGAAATGGGCCATGCATGGGCTAAGGCGGAGGGAGGGGGTCGAGGAAGTGTGTCATTGTGCGACAAGGGGTGGGAGGGGTCCTAAACTTCGTTACCTCACATTTCAAAATCTAATATATCTAAGTACAGTAATACCCCTGTTTGTTCTCAAGTGAGGTTTGTGAAGTTGAATAAATAGATAGCAAAACACAAAATATGTTTAACGAAGTTTATTTTAATTAAATACAATATTTCTCGAGCGAGATACATATACGAGCGTATATAACGAAATTTAATTTGCTTTTGAAAAAACATAAAACAAAGAAATGTATTTTGTCAAAAAAATTATTTCATGTTGCTTAGTAACAGCCTTCTTCATCATCATAGCCTGCTAACATTACCGCCCGCCTCGGCCTGTGGTCGAAATAGTGGTAGCTTTGCTTGGAGATTCCGCCCGCCTTGACGGAATTCGCCCAATAGTGTCTGCTTCTGCTGAAATTGGTAATATGCAGAGTTTATTAAGTGGACGTTTGATATAAGTATCCTTAGTCTTGACAGTAACAACACGAACAAGGTGATCAGCACCGGGATGAATTTCGCTGATGCGACCTAGCGCCCAAGTAGAAGGTGGTAGTTGATCATCGCGAATTAACACCAAGAGGCCTGTTTTTATATGTGGATATGTTGTCATCCATTTGGTACGTTGTTGGAGATTATTTAAATAATCTTAGGACCAGCGACGCCAAAAATGCTGATAAATTTGCTGAGTGAGTTGCCATCTGGAGAGTCTATTGATGTTGAGATCCTCCAGCGATGGTTCTGGCACAGTTAACAAATTCGAGCCAATCAAAAAATGACCAGGTGTTAAACACTCAAGATCGTCGGGATCCGAGCTCATGGGATACAAAGGTCGAGAATTAACGCAGGCTTCTATTTGTGCAAGTAAGGTAGTGGTTTCTTAGAAAGTAAGTGTAGATGCACCCACTACTCTTCGCAGATGATGTTTGATGCTTTTCACACCAGCTTCCCATAAACCTCCAAAGTTGGGAGCGCGAGGCGGTATGAAACACCAATCTGTACCTTGGGAAGCTAATAAAGCTGTAAATTCGTCCGGTAGTTGAGAAACGCATCGAGCTAGCTGAATGTTTAATGCCTTCGCAGCACCCACAAAGGTGGTTCCGTTATCACTATAGATTCTTTTACAAGGTCCACGCCGAGATGTAAAGCGTCTATATGCAGCTATAAAGGCTTCTGTAGTCAAGTCGGAAACCAGCTCGACGTGCAGAGCTTTCGTGGCCATACAAACAAATAATGCGACATAAGCTTTGTGTGCAGGTCTTCCACGTCCAGGTCCGTAGCGTACGAGGATTGGTCCTGGGTAATCTAATCCAGTATTGGAGAAAGGTCGATTTGGCTGGACTCGATCCGCTGGAAGATCTCCCATTAATTGATGTTGGCTAGTCGCCCGCTGACGAAAACATTTTATGCAGCGCTTTATGGAGTTTCTCACGAGATCCTTTAGTCCCGGTATCCAAAATCGTTGACGTATAAAATTCATAGTTAATGTAAGCCCACCATGTAGCGTTTTTTCATGTGCGTCCAATATGATTAATTTGGTTAATGAACTGGTTTTTGATTGAAGCAACGGATGTTTGAAATCGTAAGGCAATAACGAGTTTCGAAGCCTTCCTCCGACTCGAATAGTTTTTGTCTCGCTATCAAATATTGGTGACAAACGCAGAATAGAACTATTATTAGATAACGGCTGTGCTCTTGACAATTGTTTGTACTCCGTTGGGTACCATATATCTTGTTCCTTTTGAACCAATGTATAAAGAGCGTTAGTTAGTTCAGATCCTTTCAAATTGCCTGAAGTTCTTTGATTAGCAGGTATTTTACAATGATGAATGAATCTCATACACCAGGCAGTGATTCGAAGTAATCGATTCAACGACGAGTATCTGGATGTAATGTCCCATTGATCAGGGGTGTGAACAGTGCTGGCTGCGCTTAGAATCGTTGCTTTTGCTTCTAACTTTAGTTCTGCTGATGGAACTTGTCGGGCTGGATTTTGTGGCCAAGTCGAGGAAGACATTCTTAGCCATGTAGGCCCTTCCCACCAGAGGCTGTGCGATTTAATATTACGAGCATGTAAACCTCGTGAAGCGCAATCTGCAGGGTTGCATGAAGTCGGAACATATCGCCATTTTACGTTAGGAATTAGTCCATGGATATAGCTGACCCTATTCGCTACGAAAATTTTCCATTTAGATGGGTGTGATGTAAGCCAAGTAAGGACAGTGGTGGAGTCCGTCCAACAATAGATGGGAATATGTTCTCTGTCTAATTGTAATGAGCTTCTAGTATAGCTTACCAATCGTGCAAGTAGATGAGCTCCCATGAGTTCAAGCCTTGGAATAGACATCCGCTTGATTGGAGCAAGCTTGGTCTTTGCATAGAGCAACGATGTTTGGATGTTTGTTAAGTCGTGTAGTGTTCGCATGTAAACGACAGCAGCATAAGCGGTTTCAGACGCATCAGAGAATCCATGAATTTCATAACCTTGTACAGCCGCGTTGCTGCCAATCCATCGGGGAACTGAGCAGTTCTCAAGATATCCTAATTCTTGTCGAAAGTGAATCCAAGTGTTTGCTATATTGTCAGGTAACGGCGTATCCCATTCTAGTTTAAGAAGCCATAACTTTTGAAACAATGTTTTCGCTAGTATGATGGTAGGAGCAAGAAAACCTAACGGATCGTACAGCTTGGATATGTCGGACAACAGTGTGCGTTTGGTGAGAACGGAAGGTAATTCGCCTAAAGTAACTCGAAATCCAAAAGAATCGGTGTCTGTATTCCAGAACAGGCCAAGAGTTTTAATGATGTTGTCTTTGGTTAGATTTAACTCAGTAGCTGATTGTTGAAGATTGATATTTTGAAGAGCAGCTGTTGAATTTGACGCCCATTTATGCAGATGAAATCCGCCTGCCGTGAGTATGTTAATTAATGAATTTTGTGCTTCCATTAAGGATTCAACATCGTCGGCTCCAAACAAAACATCATCCACATAAAAATCCCTTCGTAAAATTTCAGATCCTAGTGGAAATCTTGTTTTCTCGTCTTCAGCTAATTGCAACAGCGTTCGGATCGCAAGGTACGGAGCTGATGTAGTCCCATATGTGACCGTAAGGAGTCGGAAATCCTGCGCTGGTTTATCGGGGGATTTACTCCATACAATCCTTTGAAGATCACAATCTTCAGCATCAACCTTAATTTGCCTGTACATCATCCTAATGTCTGCAGCAAGAACAACCGTGTGTCGTCTCCACCTAAGTACTATAGCCGAAAGATCAGCTTGAAGCTTTGGCCCTACCGCTAAACATTCATTTAAAGAGACACCACTTGTTGTCTTTTTTGATCCGTTAAAGACTACACGGAGTTTGGTACTGATACTAGATTCTTTGAGTACTCCGTGGTGTGGTAAATAGTATGTACATTTTGAATCTGTCCGAGGTTTTGTACTTGATAGTAACTCCATATGATTCAGTTGATGATATTCATCCATGAATTGTTTATACCGCTCTTGTAGTGTCGGCTTTGAAATAAAGCGCCTTTGCAGTTGACGAAAGTTTTGAACTGCATATGTTCTAGACTCTCCTATTGGTAAATTATCGCGATAAGCCAATTTCATCGGTAACCGGACTACATATCTACCATCTGCCTCACGTCTAGTTGTTTCTTGGTAATATTTCTCACAGGCCTCTTCTTCTTCAGTAAGTATAGGCTTCGTGGACGGCACTTCCTCAATTTCCCAAAATCTTTGAAGAAGGAGGTCGATATCTTCTAAATTGCTAGTGGAGTAAGCGGGGTAGGAATTTACTAGCGAGTTGTTTGAAACGGGGGACCAACCGACAGGACCGGATAATACCCATCCAAAAGTTGTCTTCTGCGCAATAGGAGAACCTTGGCGAAGCCCGTCTTGCAAAATGCTGCTAAATAAATCGGCTCCAATAAGCAGATCAATTTTGGTGTTGTCAAAAAACGTAGGATCTGCCAACTGTAAGCCACGTAAGTGGGGCAATCCAATAGTGTGAACTTGATGAACAGATGCAACTTTGGCGAGCTTAGGCAATACGAATGCCATTATTTTCATCGAGAACCTTGAATCGGTGCATGACCGTACAGTAACTGGAACTATCGATTTTACAAGTCCTCCATCTGCTTCATTGATACCTATCACAGAGATATGAGCTTTCTTCTTTGGAAGTTCTAAATATGACGCTACTGAAGAAGAGATGAAAGTGGCTTTAGATCCCTGGTCTAAGAGCGCACGGATTTTGATTGATTTCCCAGTCGATGAGCTTAAAATGACTTGAGCTGTCGCCAATAGTATGGTAGATGGGATTCGAGGTAAGCTGGTGTTCACAGAAGTGAGCTTATCTGGTGATGTAGTATCTTTCGATAAATTTTGATTGTCATTGCTTATGTATGAGGTGATCGCTGAAGTGGCTGTGTATTTCACAGGTTCAGATTGTGAAGCTAAATGAAGCATGGTGTGGTGTCGTCGATTGCAAGTTTTACAGCGATAGTGAGAGGTACATTGATCTGCGGAATGATTTGCTCGGAAACAATTGAAGCATAAATTCTCTTTTAATATGAAGTCACGTCGCTGCTGGACTGTACATTGTCGGAAAATTGGACAAAATAATAATAAATGTTTTTTCTTGCATTGAGGGCATTGATGCGTCGGAGCTGCAACATGTACTTTTATGGACGAGGACCTTAATGGGAATTTCTGGATTATGGTTTTGGGTCGATTCGAAGTAACACCAACTAATTCAAGAGTGGTGACTCGATGTTGTAGAAAAGTTATTAATTCATTGAAGGTCGGCATTTTAGTAGGGGAACACAGAGAGTTTTCCCAATCCTTTCTGGTTGACGGATCTAATTTCTGCGAGGTAATAAAAACTAACCAATCATCCCAATAGTGTACCGGACGATCTAAAGACTGCAACGATTTGACTACTTCAATTGTGCCATCATAGAGTGTCTTCAAATCTATTGCCATTTCATTTCTCATAGAAGATAATGAGGTTAAGTTATTGAGCTGAGACATCACTAACAATCTCTCATTTTGGAATCTAGTGCATAAAAGTTCCCATGCTGATTCATAATTGGCATCTGAAATTGCAATGTTGCGCACAAGCTGCTCTGCTGTACCATAAAGAGAGGTTTTTAAATAATACAACTTTTGAGAGCCACTAAGTTCCAGATTAGAGTCAATTAAACTATTAAATAAGTCCTTAAAACTTGGCCACTCCTTTAAATCTCCTCCAAATTTAGGTAGCTGAATTTTTGGCAAATGAGAGGAAGCATGTAACTGGGTTAAGTTCGTTTTTTGTGTAGTATTTGACGTTTGCTGCGACGGATGTGAACTGAAAGTACGCAGATAATCTTTCAATGTCCCAATAGCTTGACAATAAATAATCTCTGTGCTAGAGTATTGTTCCTCTTTAAAGTACTCTTTTTCGAGGTCAGAACTTTCTGCTATAGCCCTAAGTTGATCATCTTTCATCTGAAATTTACCCCAATAACTTTCTAACAAATCAACACGTGCTTGGATAAAACTTTCAGTTAGATATTCTTTACCGGTTTTATTGGTGTTTGTGATGAAATTTTGAATATATTTCATTAAGGTACGTTGTTGATCCATTATGGCATCCATTTTATTCTTTTTGTTATAATATAATGTTATATAATATAAAAATGGAACGAACTTACTGTGGCGTAATTATTCAATGTGGCGAAAAGTTTTTCTGACCAAGCCTCCGCTTTCCAAACAGCTTCTTTTTTCAATAAAATTCAGCAATCCTATCTTACAGGCAATTCTTTTTTCTTCTAAAGGCTTCTTAAAACTGCATATTCCAATTTTCTTTGCTTCTTTCTTCGCTAATTTTCATAAAATCCCGGGTTTTCGGCACCAAAATGTTTGTTCTCAAGTGAGGTTTGTGAAGTTGAATAAATAGATAGCAAAACACAAAATATGTTTAACGAAGTTTATTTTAATTAAATACAATATTTCTCGAGCGAGATACATATACGAGCGTATATAACGAAATTTAATCTGCTTTTGAAAAAACATAAAACAAAGAAATGTATTTTGTCAAAAAAATTATTTCATGTTGCTTAGTAACAGCCTTCTTCATCATCATAGCCTGCTAACAACCCCACTTTACGCGAGGGATACGTTCTGCAAAAACTTGCGTTAAGTGAAATTAGCGTATATAGAAGGTTGCATTTAAGCGTAGCCTAAAGTCAGTGCAAAATGCAAATCCATACTCTACGCATTTACAATACGCATTTGAAATATATTTTTGGTGGGCTTGGAAATACATTTTTCTAGACAAGTCGTTCTTATTTAATTATACAGTGGTTATACTGGTTTTATGCGCCCCATGTTTTTAATTTAGTCTGTTAAAGGTCCCAGAATCCGTTGACGCAGCGACACAAAGTGCCCCTTGGCATACGACATGACATGAGGAAACAGCACGGCTACTATTACACGGTTTCTTACCATACGTCAGAATCTCAAGAATGTTCTAATTACTTTCTAGTTTTTGGTACAGCTTATGATTTCAAATAAAACCATTTAACTTAAAAGATTTTTTACTTATGCCTTTATTTTTAACCGACTTCAAAAAAAGAGGAGGTTACTCATTTCGACGTGTAGGTATTTTGTGGTCCTGTTCACGCATAACTTTGTAACCCAATAACTTTTTTAACTTCCCAGTATAGGAAGTTATTGTAATCGGTCCGAAAATCGAAATCGAAAATTTCAACGTATTTTCATCTTTCAAGGTCCCAGGAGCATTTTAAGCAAAAAATTGGGAGGAAGTATGTGTGTGTGTGTGTATGTGCGTACGGATGTGGTCATTTTTTCCTGCACGATATCGCGCGAACCAAAACTGATATCGACTTCGTTGAGGTGTTGTTCGAAGCGTATTAACCGAAATATGATCTGAAAAGAATTTCATGAAATTCGGTCCAGCCGTTTTTTTGTTTAAGCGACGTAAGTGATTTTTGTACCTGCACGATATCGCCCGAACCACGAAAGATATTGACTTACTTGAGGTGCCGTTCGAAGCGTATTAGCGACAATATAATCTGAAAAGATTTTTATAATATTCGGTCCAGCGGTTTTTTGGTTCAAATGACTTAAGTGATTTTTGTAACTGCACGATATCGCGCGAACTATAAATGATATCGACTTAGTTGACGTGCCGTTCGAAGAGTATTAACCAAAATATGATCTGAAAAGATTTTCATAAAATTCGGTCGAGCCGTTTTTTTGTTTAAGCGACGTAAGTGATTTTTGTACCTGCACGATATGGCCCGAACCACAAAAGATATTGACTTACTTGAGGTGCCGTTCGAAGCGTATTAGCGACAATATAATCTGAAAAGATTTTTATAATATTCGGTCCATCGGGTTTTTGGTTTAAATGACTTAAGTGAATTTTGTACCTGCACGATACCGCGCTTACTAAAAACTATATCGACTTCATTGAGGTGCCGAAAAACATTAATACATCAATTTTATATACATTTTCGTCATCCTAATCTTGTAAGTGCGCACATTTAGTTTGAAATTTTAGCGAAAATATTGATAAACAATTGTGACAAATTCTCGGTATTATGCATATATTCTATATTGCCTATTGTTCATTTATTATTAAAATATCCAATCATAATATGCAACATCCATCATACTGGGAAGTTGATCGTGTGGACCGAAAGGGTCGAACCCACATCCCAACTAGTTGCTTTTTTTTTGGTTCATTTGAAGGGGGAGCTTCCCACGGTGGTCCCGTTAAATTTTTTCTAAATTCTGATAACGGAGTTCGAAGTTAGGCAGAAAAAACTGTTAAAATTCAACCTGTTAAAGTTCAACCTAAACATTTCATGGGCACAGAAAAAATTACTTTATTGTTGTAAATATAGCAGCAGGCCGATGGCGGAGTGGGTAGAGCGTCGGATCCTCCGCTCTTATTTAATATCTTTACGAGTGACCTAATTAGTTCACTCCGCTTCGCTTTGGCGTATGCGGATGACCTGATTGTGTACAGGACGGGGCCGAAGATTGGAGTGATCCAGACGCTCCTACAACGTGACTTCGAAACAATCGAACGCTATAGTGATGATTGGAAGTTGAAGATCAATGTTAGCAAATGCGAATCGATCCTCTTTCGTACTGTTCTAAAAAGAGCTTCCTACGATGTACAGAGGAACTGGAAAACTTTTAATATTTCGAACAATGCTGGACAAGCATTAGAAAGGAAATCGGAAGTGAAATACCTTGGGCTTTGGCTGGATCAGTACTTGTATTTCAATAGAAATGTAAGTGCTGCTCTGGACAAGGCAAACAAGGCGTTTCACATGACTAAAAGGCTTTTTTATAGCAGACACCTAAGCTCACGGGTAAAGGTGATCTGCTACCAAGCCTTGGTCAGACCGATGTTAACTTATGGTTGCCCAGTGTGGTTCAACATATCTCCCTTTTATATGGAAAAGCTTCGGGTTTTCGAAAGACAATGCTTACGGGCGTGCTTAAGGTTGTATCGGACACCCGAATCTGGCTTCACGAAGTTTCACGCCAACAATGTTCTTTACGATAAGGCATCTGTTAATAGGATCGACAACTTCATAATCAAGTTGATTCGAGGCCATATTGCTAGAGCGACGGAGAGCGACAATCCTCTCATTCGGGGAGCGTTCTACCCGAACGCGAGATACCACAAAACAGCTTGTGAACGCGGCTTTATTTCTCCAGAGACATTTGTGTACCTGGATTCAAAAAGATTGGTCCAAGATAGATCGGGGGTGCCTCTCTTCTACCACTTGCATCGCAGGGCGTGTGACAAGCGATATAATTATACTGAAGAGGATGGGAATGTTCAGGAGCTCTTGAGGTTCAGTACCAGAATCTCAGAAAGAGACAAAAAAGATGCCGCCAACGCCTACTCATTGTACTGGTGGTTGGGCGACTAAATATTGCGTATTCGCCCTTAAATTATTAGATATAGACTAGTTTAGCTTGTAATTTAGACTTAACGATTAGCTTAGGGCTTAGATAGGATTAGTTATAGTTTTTACTTAGTAATAGATTTAGTTTTAAGTAAGCTTACGTGCGAGCTGCCACGAGCTTTTGTTAGTTTTGTTTGTCTGTTTTTGTTTGTTGTTTGTCTGTTCTTTGTTTGTTTTGTTAGTTTTGCTAACACGAGCCCGTGGAAGCTCGTCGCCTGGACGGAGTACATCCGAGGCAGGTCCTCCGCTGTACCCCGTCCGGATAGTTTTGTGGTTAGGTTAATTAGCTTGTAAGTAAGTGATGCGAGCTTTCACGAGCTTGAGCTCTAGCATCACTCGAGCCTGTGGAAGCCCGTCGCCTGGACGGGGATCACCTGAGACGATTTTATCGTCTCCGCTGCTCCCCGCCCAGATAGTGGTAGATCTAAGTCATAGAATTAAGTAGTTGTAAGGTTTTATAGAAAATAAATATAGTGTCTAAGTTTTTTTTCCAATTTTTCTTAGAATTAAGTTGATATTGATAATGTTTTCCTTTTAGAGATAAAATGTAATCATAAAATAGATAAGTTTTAGCCGAAAGGCATAAGCTAATTTAAGACATAGATTAATTTAGAGTGCCTGCTGAGGGCCAGTAAGTTAGATAGATTAGAATAGGCTAGAATAATTAACTTTAAGCGTTTAGTTAAATTTATATTAAGACTAGCTGGGACCCGGTGCGCCTACGCTGCACCCATAAGTCAATAGTAAACAATAAAAACAATCCATTGACTTAATATTTTTCGAGATATGAATTTTACACAGATGAAATGCCTCAAAGAACATGGGTCTTGCGTCGGCCGCCATGAATCGGTATATTGAGTCTACTACATTGCTTATTGTATTCTACTTATCATACCCTTTAATTTGATACCCATTTTGCTAGGGTTGTGAAGAAAGTGGTAATCCGGCCTCTTTAGACGGCCGCCATGGATCTAAAGATATATTTTGTATACTACATTGCTTATTGTATTCTACTTATCATACCCTTTCATTTGATACCGATGTCGAGGTGGTTGTGAAGAAAGTGGTACTCCGCCCTCTTGAGACGGCCGCCATGGATCATTTTAGTTTCAATAGCGTCATGGCCTACCTACTGTTTGACAGCTGCGTAAATTTGAAATTTTCATTAAATGTAATGATTCAATTTAATGACAATTTTACATTTGTCAAACAATAGGTAGGCCATGAAGCTATTGAAACTAAAATGAAGTGAAAATTCCTAAAATTACCATTTTTTTGTTTTTTCAGGCAATTTTTTAAATTTTTCTCTCCGTAAGAACCATCCTCGTACTTCAACGAATATTCGAAAAAAAAATTAGTCCAATAGGTCCAGCCGTTCTCGAGTTTTGCGCTTAGCAACACATTTAGCGATTCATTTTTATATTATAGATAGATGTTAAGGTAAATAAAATGCTTTTTAAAACTAAAACTAGCGTCGGATCCTCGATTCAGCGTTGCAGGTTCGATTCCGGTCGGGGCAGCCGGTTTTTTTCTTTTTCTCTTTTTCTTTTTTCCGAAATGATTTATTAACATATTGGTCAGCGGCCGATAGTACTTGACATAGCGCAAAGGGCTAGAGACAAGTATTCTTGTCTGTGGGATCTGTGGGATGCGAGTTCGACCCTAAGGGCTCGCGGTGCTTTTTTTTCTATATATCGACAAAATAATTATTTTTTAATTTCCTTCGGGGAATTTTGTTCCATATTAAACAAGTTTTCGACGTGAATGCGTCTGTAAATTTGCTTCCAGAACAAAAGCCGATAAGAACGAAATTATGGCGAAATTTGCAGCTCAAAAAGCTATTGTTTATATCGAATAAATAAATATACCATGACGTGGATGAAGAATCAAAGAAGTTTATTGCTTACATTTAATTTCCCCGATATCAATGGCAACTTAACTTTTTATATGCCTTATATTATCTTGATCTGTATGTGCGTATAGTGTAAACAAATCTTGCAACTTGATTTTGACCCAGTTCCATATAACCGATCAACTGCAAATTTTGCACATACGTATAGTTCGAATGACAATACAATCTGCAATCAAATTTTGCAATTGCGCTCCCCGACCCCAGACATGGGTATCAAATGAAAAGGTGTGACAAGTAGAATACACTTCGCTATGTGGCGTCGTAAAAACGTAGGCTCCTTGCAATGACAGGCAATATAAAAAAATGAATGGACTAAAAAGCACGAAATAAAAAAAAATTTTAAAAACCGACTTCAGAAAAAAACCATTCTCGCGATGCACAAAAAAGAATGAAATAATTGTTTGTAATTCTTAACAACATCAATCCAATAAGAATGGATCTAGAAAGAAGAATCACTTTTGAAGACGGTGCCAGGTAGTAGTTGACTTTGATTGCACTAACTCTTGCTTCGGCAATTGTTTACATTTCCTTGTTAGGCTTATGCCCTTTATATCACCCACATGTGTTAGCACCGTCTTCAAAAGTGATTCTTCTTTCTAGATCCATTCTTATTGGATTGATGTTGTTAAGAATTACAAACAATTATTTCATTCTTTTTTGTGCATCGCGAGAATGGTTTTTTTCTGAAGTCGGTTTTTAAAATTTTTTTTTCTAGTTTTTAGTTTGATCTTTGGCTCGTATCATTATGCAAACTCCTCATCCTTTTCAACTTTTTCATTGCATCTTTATTGCTCGCCGTCCCTTTCAAAATGAATTTGAACAGATGGTATGTCTGTTTCATACATTTGCGTTCGACGAAACTCAGGCCATACAATCTCTGTGATGTGGCCGATAGCCCTTTCGAGACGTCAACGTTAGCACTTAACATAACTTTGGCTCCTAATAATATTCACAATCTTTCGTTACCACCAGATATATGAGTTTGAATTGATTTGGTTACCATTGTAAATTTTGTTAAGCCAATTGGAACTGGTTTTCGTTCATGGACAAGTAGTGTAGTGCTTCTTCTTCAACATGTTCCCATTTTGGTTTTTAAATTTTTTACCACAGATTCGTCATTTGTGACCTCAAAAACTCTCTGATACCTCAATGGATTCAGAACACATTTGCAAAATTCGTTCGCCATTTTAAATTTTCAAATTTTCAACAGAATCGTCATTTGTGGGCCTTAAACCCATCGAGGCCGATTTTGAATGGAATCGGAATCCAATTGCAATAAATTGTCCGCCAGCTGGATTTTTTTACACAATTGTCTGATTGCATTGTCCCGGGAACTAAATTTGTGTGCAAAGTTTCATAAGAATCGGTTAAGTAGAAGTAGTTGAAAAAGTTGTCACAAAATTTGAACCAAAGAAACAAACAAACAAATATACGAGGTCAAGCAAAAAAAAACCATTAAAAATAATTTAAATGGAAATAAATTTAATTTCGGGACTGCTGTTTTAATTTAATAATTTCTAGATGTAAAATTGCAAAATATGTGACGTCACACTAGGGAGGGGGGAGTCGCACAAATGTGACCAGCCGTGACAAGGTCGGGGGAGGGGTCAAAAAATCATGAAATTCGTGTGGCGTAATTTATGGATGGCCCCTAAGTGATTTAACTTTTTTGTTCAGATTTTTTTTTTGTAAAGTCAATATATTCGGAGTTATAGTGCTTCAATCTTTATATATCATTTTCTTTGCACTATACAGGGTGTATCAGTTAAAATGTCGAAACGCCTGGCTGTGAATAGGTCTTAGATAGACGAACAAAAAATCTTATGGATGGGAGGGGAGGGGAAATCGCAACGGTTTAGCCGCTAGGGCGTTTTGAAACTTTTTTGGTAAAGGTTTACATATTATCCTGTATTTTTTACATATTTTCATGAATAAAGCAGCAATCTCAAACGCAGAATACTTCCACCTATCTAAAACTGTAAAAGTCAAGGGGCAAACCCACCAAAGTCCACAGTTATGAGTCATGAAAATCAAATTTTTGGTTTTTTTCTTCACTAAAATTTCAACTTCCACCACCTTTTTCTCCAAAAAACACGTAATCAACTGATACTTACAATACTTTTTTTACAAAATTGGAAAACTTGGATAATTTTTTATGAATAATGTCTAACAACTATTATCCTTTACTTTTGAAGTTATAAGCAATTTTAATGTTGAATTTGGCTCTATTTCGTCCTTTTTAGTACTTTTCCACCTGAGTTTTGTCGAAAAGTACCAAATAAGCTCCAAATGAGGCCTATTGATAAGTATTGGTTCATTTGGTATTGGTTTTCTTTCACAGAAAGTCCAGCAGTGACATGGAACTGGTAGATAAATTCTGCTATCTTGGTGGTATTATTACCGAAAAGGCAGGGCAGAAGAAGACGTCAGTTCCAGAATAAATAAAGCAAAAAGCGCATATGCATGTCTATCCCGCATATTGAGATCAACGGAGATCTCAACCAACGCCAAATTGCGGCTGTTCAGCTCCAACGATAAGGCAGTTCTTTTTTAGGGTTGTGAAACATGGAAAGTCACCCACTTCATCACAAGGCGCCTACAAGATTTCATCGACAAATGTCGTATCCTAAAAATCCGCTGGCAAGATAGAATTTCAAATGAAGAACTATGGCGCCGTGCCGGCCAAGAAAGGATAGACGACCAAATCAGGCGAAGGAAATGGAATTGGATTGGCCACACCCTGCAACGCGAAAACGAAAATCAAGCCAAGCAGGCCCTTGATTGAAATCCGCAAGGATCCCGTTGAGTCGGAAGACCTAGAACAACTTGGAGGAGACTAGCAGAGGCCGCAACAACTAGGAGATCCTGGTCAGAACTGCGGGCTGTCGCGCAAAACAGGGTCCGCTGAAGGGCAGTTGGGGAATTGATCCGGGGTTGTTTTAGAACGCCAATACTTAACCAATTCATCCATTTTCGTATGTCGGATTTGGTGACATATAACATGACTTTCTTTGATTGAATTTTCTTTTTGTAATATTTCCATCTTATTCCCATCCTTACGGATTCTTATTACTCATAGTTTTGCTTCATGTGTTGTTTTCTGCTCTTATTAAATACAGTTTTTTCACATTAAATTCACCCTTTTGCAAATCAATTTAATCCTTTTGCAAATTAAATTCATCCATGCCAGACCTTGTCTTTACCACCGTCAACTGATGTCGGCTTCGATCAACCGGGATATCGAATCGATTCTTCATTGGGGCGAAATGAACCGCGTCGAATTCAATGCCACAAAAACGAAGTACTGTCTGATCTCCAACAAAAATTGTACCGACCTTCCTCCTGTCTCGGTGGATGGAGAGAATCTAACGGCTGACTCAACTCTCAACGTCCTAGGGGTAACTTTAACGGAGCATCTGCGATGGAAAGATCACATATTCCAAATCGCCAAACAAGCCTCCCAATGCCTTGGATTTCTCAAGAGATGCAAGTTCCTCCTCCAGCCAGCCGCACTGGCTACAATATACAAATCCTACATTCGGCCGCGCCTCGAATACAACTCACATATCTGGGCAGGCGCCCCAAAAACCACCTTGGCTTGTCTCGACAAGGTGCAAAATCGTGCCCTCAAACTCATTGGTGATGGCCCCTTTCGCGCCTCCATAGACACCTTGAGCCACCGTAGGAATGTAGCAGCCCTCTCCATACTTTATCGCTATTACCATGGCGACTGTTCCACCGAAATTCAGGACCTCCTGCCTGCACGGCAATACTTTTCCCGCAATACAAGACTAGCCCGCTCGGCTCACCCCCATACCCTACAGCCCCCTCGTTCACGCACAATACGGTTTAGAAGTTCGTTTATGAATAGAACAACTCGACTGTGGAATAATCTCCCGCAGTCAGTATTTCCGAACTCGTACAACATCTTAGGGTTCAAACGTGAGGTTCATCGTCATTTTCTTCTACACCCTCCAGACCCCCTCTAACCTTTCCTATTCTCCTCTATTATTCAAACCAAGCTTACTACTAGACATTGCACCATGAACTGAACGACATGACGGACTGGTAGTACAAAGGGTTACACCTAAGCTTGGTTTTTATATAAAAAAAAAAAAACTTTTTACCAATCAAATTCACCTTTTTGCAAATTAAATTCACCTTTTTATAAATTAAATTCATCCTTTTGTAAATCAAATTCACCTGTTTAAATATTAAGTACTTCTACATTTATATTACTAGTTGGAATCCGGTGCACCTCGCTGTACCCATAAGCCAATAGTATGGCGTGTGCCAAAACAATTGGGAATCTTAAAATCGTTTTTTAATTGGCTGTGAGAGTTCCAAATCGCACGAACGTAGTGGTGATCCAAATCACCCACTCATTTATATTCCCAATCACAATTCCACGGTCTCAATGGCACTCTTGTCGTGGTCAGATGGAGGGGGTGTTGTTGCTTGTACACGAATTTCGAAGGGGAAATTACAATGCACGTGCGCTCCATACGGGAAATGTTAAAGTGTGTGTAATCGTCATTTCCAATATTTAAAGGATCGGCTAACATATTTATATCTTGCACTAAGCTTGATAGACTAAGCTTGATTTTGGAAAAGACTTCCTCGATGGTCTTCAGCATTGGAGAATGTGGTGGTAGAAAAAGTAAAGTGCGTATTTTCTTACCAAAAAAATGTGTGAATAGAAATAGATTATGCTATGTCGAGCTTGACCGAACCTGGATTTACTAATATTATTATTATAGAAGTACTTAATTTTCAAACGGGTGAATTTCATTTGCAAAAGGGTGAATTTAATATGAAAAAACTGTAATGAAAGGTCAACTTAAGACCCCAAATGCATTTTTCAATAATTTCACTTAAATTCGTTCGCTATTCAACTTCAACAGAAAACCGCTCGCCATTTAAACCCTTTAACACAGTCCACACCACAATCAGGAACTGGTAATAAACCTCCTCGCAGATAAAATACCAAAATTGTAAATTTTCATAAAATCATAATTTAACTCTTATTATTTAAAAAGTTTTTAATAAATGCTCAAAAAATAAATCAGAATTTGTCGCTTAAAGTTTTCCGGGGGTTTATTTAAACAAAACTGGTTTTCAGAGCTTTCACTAAAATTTATGATACCATTCACAGCAGTTGGGCCCCATTGTTAGTAGTAAAGTAAAGTGGAATTGAACATATGAACGCCATATTTTCACATTCCCAAAAAAGAAACAATCCACAGCATGACTTACGACTTTAATTAAATTGTCCATTAGATCTATATTTTTCACACTGGGATGTTGTATTGTAGTGTATGGGGAGCATGGCGGGGCGGCTTTTTTTTTGCACCCGTGCACAAGTTCATCCCCTATTGTAGGGAGTGTAGCGAAAGGTATTGCTGCACCAATAATTTCTACAGCAATTCGTGTGGAAGCACTTTGGAAATACATAACAGAAGAAAAAGGGTTGAGAATCATTATTATGCTTGGGGGTATTCATTTTTTTTTTTGTGAGTGCTTGAAAATAATCTTTTATAAAAGATGCTTTTTTAAGATTTTTATTCTGTTTTAGGTAGATTGCCTACATAAATCTTTTGTAGAAACATTAAACTTTTAAGACCTTTTTGTATTTGGTAATTGCACCCCATGTACTCCATTCGTATTGAGTACAGAAAGGTAAAACCTGTGAATTTCAGATTGTACGGCTACAAATAACACAGTTTCGATGAAATGGGAAATACAACAGAATTCACAGAAAAAACTACCCAGCCGCTCGATTATTCTTCATGTTACCCAGATTTGCCTATAATGCATGCATTCACTCCCAATTCTGTTGATGTAATTGCAGAACACAAAAATAGTTCTCGTATTAATTGGCATTGTCCGCAATTAAGCAGTTGGATTCCCAGGTAATTTGAGACAAGTTCACAGAATTTGCTGAGTTGCTCCAAGTATATACATATATATATTATTTTTTTTGAGGCAACGGATATCATGGAGCCTCTGAATGCAATGCATGTACGCTTGGATATGTCACCAGCTTAACCGCTTCACCAGGCCAGTTCAGTCTTCAACCAGGCTCGTTCCAGATAGGTCACCTTCTCCGGTCCTAGACCGTGTCGTGGCTATACACAAGGATCCGGCACGGTTTACGCTATACACATTACCTAAAGAATATTGCTTAGGCCTTGTCGTGTGGTGTACGATCCGACAATGTGTCGAAGTAGTGATTCCTAGACCGTGTCGTGGTGTATGATCCGGCACGGTTAGACCGCAGACATAACACATACCAGCCGACTTCCGAATAGCTGAGGAGTGTTTCCTGGACCAGTGTCGCTGTTCCCGGCAGCATTTCCTATACCAGTGTCGCGGTATGACCAGATACTAGACCGATCATATACTGAACATCGTATTACACACATACCCTCCTAGACCGCACCAGTAATACCACTGACCCCAGCTTACGCACATGTAGAGTAGAGTAATGAGTAGATAGCCGCTTAGCAATACATCAGTAAGAAGCATGCACCATTAGATAACCCGTAGCTAGTTACTTAGATATACCTACAAGAAACATATAAACATGTATCCAGAGATTATAAGTATTTACTCAGATTTAAGACATGCTGGGTTTGGTGCGCCATCTAGACCTTCGGTATTTCAACTTAGAATAACTCCGACATTTTTCAGCCGATTTTGACAAATGAACAAGATTTATTTAGGATATTCTCTACCATTTATGTCTATTAAATGACCTCCATTCGATACGCAAACAGCAGCTGTTTTCGGGCGCTATAGCAGCTACTTCGGCTGGTATGTTAGCTTTGAGTTTGTCAATGGTTTTGCAGGCATAAACTTGACTTTTGCCAGAACTTCATCGTAGTGGCTGCGGTGTGGCGCTCTTGTTGAAAAAAGGTGCGTCAGACCTTTCTCACCCGTTTCCTGACCCACAAAGTGCACCAATATGCAAAGATAGCGTGCAACCTCGACAATTTCTCGAACTTTAAAGAAAAATGGTCCGATGATGGTTTTTGAGCACACTTCGGTTCAAAAGTATCTTTCTCATGGTGGAGTGGTGTTTAGCGTAATGAACGACGTGTAGTTCTCTGTTCCCCAAATTCGACAGTTTTGTTTATTGACTCCACCATAGAGTGTAAAGTGAGCTTCGTCCATCATCGCATCGACCATTGTTGCGACGACATTTCCATATTGTAAGCGATGCGGCTTCAGGGCCGTAGCAACCAGGGGGCTAGGGGGGGCTTAGCCCCCCCACGCCTTTGCATTGCCCCACACGTTTTTCTTATATATGAAATCGAAACACTGTGTCATGAACTTCTGATATTCTATACTATTTTCGTGCTCTGCAATTAAATTGTTATGCTTCTAATCATTGAAACCGACGGTAGCAAAAATCAAGACTGGACAATAAACGAAACAAATGGACGAAACAGAATACAAACCCAGTTTATGGCGAATAGAGTAGTCAATCACGTGTCATATCCATGCCATATCGTAGCTCCCTTATCTTTACGGATGCGTATCTAGACCTCTTTATATATTCTTTCATATTTTGAAAAACTGCCGTCAAGATTTTGGTATCGCAATGGACCATTTTTGATCCAAACATGTATTAAATTGACATTTTTTCTGTCCCAGAAACCAGGGTCTGTCTCATCGGCATTGAATTCTGTTTCCCACAAGGGTTTGTCGAAGTTTTCAAATTGGCCACTGCTGCTTGACAGAACTAGACCAACTAAGGAAGCCCGCACTTTCTTATGCAAAACTTTCGTTTGTCTTTTGGTGATTCTTCGATTAGCTGGATGTCCTCTTTTTTAACTTCTGTATTAGTTTGGGTAACTTATTAATTTTGTCTCTCTCATTCGGGGCTCTCTTTCTCTTATGTGCGGCACTTAACTCGGCACCTTTCATTTTGTTCTAAGCAGAGTGACGAGATAGATTTTCTAAATATCAATAAAAATATACTATACTTCCTAGTGTAGGGGTACAGCCAGCACTCGGTACAAACTTGTTTCCAAGTGACATTTTCCGCGTTAATTTAGTAAAATTGCTTTGCCCCACCACGCAAAAGAGAGTAGCTACGGCACTGTGCGGCTTGTTCATTGGCAACAATCATTGAGTAAGTCGCATTTTGTGTGGGAAGAGATGAAGATCTTGCTTCATAATCCTCCTCAGAGTCGTTCCACTCACCTTTAATGGTGATACGACACATTTGGATTATCGGCAGCACTTACCGCTTCAACAACTTCACTGAAGAGTCCGGGTACAGTCCGATGGGACGCTGGGAAGTCACTACAGACCAGTACTCAAAGAAATTCTTCATCAAACAACGAATTGTGTTGTCTAAAGGCGACGAATTTCTTCCATATTTTTTATGATAAGCTCGCATAGTCTTCACGATGGTCCGGAGGGCGATGAGATGTAAAATAAAAAGATACAATAAAATTTAAATAGAAATCAATAACTGAGTCGAAAATTGCAAAAATATAAAATCATCCGCGACCCCCCTTATGGGCCGCGCCCCCCAGTTTGGAAACCACTGTTGTAAAGAGACACCACCACTATAGTAGACCACCAAACTTTAGTCGCAAACTAACACAATTTGGAATTTCAGATCCTCCCTTGGAATGGATGAAATCATATCTTAACGGAAGATCGCAGGTTATCAGATTTCAAAGATTTTGCCATAACTTCCGGGGTTCCTCAGGGTAGTCATTTAGGCACTCTACTTTTTAATATTTTCATCACCCATTTATCTGAAAAAATATCTATAATCTCTTCAACGCGGATGACCTGAAAATGTATATCACCATCAAGCCCAAAGTGCCCGCAAAAAACACACAGCTGTATTTCTATTATCTCTTAGGTGTTGTCTAGGACTAAACGGAGATCTGCACTACGATAATATTAGTGTCAGGTGCAATAATCTCCTTCGATTTATAAAGAGAAAGTTTAAAGAGCTCGGCAAAGTATGGTTCACAAAACTCCTTTTCTGCTCCCTAGTCCGATATAAATCAGATAAACGATTTCAGGAGATCCGAACCAATTTCTTTCAAAATTGGTATAATTTTAGTAGCATATGCGATGATCCTCTACCACAAAATACTATACAATTATTCCACTCCTATAAAAGCCACCTCAAAGTTATGTTATAAAATTTCCCAGGCACATATGCACGAAAAATATTAGAATATTATACCGCAGATGTAGAGCAGCAATTTAAGACAACATCGCAATATACTCGTAAAGGAAAATGCAATTCTTGTTCTCTAACTACCACAAAACACTCGGAATAAGCATTGTCATCACTTTTATTCAAGGTAAGAATTTTACTGTTATATTCCACCTATACTTACCATTGTGGGTGTGTTTTGAACGAACGTTTTCCTTTATCCTGAGACACTGTCTGTATGTGGGGGCGGATGGTATTATTGTAAGCCAACATTTGTGTGTTTCTCTGCTCGTTCGTTTCACTTGTCCAGAGGGATACATTCTGTTTAGAGTGGAAATTACTATTCGAGTACCAAAACCTGATCCCCTGTACTCTATTAAGTTGAATTTAACCTGAAGTGCAGGGTCGTAATCTGGTTATATAGCGGTTCAAAAGGGATGAGAGAGAGCAACACTGAAATTGTGGCTTTCACAAAGATTTATGCACTAAGTTTTACTAGGAATTATGTTTATAGTTCTCTATATAGCAGTGTATTTTAGGTCTATATTGCTGAAATTTTGCAAAGGCTATTCATTATTCTTGGTAACGCCTTCATCTACAGAAACTGGCATTAAATCACTGTGCTTTGTATGTTAGTTTATAAATTTAAGTGAAAATCATTTTCAACTTAATGGATTTCTTATTTTTAGTTAGTTTTAAAGTTTGTTCTATAAAGAGTTTTACTAGATAGTGGTTTTTGAACAATCCCTTCGAACTTTTAATTAGTTAGTTGTGAAACCCGGTGAAAACGATAAGAAAGAATGCAGTGGGTAAGAGGGAATACAGCATTCAAATCGTAACCCAAAATGTAAAGCTATCTTATCCAGGGCTTCATGATTGATGCTCTATCAGGATGGACCTTTCCTTTCTCGTGAGTCGTTTTCGCAAACCCTTCCAAAAGAGCGCAAATCTCCATTTAAAGCTTGTAAGCTTCCAAATAACAGTATTGACCATATCTATATGGATATAGTGAGACACCTACCCCATCTCGTGGATACTCTTATATCTTAACATTAGTCGACAGGTTCTCGCGATGGCCTGAAGCATCTCCAATTTGGGATATCACAGCTTTAACAGTGGCAAAAAAATTCGTCACTGAATATGTCCCACGATTCGGAGTACCACTTGAGACCACAACTGATCAAGGTACGCAATACGAATCGAAACTGTTCAACGATGTTGCCAAATTACTCGGAACTCATCGAATCCGGACAACCGCCTACCATCTGCAGGCAAACAGGATGGTTGAACGGTTCCATAGGCAACTAAAAGCAGCCTCAATGGCAAGGAACAACACTACTCATTGGAGTGAAGACTTGCCCTTTGTCATGTTAGTCATACACACGACAATCAAGACCGACCTACAATGTTCACCTGCCGCGTTCTTATACAGTTAGAATCTTAGAATATGAGACTTCCCAATTCGATTTCTATCAAAACCGATAAAAATTCAATTGAAGAATTAGAATTCCACTCTCGTCTCCGTTCTCATATGCAGAATGTTAAGGCAATAATATCCTCGGCGACCTGCCCAAAGTGATACCTAAGTGGCAGTAGCCCTGGAGAACGCCGACACGTCTAGTCGACAGAGCTTGAAAACCTTTCGAACCTCCATATGAGGGCCCATATGAAGTAATCAAACGATTACGAAAACATTTCGTCGTCAAATTGAACGGTACAACCAAGTCAATAACCATCGACCGGATAAAGCCAGCTTTCGTTTGTAACCGCGACAACGAAGCTAACCCGTCTAAAACATTCCGTTAACGCTACGCCGGGGGGGAGTATGTGGTGGATTTTTTATATCCAATAACAAATGTCTAATGTCACGAGAACCGCAGCTTGTAGACGATTTTTGATGAAAATTGTGCTCCCCCCTGGGGGCATCACATCCTAGACACTCCCACTGAGAATTTGAGCTACAGATTTGATTCCCAGTATGAAAGCTCTCTCAGCGTAAATACTCATCCAAGGTACATCCAAGAATTGGAACTCGGATCGAATTCCCTCACAAGATCTCACTCAAGACCCTCTCTGCATGAAAGCCCACCCAAAACACACTAACGCACCACTAATAAGTTCAACTAATTTCACATAGGTGGCGCTCATACCCAAAGCTCACCATACAGGTTCTTGCCCCGAATAAAGTTCACACTAGAGTCCGCAACCAATGATGTCTCTACGCGCGGACCTCTATAGCTATACTACTGCTGAGTTTACCCTTGATGATTTCTGTGAGTGCTCCGCGGCAGTGAGCGCGACAGTGAAGTCTAAGCTACAAGCCACTCTGTCGATAGCTGAACCTATTCAAGCGATCTGGCCTACAAATATTAGGGGAGGACAATAGGCCAAGCGAATTAGCTGAGGTACTTTTGAACCCATTACCTCATCAAAGGAGGAAGAAATATTTTGCGCTTGCAATTACTTTGAAGTCCTTGTTCTAATATACTTTCTTCAGAAAAAATTTAGCATTCCCCGATCTGTCGAATTTTTTTAAAAATAGATGCTTGTGTCCAAGTGTAGTAAAATTCAATCTATCGATATAAAACGTTCATTATTCTACCATCTAAATATTAGTAAGTTTTGACAACATTGTCTTTAGCTACAAATAAACAAATATGAATTATTTACATTTTAACCCCTTTGATGATTATGTTTTTCAAACTTTTTATACCCACTTAAACTTATACTAAAGCTGTCGCATTTTTCTTTTCATGTCTTTCCTTTTAAAAAACAACTTTAGAAAGAGTAGAATTATGTAGATCACGTAAAAACATTCTGTGTTTCTTTTTATATGTAAAAATACAAACGAACTAAAAGTTTCAAAATTAAAAGTTTCTTGAAGTGAAGTAAAGTGAAGCCAGGAAAATACTTCTTTGTAGGTATATCAAGGAGTTTCTTGCTATTTTGTTGCATATTCATTGTTTCTTTTTGGGGTTATTTTTCTCACTTTTATTATTTTTGGCAACATAAGTTCTGGTTTGGTTTAAAAAATATACGTTTGCGTTTTCTTCTTCTTAAAAGTTGCTTAGCTGTTACTATAATAAATATAACTTTGCGTCATGACGGTTAGCTTGTTTTCTAGCCAATGGTTCTTCCTTGAGCCCTTCAAGAGACGTAACACTCGGATAAACCTGTCTCTCTCTAACTACGACGGTAGCGGCTCTAGCTCGGCCGTCTGCTATTGAGGATATCGGCTTGGCGAAATCGAAGTCCCGTTACAAAAAATTTTGTTTTGATTTTTTACAGTGAGCTTCGTGCAAATTTCTTCCTTTTGGTGTAAACTCTACAACAACTTTCTGGAGCTCAAACACTAGGGTCATCGCCTTCTCCTTTAGCACCCTGCACACCATGGACTCTTATTATCTATCCTTTTCTCTATTCCATTCTTTGGACGAAACTTACTGTTAGATATTGCAGAATAACGAGTACGGTATGACGAACTGGTACTACAAAGTGTAACTCATAAGATGAGACTTGCACATAAAAAATAATAACACTATGCACACTACCTTTTTTACTCATATGAACCACCATCATCTGATTAATTTCATCATCAAATCACGTCACGTAATCATAACGGTTTGGCCGCAAGCGCATTTTAAATTTTTTGCTAGAGGTTTACATATCACCCTATATTTTTGTAACCCTGTGACGTATTTATAAGATTACGGTAAAATTGTACACAGAATACTGTTGGCAGAGGAATTGAAAGAGGCCACAACCCAGTAAGGAATTTTGAACACCCTACACGTGATCAGATCTTCTCAAATGAAAAAAAAATAAAAGGTTAAAAAAAATTTTTTTAAAAAATTCTTTTAATTAACTAAAAAATGTACTGAAAAGTAAAAAATAAAAAATATGTTAAAGAAAGCGTGAAATTTCAATTTTAATGAAAAAGTTAAATAAAAGAATGGCGCATTGTTATCATTTTGAAATTTGTCATCTGTCAATTATAAACAAAACATAACCACACCACATTAACAGTGCGCCATTCTTTTATTTAACTTTTTCATTAAAATTGAAATTTCACGCTTTCTTTAACATATTTTTTATTTTTTACTTTTCAGTACATTTTTTAGTTAATTAAAAGAATTTTTTAAAAAAAAATTTTTTTTAACCTTTTATTTTATTTTCTACTTTTTAGTTTATTATATGTATTCCGCCATTTTATGATGGCAATTCTATTAGATTTAAAATTACGTCACACAGTTTACTGTATTCATTTGATACCCATGTCGTGGGCTCGGTGGAACATACAGCGCGTTTATGTGCAGGAGCGAACCGGTCCCAAGTGCCAAAAAAGGTCCCCAAAAACCCCGCATAAACGAGGACGGGACCGAACCATTTTCGGTCCTTTGGGTCTTGATTTTCGGGTGGACCATAGTGGACCGAACCGTTTCGGTACCGACACATAAACCGTTTTGGACCAAAACATAACCTTATTTATTCCAATAAATCAAAAAAAGGGTGGAAATAAGTTTAAAATAAGTGAAATTTGATATTATTATTGAAATAGGTGAACATTGGGCATAGGAAGAGGTAATAAAAACACTTCCAGACGTGTGCACTAAGCTTAATATAACGGCGCTAATGGATGGGGAAAATGCAAGGCAACATTTTTAATAAAATTGGTTTAGAGAAATGTTAGCTCGCAAAATTACTTCACACATTGTTTAAATAAATCATGTTTTTAGAAGATTGCTAAAATGTTTCATTTTTACTTCGTTGTCACAGCTAAGGGTGAGGTTATATTCGAATGCGCACATAAACTCAAGACCGGATCGGTCCAATAGACCGGTTCGGTCCTGCACATAAACGCGATGAGAATTGCAAAAACGGCCGCCATCGTCTTCTTGATTTTTTTTACAAAAAGGTCAGATTGCATTTAGTACTTATACATGATGAGTTGAACTCCAGTTGAAACCAAGTCTAACTACATGTAAACGGGAGTCGAGTTGGGTTAAGGTTGACTGAACTCGAATCAGCTCTGCTACCTGGGTTGAGTTGAAATTATGCATACGGACATGAGTTCAGTATTTGAGTAGTTGAATTTAGTTGACAGCAGCATCTCTGTGTTTGTTTGTGATTTTTTGTAACGTGTATTGCTTCTTTATTTTCAATTCACCCTTAACTCAGTTATTCATCTCATCATTCATACACATTAATTATCACCCGAACTACGAGTGTGTGCAAAATTGGAAGTTGATCGGTTATATTTTCTACTTTTTAGTCTATTATAAGCTTTCCGCAATTTAGTGTTGGCCGCCATTTTGAATTTGGAATGACGCCACATAGCTAATTGTGTTCTACCTGTCATATCCTTTCATTTGATACCCATGTCAGAGGGCCGCGGAGCACAATTTCAAAAATCGGCCGCCATTTTGGAACCGCCATCTTGATATTTTTACAAAATGGCCAAATTGCATTGTCATCCAAACTAAACGTGTATGCAAAATTTCAGCTTTATCCGATACCGGGAAGTGGGTCAAATTTAACTTCCAAGATTTGATTTGATACATGTGAAGTTAAATAAAAGAATTTAATGAGCTTAAGACAATCATTAAGTACACTTTGAGATGCTGACGACGGATGAGTCGAAGGAAATATACACCAGCGAGACGTAAATGACTTGAGGAACAACAAGAGATTTGATAAGTTTGGCTCGAATAGGTGATGATAACAGACTGCCATGTAGCCACAGTTTGCGGAGTGTGCCATAGATCGTAGAGACAGCAATGAGACATGATTGAAGCAGGACAGTTTGGAATTGATAACAATAACGAGGGTTTTAGCACAGTCAACGATTGGAGCAAGAACACTATTAAGTAAAAGAGGTGGGAAACCATCGGGAGACAGCGAGCGACAACTAAGGACAAGTGGAATTACTAGAACTCTATTCGTTTATTTGAGGCAAGGAGCTATTGAGTTCAGACACACAATCTTCAATTTGATTAGTAGGACAAGAGATATAAAGCTGGAGTTCATCAGCTTATAGAAGAAAAGAGCAGCGATGGGTAACGGAGGGGAGTTCATTAATATAGAAGGCGAAAAGCAAAGAACCAAGAACTGAACCCTTCAAGCACACTTGAGAAAGAAGATGTAACATAATTATGCCGAGCTCACTCAGATCTATTGGAGAGGAGGGAAGAGAAAAAAAAAAGAAGTGCCATGGCTTCTCGATGGCACAGTAGACATGAATAGACCCCAAGGATAAGACATATTCATGTCAAAAACAAAAACAACAAAAACAATAAAAACAACAAAAACAACAAAAACAGCAAAAACAACAAAAACAGCAAAAACAACAAAAACAACAAAAACAGCAAAACAGCAAAAACAACAAAAACAACAAAAACACCAAAAACAACAAAACCAACAAAAACAGCAAAACAACAAAAACAACAAAAACGGCAAAAACAACAAAAACAACAAAAACACCAAAAACAACAAAACCAACAAAAACAGCAAAAACAACAAAAACAACAAAAACAACAAAAACGGCAAAAACAACAAAAACAACAAAACCAACAAAACCAACAAAAACAGCAACAACAACAACAAAAACAGCAAAAACAACAAAAACAACAAAACCAACAAAAACAGCAAAAACAACAAAAACAGCAAAAACGACAAAAAACAACAAAACCAACAAAAACAGCAAAAACAACAAAAACAACAAAACCAACAAAAACAGCAAAACAACAAAAACAGCAAAAACAGCAAAAACAGCAAAAACAGCAAAAACAACAAAAACAGCAAAAACAACAAAACCAACAAAAACAGCAAAAACAACAAAAAGAACAAAAACAGCAAAAACAACAAAAACGACAGAACCAATAAAAACAACAAAAACAGCAAAAACAACAAAAACAACAAAAACAACAAAAACAACAAAAACAACAAAAACAACGAAAACAGCAAAAACAACAAAAACAGCAAAAGCAACAAAAACAACAAAAACAGCAAAAGCAACAAAAACAACAAAAACAGCAAAAACAACAAAAACAACAAAAACAGCAAAAACAACAAAAACAACAAAAACAGCAAAAACAACAAAAACACCAAAAGCAACAAAAACAACAAAAACAACGAAAACAACAAAAACAGAAAAAACAACAAAAACAACAAAAACAACAAAACCAACAAAAACAAATAAAACAACAAAAACAACAAAAACAAATAAAACAACAAAAACAAATAAAACAACAAAAGCAAATAAAACAACAAAAACAGCAAAACCAACAAAAACGACAGAACCAATAAAAACAACAAAAACAGCAAAAACAACAAAAACAACGAAAACAGCAAAAACAGCAAAAAAGCAAAAACAACAAAAACAGCAAAAGCAACAAAAACAACAAAAACAGCAAAAGCAACAAAAACAACAAAAACAGCAAAAACAACAAAAACAACAAAAACAGCAAAAACAACAAAAACAGCAAAAACAACAAAAACAACAAAAACAACAAAAACAGCAAAAACAACAAAAACAACAAAAACACCAAAAACAACAAAAACAACAAAAACAACGAAAACAACAAAAACAGCAAAAACAACAAAAACAGCAAAAACAACAAAAACAACGAAAACAGCAAAAACAACAAATAACACAAAACCAACAAAAACAGCAAAAAAAAAACAAAAACAGCAAAAGCAACAAAAACAACAAAAACAACAAAAACAGCAAAAGCAACAAAAACAACAAAAACAACAAAAACAGCAAAAACAACAAAACCAACAAAAACAACAAATAACACAAAACCAACAAAAACAACAAAAACAGCAAAAACAACAAAAACAGCAAAAACAACAAAAACAACAAAAACAGCAAAAACAACAAAAACAACAAAAACAGCAAAAAAACAAAAATTTATCCTAAAAGTATGCTAAACAATAATGAGTCATGGTAACGATTTTCGTCTCCGCACATTCTTTCAAATAGACTCCAGGGATAAGACATATTCATGTCAAAACGGACAGAAGAAGAAGAAAAGTTGACTAAGTTTATGGAGGAGATGAGAGTGACCCACAGAGTCAAATGCTTTGGAAAAATCTAGAAGAACTTGTATTGCGATATCACCTTGATCAAGGGCGGAACGAAGATCAGTTGTTACCTTCAACAATTTCGTAACTGTGACATTTACGGAAACCAGAGTGGAGTTTAGAAAGGAAATTATAAGCATGAAGATACTGCAAGAATTGAGAAGATATAATTTCCTCAAAGACTTTAGCGAGAAAAGGAAGAATACTAATAGGGAGAAAATCTGACAAATCAGCGGGGGGTGGGGGAGCGGACTTTTTAGGGATAGGAGTCACTATGGCTTTTTTCGGGCAATAATTAAGAATATGTGTGATGGGTACCAACAATTAGAGGGGAGAGAATCTTCCATCATAGCCAACACCAATGGACGAAATGGAAAGGAATATTCTAAGAACTTCAAAGGAGTCAACACAACTAAAATTAAAACCATCAGAAAAAAGAGAGCTGTAGTGTGGAAATAGGAGGAGATTGAATGGAAGACGCATAAGGTGAGTTTACTTCAGCATCAAAATCGTTAAGCTCAGAGGTATGAATGCCTAGAGAACAAAGGTTCAACCAAAGTTGTTTAGTGAACAGGTTTTTGTACTCCCTGAGATAGCTCCGGATCCTCATTCTGCGCTAGCATATGTCCAATAACTAACGCTCAACTATCAATTTGCGGATTTCGTAAGGAAACCAGAGGACAAGTTAGAGATTTACACGTCTCCTTGTAACTAAAGGAGCACATTGATTAAATAGGAATTGGATGAAAGAATAAAAGAGATAACCTTAGTGTCAAAACAGGTTGTATTATAGATGTCAGCCCAAGAAGAAGAAAGAAATGACGAAGAAATTTCAGAAAGGCGAGCAAATTCATATTATTAAGATCCCGGTACGTACATAGAAAAGTTAGGCAGGGAACGGAGGTCAAAAGTAAAATGAATGGAGATGAAAAGAAAGTCATGTTCAAGATAGCTGGGAGGACAGATTTGGTAAGAACATCAAGGGGCGAAACCTTATGATTAAGAATACGCAGATTCAATAACCCAATCCAATATGTTAGTGTGTTCGCACGTTCAGTAACCTTCAGCAGATCAACATCAAAATCATCAGCAGCAATTACGTTTTCGTAATGGCTGGAGAGGCTAAATGCGATATCAAAGAAGTTGCCAGTAACATCGAGAGTAAACACATTAGGTGGGCAGTATCATTTTGGATACTTTTTAGTCGAAAAAAATCACATGGATACGATGATACGTTTTCCCGAAAAAGGATACGTTCGGGGTTATCGTAATTCGTACACTCCTACATTTTTCCTCAAAGTTGTGACCGACTTTTTATTACATTGTCTTTTGTCTTGTCACGTTCGGTTACCTTTCTTGTTTGCGTATTGTGGTCTCTTTTGGTAATTTCCTGTTTTCACATTTAGATTTGTTACTGGAAAAACCTGGACCGCAATTCATGCGATGGCCAATGGTGCAGTAGCTGGAGTAGATGACATCCCGCCAGAATTGTTGAAAGCCGACTCAAGTCTCATAGCAAATGCTATGAATAAATGCTGCTCGGAAGATTGGACAGAAGGTATCATAGTCAAAATACCAAAAAGGGGGACGTAACAATATGTGACAATTGGAGAGGCATCTGTCTATTATATACTGTGCGTAAAATCTTGTCCAACAGTATACCTATTATCAAGGATAAAAGAGGCAGTAGACCGAACGCTTAGAAGGCAGCCTGCTGGATTAAGAAAGGGCCGGTCCTGCATAGACTATATAACACCTTGCGAATTATAGTTGAAAAGTCTACTGAATTACGAACCCCTTTTACCTTGCTTTCGTAGACTAAGAGAAAGCGTTCGACTCGGTTAATAGGAGCTTTATATGGCAGGGACAGGCACTACGGCGACGTGGACTGCCTGATAAAATAATAGAATTGATAAAAGCTCTATACAATTCCAAATACAGAGTTCTCCATAATGGAAAATTATCCCACAGCTTTGAGGTGAGCTCAGGAGTACGACAAGGATGTGTACTTTCGCCTTTACTATTTTTTATAGTAATAAATGACATCCTTGTTGGCGATGTAGGTAGTAGAACAGGCGGCATACAATGGGGTTTTGCTAGACCGCTTTAAGGATCTCGACTATGCAGATGATATCTGTTTGCTGGCCCACAGAAACAAGGACCTCAAAAACATGTTAAACGATTTGGCAACAGAAAGTAGTCCAGCAGGCTTGAGGCTAAATCTGAATAAAACCAAAAAATGAGGATAAATGAAAACATCCTTGAACGCACAGCGCTGAATAACCGTGACGTGGAACTGGTAGATAAATTCTGCTACCTAGATAGTATTATTGCCGGAAATGGCGGGCAGAAGAAGGCATCAGTTCCAGAATAAATAAAGCACGAAGCGTATATGGATGCCTATTCCACATATGAAGATCAACGCAGATCTTAACCAACACCAAATTTTGGCTGCTCAACTCCAACGTTAAGGCAGTTCTTTTATACGATTGCGAAACATGGAAAGTCACCCAATTCATCACAGGGCGCCTACAAGTCTTCATCAACAGATGCCTATGTCGTATCCAAAAAATCCGCTGGCAGGATAGAATTTCAAACGAAGAACTATGGCGGCGTGCGGACCAAGAAAGGATAGACGACCAAATCAGGCGAAAGAAATGGAATTGGATTGACCACACCCTGCGACGCGAAAACGAAAATCTATCCATACAGGCCGTTGACTGAAACCCGCAAGGATCTCGTCGAGTTGGAAGACCTAGAACAACGTGGAGGAGAACCCTACTATGTAGCAAAGGCCGCAACAGCTAAGAGCTGTAAGAGCAAAACAGGGGGCAACTGTTTCCGCCCTATGTCCCATGCGGGATTAAAGGCGCATAAAGTAAAAGTAAAGTAGGGTTTCATTAGTGTTATTGCCGGTGTCAGAATACTCCTCAGTTTCAGGGGCTAGGGCTATCTTCTCAGAGCTTACGGTTCGATGCTTTCTGTCTTCTGATTTTATCTTAAGATGTTCTTTCCTTATATTAGGTGCTTCTGACGGTATCGTCAGCAAAACTCCAAACATGGAAATTTCCACTTCCGCTGCAATGATTTGCATTTGATTTGTAAGCAAAATTTTAACTACTCTATTTCTACAAACTTGTCTCTTCCTATTCCTCGTCTGCGTTCGCACCCTATCATAGATATACAATATTTATTGCCATCATTTACATTACGTATATTGAAGGCTTGCATATTATAAACAGTTCATTTAACAGCAAACCGCAAATGTTCACCAATTACATCAATCTCTTACCATTTTGCATATAATGACATTTTGGATTTTCTTATCAATTTCCCCAAGAAGAAGTTCGTGACTTTTGAATGATCTATATGACTTTGAAATGAATACCAAGAACATCAATAATTTCCATTTGAATGCACAAAACTGTATGCACATTTGAAATGATATTCATTCACCCTTTCAAGGGGATATCAGAATTTCATGTGAAATTTCCTGCGATAAACTAAAATAATATTTCAAGCCACAAAACCAACCCATCAGACGAAATAAGAATTTTCATGAGCTTTCGTTACATGCAACATCTACTACTACTACTACTGCTGCTGCTGCTGGTGCTGCTACTGGTTAGCTCTAGTGGATATGATGGTGGCAGGAAGTAAGCAACTTTTCCGTAATACTCTTCTGTTCAGTGCGGAACGTATATACTACACCTACATATATTGAAAATCTATTCTATGAGTAAAGCAGGATGGGTTTGGGAATCCAGCACTCTGCATGCAAGATATGTAAATTTTGTGCATCGTTTTTCCAGGGATGTTTGTGAATAATTTCATTTTCGTAAATATTTTTCGTTTCTTTTAAAGGACTTAAATCAACAAAGCAACGTTATTGGAAGAAAAAACTTTTCGCTTTTTTACTCCTATTTCAGGAATCCAATTTTTTTTCCATTTTTTTTGGCCACTATTAAACCATTCTCAAATAGCAGTTTTTTTGCAGTTGCAGTAAAGTAAATTTCATAATCGTGTTTGCTTTTGTTGTTGTTGTTATGATTTGAAATTTTATTTTCTATTGTTTTGTTAGAGCCAACATGGTGGGGGCGAAGGACTCGACACTGTTGAAATTCTATACCAGTTGGCTCGTTTGGGTTTAGTTGGCTGATATCAGGTCCTGAAGGGTTTATGCAAAGCCAACATTGCCGGTTTATCAGGAAGGATAGGCGGATATCCGAGAGCTGTTTGCATATCAACTTAACGAGGAAATTTATTAGATGCCGGAATAAAGAATAGCATGGAAAACTCAACAAATATCTGGTACCGTCTGTAGATTGGGATTTATTCAGCCAAACCTTAAAATTTATTATCGAAAAAGTAAAATCTTTTTTTTGCTGTTGTTGTTGGTTATTTTATTAGGGAGAAGAGATTCAATATGATATGGTTGAATTATATCTTTTTGGGTTAGGAGGAGAGTTTAACAATTTCGTGGAAAATTTATGGTGAAATTATTTTCTTGACTAGTGTTGATTGGGTTTTGTGTTTGTCAGAAAAGGTTGTTGAATTATTGTGTAAAAAATAATGATGGAAATCTTTCTTTCAACATAACTTTATCCATATTGATAAACGAAAGTGTGTGTCAGTCTGTCTGTCTGTCAGTCTGTGTGTCTGCTTGTGCGTACCGTCAAGCAAAAACCAGAAGAGATAGAAACCTGATTGATGATGATATGTGACATCATTCCAAAATCAAAATGGCGGCCACACAAGATGGTAGAAGCAAGACCCTCTCAACTACAGGCCATGAAGGAGAATTTTTCGTGGTGTTGGTCTCGGTCCTAAAAGTCACCGGAATAACATGGAAGAGAGGTAGTATGAGAAAATTTTTGTTTTATTTTTGTAGTAAAAAGTGATAAAATATTGTATTTTTACACTTTTAACTGCACTTGGATTTACCATGAATAGTTTTTTAGTGATTTCATTAACAAAAATAAAAAAATTTGTTTGTTAAGTGTGTTTTAAGTGTTTTAATTGTTAAGGCGATCAACTTTTTTTTACATTCACGGTGTTTTTTCATGTTTATTTACGGAAAAAATGTTGAAATTGAAAATTTAATGTTTTGTTTAGTTATGGGATTACAAGTGATTTTAAAGTGATTAATACTTATATTTTGTAATTATTTTTAAAAATATAGGTGTAGAAAAACATTTTTCTTATTCACTTTTCCTTTCACACTTTTCTGCACTTATATGTTTAATAATAATTCCATAATAAATTATTTAGTGACTTTAAAATCACTTTTAATTAAATAATCAGCATATTTTTCCTTAATAAATACGAAAAAAACACCGCGAAAGTAAAATAAATTGATGACCTCAACAATTAACACACTTAAAACTCACTAAATCACTAATTTTTTTTAATTTTTTTTATCAAATCACTAAAGAACTAATCACTGATAATCCATATATGGGCAAAAACGCGAAAAAAGGCATATTTGCACATTCAAAACCCAGCAAAAAAAAAGTTTACCGACCGAGTTTTTTGTGGGTTCTCCCCCCATATGGCCCCAAAACAAGCCCGTTTCTGCTACAGGGGTTACAAGGCGACCATCTACCATTTTGGAACTTTCTTGGGGAAATTTCCTCAGAATTTCTATCTTTATTGAAGATTTCAAGAAAAAGCTGTCACGGAGGGGACCGCCACGGAGGGGACTATTTGACTTAAAATCGCTTTTCTGAGTTCAGGAAGAATCCTGAGTGAATTTCCGCTTACCGGTGACCACAGCTTCTTAGAACAACTTGAACTTTCTACTTCTGACGCGTTTTTTTCGGTTTGAAGTTGAAACCGCGACTGCCACGGTGGGGACTTGTTTGAATATGCGTTTGCACTTTGAATTTTAGAGCAAGCGAATTTTACAGTTAGGGATTCAAATCGAACGCGCCGAATGGGTTTTCGAATTGCTGCAGGTTCATGAAACATCCCCCGAGCAGAGGGAGCCACAACAGAACATTCGAACGCATGCAGGCTCTAGCGGCACTGCGGTTCGCAATTTTAACGGAAAATTTCGGACCAAATTCGAATACGTGTAAGTTATGTATTCTGGCGTTCCGGTTTGCGATAAAAGAGAAAAAATCCAAGTTTTAGGCCAAAAAAACCATTCGTGAACGTCCTATCCCGAATCGCACAAGTTGGTCCATTTAATATGCGCAATTAATCTGGATTTTTGTAGTTGGGACATGCCACGGAGGGGACATTTTGCACAGTTTCTGGGGCCTGCCGGGCTTTAGGCTGGTCGTCCACTGGAAGCGTATTCGAGCGGCTACGCGCTTCGGATACATGAGCGGCTAGAGGCGGCTACAAGCGCCTATGAGATACGCAGCTACACGCTACAGGGGTCGTCCACTGCAAGCTTTTCATGCTGCTCAGTTTGAAGTGAATTGGAGATAATAATTTTGTGTTTTGTCAATATGGAAGGCTTTTAGTATAGTTAAATTAAGCCGGAAAAAGCGGAATAGCTGAATGATTGGGTACAGGCTGAAAATTGGCACAAAGCTTCCTTTAAGGATTCTCAATAAGGGGTTATAACACAAAATCACAATTTTATTCGTCTTTTAGCATTTTGCTCATGCTGTCAACCTTTATGTACTAAATGGAGCCACTCAAGTTCTTGTTATTTATATCAAATAAAAGAATACGCATTCACCTAAAATATGAGTCTAAGTATATTGCTTTACGATAATTAGTAAACTAGTTATTCGACTCTAAATAAATTAAAACAAAATACTTTTTTTTTTCGTAAACACCCTGTATTTTAATAGTTAACCCCCTGTCTAGAACAATATTTTCTGCAAATACATCCAGGAATCACCCCTAAAAAAATTAACGAGGTAGTCCAACTTTGTGAACATTATTTTATGATAGGACTTACGGTTACAGAGGTATTTGCAAAAAACTGATATATTGACCCTAAAACCCCCTAAAAAATGAGCTTCCCGGGGTAGAAAATCGGTAGACTTTATAACCCCTTATTGAGAACCCTAAAAGGAAGCACTGTGCCAATTTTCAGCCTGTACCCAATCATTTCCGCTATATTTACTATTTTTCCTGTACTATTTGTAGAAAATTATTTCCTGATTCGACGAGCGGCTACGCGCGACCGATCCAAATTAATTTGGATTCGCGCGGCACGCTGGAATACGCCTATAGCCGCCCGCTCAAAGCCGCTTGCAGTGGACGATGTTTGTATGAAATTCTTTATGTTGGATCTGTCGCGCATAGCCGCGTGTTGCCGCTCATGTAGCCGAAGCGCGTAGCCGCTCGAATACGCTTCCAGTGGACGACCAGCCTTATGGCTGGCTGGATGGCCGTTTTTTTTGTGGAAAAATGTTGTCTAAAAACAATCCCGAATCTATTCCGCGCCATATAAATTCTAACCAAATGCCAGATTTTTAGGACCGACTTCAGCTATGGTTGTATTAGTTCAAGAGAGAACTTCATGGCCTGTAGTTGAGAGGGGCTTGGTGGAAGACATAATAGGATAAAAAGTAGCAAATATATATAAGAATTTTACAATTGTGTTCCCCGACCACCAGCATTGGTATCATATTGGCCCTTTCATTCCAAGTAAAATAAAATTAGCTGTGCAACGTCCTTCCAAATTCGAAATCGTGGCCAACACAAACTGGGGTATCACATTTTTCTTTACAACGCGCTCGTCATGGGTATCAAATGAAATAGTGTGACAAGTAGAATACTATTATCTGTGTAACTGTGTCATTCCAAATTTAAAATGGAGGCCAACAAAAAATGACAGATTATATTTTTCTGTACAAGCCACTCGATTGGTATGGGTATCAAATGAAAGGGTTCAAGTTGAATACAATCAGCTGTGTGGCGTCCTTCAAAATTCAAAATGGGGGCAAACACAAAACAGGGGCCAACATAATACGGGGTATAACATTTTTCTTTGCAACGTGCTCGGTATGGTTATCAAATGAAAGGGTGTGACAAGTAGAATACTATTATCTGTGTCGATTCATTCCAAATTCAAAATGGCAGCCAACCCAAAATGGCGGTCTACCTTCTCCTTTACTTCCCTCGGTATGGTTATCAAATGAAAGTGTATGACAGCCGTAGGAAAATCTATGCTTACGATTCTGAATATGTTTGGTCTGTTGTGCACATAGTAAACAATTTTTGACCATCGAACCTTAAAAAAGTTTTTAATAGTTAATAATAATAATAATTTTTTTAAGTATCCAAAATAAATTTTTGCAGATTTGACCTTTTCTTCTTATATCTACCTTTTTCCTACCGCGGACTGTGCACACCTAATCGTTTTTTAATGAAAGGCGTTGCAACGCACGCAGATTTTTGCTAGTATACATATAAAAATTACGTGTCTCGATGTCCACACCCTAATTACCGAAATCGTCCGACCGATTTTAATTAAATTTTGTGAATGTGTATAGTTAGTTCCAACTTGAAACATACGATGCTTTTTGTGGACAACCGCATTAGAACTGAGTTAAATCAGAATTAAACATATGTATGCATATCTATTATTAGTATAGCAGTTTTGTATTTACACATGTAAACAGGTTACTAAGAATTTATAATTGTATAACACCTAATTTGGACACTAACAATAATGCGGTCGACACAGAATTTGTTCTCCAACTATGGAAGAATATGTAACCGATTGTTATCACCTTCACGAAATACACCTCTTAGTAACTTTTAAATCACGATAATTTTTTTTTATCTTTCAAACTCCTTGCGAACTTCTTTTATGTGATGTGCCACCTCCATATTCGTGCCCCTGCCATTCCGGCACTAAGTGAAACTCAAGCCACTGATACTGATTTCGATCGATTTCAGGTGACTGGGTATACCTTAGTGTACTATTTTTCTGCCCATAGGGAAGTAGTAATTTATATTAGGAATGACGTTGCGTTCCGGAAGGTGTACAGTAGTACACTACTGTACTAAGTTACAAACCTAATATAGCTAAGAGTAGCTCTAAGCTAAACCCCATCAACACACTATCCACTAATGATCCACTACCTCTCTAACCAAGAACACTAACACAGTTAATCCACTAGCAACCACTTACCCCAGAGTAGATAAGTTAAGTTGCAACTCTAATGTAGCTAAGAATATCCCTAACCTAAACCCCACCAACACACTAACTAAGATCCACTACCAACCACAAATAATCCATTACCTACAACTTACCCGAGTTCCGCACGAAGTCACATTGTTGCTGGCGGCCGTTCCTACGCTAATATCTGCGATGCAATTCCACCTCAATCAACCCCGCCACAACCAATGTCGTCTTTGGTAAGATGCAACTCGCCTTTCGTGAATCCTCTTCAACTCCCGAGGTAAAAAATACCATTATATCTGCTAATTCCTCAGAGAGCAGGAGCAGAGAAACGTCTGGAAAAAGAAGCTGATGGAGGGCCAATACTCGAATTGGGCTGTAGACCCATCGAAGAAGAAGAAGGGTATGTGTATGTTCATTCCTCACTCTACCAAATCTAAGAAGCCTAGACTGAACAGATGGTTCAATGGCGAATGCATGAACGGAATCGAAGCTAAAGAAGCCGCTTATAAGACCATACAAACGTTCGCCCAATGAGTCACTTCGTCGTGAGTACATCAAATTGAGAAATTCCTGTGAGGCTATCGGTATTCTCCCACTCAATGGGAGGACTTTTCTATAAAGGACGGTCTGGAATGTCCTTTGGAGAGGATCCTGCTAGATTTGAGTAGAACTTCCAAGAGGCGGTACATTTGTTCCTTACACGATGCTAAATTGTATTGAAACCCTAAACTTTTGAAATGTCCCGGTTCAAAAATAATGTCCTTCTGGTATGAGCATATATCGAGTGAGATAAATGAAGCGAGGTGTGATTGGAAAAACGGATTCTTTCTTGCTTTTTTTATGGCAGTCATATTCAACTAGAAATGAGATGTAAATACGTAGTGGTTGGTTTCTTCCCTCTTACTTCTTTTGGGGCATTAAAATCTCCAACTTGAAATGAGGGCCGAAGTGAGGTTCTAGATAGGTACTGGAGAGGCATTTGTTACTTCTCTTGCGGCCGACTTCAAAATTTCCAATTGAAACTAGGCGAGGTGAGTTTGTAAAATAACACAGACATTGTGGAGCCATTGGTTTCTTACTTACTCTGAGGCAGGTTGATGCATATTAGAATCATACTCGTAAAAAACGCTTCTCAGTGGTGTTTGTGTTTTTCTTTCTGTCTTTAATTTGCTTGTTTTGCGCCATTTTGTGAATTCAATGGCACCTCACCTCATTTCAAGTATGAGCTAGAACTGGCTCAAAAGAAAAAAAAGAGGCACCTCTTAGAAACTCATTTTATAATCATCTCTTTCTTTGATCTGGCGGTCCGAATGGGACGTCCCCGCAACGTATAGGCTGCTGTCAGTGTCGCTTTAAAAAAATCGGTTTCTTGCCTAGTTTCTTCGGTTTCCCGTTTCTGGTGAATTCGGCAGGTCGACCACTCTCCTCCTTTCACACCCTGGGCTTGGAACCAGGCGACTGTGGAGTTATAATCGTCTCCTACCCAACACTAGATCCTGTACAGCCTTGCACAGTCTCTCGATAGATTAGCAATATAGTCCATTCAAAACGCGCGTTATGGTGTTCCAAAATAACACCGTTAAGAAAATCGAACCCTAAACGTTTTTGGGGTCGCTGATCACGAAAATCGAGGTCCCGCGGTCCTAAAATTAGGGCGTCACCCCTAAAAATGCAAAAACACCCCTTTTTAGGGGGGTTTCGCGATTATTTCAGTAATAATGAAAACTAATGCGATGAAATGCACTTTTTTTAATATTTATTTGCGAAGGGGGTTGATTTATACTAAATTAAGGCGAAATTAATGGTAAGGGATACTCCTAAAGGGTTGAAAGTACCCCTAAATTGAAAAAGTACCCCCCAAAAACGTTTAGGGTTCGGTTTTCTTAACGGTGTTATTTTGGAACACCCCCCCTCCCCTAGTTTTCAATGAACTATATTGTAGGGGTAGTTTTAACCCCTTAAGGGTTGAAAATAATTTATTTTTGCCTGACAGTACGCCCACAATCGAATTTGAAGCCTAAACTTGAAAAAAAAAATTTTTTACAATTTTTGCCATTTTTCGCCAATTTAGGGGTACTTTCAACCCTTTAGGAGTACCCGTTACCATTATGTTCGCCTTAATTTAGTATAAATCAACCCCTTCGTAAATAAATATTAAAAAAAGTGCATTTCATTGCATTAGTTTTCATTATTACTGAAATAATCGCGAAAACCCCCTAAAAGGGGTGTTTTTTGCATTTTTAGGGGTGACGCCCTAATTTTAGGACCGCGGGACCTCGATTTTCGTGATCAGCGTCCCCAAAAACTTTTAGGGTTCGATTTTCTTAACGGTGTTATTTTGGAACACCCCCCCCCCGCGTTTTGAATGGACTAATACCCGTACCAATTAAGTATCTGTCTTGGCTTGGCTTCTCTTGCACAGATTTAGGCAATATATTTGTAGGGCTGCCAAAAGCATTCGTTGCAGCAGCTATTGAAGATCTCTTTTGTAAACTTAATGAATTTCAGGAGATGTTAATATCACCTTGAGGAAAGGTTTTTTGCTTCGCATTGGAAAGTGTTGACCGTATCTTTTATTGTCTCTATAGGGTCTAGCTTTTCCTGTGTGACCGTTCTGTAGAACCTCGTTCTTACGGCCTGACCGAAGTTCTTCCAGCACTCCTTCTTGAAGTTCGAAGCTTGAGAAGCTTCCAACAGCAGATTTACTCTGATGAAGATTTATTACAAATTTCTGTAAATACCATAAAAATGTCACTTTTATCATCCACGCAATACCGATAGATATAACTTACATGCCTATATAGTATCGAATTACAGCAGGACAACCCCTTCGATGACAATCCACATAAAACTTTCAGTTAATGTCATTAGCAGAATGCACATACAAATACAGTGCACAATCCATTTATATACTATAATCATCCCCAACTTTGAATCCATCCCTTAAGTCCCCCCGAAAATTCAATGAAACACTCAGAATGGAATCCAAAACTCCCAACTATAACGAGCCCCCACCAGCCTTAAACTTAAAAGCTCAAGAAGCAATTTCAAGTTTGTTACATTGTTCGAAAGTCGAAAAGTTACAGAAGTGCACAAGAACCGGGAAAACCAGTAATTGAAAATTTTTAAGTAACTGGTAGTTTATGCTACGTTTGCCATACAATCCTCCCTTCTGGAATTGTTATACGAAACCCTCGAGGTTAGTGTGTAACTATTCCCCAGACTTTTATGAAGTCGCAGCTCCTCTTTCTCCATTTTTCTTTGGTTATATTTCCTTGAGGCAAGGAATACCTTCTGACATAGACGGAAAGGTATTTTCGTCCATTTTTGGATATATGTATATAAATTCGAATGCAGTAGTCAAGTCAGACTGTGGAAAACTCTCAATCTAAAACCAAGAGAGGACTACCGTCATCTTCATTGAAGGAAGATATGAACGGTAGAAGAAGGATATTTGCACATGTGGAAGGGAAATTACTATTGAAGTCTTGGTTCTGCTTATATTCCAGGAGTTGCTGGAGTTCTGTTGATCTTTGGTTAGTTTGTTACGGAAAGGTATTTTACTTGTGAGAATATCCTCGAGAATAAAGGAAAATATTTATTGTTTCCTCTTAGGTTAAATCAAGTTTACTTGCTTTTAAGAGTCAACGCTAGATATGGAGGAAATTGAATGAAGTGACATGCTAACAGAAGGTGAAATGTTACGAGTGCATTTCAGTGTGGCATATAAGTATTTCGATGGTGTAGGTACTTTTCGAGAACTTCTAGGAATCTAAGGAAAATTTTATACATGCTTTATAGTAATATTTAATCTACTAGAATTTAGACCAAATATTTGTTTAGTCTTCTGACGAATTCTAGAGTTAATTGTTGCCGCTTTAATCGAAACTGGATATTCAACAATGCATATTCATATTAAGTTTATTTTAAACAGGGGCGCAACTACGGGGGCCAAAGTGGGAAAAGAAGAGGAATTCCTAGGAGTCATATGAAAGCACAGGCTACATAACGCTACCAATCACAACGGTAGTAGATTGATCGATCTTGCTAGCTCGAAGTCAATGGTAGTAACAATATTCCCGCACAAAAATATTCATAAGATGACTTGGCAGTCCCCAGACGGGGTAACAAATAAGGGGTCGTCAATTAATTACGTGAGGCGTTTGGGGGGGAGGGGATCGAGCTGAATCTCACCCAATCTCACGCGGGAGAGAGGGGGTCTCGGCAAACATCACGTAATTATTTTTTTTTTACGAAACAGTGTAAAATTTCGAGAAAGTCTGGTTAAATAAAGTAAAACATGTTTCTCCAGTGAAAATACCCATTCACTTACAGGCCGACGGTAGGCAGTGGCCTTTCAGACCAGGGCTTGTACTGCCGAAGACGAGACGATAAAGAAACGAAACGAAATAGCTAGACGAGACAAAAATACCGCTGACCGCAATAACAAGCAATAACGTCTGAACGAAGACGATTACAAATGTGTCATCGTTTGTTTAGATGAGAACGAGACGATATCGTCTTGCCATGTAGCATTTTAACAAGACGGTTTCGTTTTAGTTTCGTTTCTTCTTCAGGAGTACAGGCCCAAGTCGGCCGGCACGACTAAGTTTGAATCAGTCTAACTGAGGGATGACACTTCAGGTATCCGGTTGACAGGCCGTGACATGCAGGTGAATTCATGATTCTCTACAGACACACGAAAACACACGAGATGCGAAAACGACAGCTTAGTATAGCAGGTTATTAATTCAAGTGCAAAAATGTTCGTGGCCTCAACGAAAGCTTCAATGCGGCTCCAGACCCACACCGTGAACACCCGCGAACAAGAGCGAACGCGAGTATGGATGGTTTTCGCGCCTAGGTTGTGCCTTGCTTTCCATTCCCAGGAGATACGGCGTGAATTCTTGCCGTAACTTCACAGCTCGAGAGTGAATAGAAGTTCCGATCTTCAGGCACGGACTGACGATAAATGCGATTTTTGTCAGATTTCTTGAGCTGCAAGCCTAATACAGTTGGCGGCCGGTGAGTGTATGGTGATGTTTAGCCTGACGGCAAAAGTTTCTGACCACGGCCGGCTGGCGACCTGTGCGTTAGTTGGGGCCTTAAGATATGAGTAAATCTTATACAAAAAATTTTACTCGATTATTTAGCCTCCACCGGCTAGCCAAACGCGTGACTCGGCGAATGCTACAGAGTACGAGCCAAGTACACGCCTTTTATCCGAATTCTAATCAGCTGATGGCATTTCATCCTTACTAATATTATAAATGAGAAAGTAACTCTGTCTGTCTGTCTGTTTGTCTGTTACGCTTTCACGCCTAAACCACTGGACCGATTTTGATGAAATTTGCTACAGAGATAGTTTAGACCTTGGAGACGGACATAGGCTACTTTTTATCGAGAACCAAAGGGTTGAAGGGGGTGAAATGGGGTTGAATAGGTTGTAAGGGGGGTTTTATTTCTTTGGTCAGGTTTTCTCCAAACTTAGTAAAAATACTCCTAACCATAAATAATGAAATAGGTGTTTCAGGATTTTTCGAAATTCATCCCCTAAGGGGGTGATGTGGGGTTAAGGGGAAGTAAGGGCAATATTTTCTTTAGTCAGATTTTCTTCAAACTTAGTAAAAATATTCCTCACCATAAATAATGAAACACGTTTTTTTTTATGTGACACACTAGAGACTTAGGGAAGGCCTCTTTGTACTGTCGACCATGTATTTATTTTTGAAATGTCGAACAGCAGCTCTAGTCGGAAGATAGAGAGAGAAGTGAAGGAAAGAACTGACACAACCTAACTGCGGTATTTTTATTTCACCTACTCCCAACCATTTCGCGACTCTGACATCGGGGCATCGAGAACAACTCGCTGGAGTGTTATGCCTCCTGAAACGAGTTGAATCTCATCAACCAACCGATGACATGCGCTTGGTGGGGCGGGGAAGAGAACTAGTGAAGGCTATGACAGGAGGAATCAGGAATGCAAAGAGGGAAGAAGAAAGAAGGAAAGTTATGTAGGCGGAAAATTTGGAAAGGCTAGGACCGTGGCACCGCCGGGAATCAAACCCGGAACCTCTGGGGATAGTAGTCAGGTGCCTTACTCCTAGACTACCGAAGCCCCGTTTCCGTGCTTCATTATTTTTTGAAATTCATTTCCAAAGGGGGTGAAATGGGGTTCAATAGGTTGTGAGGGGATTTTTTTTCTTTACTTTTTTTTTCTATTGTATAAAAAATAACTGACTGACGGACAACGCACAACCTAAACCGCTAGAGCTAAAGTGCTGAAATTTTGACAGTGCATCCCTATAATGACGTGGACATCCACTAAGAAGCAATTTTTCTAAATTCATCCCCTAAGGGGGTGAAATGAATTTAACCCAAACCGCTGGAGCTAAAGGGCTGAAATTACGACGGTGCATACCTCTAAGGACGTGGATATCCCCTTTTTAGAAACTCATCACCTAAGGGGGGAAATGGGGTTGAATAGGTTGTATCGGGAATTTTTTCTTCAGCCAGATTTTTTTCGAATTTTGTATAAATACTATACACCATAGATAATGAAACAAGGCGTCATGGATTTTTCGAAATTCAACTTCGAGGGGGAAACAGGGTGAAAACAGTTGTATGAGAAGTTATTTATTTCAACAGTTCTTAGAACTTGGTATAAAAACTAATTATAATGAAACACATGTTTTAGCATTTCTCCAAATTCAAAATTTGTGAAACTCGAAATTCTCTTTATTTAGGATTCATTTGTGATTGCTTCATAATTTCTTGCACTCACGTAAATGGGCGAACAAACTGAACGAACGTTCGTCAAACCCTAAAATGTCACTTCTCTTGATACATGCTAATCTCTGCTTTAAAACTTGCAGATTGGTTGAGCAAAGGTGATATACGCAGCAATTTGTTTACCAGATTTATTCAAAAAAAATGCACTATATTAAACCTTTTTTAGGAATAATAACAGCTGACTTTTTTATTTGTTTGTTTTTTTTTTTGAAGTAAAACAGTGCACAAAATAAACTTTTTTTATTTAAAGGCGTTGCAAGGCACGCGGGTTTCATGCTAGTCTTAATATAAACAAAGCATATATAATTTGACACTCAACTAACCCAATTTGACAGTCGACTGACCCAGATTTCACTATAGTTACTTACGTACACGGATTTTATACGCGAGGGCCTCTCCTGTAGTTCTATATTCTAAGGAAAGGTCAACCTTACTGTGGTTACGACCGTAAATAAGTATTTTTATTGTCCACGCGAGAAGAGAGAGAGAAGAGGGGCCACGAGTATACTGGATGTGAGAACTATGAGGGGAGGGTGCTGTGGCTGGGACCACTATCTCGTCAAAGTGAAATTTAGAGCCCGGATAACGACCAAAACTCACAGAGGGCAAACACAACTAAGGTACGATAATAGACAAGCTAAAACTTGAAGAAAGAAGAGATGCCTATCAGAATGCTATCATACAAAACCAGAGAGAAGGATTAGGAGAAGAGCCCGAAATCAAGAACAAATGGGAAAAACTAAAAAACAACATAAAGGAGGCAGCAGAAGAGGCCCTAGGCTGGGTCCCCAGACAGACTAGAATTGACTGGTTTGATCAGGATTGTATAGCTGCAATAGAAGAACGAAACCAGAGCCATCGGGAATACATCGCAAGGCCCAGAAGAGCAAGGATGGAAGTCTTCAAGCTAAAAAGAAGAACTGCAGACAAGCTGTGCAGAAAAAAGAAAAGAAAGAGAGTAGGAAGACTTCAATGAAGCAATAAGTTTCAGCCAAGAACGGATATCTGCAGAGACATAGATGGGAACCTATTAGCAGACCCGGATAGGATAAAGGAAAGATGGAGACAATATTTTCAAAACTTATTGAATCCAAACCAAAGAATAAACAAAGACTCACAGGCAGAGGTAATGGTAATCTCTCAAGATAGTATTCCAATAGAACCACCAACACTGGATGAGGTACGGGAAGCTGTGAAAGGCAAAAAAACAAATCTCCAGGCATCGATGGAATCACAGCTGAGCTACTAAAGGAAGGAGGACGGCAACTCTTAAGAGGAGGAAGAAGTTATACCAGGTGACTGGAAGGAAGCGATTATATGTCCAATCTATAAGTGTCCAACGGGCCTGAAGATGCTATGGAAGCCGCAGAAATGTTTGAAGCGTTTGAGAGGTGCTCTGTTCTCGTATGACGAGTTGGACTAGAAAGGACGGTCACCCATGGCAGAACTCCTCAATACCATTAAAGGGCTAAGTTAAATCGGAGTTCGCTAGTAGCGCCTACATTGTTTAAAGCTTAGGTTGCGGGATTTATCGAGTATCCGCCTAATTTAAATCCGCAAAATTCAGTCTGTTCCATGAACAGGCAGTAGTGATGACCTGCCCCACCTGTCTTCGCAGCAGTGCAGGGGCACCTCAAGAAAGATGTTGCCTACGGGCCACATACGATCGATCTTGGAGCTAAGGCTGCCTGATTTTGGCATTTGAATGCAGAGAATTGTCTAATTTTTCTTTACAACAGACATTTCATAAAGGTATGAATAAAACTGAACACAAACCCATTTTGGAGATCATTCTTTGGTCATATTTGAGACGCCTAAACGCCTACAATACGTTTTCGTTTAAACATGGTTTAATTTAATTTTTTGAGTTATAATTTAAAAACTGAAAATTGTTTGACCGTGCCTAATTTTTTGAGTATGGTCAACATAGATAAAAATTTAAAATTACTCAATAGTCCATGGCAATATTAGATTACACAATTACAACCAACTCATTAATTCCAACAATTTCTTCAGTTATGTAAACCCCTAGAAAATGTACATATATCCCACACACAAAAATAATAATTTGCACATTCTCTTTTGCTGCAATATCCCAATGCAATATGATGTACCTGATTGCTGACATCTAATGCAGCTATAACTTGGATTCCCATGACTTGTGACTCTACGGTCGTCATCAAATTCTATGGTTTATGGCGAAGTCACAACTACTTGCCACATACACTATTCTTCTGCACAAGCAAGGCAGAAGAAGACGGCAAAGAGAGCACATTTTGCACAGTACACTCGTAGACAAGTTTCATCATTCAAGATATAAATTTCCTGTTTAATGGCATCATCATCAACGGAAAACCCCTTTTACCCCAAAACCTTGCAATTCATAAATTTTCCTCGCGCTTTTCATTTATTTCCTTCTCTCTATGTTATAGTCCTTCTCTGTATTATACAGAAGGAGCAACTCCAATCTGCATGTCTCTATTTCATCGTTTGCAGTATCCTGGATGGTTCCCTGTGTACAGACTTTGCCGGGGTAACTCTTGACTTTTGTACCCATTTTGTGTGTGGTTGGTGTTAAAATTTATTGTGAATCCTTTCTAGTGAATTTCAAGGAAATGCAATTTGTTCAAGATGAATGTCTTGTGATTTTCTTGATTCATTTGAAGAATATTATTAAATTTAAGGATGCAAAAGATGATTGAAATGATATGAAGAAGGATATGTATAGAGATAACTTTCAAAGGCAATTTGTTGATAAGGTCTCGTTTTGTAGATGCGTCAGTTTGTTTTTGTGATAGCTTCTACTATGGAGCGAACTTTTTTTCTTTTTTTTATGAAAAAACCAAGCCTAGGTATAACCCTTTATACTACCAGTCCGTCATGTCGTTCAGTTCGTGGTGCAATGTCTAGTAGTAAGCTTGGTTTGAAGAATAGAGGAGAATAGGAAAGGTAAGAGGGGGTCTGGAGGATGCAGAAGAAAATGACGATGAGCCACGTTTGAACTCGAAGGTGTTGTACGAGTTCGGAAATACTGACTGCGGGAGATTATTCCACAGTCGAGTTGTTCTATTCATAAGCGAACTTCTAAACCGTATTGTGCGTCAACGGGGGCGCTGTAGGGTATGGGGGTGAGCCGAGCGGGCTAGTCTTGTGTTGCGGGAAAAGTATTGCCATGCAGGCAGGAGGTCCTGAATTTCAGTGGAACAGTCGCCATGGTAATAGCGATAAAGTACGGAGAGGGCTGCTACATTCCTACGGTGGCTTAACTTGCAGGAGCTTGCATCTCTTGAGAAATCCAAGGCATTGGGAGGCTTGTTTGGCGATTTGGAATATGTGATCATTCCATCGCAGATGCTCCGTTAAAGTTACCCCTAGGATGTTGAGAGTTGAATCAGCCGTTAGATTCTCTTTATCCACTGAGATAGGAGGAGGGTCGCGACAATTTTTGTTGGAGATCAGACAGTACTTCGTTTTTATGGCATTGAATTCGACACGGTTCATTTCGCCCCAATGAAGAATCGATTCGATATCCCGGTTGATCGAAGTGGACATCAGTTGACGGTTTTAAAGACAAGGTCTGGCACGTGCTTCTCTTATATTGTCGAAGGAGTAAGAGAAATTCAGAGCACCGTCATCAGCGAAGCAGTGAAGTGGGTGGTATTTATTATGTATTCAGTCGATTCATATAGACCAGGTGTGGCCAACATACATAAGATCTACTTTTTGTCACAAAAATGTGGCGCCATCGACTTGTTGTCTAGTGGTGAGTTTACACAAATGACATCCTGGTCACTTTTTATGTCATTATTTGCCATTATCGTTTCCACGGCAATAATTTGTGTCATTATTTCTGTCATAAAAAATGGCAAAAATTCGTCGAAAAAAGAGAACTTCTGGTGATATATCAGATACATATATCAAGATAGAAAATTAAAGTTAATTTAAAGAAGTATCCAGTTTAGTTTTTGTGGCAAAATGGGATTTCCTCGGAGTTTGAGGGTCACTTGTCATTTAGTTTGTGTACAGTGCGCATTTTGTCAGTTCATTTCAAGTGCGTTTTGCAATTTTTACGATGGATACAAATATCAAAAAACGAATCTGTCTCTGGCTGCATTGAAAATGGAATTTCATGTGCCGAAGCGTTGAAAATGTTACATAATACCTGTGACACACTATACTTTCATTATGATGGTAACTTTCATTATGATGGTTAAGGAAATGATGGGGTGACACATTTACTTTCATTTGCATGTGTCATTTGCAAGAGACATTTCTGTGTGTTTTTTTAAAATTTTTAAGTTGTTTTGCAACATTTTGAGTTTCAGTGTTAAAAATTATTTATTAAAGAAAAAAGATTTGTTTGTTTGTTTTGAATTGACTGTTAAATTGTCAGTTTTAAGGAGAAAGGAGGGGAAATTTATTATAAAAATTAGTTTCCAGTTTTGCAACAGATGTCACTTAACCGAAATTACAGTCCAAATGAAAGTAAAATACTTTCATTTTGAACTTTCATTATGATGGGGTTTTGCCGCGATAATACCTGTGACACACTATACTTTCATTATGATGGTAACTTTCATTATGATGGTTAAGGAAATGATGGGGTGACACATTTACTTTCATTTGCTTGTGTCATTTGCAAGTGATAAAAGATAAGATACTAACCGATTCTTTTGGCCACAATTGCTTTTTTTCCTCGAGTTTTCCTGAGACATCGTTATTTTTGAACTGCTTGGGCTCAGATTTGTTTGTTTGTTTTGAATTGACGGTTAAATTGTCAGTTTTAAGGAGAAAGGAGGGGAAATTTATTATAAAAATTAGTTTCCAGTTTTGCAACAGATGTCACTTATCCGAAATTACAGTCCAAATGAAGGTAAAATACTTTCATTTTGAACTTTCATTATGATGGGATTTTGCCGCGATAATGAAGGTTACTTTCATTATGATGGTATATGTGTCACAGGTATAATGAAGGTTACTTTCATTATGATGGTATATGTGTCGCAGGTATAAAGCTTACTGTATATCGAATTTATCAAAAACACGTGCGTATGAGTGGTACAGGGCATTTAAAAGTGGTCGAGATGTCGTGGGAGATTTGCCTCGTTCTGGTTGGCCATCAACGTCTTCAGCTGCATTTAACATCACTAAAGTAAAGGGAATGACGACTGAAAATCGTTGTTTAAGTCTGAGAAAGATGGCCGCTGAAGTTTCTGGGTCTAACGAATCAATTTGCACCATTTTAAACGATTGTTTAGGCATGAAAAGCGTTGCCGCCCGAAAGATCTGATGACATGTTAGGACTAGTCAATTCCGACTCCACATTCATAAAACCCATTGCAACTGGTGATGAGATATGGGTTACTAGTTTAACATGTCAGGGATATGGGGTTACTAGTTTAACTATTCAACTAGCTTCGGAATGCGCCTTCCAACTGAGCCGTCATCGAAAAACGAACGTCAAAGTCGGTCAAAAGTGAAGGTGAAATTGAGAGGTTTTTTCGATTAGGGGCCGTCCATAAAATACATGATGCGTTTAGGGGAGGGGGGTCCAGCAGAATCTTACCCAATCTCACGTGACTAAAAGGAAAAGCCTTTAAAAAACACGGACAACCATATTTGCTGACACAATGCGGAGAAATTAAATATATTGCCTCCGCACCAATATGTTTGTGCCTTAAGGCAGCTCCAGATTCCGTAAACGTTTGCACGAATACGAGTGTAGATGGTTTTCGCGCCTAGTTCGGCCCATACTTTCAGGTCCGACTGGATACGGCGTGAGCTCCTGCCGTAAATTCACGGCTTGAGACAGAATAGAAGTGCTGGAATTATGTATAAGTTGTTTCAGTCGAAATAAATTTATGCGAACGCCAGAAAGTACCATAGTAGCCCCACCGGCCAGTTAAACGCGCGAGTCGATGAATGCTGCGACGTACGATCCAAGTAACACCGACCCTCAGCTCCGTCCAGTATCTACAATTTATTACGGCCTCTGCTAATAGAGTTCTCCTCCAAGTTGTTCTCGGTCTTCCAACTCGACGGGTTCCAGTCAAGGGCCTGTTTGGTTAGCTATTCGCTTTCGCGGCGCAAGATGTGGCGTACATTTGACGTGCTTGATATAATTGTTTTGTTGTTCAACTCTAATGCATCGGAATCATCATTCTAAACTTTCTACGGAATCATTTTTCAATTCTATACCAAACACAATGGCGGAGAGAAAAAGAACTACTGTTCAAATCTCAATTCAATTTTCACACAAACAAATTTCTAATCAACATGAAAATCGCTTCTTTTTTCCCGTAATACTATCAAACGAAAGTTTTTATCACTCCACTACGTGTACAAACCACTCCGGTTAGCCAAATCCGATAAAGACTTCAATGAGCTCCACTTTTTATCGTTTTTGTCAACGTGCTCAACAGATAATCCTCACAGTAGGTTAAAAAAGCAAGGAAACACCTAGATTTGAGTTCTTATTCCTGAGTCAACCGTTTCTATCTCAGATACGGATAAAAACATAGCAACTACGACTACAGGATTTACATAGCATTACAGAGAGAGGGACCCCATCACCATCGTCAGCATTAATGATAGAACACTGTAAAAAAATATACGTAGAATCCCCGCAAAAATATATTCTGCTTTCCTCCTTGCAATTAGACAGGCACAAAGTTGCCGGTTGAGGTGTATACAGTACACCCTCGGTAGGTATCCCACTTGGCTGGTGGCATCATCTAGCTTTGGCACAGCGTTTTCGTTGTCGTCGTTGTACTTGCCGTCATCGTCGTCGTAGTCGTTCGTCGTCGTCATCATCATCCTTTTCATAGGAGGACGACATGAAAATTACACATCCATCGGCATTCAAGCAGCAAAAGACCCGCAGTTGGATGCTTCAAAGCAGGACCGTAGCCTAGAATTTATCGTCTGTTAAATACTGTTTTACATCCTCTGCACTGGGTTCAGCCTAGAGATAGCTTTTGGACTCGTCCTTTTCAATCCTCTTTGGTATATTTAGCTGCTATAGTTTTTGGGAGTGTGAGGGGATGGGCACAGGCAGCCTTTAAACGGGGCGCAGTGGGACCTAAATTTTGTGTTGTTAACTGTCACTGGAGCACAGGATTCTGTAGCATTAAATCGATGCCCCAAAGCTATTCTACAATTAGTGGAGGGATAGGAATACAGCAGTTCCTTCACTTAAAATTGAATTTAATTCAAAAGGAATTTGATTAAATGAAAGTAAAAGGAGAATTGTTCGAATTTAGAAAATTATTGAATCAATTCGGGTTTAAAGTTTTCGACTATTCGAACATCTTCAGTCACTCAATTACCGAATGCAGTTCAAATTTTTAAACTAATTTAAGTAGACACTCCTTCCAGAACCAGGGGCGGATTCAGAAGCAGTTCTTAGGGGGGGAATCAAATTTTACTCAAAATCTTAGAAGCTACATATTTTCTAAATAGAGTCACCCAAGTTTCTTTTTTGCGTAAATACCCTGTATCATAGTAGATAGTGGGGATGCCCCCTCTCTGGAACATTTTTTTTTTCAAATATATCCAGGATTCCAGGAATCATCTCTGAATATATAAGCCAATAGTATGAACCCTTGGATGATGTATGAGTCCAATTTTTTAACAGTCGGCTAAGTCACAGCCGTCGGGGTTAGCTTGAGTGAAAGAGAGTGAAACTCAAAAGTGCTAATCGTCTAGGGGCCCCGTAACTAGCTAGAAACCCAAAAAGCCAAAACCGCCATATCCCTGGGTTCGAAGTGTCAAACACTAGTAACCTAAAACCTGAAACACAAGCACGCTAAAATATATGCTATGTTTGTGTACAGGTATGGATTCTTCCACTAGTAAACACTATTTTTCTTTCTTCCGTTTCCGCAAAGTCGTCGATGCCATCATCATAGTCTATCATCCTTATTCTCGTTGTCGAGTGACGTGACAAATGTGTCACTTCGACCTTTTGGTATTGGTATTCTCATTGTCAATGTAACAGACTTCTGGCAAGTAAATCGACAAAATTCGTCGCAAGATGGCGGGTGAAGTGACATTTTACTTGATACGTGTATTTGTATCGACAGTTTCATTCCACCGCGTCTTTCGTAGTCACGTCACTCGCTAACGAGAATACCACCATATATTTTCTGCCAGTTCTCGTTCTATTGATAATATCATGCAATGATTTAAACGTGACTCATACATGATCTTAGATAATTTTTTATCATTTTTAATTTGTCTTCACCTTTTGCAATTGCCTTTTCGCCTTTCTAAACGCGAGCGTCGACAGCAGTTTTACCGAGCAGTTCCCCAACTAAGTACCAACACGTTCAATGTGCTGCTTGACCCCGGATCGAACGAGAACCGATCTACTTTAGTTCATTTTCTTCGCCCTTAAAGCTCCAATCGGACATTATTAGCAGCGCTCTTAGTAGCGTTTCGATTTTTCCGGCTGGGATAGCTTGTGGATTGATTCTGCCAGAAGAAAGGTCAGAACAAAGCACAAGGGCCGGTCTAAATAAGACCTGTTCCATTCTAGGCTACACTAAGTAACTTTAGATTCATTCGCGAATAAAGAACCGATCGGTCAGTGTTTATATTCAATGTTCTGAATGAACTTATTCTTATCACAAATTGTTTTAATCAAATATTTTGCAATTTCAATATTCTGAAGGGGCCTCCAAACATATTTCAGCCACGCGAGGTGGTTATGTCACCTAAAACTATTAATCCCGCTAACCAGCCAACAAAGACCAGACCTAATCGGAACTTTGGCACCCTATTATTAGCCGGTTAAGATGGCGGGATGCCTTATTAAGGCTATCTCTGAGGACATATGAGCATTTTTATTCTTCCAAACGGCGATATCTTATGAATGGCAATTCGTACGGAAATAATCGCATAGGATGCTACAAGTTTTTTCAAAACTATTTTATGGGCGTTTAAAAGATACATATTTCCAAACTGAATTTTTGACCTTTTCAATACATTTTTTTGCGCCCACCTATCTTTGGAGAAAGTCGACATTTCATTTATGAAGATCTTATTAAGGGCTGTTCCAATTTTTAGCTATTCTCGTGTGCTGCTTCAATGTCTATTTTGACGGGGTATAAAAAACTGTGTACACGTAAGCTTTTTAACATGATGTGATCTATTTAGCCCTATCTCTCCAAATGCAACAAATGCACTGAAAGGGTTGAAATGAATGTGTCCCTTGAAACTAGCTTTGGCTGGGTGATGGAACAGGTGCATCCGCTCATACCAAGTGTAGTAGGACATTTTAATTTAGGTCTCGGTACCATTAACCCTCGTGTAAGGGACAAATGTAATGCCTTGCATAAGTCCTGCCCAACTCTAACCGTACGGAATGTGTTAAACAAGTAGCTTACAGAGTTATTTTACTTAGATTTAACTTTTGAAATGAACTTAAGCCGCGATTTTATAAATTCAACAATTAAAAAAATTGGTTATAGTTGACTGTAGTTTTAAGGATTATATATAGAAGTTAATTTCTTAGTTCAGTTGGAGATTTTTTCAGAACTATAAAGTAATCCATTAATCATACGAGCCCTTGGGGGGGGAATGTCCTTCATTTCCCCTAGCCCTTGTTGAGGGTGGAGCGAGATTGTCTTTCGGCGCCCTTTGGTCGACGCTTTCACATCACATAAATTGCATTTTCGGTTGTTCTAGATTAACCTTTTTTCGAGCACTGCCAAGGCGTGATGAATGTTTACCTTGGAACACTTCTTCACTTATTTCCCCTTTTTCGAGGTTTTTGTGCTGCCCCTAAGGATTTCGATGGTGGTTTTAGAGTCAGTTCTTCCCAACGTTACATCCCCATGGTCTTTACCAACAGCACCAATATCTCTGAAGGCTAATAATAAGGCGTAATCGACCTCTTAATCCAAAAAATTCGATTCAAACACCCCTAACATTGGACCAACTTACTTCTTCCATTTCCGGAGCAGACTCCTGCGAGGCTTCAGTTTGTAATCTTGAGATTTTTGCTGCCTTGGTGATTGGAGTGGAGGCGGTCGCTGTGGGGACATTGCAAGGCGGCTTTTCTGCTGCCCTGATCTTAAGTTTTGCCTAACCAAACTTGTAGTCAAATTGGCTACCAGCCCACCTTGACTCGTCAATAGACTTTTGGTCCACCAGAGAACGTCATCTCTATGAATGTTGTGCGGTGCCCTTTGTGGAGTTCTCTCTCCTTCTACACCCTTAGGGTCTTGTTTTAGTCCCTTTTTTTATGTGATAGACTAGAAGCTTAGGGAAAGCCCCTTTGTACTGTTCGACAATCTATTTCTTTCGTATAGAGTGCAAGTCGAACAGCATCTCTAGTCGGAAGATAGAGAGAGAGGGCAGTAGGAAGGAGTGTTATGCCATCAATCAACTGATGACATGCGCTTGGTGGAGCGAAGCGGCTCTGTAAAGAAGGAGAAGAAAGAAGTGAAGTTATGTGGGTGGGAAAGTGGAAAAGGCGAAGCACCGTGGGGCTGGCCGGGAATCGAACCCTGGACCTCTGGGATAATAGTCAGGCGCCTTACCCCTAGACTACCGAGGCCCCCTTGAGATCTGTGCCGTTCTGAGCCCTAAGCCAACGTGGCCATTGCTTCCAGAAGACTCCCTTGCGCGGCAACTAGTTTTCTCGTGGTCAGGAGAGTCTCCGGATAATCAGTCGCAAGCATGCCCGTTCTGGCGTTTTTTTATGGGTGCGTGCAACTTTTTGAAGGCATTTCAAACCGTATGGCCGAAGCCTTCACCCTTTTCGCCGGATGTTCTGGCCTGGAGAAGATCCAGCGGATCTAACCCTCTTTTTATTAAGAAAATCGGTATTCCTTTCTTCCTTCGGGGGCCACGCAGACCCTAGCCTCTACACAAGAGTAGCCAGCTTTCAGATATTGCGTAAGACGTTTTCGGGCTGAGTCACCCCGTCTTCTCAAAGCGATTAGGTGGCCGTACTTCCGCAGGTGGCTTCTAAGGAGATCTTTTTCCTATGAAAGACTGATCTCAGCGTACTGCGTCGTGCTTTGCGAGCACAGACTGCTCCGATCCCGAACACTCTCCTTCTCTAGGGCCACATTCAAAACCTTGACGTGTGGGTGCAAAATATCCAACTGCCTAGTAGGTCGTCCTGTTGGAAACCCCAGAAATGTTTGGAGCGTTGAGAAGCGTTCCATCTTTAAAAGTTTTTTTTGACCTCGAGCAAAATGTGGCCTAAGTCTTGGAGTCAGCGCTACCTGCTTGTGTCGTGTGCGAGTCATATTGATGCGTATATAAACTTGGCTGGGTACAAACAACGCAAGTGTGCTCCAGCCTCAAAAGACGCCATCAAAATTTTCTCTGAATCTTTTTTTGCATTAATTTTGGCGCCCCTTACTACCTGGCGCCTAGAGCGACCGCTCCACCCGCTCTACCCTAGGGCCGGCGCTGTTTCCCCCCCCCCCCCCCCCCTGTATCCGCCACTGCCACAGCCAATTTTCAGTGTTTTAAAACAGAATAAAAGCCATTTAGAAAATTCCATTCTTAGTTCAAATACTATGAAGTTGACAATGAAAGCTTACACACAAAAAAATGTAATCCAAAAACAAAATTGCGCCCTTTAAAAAGAAAGGGTTAAAAGAAATCCTTTTTTTCCTCTCAAGACTTTTGATAATAGAAAACAATGGAAGTGCACAAAACAAAAGGAAATGCAAGGACTCTAAAGGCGGACAGAAAAAGTGCAACAGCAGTCAACAATTGAAAGTCTTCTAGAAATGAACATCTCTTCCCATTTTTGAATAGTTTTGAAAGTTGACCTGCTCCTGTCGCATCACCTAGAAGGAGCATCACCTAGAAAAGTTTTTACCAACTTCTTCCATTTGCACTCACTATCAACTAATGGATTTTTATAGTTTGCGCTGTAAACTCTTATTCTATGCGATGCGGACAATAGGAAAAATAGGAGTTGAAGCGATGCAGAGGGAGAGGCTGCTGGGCCCTAGAGAATAGCTTCCAATTTGTTCTATACCAAGAATTAAAATTGGTAATTTTTGATATCTGATAAATTGTTTGCAAACGTTGTAAAAGGCGTGAGAATGGATAATTAAGCATTTAGGTACTTTGCACATTTTAAAGGTAATTCAATTCGTGTATTTATATTATAATCTTTTCGTTAATCTGTAGTGTTTTAACTAAACCCTTTTCTTAAGGCCGAAACTCTCGCAAACAGTAGGTAATGTTCTAGGACTAGTTTGGCTCTAGGTCTAGTTTGGCTCTAGGTCTAGTTTGTGCCTCAGCCTGATCCTAAACCAGAACGGCCTTATTTAGGTTAATTGATAAGTTCTCCGTGCTACTCCATCTTTCAACTTCTCGTAATGCTGCGTAGTTTGGTCTAATAAAGTTCATCCACAACCATTGACCAAAGCAACGAAGCAGAACTCCACCTTGGGGGCAGCCTTTGATAGCCTTGAAACTAATGGTGGAGATACCTATGATAGAAGAAATATAGCGCCCTACAAGCACGGAATTGATCTAGGACCAGAGTCCTCAAATGGCGGATGACTGGGGTGTATACGCACAGCGACCATCACGCACGCTATAACCCTCTGCACGAGCAGAAAAACTAAAGACGGCATCAAAAGTTTGCCATAAGCACCGGATGGGCACGGCACAAGCTCGATGAAGACGTAGTCCTGCTAGAGTATACTGGGCAGACAAGATGTGCTAATAAAAGGGTCGGACGCATCACTGCGACGACGGAGCGGGCATGTGATACCTCCATGTCATAACACTAGATAGCAAAAATAGTTTTGATCTTGCAGCTTTGTCTTGTCTTGGTCTTGTACATTTGGGTAGGCCAAGACTAGGACTAACTGAGCAAGACCAATACCAAGAGCAAGGTATAGCGTTTGCTCATCACTAGCCACAATGCCCAAAACCCAGAAAATGTTCACTGAACTTTGGTGGAATGATAAAATCGAGGAACGTCAAACGGTTTGCCGAACGCGGCAGCGGCCAGAATTCGAGGAACGTTTTATGGAATACATGGAAGCTAGGAGATGGGCTAAAAATTCCATCTGGAAGAGTAGAATGGACTACTTTAAGAGCCTGTACAAGGAAACGGATAATCAATAGGGGTTGCTTATAGAGTAGTGATATTGTCGATTAAGGGTAAGTGTTCCCCAACGGGGCCAAGTCGACGCCTCCTCATCACAACAGTATTTTTTTTTATCTGTTAGTCTAAGCTCAGGTGTCACCCTTGTACTACATTTCCGTAGGTAGTAGGTTTTAAGGTCAGCAAAATAATGAGCCTACTAATATCGGCTCTAAAGCAATAAATGAAAAGCTAGACACCCTTCGTGTGCGGAGGCAAATTTAAGAACATCAGCCTCATAAACGTTCACGCACCTACAGAAGAGTCCCCAGACGATGAAAAGACGATTATTTAAACGGGAACTTAATGCCTGCACCAAGTATGATGTAAAAATCATACAGGGAGATCTGAACGCCAGAGTAGGTCGGGACCCGGCAATATGTTGGCCTCCATAGCTAGCATGAAAACACTAAAGACAATGGACAACGAGTTACAGAGATGGCATCAAGTAATGTAAGAACTTGGTCGTTTAACTTGGGTACGATTCTGGTCAGATCTCAGTCCACTGCTTGGAAGAAGTGAATAAGCCCCAGCCAATTGGACGAGTCTACTAAGGGCTGATGGACTCTTAGACCTATACCAAACGTAAAGAAGTGGGTTTTAAGGTAACATGCGGAAGGGAGTTACGACCTCACCCAGTTCCTGTGTGGGCATGGAGTTTATCGGACATACCTTCATCACTTCAGGTTAGACGTTTCACCGTTCTGTCTAGAATCTGCCATCCCCGGTACTCAAGCAACTACTGGTGGCTTCGTTGAGGTCTGGCCGACACCCAAAGGCCAATGCACTTGTGCCTACATCTTGAAAAGATCCTTGCGCATATGGGCGAATGCGCTGCCTACCGGGATAACCAAGTGAAGAATATTACTATTTATACATTTCTAGATTTCCACTTTTCGGCGCGAGAGAATTTTGTGCGATGATAAACGCCAGCACTTTCTCGTTAGTCAGTGTACTCTGCGGAAAGTAGCCTCGAATCACATGAGTGTGACTCCACTTCGGTCACCAGAGTGAAAATTAAGAGCCCAATGCAGTTGCAGAAATTGAGCCTGTCGGCCTTTTCAACAGCCACGTCAATTATCGCCTCCTGTTGTTTTCCCAATTGCTCGGGTGCAAGGGTGTGGTTGACAGTGAGGCCCGTTGCCCATCTGGCTGCTTTTCTCTTCCGAGCAATCCGAGGTTTCGTCCTCTGATCGGACCCTTTTCATCTCAGCTTTTCCAGGGCCTTTGTTAAAACTTTTTTATCACACTGTAGCGCTGTGTAGCGCTGAAAATGGATTTTCAACGGCTGACATCGCGTTTGCACAGTATGTGGTATTTTTTTTAGAGAGTGTTCTTTTCTCAGCCCAATAGCCAGCCCCCTGGTAGAGACATGATCTTGCCAGCAGTCTGTTTCCGGTCGTACTTTCAACAGTGTAGCACAAACAGGGACGGCGCATTCATAGGTGCGTATGGTGCACTTGCACCGGGCGCAATTTAAGATTTAAAAAAAATTTCAAATTCATTCTCGGACTTGTGGAAGTTCGATAAAAACCTCCTCGTGATCGCCACTGGAAGCTGTCCTGAAAGGCATGAGCTAATATGATCGCCTAAGCCAAGATGTAAAGTTATCCTGTCGAAGGCTGCATGGCAGTGGGTAGATTTTGCATTGTCGTTTAAGGATCTCCTCTGGCCACCGGGCGCACCGAGTTGTTTAACGCCTTATTCAGATATGGACGCTCTGGCAGGATGGTTGATTTCGTGAACTCTTTCCCTACAGACCAATGGCAGGACGGCGGCCTGGAACTCTGGACCCAAGAAGCAGAACTAGATAGCCGGCCCCTCTGCCCAACATTTCTTGACCCGCAGGAAAATTGGCAGCTCCCGTATTATATAGGGAGAACTGTCCCATCAACCAGGGAAACAGAGATCCCGGAACAAGAAAAAAATAAAATGGCGGAATCGCAATTACCTTCCAACTTGGACAACAAGGAGATCCACACCGCCGCCCTTCTGCCCTTCTGAAAATGAGGGCTGAAATGGAATTGGGGAGGCCACGCAGCATACCCGAGAACGCTTTCGACAGACAAGCGACAAGCCACTAGGCAGGCTGCTGCACTTGTTCCATGAGGTATAGTGTAGGCGTGCAATATAATAGGTAAAGCGAATGGCCCCGGTATTTTTTGACCCAATATCTCACCACAAAAAATTATCACCCATAGTGTACCCGTAATATTACCCATACCCGTCTTCATCATTTAATTATGCTATGAGGCACTAAAAATTGCCATATCAACTCTTTGGGCGCTGTTGGAGCACTTTTAAATCACGTTCCAACAGTTGCTATAAAAGAGCCAAATGAATGAATGAAGTAAGGAGAACAAAACCCCTAATGGTAAGGCTGTGAAAAAATGTGAACTAGTTAATATATCTTGCTTGGTTTATGCTTTGGTCTTTTGCTTTGTTGTTTATTGTCTCTTTCCATTCTCCTTCACTACGACCAAAAAATAATGGGGCGCAATATGCCATTGTGCACCGGGCGCAAAAACCCAAGCACCGGCTCAGGGCCGGCAATGTGTGGCTAAAATAAGTGAAATTGCTTTCAACAAACCTTCTAATAAAGTTTTATTTTGATTTAAAGAATATTTTATGTTGTGACTTTAGAAACATTAATGATTATGAACTTTTATCAAATAATTCATCTTTACCAAACTAGCACTAACATCTGTTATTTTAAATCAATCAAGTCGCTCCATAACAGGCCCGCAAAGTTTATTCCAATGCAACTAGTGTCTAAGAAAAGTTCTTTAGAAACTCTTCCTGTAACAGGAAACATACTCGGACATCAACTTTAGGGTAGTTTATATTCACTGAAAAATTCAGCAGACTTCTGCAATGGAAGGCTTCCTGTATGCAGTTTCCATACATTGGTCACCAGCATTTACAGAATTTACCTCGAGGTTATCTGTTGTATACAGGAATGCAAGAAAAATATAATTTAAATTCTTTAGAATTCAGCTATGAAAACTTGACCTAAAATCTTGTACCATCTCATTCCATTCGTAGATATGACAGAGAATACTTTTCGGAAAAATGAATGCTCAGGAACATCAATTGCAGCAAATTGGAGGCTAAATGCATCCGTCCACAGATTGTGTCCAATGGGGTCCCTTTATATGCAGTTTAATTTCCGGTTTTCAGGATATTTTGTAATTTCTTTTTTGGTGTATGGGTGATCTTAATGTTTGGCGATGAATTGGAATGCAGCAGATTGAAAATACAGTGCAAGTCAATATTGCATATAATCAGGGTGGACTAAATTTTGGACAGTTGGCAGTTGAATTTGTGACTATCCTAAACTTCATGCAAGTTTATACACATTTTTTTTATATGGAAGACTAGAGGCTCAGGAAAGACCCTTTATACTGTCGACAATCTATTTTCTTCGTATAGAGTGCAATGTCGAATAGCAACTCTAGTCGGGAAGGAAGGAACTGACCCAACCCATCCATTACTATCGCGACTCTGACACAACCCAACCATTACTATAGCGACTCTGACATCGGGGCATAGACAAACAACTCGCTGGAGTGTTATACCTCCTGAAACGAGTTGAATCTCATTAACCAACCGATGACAGGCTATGACAGGAGGAATCAGGAATGTAAAGAGGGAAGAAGAAAGAAGGAAAGTTATGTAGGTGGGAAAGTGGAAAAGGTGAAGGACCGTGGGGCTGCCAGGATTCGAACCGGGACCTCTGGGATGGTAGCCAGGCGCCTTACTCCCTAGGCTACCGAGGCCCACATTGCATAACCTACTAAGTACTACTACTGACCACTCTAGCCAAAGAACTTACCCCTTAATATTCTATTACCTGGTATGCAAAAGGGTACTCCGGCGACTTTGGAAAATAGAACATCGTTCAGCATAGGATCGACACCAGAGCCTAGTCAATAAAGCAATCGCCAAGAAGACTACCACTAGCCTAGCGGAAAAAAGCCGCGAACATGATTGAGGTTATGAGAAAACAAAGCCTTATAGAGGGGTCGAAAAGCCCATGGCTGTCTCCCGTGATTTTAGTTAGAAAGAAACAGGGTAGCACAAAGTTTTGCGTGGATTATCGGCTATTAAATGACATTACTAAAAAGGACAGTCTAGAGCTCAATGGTTTTCTACTTTGGACCTAAAGAGCGGCTATGGCAAGTCGAAATTCATCCCGAGGACCGAAAAAAGACAGCCTTCTCTGTGGGAAACGGCTTGTGACAGTTTACAGTTATGCCATTTGGACTGTATAATTTTCCAGCAATATTCGAACCATTGGTGGTATGCGTCTTGGGAGGACTGACATGGAAGACTTGTCTGAATTATTTGGACGATATCATCGTCGTTGGAAAAAGTTTCAAAAAATCATCTGGGCAATCTACGAAAGGATTTCCAATAGTTGAGGACTTCCCAACTGAAACTCAGCCCTAAAAAGTGCGTGCTATTCAGATACCAAGTCAACTATCTCGGAGATGTGGTGTCATCCAATGGAGTTCAGATCCTGACAAAATAACAGCAGTTAAGGGTTGCCTAAGGGCAACACCCAAAGACTTCAGGCCAATCAGCCAATCATCCTTTTTATTGAAGACTCTAGAAAAGCTAATTGAAATATATCTGAGGTAGACCATAGAAACCTCGGAACTCTTTGGCACGCAACACACCTATACACGGATACTGCCCATCTCTCATTGGTTTCAATCACAGAAAAGTCTCTACAGATGAAAGAGTATACATTAGTATCTTTCCTTGACATAGAGGGAGCGTTTAACAACGGGCTCCCGGACGCCATTATCCTGGCCTTGGCCTGGCGAAACTGAGGATCGAGGCGTCGCTGGTGTCTCTCATCCATCAAATGCTTCCCGGCGGGATGGTGAGCTCTAGCCTTGGCGACTGCTCGGTCCGAAGGCCGTCAACAGAGGTACCCCTCGGAGGAATACTTTCGACTCATAGAATCGTGACTATGAATCAGCTGCTGCGACGCATGGAGGCAGTGGGACACCACGTACTGTCGTACCCGGTTGGCATTGCTATTACCATAAAAGGCAGATTTCCTCAAGTCCTCTGTTATCTTATTGAGGCGACGTAACTAACTCTTTCAAACTCGTCTGCCACCCGCGGAGTCAACGTTAAACCAGAAAAAACAGAATTAGTCCCCTTCACGAGAAAACCCCCACCTTTAACACTAATACTTTCTTAGTTTCCGGATTTCTCCTGCCCTGCAGTTTTTTTCCAGATGGAGTTAGCTTTCTTTCAGCCTGCCGGGGATGAGGTGCTATTGGTTGTTGAAAAAGTACTTAAGCTGGTGACATATCCAAGCGTACATGCATTGCATTCAGAGGCTCCATGATATCCGTCGAATTTCCTCTGACACATAAATACATGGTTGCGTTCCGTGCCGGCTTTCACACATAGCCCGAAAATCTAAGTAACGTGTTCATGTGTTTGTGTGCTTATGCTTGTGTGTGCTATCTCAAATGCGGCAATGCAGAAAAAGTTGAAAGTAGCCCGACCTTTGCGTGGCATGCCTTCCATTCACGGAATATTCCGTCAGCTCGCATGTGAATACACACACTTCTATATTATCTGTCAACGAATGCAATGCATGTACGCTTGGATATGTCACCAGCTCTACGCCGGCGTCGTATCTTTTTCAAATATGGTCGTTTTACCCCTTCTTCTGTGTTAGTGCTTCTGTTGTAGGGTGAAGGCTGAAAATTTGTTTTCAAAGTATTTTGGTGATCCCTTAAGCTGTTATGGGAGAGAAAATGTCGGTCTACTTTCGTTCGTTTTCTGCTAATAATACAATCAATGTTCTTAAAATCCGGCAATGATTGTTTTAAGGCCTTTAATACATCCTTAATTCAGGTCTTGGCTGATCCTTTCCCTAATTATTCTCCTCAGGCAAAAGAGTTTGGTTGGTTCCATGTATTCTGGCATCAGTCAATTTCCCGTAATACTAGCCTCCTATGTTCACTTCTACGGGAATCCCCCGTATTTAGACAAAGTTATAAGAGTGTAAATTTAAGTTGATTTCGTATAATACCCGTTTATACAGTATCCATTGGAACTTCCCTGTTGCGATGTTGCATCATTCCTTCTACAATGTCCAATAGGATTCCGTGTGTTGTCATACAAACCGAGAACACTCGTCTACTATATCAGCTACCAGGAACGAATGTGTAAGCTCAATGTCGCCAAGTACAACATCCGGCTTTTAATCAACAGAAAGGGAGTTTGGTTGGGATTGGTTCCTCTGTTCTTCTATAGATTCTTTGATCTCGGCGGTTGCTTCCCTCATCTCTGCTGATGACCGTTCTTGCACTTCCTTCATCTTTGCTGATGACCGTTCTTGTGCTTCCTTCATCACCATCTTCAAAAGTTCTACCACACTCACTGTCGCTTCTTGTGGCTTTGCTTCTACCTCGCCTTTAAACATGTAGGTTTCAGGATTCTTTCCCTCGTTCACCATAGCTTCTCGAAGCAGGGTGGTTAGCGAATTTTTAGCCCCGCCGTTGACAACGAGCGTTTACTTAATTCCCTTTTCAACTCAGCAGTCTTAAAGTTCACTATAATCAGTTGCAATTTAATATCTCATACTGTTAAATTCTATTTATCGTCTTTTTTGAATCACCACTTCTCGCTTTAGGTCACTTTTATCACTTTAGAACATTTTCATCGCTTTTAAAATTAAACTGACTCTTCAAACGCCGCCGTTGCAAGTCCCTTTTATATAACAAAGCCAAGTTTCAGAGCTTCCATCCTATAGTGGAAACTCCTAGAAAATTCTTTAAAATACTTCGAGAATATTCGAAGCTTTTTCCGTTCGTTTTCATTCAAATAGATGGCGTCATGTTAGCATAGTGGATAAATCGTAAATTCAAAACCTAACAAAAAGATGGCGCATAAATCATCACAATACGTTAATTCAAAATTCTGGCATAACTTTAATGCCCGGTTTCACAGTGTTCACTTAAGCTTTCGCTCAGCCTTAAGCTTTCGCTCAACTTATTTTACTGTTTCACAGTAGTGGTTCAAGTGTTGAACTTGGTTCAAATTGACTTGAACCTGAGCGAGAGAAATGTCATTAATTTTAGAACTGTCACAGTGGACGTGTATTTATTTGTTGATTGTAATTACATATAAGTTATAATTTGTTTCAATTGTAAAAAGAAGTAAAGTTTATTTTTGTAGAATAATGGAAGAAATTTTCGAGGATATTATTGATGAAATCGATGAAGAAGATTTTTATATGTTAGTGCGTGTACCTAGATTAAAAAGATTTCACAGCCGAAGGAGCTTTAATTATTGGGATGATTCCGAGTTCTATACTCGTTTTAGAATGAGCAAGCAATGTGCTTGGGAAATACTAGATCAAATACGGATGCGTATTGAGCACAAAACGACATGGTACTTGAATTACGTTTTTGTAATGTTTTATATACGTATAATATTATAATCTTTATCTTTGTAGGAATAAAGCAATTAGTCCTGATTGCATGTTTCTTCTAACATTACGATTTTATGCAACAGGCAGTTTCTTGATGATTGCTGGAGAATTAATTGGCATTTCGAAATCATCAGCTTGCCGTATAGTGAAAAAAGTTTCGCACTACATTGCATTGCTCAGAAAGGATTACATCAAGATGCCAAACACAGAAAATGATAGAACCAGAGTAATACAGGAGTTCTACAACATAGCTCGTTTTCCAAGAGTGATTGCCGCAATGGATTGTACTCATGTGCGAATTCAATCGCCTGGTAAGCAGCGATTCTATTGTCATGTAGAAATTAAAAATCAGTGACTTCATTCAATGTGTAGGTGGAGACAATGCGGAACAGTTTCGGAACAGGAAAGGATACTTTTCATTCAACGTACAAACGCTGTGTGATGTTTCCTTGAAAATTATGGATATTGTAGCAAGATGGCCGGGAGCAACTCATGACTCAACTATTTTCAATAACTCGAAAATTAAATCAAGGTTTGAAGCAGGGGAATTTGGTAACTGCATCATTGTAGCTGATGAAGGTTACCAATGCAGAAGTTATGTAATGACTCCACTCCGAAATACTACGAATAATGTGGAACAGCTCTATAATGAATCACAAATTAGGACGAGGAATTGTGTCGAAAGATCATGCGGAGTGTGGAAGAGACGTTTTCCTGTTCTAGTAACTGGATTACGCTTAAATCTGCAAACAATTCAAAGCGTAATCGTTTCCACAGCCATTTTGCACAACGTTTGTGTAAAAAACAATGATTGCAACCCTCCACCACTTGAGCCAGATGTAGAAGCAATGGTTAATATGATGAACTCCACAGATTCAATGACAATGGGGTGCAACCATGACACGACTGCAAGGCGAGCTCTTATTTCAGAATATTTTCGTAACCTAATACAACAAAATGGAGAAGATTGAAATTAAAATAAAAAACAAATTAAAACTAAACATATTTCTTTCATTTTATACACTATTATTGTTGATTTCTTCTCAAATTTGCACATTTCAACTCATGCTCTTCTCATATATTTAATTTCCAGCTGGTGCTTTTCTTTGAGGAATTCTGTTTCCATTTTGGCTCTTTTTAACTGCTCCTGCACCAGCTCAATTTTTTGGTCGGCCAATTGCTGCCATTTGTCTGCGCCCATTTTTCTTTTGGAAACATTCGAAATCTTATTTTTTTTCCTACCAAGTACAAATTTATCTGTATAATAATATAATTAATATATGATCCAGTTTTAGTAACATTTTTTATAAAATACATTACCTTTACTTGTAGTTGCCATTTCTTCTAAGTGTTTGCTAAATTCCTTTTGCTTCTCCTCCCTTTTGAATGTGGCTTCGATTAATGGTTCAACCACCAGCACTCCTTCGGTACAGAGTTCGCTATTTTCATCCCACTCGTCCTGGGCATTCGATTCAATCGTGACATATTCTAAAAAAATTGAACAAATTTATTAAAACAAGACAATCAAGTAATTGTATCATACCATTAACTACTACTAGCTGTTGTACACCGAGTCAAGACCGTGGATTTGTGGACCAATAACTTCTTTCATTATTTCGTCCACATCATCCATCGGTTTTGGGGACTTTAGTGGTCCTCCACCGGTTCCATATAAATATCTTTTTTCTTCGGCCGACTTTTCTTTGGTCTTTTTTTTATATTTTCGTACTTTTTTCGGAGGACATCAACTGATCGAAAAGATGTTCCCGATTTAGAGTTAAACTCAACTTCGATGTCCTTCCATTTTTTGGCCTTCATGGCCACATTTGTCTTGCTAGTCTGCTTGTTTTCAATAATATTTTTATATTTTGAAACAAGTGAAACTAGCAGGTTTATTTCAGTTGCTGAAAAATTTGGACTTCTTTTTTCGCGTTAGAAGCCATATTTTCTTTAAAAATTCCGTAAAGTTATTTTAAAATTGCAATTTTGTTTCACCACAAACAAAAATCTGTAAATGACAGCTGATTCAACCACAGCGGCCTACAGAAATTCAATGAACTTGGTTCAGCTGAACTGAGCTCAAAAACAAATTGTGAAACGATTTACACTTGAGCTACAACTTAAACTAAAGGCTCCGGTTCAGCTGAGCGAAAGCTTAAACCGACACTGTGAAACCGGGCATAAGTCAAATCGATTGAATTTTCCTACTATAAACTTGGTATACGCCTCAAGTTTCAACCAAATTTTATCTAAGATAAAAACCGTAAAATAATTTGCCCAGCCGCTGTAAACCAACAGTTTAACATCATCTGACATTTCCATTTGCTGTGTAATTTTAACTCGAATGACAAGTGTCAAGAAATAATTTTTGCTTTGAATTTTTATTGAAAATTTCTTTGTGTCGTTTTGTCTCTGAAGTTAATTAGAAACTTTTTTTAATAAATAATATAATTGCCGTTAAAATGGAGGCAGTTCCACGGCTGCCAATGCTATGGTTTGCTTTAAAATCCAGTCCGGAAGGAACGTCTTTTGCTAATCTGAAGAAGGTTTGTTTTCTACCTTGTTATGTTATAGTTATCCTCGTTACTTGAAGAAATTACTAGCAAAATACATAAATAAACTATTTTTATCATAGATAATAGTTTTTAGTTCTAGTTTCAGCTTTAAATTAATGGTATAAAGGTTACAAACATATTAAGTATATACCCTTAACTTAATAATGGAATGACTCATCTCTGTTAATTATTTAGATCTTGTTGACATTTTATTTGTCGATAACAAAACGATTTTCTTTATTTGTGTATATTTAAGTTATGATAAATCAATAGTAAGTCTTGAGATATGATTTAACTACTGGAAAATGATTCCCTTGGAATTTCGGTACTGTTCCCCCATCCCTAATGTCATTAAAGTTGATCACCAAGAAACAAAATCAATTTTTTAAGGTATTATGTAAGTTTAATCGGATAATATCAAACGGAAGCTATACATATCGACGGCACGCATCATTTCTTATAAAGAATCAGCTGAATTGTAAATAGAATACCTGGCAGAAAAATCGTCGTCGTTGTAAGTGGAATCACAAGATAACTGAGTCATTTGTAAGTACAAAGATAAGGAAACCAATGTACAACGAAGCCTATTTTACCACTTGTGCTGGATGCTGTAGGCCATCAAGGTCCTTGAACTTCATTTCCTCCCTGTTCATCTGTCGGTTGCATCTTAATTGCCTAGTGTTAGTTTTTTTTTTCAAGTATTTAGTTCATTATCTTTGCATGAAGCTATGGATATAACAACTCTGCCATAATTCTTTGGTTCGTTGGATAAACCAATCAAGGCATTCTGACAGTTTAACCGGTTAAAAATAGAGTTTCAAAGCTCGTTATTCACCAAGCTGGCGGTACACCTCCTTGTTCACCTGGTAGCCTGCCACTGCCGGTTAGCAGGGTTTACTTATTTCAGGAGACATAACCAGCGCCGGCCCTAGCCTTTGTTCAGGGTAGAGCGGGACTGTCTTTGGGCGCCTTTTGGTCGACGCTTTCACATAAGTTGTATTTCGGGTTGTCCTAGCTTTATATTGGAAGCAGTCTTCATTTCCTTCATTTAGAATATTGGAGGTTGATTTGCTTTGAAGTCGTATTTTGCCATATGTTGCTGCTGTCGCTGTGAGGATTTAGCGGCTCCAAAAGTGCAATATCTGGAGTCACTTTGGTTTTGTAGCGGACGATGTGACGGAATGTAACTCCTGGGTCAACCTCTAGTGTGGAGCTGCACCACTTTTGCAATGAGCGACACATTTGTTGCGAGAGTCCAGGACCGGATTCCGGTTGTAGAGCCTCTTAATAAATAATAGCATAGCAGGGCATTAGAGCAAGTGTTTCTTACCAAAGTTGCTTCCACGGTGTTTCTCCAGCTACGCCAGCCTTTTTTAAACTAGTTACCTGCTTCCTTGGTGATCGGAGCGGGAATGATCGTGGTTGCTCGCCAGGGGCTGGCGGTCGATGAGGGGACATTGCAAGTTTGACTGGGAGCACTTTGGGACATGGGATTTTCTTGATCCTAAGCTCTACCCGACCAAACTTGCCGCCAATATGGCCACCCATCTGCCTCAGCTCGTCAATAGACCTTTGGTCCACAGAGAACTGTCCAGTCCTACACCTTTAAGATCGTTTTTTGGATCTCTAACGTTTTCAACAAAATGTATCCGCAGGGAAGCACGACCACAACATAGCTTCGCGGCAGCTTTCCCTCGTCTACAGCGTTAAGGCTTGATCCTTTCAGGTCTTAAGGCGGCCCATCACAAAAGCGCGCAGCAACCCCAAAGAATCTGGGCTGCTCTGACCTCTACCCCAACTCGGCATTATCCTCCAGACAACTCCCTTGGACGTCAACTAGCTGTTCTGTGGTCAGAAGAATATGGAGAATCTCCCGATATACACATCGCAAGAACGTCCATTCTGACACTTTCTGCCATTTGATCGGACTTCTTTTCTGAAGAGTTTTCAGTCGGATTCTCAAACCGTATGCCCCAAGCCTTCACCTTTTCGCCGAGTTATTGTGGTCTGAAGGAGATCCAGAGGATCTAACTATCTTCTTATTAAGTAAAAAGGCATTCTTCTCTTCCTCGAGGGCGATGAAGAGCCCATCAGCTTCTACACGGGAGTACCCAGCTTCCAGAATTCTTCATCTACAAGCGGACGCTTTTTTGGGTCGCCTCTCCGATGGAGCAAAAGGTGTCCGTATTTTCGCAGGTGGGCCTCTAAGAAGATCTTGTTCCAATGAAGGAGTGATCTAAGCGCACTCCACCGTGGTTCGTGGACTCAGTCTGCCCTCCTTGAACAGGTATCCCGAAAATTTCCCTTCATTGGAGTCACATTCGGCACCCTACTCCATGGGTTCAGAAATATCCAACTGGCCTTGCAGGTAGTCCTGTTAGGGTATAGGAAAGCCCAAGAAGTGTTTGGAACTTTGAGAGGTGCTAAGGCTTTTTTAAAAAAGGTGCCATCAAAATTTTATTTTTTGCTCGAAATTGTTTTTCGAATTCATTTTGGCGCCTAGAGCGACCGCTCTATTCATGAACACATTGCAGGTTTTCATTTATTCGCACAATAGAGTCCTCGATTAGCCCAATCCGACGAGTGAGATTCAATTGCACAGCATCTAAGGGATAGCACAATTTCGTACTGGTTTTTATAAGGGGGCGAACGGCTAACAAAGAACTCGGAAGGTGGTGACACTTCTATTAAAACCCAAGAAGAGTCACTGTGGACGAACGTCTAGCAGCTCTGTTAGCAAGTCCTAATCCTACCTCCCCTCCGTACTTTTTTGGAAGGAGCTAACGGGAGAAAGTCGAATGGCGAGTTCTCTGTGACACAAAAAAGTTTTAAGCCTGTTGGTTTGAGTGTTAGCAACCTGCTTCCATAAAAACACCATTGTTACGAATCGGCAATCAATTGGGGGCTTCGGTAGCTTAGGGAGTAAGCCGTCTCGCTACCATCCCAGAGGTCCCGGGTTCGAATCCCGGCCAGTCCCACGGTCTCTCGACTTTTCCACTTTTCCACCTACATAACTAACTTTCCTTCTTTCTTCTTCCTCTTTACATTCCTGATTCCTCCTGTCATAGCTTTCCTTAGCCCTTCCCCGCTCCACCAAACGTATGTCATCGGTTGGTTGATGAGATTCAACTCGTTTCAGGAGGCATAACACTCCAGCGAATTATTTCTCGTTGCTCCGATGTTAAAGTCGTGACCGTACTGGTTGGAAGTAGGTGGACTAAAAAATATCGCGGGTTTCTTCTCCGACTAGAGCTGCTATAAAGGACCTTTCCTGACTCTAGTCTTTCACATAAAAAAAATTCCTCGGAACCGGATGAACAACGTCACGACGACCTTTGCTTATTGAACAATGACATGAATTGAAACATGGAATGTGATAACACTGCTTGCTGATAGGCTGGATCAAGTCCTCAACGAAATGAATCGATCGATATAAAATTAAGATCATGGGATTTAGCGAGACCAGATGGCTCGTTGCGGGGGAATATATCTCCCCAAGTCTTTCTTATATTCCGGCAGAAATGAAACTGAAAGTTGTAGGAGTGCCGTTGGCATAATACTAGTGTGACCAGACGTCCTCTTTTAAGAGGACATGTCCTCTTTTGAAGCAAAAAAAATGTGTCCGGTATCTTTTTTCAAAATAATGGTTCTTGTCCTCTTTTTGGCCATTGTGCATTGGCCTTTTTTAAAATTCCCTTAAATAATGCAAACGTGGAAAGAATTTTTTCCGTAATAGTAAGCCAATGGACTGATGAGAGAAACAGGTTGTCCGTAGAAACTATTAAAAGTATTATTTCATGCAAGTTTAATTTTAAAGAATACTCATGTTCGCAATTTTATAATTATCTATTAACAAAACCAAATATTTTAAGAAATATTTCTTCAAATGAAAAATACTATTAATTTTGATAATTATTTGAACTTACGAATTTATTTTTTGTTAAGTTTTTTATTTATTTTATATTTTTGTTTCGTTAATTATTCTATAATTAATCTATAATATAAAAATAAGTCGGGTTTTCCTTCCTGACGCTGTAATTCCAGAACGCACGATCCGATTTCCACGGTTTTGCATTCGTTGGAAAGGTCTCGGGCTAAGTTAGGTTTATAGCAAAAAAATTTCAACAGAAAAGCAGGTGTTTGGTCTATAGCAGCCATCTCAAGAGGGTGGATTACCATTTTCTTCACAACACCTTGGAGATGGGTATCAAATGAGAGAGTATGATAAGTAGAACACATAAGCAATATAGTATACTCAATATATCGTTTGGTCCATGGCGGTCATCTCAAGAGGGCGGATTACCATTTTCTTCACAACCCCTTCGAGATGTGTATCAAATGAAAGATTATGATAAGTAGAACACCATAGGCAATATAGTATACTCAATATATGATTTGGTCCATGGCGGTCATCTCCCAAAATCAATTTTCCCAGATTTGTTCTTTTTTCACTATAGCTTTTTCCTATCGCAGACTGTGTCCCCATAATCTTATTTTATTGAAAGGCGTTGCAACGCACGCGGGTTTTTGCTAGTAATTTATATTTTTTTCGTCATATTTTTTTACTTTTATTTTGTTAATGAACTGTATTTTTTTTTGTTTGATTTATAGTATGTATTACATAAATTAAGATACATAATCCAAAATGATATTTTTTTGTACATATTTCGTCATTTTTTTCTGAATTCCTTTTGGGTCCTCTTTTTCGCAACACAAAATCTGGTCACCCTACATAATACTCACAAAAGAAGCGAGGTCGAACCTCATTAGCTGGTCACCAGTTTCTGAAAAATATCGCTTGGGATATCTTTCTTTCAACCATTTACTAATAGCAGAAATCTAAATTTATAAGGTGTCTCCGTAGATGGTACGGGGATTCCCTTCTCCAAGGTGGCTAAATATCTTGGCATAATCCTGGATCAAAAGCTCTTCTGGAAACCACAGATTGGGAGAGTAATTAGTAGGAAATTACATCTCTCCATATCTGTCGTCAATTTGTGGGCAAAACCTGGCTATACGAGACGGTCATAAGGCCCATAGTCACCATTATTTCAAACGGGTTTTAATATTAGTTTTATGCGCTGGACTCACTTTTCTCCATAATTTTCTTGTAACGATTGTAATGCCTATGTGGTGCAAGCACATTTATATGCTGTTGTAAGTGTAATGGGCGGTGAAACCAAAAAATGTTTAGGTAAACAAATAATGGAGGAAAAACTGTTCTTCCCTGCGGCCCCTGGCTTATAAAACCGGTTTTTGCTTTAATATGATGGACAAGTGTACGGAGGGCCAAAGATTTTCCTGTCTCGGTATCACGGGAACTAAAACGAGCTGTTCGATTGTAGCTATGTTAGCCGTTCTGAACTTCCTTCAGCTTCAAATTCTAGTCAATGATTACATTATCCGATACAATTCCTGCTATTCTAGATTTCAACAAGCCGTCTATGACAATTATCAGAGGTCGGTCAGATTTCAAAACGGCAAGTCCTTCTTCGAAAACGAAAATCTAGCCAAACAGGTCCTTAACTGGAATTCGCAAGGATCCCGGCGAGTCTGAAGAGCTAGAAGAACGTGGATGAGAACCCTACTAGCAGAAGCCGCAACAACTGGATGATCCTGGTCAGAGCTGAGAGCGGTCGCGCAAAACAGAGTCCGCTGGACGGCATTTTGACACTTTTTGCCATTTGGCATAAGGTGGGCTTTGAAGCCACTTAAGGCTTCATTATGGGTGCGTCGGACTTCTTTGGTGAAGGCTTTTCAAACCATCAGTATAGCTGGATCCTTCGATCTTTTCGCAGGGGTATTGTGGCCTGAAGAGGATCCAGAAGATCTAAACCTCTTATTAAGGAGAACGGCACCCCTCTCTTCCTCGGGGGCCGCGCAAAGCCTTGCAGTATCTGAAGGGTAGTTTCCAGCTTCCAAAAGTTGTCTAAAGTGTCTTTTGGCTGCGCTACTCCGTTTTCTTAACCCTAGGACCCTACACTATTCAAATATAACAAATCTCCTACATAGGGGTTACGTGCACCCCAGTATTTTAACTCGATACCGTTAAGTGAGTTTTCATTGTAGATAGGCATTTTTTTTTAATTTTAATCAGCAGAAGCTGCAGAATTGCGTAGTATATGGCAAAATAGCATTAGATAAAAGTTTGCCCGAAAAAAGTGCAATTAAAACATGAACAAAATTATTTTTGCAATTTTTATTAAAATTTAAGGAAAAAATTATTAAATTTTTTTCGTGCTTTTTTTAAATAACTTTAGGCTTGAGTACTAAAGAAAAAGGTATAAATAACACGTAAAAAATGTATGAATCGAAAATTCGAAGGATATCAGAATTTTTGCAAGCGATGAATATTATCAAGAAATCAAGCATAGCAATAATAGTGGGGTTACGCTAACCCCAACGTTTAAACAAATATTCACTGTGTCACTTCTAAAATAGAACTAAAGATTTTCTTTGCAGCACTCTTCTCTATACTGGTCCCCCTCCTAATGGTAAAAATCGCTTGGCCCTACCACTAATACAGCCGAAACGCCAGGGCCGGTAAAACTTTGTGGGGTTTGAAGAACCCCAGTGTAGGGTGCTAGGGTTAAAGTAACTGCTTCTTCGGGTCGCTTTTCCGATTGAGCAGAAAGTGCTTGCGCTTTCGCAGGTGGAAGCCCTAGAAGTGGTTGGAGAGTTGAAAGGTGCTCCATCCTCATTAGTTTCTATTAGAGTATCAATAATGATCCCACAAGTTGCGCGAGAAACGACGGTCGCCCATGGTAGAGACCATAGGAAGGCTAACTTAAACCGAAGGCCGCTTGGTATCCGGGGTTCATAGTTAGTAGTACACTCACGCAATACTGTTCCTCCCCTCACAACGATTTTTTACAGCATGGGATTGCGTGTATCTATCTTAGTCAGGGCGCCCTTACGGGGCCACGCAAGCCTCACCACCACGACAAGATGTAGATACATCGGTGAGGTAAAATACTCCTGACCACTCATGAAGACGCTCTCTATTTAATCTATATTATCTTCGGACACTAGTTGTTATGGTGATGTGTTAAGTATTGTTAAACGACAACATGTGATCAAAAGGTTATTCCCATCTGTCTAGAATTTCATACTTTCCAATCAGAATAGCCCTGACCTTTTTCCTGCCACAAATTATTGTAAATTGAACCCCGTTTGACAAATCATTCATGTTCCAGAAAAACCGTTCGTTTATTAATAGAGGTTCCGCCAAAAGAGTTGATGCCGAGAAAGTCGCGTTTTCCATGCGCAGTAGAATCCCCGCATGCCGTTCCCGTCCCTTAGCCTAGTCGCAACAAATTTCGAAGGGGAAATTTGAAAATACATAAGCGCATTTCTTATCAATATGTGCGCAATTTTTATTTGTGTGCAGCTTTAATTTCCCCAGCTGCGCGCTCCGGCATCAACTCTTTTGGCGGAACCTCTAATATTCGTGGTATACGTAGTTTTCTAGAGGTTTTAATAATTGCATAATTGTTTTCTTCTCCTCACAGTACATAGCAGAATGCTATCAGGAAGATCCAGAATCATACTCAAAAGAAGTATATGCTTTAGAAACTCTACGAAATAAAGCTATGCGTCCAGAAAAAGATGGCGACGGATGTGCCACTTTAAAAAGATACTACTGTCAAATACATTCACTAGCCAATCGATTTCCACATATTAAGGAATCAAATCTTTTTACATTTACATGGAAAGATCTCTATGTTAATAATATTAACGAAGTAACTGATATACGCTATGAAATGGCAGCAGTTTTATTTAATATAGCAGCATTACATACCCAAGTTGGAGCGTCGGTATCACGTGTAGATATAGATGGCATGAAGCTAGCTTGCACTCATTTTCAATGCGCTGCTTGGGCTTTTGGTGAGCTTAAAGAGAAATATCCAAATGTTAGTAATGGTACTGATTTTATGACACCAGAACTGTTAGTTTTTATGCAACAAGTCTCGTTTGCGCAGGCGCAAGAATGTATACTTGAGAAATCATTAGTTGATAATAGAAGGCCCGGCATAATTGCTAAAGTAACATCTCAAATAATAAACTATTATGGTACTGCACTTGTTGCACTATTAACTGGAGGGGATGATGGATCAATAGCTCAGGTTATTGACAGCAATGTTTATAAAGCATGGAAGAAATTTGTTAAATTCAAGATTTCATACTTGAACTGTATTTTGTTTCTATGTCAAGGACAACAAGCTGAAGAGCTGCAGGAAATGGGAGAAAGAGTTGTTTTATATCAAGCTGCATGGAATAAGCTAGAAGAAGCAAGAAAAGAAAGTAAAGGATTAGCAGAACAAAAAGAAATCATGGAATCATTAACATTCACCGCTGATGTGGTTGAAGGTAAACGAAAAGCTGCAACTAATGAAAACGAATTTATTTACCATGAAGCTGTTCCTGATATAAGTGAAATACCTGCCGTACAAGGTGCTAATCTAGTGAACGGAATCAGCTTTAGTATTACAGATCCAGAAGTAATGGGTGAAGATATTTTTGCTCGACTTGTTCCAATGAAGGCACACGAAGCCAGTTCACTATACAGCGAAGAAAAGGCAAAAATCTTAAGAAGAATTGGTGAGGAAATTGAAGAAAAAGACAACGAGCTTAATACATTTCTAAGTTCACTAAATCTTGAGCATTTAAACGTATCAGAAGAACGTTCAAGTAAAATTCCACAAGGCATCGTTGATAGATGTGCATCATTAAATGCTAAAACAAATGCCATACCAGATCTAATCGCATCGATGTCTAGCTTAGCTGAAATCTGTGCCGATGTTGAGACAAATTTAAAAGATATTAAAGAATTTTTAAGCGAGGAAGATATGAATGAAAAACAATACCAGCAAAAGTCCGGTGTACATCGATCAAATGCACATATTACGGAATTATCAAGAGAATTTCAAAAATATTTAGAAGCCCATCAAAAAGCTGGGGAAAGTAATGATACGTTAAGGCGAGCTATGGAGCTGCATGTGAATAATCTCAGAATATTATCGAAACCCCTTCCAGAAATACAATCAAGCATACCAAAATTAAGTGGTGATGTTAATGAGAGTGTTTTTCATGATTTAAAACTGATTTTAAATAAAGTCAATGAAATGAAGGCACAAAGAGCTCAATTTCATGCTGATTTAAGAATATCTGTAAATAATGATGATATTACATCAAAAGTGATTGCATGCGGTGATGAGAAGAATTTAAAGGATTTATTTAAAGAAGAACTGGAGAAACATGAAAAAATTTGTGCGTTAATTGAGCAAAATCTTACGGCTCAAGCGAATATACTTTCGGCATTAACAGAGGCATATGCTAAATGCGCACCAATATTAAAGACTATGGCAGATGTTAAGCATAAAAAAGAGAATTTCTTTTCATCTCTAGCAGCATCATATGATGTTTATGAGGATTTACTTGCTAAAAGTGCAAAAGGACTTGAATTTTATAAAAAGCTTCAAGGTAATGTACAAAAACTTCTTGCAAGAGTAAAAGCCGCTCGTGATGTTCAAGATGAAGAAAGACAGCAACGCCTTAAGTCAACAAAACCTGCAAAACCTATAGAAAATTCAGCATTGAACTTAATAAATAATTCTAATAAATCAACAACTCCAAAATTGAAAGATTATTTAAAATCTGGAAAGGGAGTTACTTCTGTTGATACAACATACATTCCACCAATAAGACCAAATCCATTAGGATCAGAAACGCCAGCTACTTCAACTTGTGTAACTTCAATGCCCATGTACTATTCAGCACAGAATTTAGCTCATGAGGCACCACCAAATTATGCTACAGCTATGCAGCAATACTATGATGCCAATGGTTACACAAATCCAATATATCAAAACTCACAATATCCAAATCCAAATCTTGCTTCGTACGATCCACACAATTACTATCAAACACAGCTTCAAAATCAACAGGCAGCAGCAAATCAACAGGTAACATATCAGCCATCAAACTATTCTGTAACTTCAAGCACTTCTCAGCCTCAAACAGTGAACCCTTATCAGTATTCATCTCAAAGTGCTGCAGTACCTAGCCAAAGCACTGATCAGCAGTACAATGTTGCATATCCACAAGAGCCAGCTTCAACGGGGTATCAGCAGCCTGCGTTGCAATATCCGTCCCAACAATATGATCAACAAGCCGCTTATACTAATCAGTCTCAGTATCCGCAGTCAGTGCAAAATTCTATTCCAAATATAAATTCAACAACATCTCAAATAGGACAGACCAGTGCCTATAGTCAACAAATTGCGCAATCTGCTACAATATCTGCATATAATCAACAATATTCTACTACTACAACACCTTCTACTGCTTACAATCAGCAATATAGTCAAGTACAACCAACAGCTTCAGTAGCGCCTTCAGCATATATTCAGCAATCTCAATACAACCAGCAGCAATATACTACCTCTACAACTCCTGACAGTACATATAGCCAAAATGCTGCGTATGTAACTACAGCTTCGATAACTGCATTTAGTCAACAGAATCAATCAGTTCAAATTAATACTCAGTTACCAAACGCCACCTCGACAACAGATGTGTATGCTGCTGGCCAAATTTCTGGATATGTTACACCTTCTTCATCTAGTGCAGTTGGAGTAACTAATCAAATGGAGAATTTATCATTGCAAACCCCTTTGCAAACTGCTGAAATTTACAATCCATATCCTCAGCCATACGATACAAAGCAAAGTACACAACCTAAGGCTACAGACTCTCAGTATAATTATCAACAGCCTAATCAAGCTGTACCCTCAACCGCTGATGTGCCAGTAACATCATTCAATCAACAAACATATTCTTCTTACGGATCACATCCTGGCTATATGTTTAATCAGCAAACAGGAGAATATCAGTACGCTAGTGGCTATCAGAAAGACGGTGGAAACTTCTCTCCGTACACAAATTCTCTACATAATCAGACTGGTAGTGTTACCGATACTGTAAATGCGGGCCCAACTTGGAATCAGGTAAATATATAAAATAATCTTTTACTTTCAAAATTTTCATGTTAATTTTATTTCTAGCAAGGATATGTTAATCAGCAACCAATCCCACCACCACCACCCGCTGACAATACTAGCCAAACTTTGTCAGGCAATGTTAGCTACTATACAACACCGTATGGATATCAGTCAGCTACGGAAACAAGCTCATCCCAAATGTCCGTAAGTGGCGGTTATACTTCTCAGCCAGAAAATCAAAATTATTCAAACCAGAGCGCAATGACTTATATGCAAAGTAATACTAATAATACTCAAACTATCAATAGTGATCAAGGTAAGTTGTACAGCTAAGAACATATTTGTGACGACAGTCATGTATTTTTCGAACTTTTTCTATTAATAGCAAGCTCATTTGTAATAAATTCTAACGGATATAATCAAGCCCATCCAATGGCTCAGCAGCAGGCTATACAACCTGCAAATCAAACTCAGGAATCTGCTACGGTCCAACAATATCCAAGTCAGATACAGCAACAATATCCAACTCAACCACAACAACATCAAAATCAAAGCAATATACAATCCAGCCCTTCACATTCTACAACAGTTCAAGAACAAACAAATCAACAAACAAAAAAATCTCAACCAAAAAAATCTGCTACCTCAAGAAAATCATCAAACATTGATCTACTTTCAGATATTGATTTTTCAATAAGTGCAACATCTATCTCGACTCCACCATTGCAGCCACAACCAGCACCTGTATTACTAGATAGCAAGCCACCAAGCCAGGCACCAGTTCCGCTTGAATCAAAGAGTTCAATTGATCTACCAAAAGAGCTGCCTACACCGGATATAGCTAAAAGCTTCGAATCAATTCCACCACAAAACTTATTTCAAGATCGAAAATCCAGTTGTGATAATCTATCAATTTGTTCAGATTTAAGTTCACTGGATCACAGTTTCGACTGGGACAGCATCTCAATTCGAAATGAGCCTACCGGGCAGAATGTAGCGACATTGGAACCAAGTTCAAAATTTAAAGATCCATTTGATGATCCAAAAATACTGAAATATTTTCATAAAGAAGTTGAACGTTTTGAGAAAATTATTGAAACATTAAATATTAAGATGCTTAATGGCAATACACCATTAGCAACTAAATGGAAGGAGCTTCAGGACTTACTGGTAAAGGATGAAACAAAGAGGACAACATCTGTAGGAAAGCTATTTCCTGAGAAAAATCGATCAACCGATTGCATTCCATATGATCATGCTAGAGTTATTTTGGAGAGAAATACTGATGACTATATAAATGCTGCGTTTGTTAAGGTGAGTTTGATTTACTACCACAAAATTTTGTAGCCAAAACTTTAAGATAGAAAATTAGATTTATGTATATCAGTAATAATTTTTACTATTGCTTCCACTAACTTGAGTGTGTGCTTTCTTTGAAATAATTTTTTAAACATTTTATTTCTTCTTTTAATTTCTTTTTTAATTTTGAAAGTTAAACAAGGAATGCAAAGCAGTAAGTATTGGTAATAATTCATAGCTTTAGATAGTGACGAAGAAATAACGCTATTAACTTAAACGCTTCAAAAAATGTTCGATTTGCTAAGCAAGTTGGATCATTTATTTGTTAACTTTCAAAAATTATAGTGCTGCTTAAAAAATTAAATCTAGCTGATCAATAAAGGGGCAGGAGCATCCGTCAACATGTCGACCCTGGAGTGCCTTCGTGGCAACAGAAGATTCAACATTGTTGAAGGCATCTTCAATATCTAAGAAAGCAGCCAAAGTGAAGGCCTTGAATTCAAGAGATTTTTCAATGACTATAATTAATGGACGACCCCTTACGTAACTGTGTCACTCGCAGTGCTAGTTACATTGGGTTCAGAAACTTCCGCACCTGTGCTACCCAATGTGCCCGAAGGCTCACTATCTGCATCCAAAGGTGGAGCAGTTGAAGCCACTCCATTCTGGTTGAGGGGCAATATATCTTTTTTGAAAGACCTCAGAGTTATGGAAGAGAAACCATATCTTATGACGCCACCAGAATTCGCCAAAGGTTCTAGCGACTCCTTGCTAATTACTAGTATAACCGCTTGGTCGTCACCTTTCGGATCCTCCAGTTTCGTAATCTTCCACTGGGGTACTCCACCGAATAATATTTAGAATAGCCTGAGTTTCGCCTGGTTCCGCTGGGATCCAGGAACGCGCTCACGGGCGACTTGGGGTCTCCTCCCTCATAACGACCTTGAGTTTGGCGCCTGGCCATGCTTCCCCGATTCTGGACATGCCAATTTTATAAATATCCACAGATCTCTTATCGGCACATGCTTCACGCAGCCCTGATGCCATCCACCACCGCGAATTGGGAAGAAAATCATCGCGAGCCTGACTTCAATTTTCCTCTATTTACCAGGCTAAATGGTGTCGTCTGGATCGTTTTCGTCGATAACTGCGATCACGATCTGACCTTTTAACACTTGGCTATAGGTCTTTGTATTAGAAGGAAGTAGATTGTTACCTTTCCTACTACGATTAGCCTCAGGGTGATTCGGTTCCTCAAGGAACCTTTGACGCTTTGGTGCTGGGTTGCTAGATTGCGAAGTGTGCTCGCTGGGAACCTGCGTGTCCCACCTTATTGAAGCTCCTTGCTGCTCGGTTATCTCACAACTCACAACTCCCACGAATCGAGCAAGGATTCTTAGGGCGCTGCGTTGCGCTCGGTACTTCACTTTCGGTGGTGGAGGGCCTTTAGAGCCGGAAGGCATAGTAATTTTGTCAGCCTCCTATAGATGCACTGGATATCTGCACGGAGGCTTATAATTGGGGAAATAGGAAGAAAGGAGAAAGGAAGAGGATGTACCTAGCTTTGTCTAGCCTCTTCGCAATTAGCCTATTCGACATGGGTATCCCTACCGGTGGCTTGCTGGTTCCCAGCTAACCCCCGCCGACTTAGCCTAATGCTACCACGAGGCACGCAAGCCTCACCACCACGACAAGGGGTAGGTACCCGGTGAAGAGCGACACTTTAACATCAGGTTTAAAGTTCAGTGTATGAGCTTAGCACCAGCAGCTCAGCCATATATAAACTAACCAATGGCCGCCATTTTGTTTTTCGAAAAACTGATAACGTATTCGTAATCATCGACCTCGAAAAACCCCCCGGGTACCAAATTTCAAAGAATTTTCTCAATTACTTCTAGTATTGTCCGTGTTATTGGCGTTTTGAACCACGGCCCGATGCACGGCTGTACTGTAATATACAAGTCTTACAGTCGGCCTCACAACTCCCATATTTGAGGTAGGCCTGCGAATTGTTCGAATGAAATAAGCGCTCTCCAAAGCAATCTTATTCACAAAACTGACGATTAACCCGCTCAGCCTATTTCCTCTACCTAGATCTCCTTTTTGGCGCACAATATAAACAATGAATTCGTTTATAAATATAACAACTCGACTGTGGACCAATCTTTCGCAGTCCGTACTTCTGAACTCTTACAACATCCAACAGTTCGAACGCAGAGTTCATCGCGATCTCCTTCACCTATTCTATCACCGTTCTAAGCTTATTACTACATGTATCACCCCAACGTGATCACGACATGACGAACTAGTATTTGCAAAAGGTGACTCCTGAGCTTAGATATGCCACATTAAAAAATGTCATTGGCTTGGCAAAACTGGCTTGAAATACTCATAAATTAGAGCCTTTTGTATTAAGGATAATTAAATTAATTAGAAAAAATGCTGATTGAACAATTTTAACAATTTTGATTATTTTTCAGGAACTTGGACCAGGATGTCCAGTATTCATATTAGCGCAAACGCCGCTCCAAAATACATTAAACGATTTCTGGTCAATGATATGGGCGCAGAAAGCACGAACTGTTGTTTGCCTACACACCCCCAACGAGGTATTTTTGCTGTTTCTTAAAAAAATTCAATAGTAAAAATTATTAAAACTACAAAAATCTATATTTATTAGATTCTAGATACCTATTGGCCACAAGATACCAATAAAGAAATGCATTTTGATGATTTCTCTGTAACATTAGTCAAACAGTTCGATTTATCACACTGTACAGAATGCAGTCTGAAATTGACAATGAATGGAGCTGATGCTATTTTGGATTTGTCTGTATTGCAAATAAAAGCTTGGACTAAGAGGTAATTAAAAACATAAAACAACCTTATCAGTTATATAATTCAATATATTGTAATATAGTTCGCCAGCCCAAATACTAGGAATAGCACAGAACGTTTTAGTCGCATACAAGCAACGATCACAGGAGTTTAAATCTAATTCACCCTTGATTATGAATTGTTTAACTGGCTCAGAAAGGTCTGGTATAATTAGCTTATCAATATGTGCTATTTTAGCCACTAAGAGTAAAAGACCAATTTTAATAAGTGAGTAGAATGTGTGACAAACTATAACTATATTTTTATAATCCTAATCATAAATAATATATTACAGACGTCGTAGATGTTTGGTATAGAATTTGTTCACAACGAAAGGGCGCTTTAAGAGACACCAACAATCTCGAATTATCCATGCAAATTGTCTTAAGTCATGCTCATGATGTCTTAAACAAACGTAAACTTTAATATTCATTTATTTTATTACATTAATCATAAGCTCCCATTTTTATTAAAGGTGGCATAATGACATCTTATCAAATGAAGAATGCCCAAAAAACAACAGCAATTGAAAAGGAAGAAATTAAAGATCCATTAAACGATCTCGATCCTCTATGGAAATTAAAGCAAAAGTAAAATAAGAATAGAGGACGATGTTAAAATAAATAAATAAAAAAAAACGAATATAAAATATTCCAAGATGCGAGAGTGTATGCTTAGTGTTAGGGATTTTTTTAAAATAAATTTAATACAGGATAATGGGGACACATTTATGGATTTTGAAGTAAAAAAATTAATGGTTTTTTTTACAAAAAAAAAATACTGTTTTTTCGACTGAATATCTAAAAAAATTTAATTCAAAGGAGTGCTAAAATTTACGAATTGGTAAAAATGCTTTGTTTTTTTTTTATTAGAAAAATAAAAATTGTATTGTTGTTTATTTATGTTAATTAAAAATTACGCAAAAAATTATTAATAATCATTCAGTTTTATTCATGTTGTAAGTTAATAAAATGATAATAAATTAATACTAAAATATATCGAGAAGCCTTTCCTTTTTTTTGTAATTAGGCGAAGTATCCACTACCATTAAACATGCACATAATAGAAATACGCGAAAACTAAGAATTAGCATTTTAAAGACATTTCTTAATCGCGAAATTGTGTTCACCTCACCCAGGATGGTCACAAACTAAGGAGAACTGCTCTTTAGCTGTTTGCTCTCAAGGAAGTTGCAGAGTACCATTGGCTAGGAAATTTTTAAGCGCAGATGAGCTGTATGACCTGACCTTCCACGACATGGCGACTGTGCCACCTTCGACTTGACTACATTAGCTAAGACCCAAAGAGGTGACAACGAATTACAAAACCTGCTAGAACGCGCCAGCAAAGGCTCTCAAGTACAACTAGTTATATAGTGATGTTCAGCGTGTAGACGTGTTTTTGTTAGACGCCAAACATTCTTACTTTTACCGCAGTTTATTATTATATTATTATGGTAATTTATAAAGTCGCCTGTAATCTCTTGCGTTGAACAGTGATTGCTTCAAGTGCCAAGTATTCAATAGTCCAGGAGAGAGAGAAAAAGTATTTAAATCTACCCTGCGATTTCTTGACGCTATAATTAAGAGAAAAATCGTAGGAATTCAATGAATGTGTTTTGGATAAAATTGTTCCAGGGAAACAGGTGGTAAAAAGCTAATAATAGTAGCGAAAACACGTTTTTTTCACGTTTTGGGTACGAAAAAAATGTTGTTTTGGAAAACAAAAAATACTACATAATAGTGCTTAAGAAGACGAAAATTATGAGTTTTGGACCATTGATCGGTCAACAGGTTTTTGCAGAAAAATTCAAAAACCATTAAAAATGGCCGTTTTTTGACATTTAATTATAGGGAGTGTAATTATCGTAGAACCTTGTGTCAGGGCTTAAATTGTGGCCACTGATGGTGCCTACCTACAATAAATTTCATGAAAAAATAATGGTAACTTTTCGAGTAAATCTCAAAAATGTAAAAACACCTGTTTCACAAAAAAAGGTTGAACAAGGCCTACAATGGTGCCTACAATGGTCCTAGAAATTTTTTGATTGGCATTTTGGCTCGCAAAGGGTTGCTCTACAACCCCATTTTCATGAAATGTATGTACGGTGGGGCCTCGGTAGTCTAGGGGTAAGGCGCCTGACTACTATCCCCAGAGGTCCCGGGTTCGATTTCCGGCGGTGCCACGGTCCTAGCCTTTCCCAATTTCCCGCCTACATAACTTTCCTTCTTTCTTCTTCCCTCTTTGCATTCCTGATTCCTCCTGTCATAGCCTTCTCTAGTTCTCTTCCCCGCTCCACCAAGCGCATGTCATCGGTTGGTTGATGAGATTCAACTCGTTTCAGGAGGCATAACACTCCAGCGAGTTGTTCTCGATGCCCCGATATCCGAGTCGTGAAATGGTTGGGAATTATCTGAATTATCACTTATGGAGGATAGGAAGGTCAAAAGCCCAAATCTGTAAACTTTGCTTTTAGGAAGACGAGTTTTCCCCTGAAAAGTGAGCGCCCCTCGAAAACTCGAATAGTCGAGATTAAGCGATAAGCCAAGATAGACAACTGAGCCTATTCCCTCCCTATGAGTTACAGATGTAGTGCAATAGGTCAATGAAGTGGCCGCGATACTTTTGGACCCAATAACTAACCAAACAAGAAGAAACCAATCGAAAATTTGAAAGAGCTTGTCAACTGGTCAATAGGAATAGCTTAATCCTGAATATTACTGAAATATAGTTATTGCACTAGAAGTATTTTAATGAGTTACTTACAAAATATATATGTGCCATTAGTTCTAAGCTTGTATCCTTTCGTTTTGGCTTTGCTAATACCTTTGAAATATTATCTTAACAAACTATTCAATACCTTTGATATTGTTCTAATAAAGGAATTCAGTAATTTTGATATTTTTTTAAATGAAAGATCACTTTTAATTTTTTTAAAAAAAGGTATCAGTCCAATATGTTTTATTTAAAACAAAACGTTTCGATTGTATAAAATACTGCTGGAAAAAAGTTCAAATCAACTAATTTTTATACATATTAAATTTTTGTTTTTATAATTGTCTATATTTTGTTTTACTCAATGTAAAGAGCTATTTTTTGGTATCATCTTTATCTTTAAAGAACAACTAGCTAACCCATCAAGAAACACAAATTACGTATTGTCTTAAAAGTCTTAATTTATTGTACAACATACAAAGTTGTTTTATTACCAACAGGATTATTAGGATCCTGATATGTAACATAAACGATTTGATTTGATGCAACATTATCTTGCTTTGATTCAATCGTACTCAATGGCAAATCAATACTATTCGATGGTGGAGGATCAACTGGTACTGAATTATTATCATCTATTATACTCCATACTGTACTTGTTGCAGGATTTTGTGTAATATCACTTAATATTAGACTCTGTGACATGGGTATAGAATTTGATGTTATATCTGGTAAAATTTCCTGAGTATTTTCATCAAGATCTTGTTCAATTTTCATTAAATTCGCCATTAATTCCTTACTTTCATGTAGTTTTTTATGTTTTGTTAAATTCGAACGATCGGCAAAACGTCGGGCGCATTTTGTACATGAATATGGCTTTTCACCAGTATGCAATCGCATATGTTTTTTTATTGATGGTATATCAATGAAATTCTTTGAACATACTTTACATGAATATGGTTTTTCATTTGTATGTCGGCGTAAATGCACTTTTAGTTCTTCGTTATTTATAAACGATTTGTGACACATATTACATTTCATTGGTCGATGTACTTCATGTCTTGTAACATGCATACGGCATTGTGAGCTAGTTTTAAAGCTTTTGCCACAAATTTTACAATCAAATGGCCTTTCACCAGTATGAATACGATGATGTTCCTGCATATTTCCTAGCTGAGAAAAGCCTTTGTTGCATACCTAGAGAAATAATAACAATATTGTTTTTTGGTTTTTTATATAGAAATATAAGTTATTTACTTACAGGGCACTTATGCGGCTTCGTTCCCAAGTGAATATCTAAGTGTAGCTTCAAGCTATGCTTATGTACAAACGAATGATTGCATGTTTCACAGACATATTTTTTATTTCCTGTATGACATGTTTCATGTGCAGTAAGACTAATTTTTGTCTAAAAAAATAAATAAAATTGTCCCTTTAAAATATTGCTAAAGTAAAATAAATTTGTACTTTAAACTCAGCTCCACATGTTTCACACTTGAATGGTCTATTATCAGAATGTGCTATGTGATGTCTCTGTAGCAATGTTTTACTTTTAAATCGTTTATCACATTTACTACAAACAAATTGTCTATTTGTTCCATGATCAATTCTTTTATGTGTTATAAAAGAATTTAATCGTGAGAATACTTTGTTACATTGATCACAGACATATTTTCCAGTTTTTGTTGTTGTTGTTGTTGAAGTTTCATTATTATTAATTGGTATTTTTATTAAATTTTCAGTTTGAATATTTTCAATATTTTCATTCTGTTGCTGTTCCGTTGATTCAATAAGGCTTAATATTAAATTTTGTTCTGGTTGTTCGATAAGTGTATTTACATTTGTTTCATTAATCTCATTATTGTTAACATTTTGTTCGTTTATAAAATTTAATTGGTTACTGCTAGATTTATTAATATCTTCATTTAATTCATTATTTATTAAGTCTAGGTTTGTAGATTCTATTTGCTCTAGTAATGTATTTACATCGTCCTGGGGTTTCGTTGTTTCTACGATAGGTAAGACAGCATCGTCCTGGGGGGAATTCTCGTCAACTAGGGGCTGTAGTCAAAAAAAATAATTTATAATATTCTTTAAATCTGTTAAGACTTATTATCTACGTTACTTTAGTAAAAACTGTATTTAAAACAGGTAAACTTTGCCTCCAAAAATAATACAACGAAATACCGTATACAGAAGGTATATTTGCAACTCGGGATTTGTGAATGGAGACTCAGTGGAGTCAGATCTCTCTAATTGGTATTTTATTCTTCTTATTTATTATTTGAGAAAGTATAGTAACAGAACGAAAGGTATTATTCCCTATTCAACTTAATACCCTCTGTCTGGAAAATGAATGAGGAACTCCTTATAGTACATACTCCCAAATACATACGGGACACCTTGCCATGAGCTTGCGTATTTAATTCTTGGTTATGCTGCAACACTAAGCACTGAATTTCAGTGGAACAGTCGCTATGGTAATAGTTATAAACTATAGAGAGGGCTACTACTTTCCTACGGTGGCTTAAAGGGTCTATAGAGGCGCGAAAGGTGCCATCACTAATGCGTTTGATGGCACGATTTTGCACCTTGTCCTGATTTTGCACCAAGCCAAAGTGATTTTTGGGACGCCTGTCTAGATAGGCTTGTATTCAAGGAAGGGCGGAGTTTAGTATTTGTGGACTGCAGACAGGGCGGCTGGGGCCCCACCTTTGGCTCCCTTCTCAACTGCTAACAGTGCGGATAGCCCAACGGTCAAAGGAGACTTATATACATCTCAACTCAATCAGAAATTGAATAGATCATCGAGGGATCATCAAACTCAAGAGTGCCCTGGAACTGATAACATTTCTAACTTTCAATCAAAAAAAAGCGCGGTATCTAGGCACCTCACCATCATTATCAACTGCCTATGCAACAGCTTCCTAATGTTTGGAAGGAGGCCAAGATTTTTCCCATTCCCAAACTCGGAAGAGTCCAAATCTAAACTCCAGATGATCGCCCGCCTATCTAACCTAGAAAAACTTCTCCAAAAGGTCTTCTTAAGGAGCTTAGAAAGTTTCTGCATGGTCAATGAGATTATTCCAAAGCGTCAGTTCGGTTTCGAGAAACTGCACTCTACTGAGCACGCCATGCTTCTTCTCTGAAGAGTGTCATCACAAATCTAAGGGACAAAAAATGTACGGTTATGTGCGCGCTCTTCTTAAGAAAAGCAGCGTTTGGCACAAAGGCCTTATATATAAGATGAACAGATTCGATTGCCCAAAAATTTCCAATATAGTATATAGCTGCCTTTCAAATAGAACTGCAACAATACATTTGGATGAGACGATGTCCGATAACTTCGCGATTAACTCTGGCGTACGGCAGGGGTCTATACTGGGCCCAAAACTGTTTAACATCTTTGTGCACGATTTCCCACATAACAACGTACTGGGATCATCATGCATTCAGTACGCAGACGATACTCTGTTATAGGTTGTCAATAGGTCCCTAGCTGCGGCAGTATCCGCACTTTCAGATACAAGCTGACTTGCATCACGAGATATTATAAAGATATTGAGGTTAACTAAAACAAGTGCAAACTTATCTGCATCAGAAACCCGGCGGGCAAGAGCCCCAGGAACATCCCTAGCGAATGAAAATGCATACCCGTTTGTATTTACGGACATCGCATTTTACCAAGCGAGAGCATAATTTATCTACGAGTCCTGATTCACAGGTGGAAATGGAAGCCCCACGTTAGGTTGAAAATCAAAAAAGTTAAGGTTGCAACGGCGGCTCTAGGGCCGCTCATCAACTCCACATCTCTCTGCAGTAGGACTAAACTACTACTTTACAAAGCAATGTCTAGGCCAATCATTGCAAACGCTTCTCCAATTTGCTGTACCGGTTCTCCTACGGTAGCTACGGAAATCCAGATCCTTGAAAAGAAAATATATTAAGGCACTGCGCCTCGCAATCGTATTTCTTCAGGAGCAGACTAATACGGTTACACTATGGTTGAACTAAACCAACCAACAGTTTAATAGTCAAAACGACTTCTTAAAAAATAAATTTTAAAAGCTTCGACTAAATTAAAATAAACAAAATATAAAAATCATGCAATATACCTCAAATCCTTCAATAATTCCTTCTCCCTGATGATCTTCCTTATCTTGATGTTCTATAAGTTCTGAACGTTCTTTAAAATTTCGTAAACATTGTGTACATTCAAATCGTACATTCTTATGTGATAGTCTATGTTGTAAAAATTTTGTCTCTTTCCAAAAGCACACTTTACATATATCACAGACAAATTGTGTCTTTTTGGTAGTTAAATTATCCTTATAAAATTTATCATCTACTTTTAAATTAATAAGAAATAAATCGCCTAAATTTGCACCAGAATCATCTTGAACATGTCCAATTAATTCCTCACGTATATCACCATTTTCATCTTTATATTGTACAAAAACACAGTCATTAACAGAATTCTTATATGAGCCTCTCTCAGCAACACCCAAATCAGCGTATACCTTTTCTAATTCTTTACCTTGAACAGTACCTTCATATCGTTGTGGTACCTTTATTTGTCGTTTTCGCCGTCCAGAACTATCATCATATTGTTCATCTTTTGTATTTTCTGACATTAACGGATCAAATTCGGTTTTCAATTCATCGATTTTCTCAATTATTTCTTTATTTATAATTTCTAGCTTCTTTTCCTTTTTTGGTCGTCCACGTTTGCGTTTTATTGGTGTTATACTACGGACTAAAGTATGTTCATCTGGAAAGAAATGCTCGCCCATTTCAAATTTTTCAGCTAGTATGGATGTGTTGTTTATTCTATCAGCGTCATTTTCATTTTGTTGTTTATTTAATGTAGTGTTTAGATCTATTTGGTTTAATTCAAGCTTGTCAACAATTTCATTTTCATTATTTAGTATTTGTCTTAGTTTTTCTTGTCCGATTAGAACACGGTTAAAGAATTCCGCGGTACCCTCAACTTGAAGATGGCAGCCTGGACAAATCCAGCGTGGGTATTTGCCATCATCTGAAATCTGAAAATTAATAATATTGTAGCGTTATTAATTTATATTGGTTTTTTCCCCAAAATTCAGGTCTATATTTAAACAGCTAACGGCAGAAAAAAACTAGTCGGGTCTACAAAGAGTGATTAATGTTTAGAGCGTTGTGAGCAAGAAATTCAAAAAACGTACCTTCAAAAAAAAATACGAAAGGACGTCTTCAACTATCGGTGAAAGATAACCTACGAAAAATATTACAGGAAGGTATTCAAGACATTAATAATAAATAAATAATAAAGCATGTGACATCATAGACATCCATACTGAATTGGTCAAAGAAGCCATAGAAGCAGTAACTACAAACCTAGATCTGATTAGAGACTTTTGAAGGCCAGAATCTTAGGAGATTAAAATAGTTTTATATGACCCGTCTATATAAAAGGGAACTGACTTAAATGGATATCAACCATTAAGGGTAACAAGATCAACAGTTACCCTTAAAATAATATTTTGGTGAGCCCCATGGCTCTATTCTTGGTCCGCTTCTATTCAGGATTTTCATTAAAAATCTCCTTTTGGTAGTCAAAGATGCCAAGATTCACATGGCGGCCTCGGTAGTCTAGGGGTAAGGTTCTTGACTACTATCCCAAAGGTCCCGGGTTCGAATCCCGGCCAGCCTCACGGTCCTTCGCTTTTTCCACTTTCCCACCCACATAGCTTTCCTCTTTACATTCCTGATTCCTCCTGGCATAGCCTTCGCTAGTCCTTCCCCGCTACACCAAGCGCATGTCATCGATTGGCTGATGAGACTCAACTCGTAGAGGCTTTTCCTAAGCATCTAGTCGATTACAAAAAAAAAATATGCAAATTTATAATCTCTTCCGGCCGCCAATTTCTCAGTAGTTTAGAGAAACTTAACCCAGATCTACAGCGTGTTTCCTCTTGGTCGACATTGAACCATCTACTACTTAATCCTCGGAAATCTCAATATATGTTTCTTTCTCGTTCCGGATTTAACTGTTCTAATGTCTCTGACATTTCTTTAGATGGAATTCCCCTCGCCTGCGTTGATAACGTAAAAAATCTTGGTGTAGTCTTGCATAGCAGTTTAACATATTGTGTTGATATTAGATTCACTGTTCAGAAAACCTATGGTCAGCTGTCGAAACTTAGGTTTCACTGTAGTTTGCTGAGTACGTCTCTGGGTATGAGGTTAATGAAAGCCTTACTACTCCCTCACCTAATGCATGGCCTGTCTATTTCTCCCCTTTCTCGACTCTTCCTGCGCCCGCAAACTTAGTCTTGCCTTCAACGACTGCCAATATGATCATCTATCTCCCAACTCTAATTCGATCCTGGATTGCTCTTTCAGATTCTACCAGGAGTACAGACTTATGCGCCTACTACATGATATCCTGTACCACCGCAAACCAATTTGTAATACCCTCACAATCTCTCAGAAACAATAATTTAACGATTCCACTATTCCGTACCTTGATTCGGTAGCGTTCTTTCTTTGTTTTCGCAACTTTGCTTTGTAATTCTCTTCCAGTTGATCTGCAGCGCATAGATTAAACGGGCATTTTTAAGAAGCGACTTTTCCATCATATTTCTAACAGGGTTATATAAAGGGCAAATACAAGTTTTCTTTTATAAATTTTCTTTCATTTAAACTTTCTCTATTTTAATTTTTCAATTATGCATTCTTTTTCTCAAATACTGTTATCATAGCCTCCTATCCAACCGATATCTTATTAAATGTACTAGTTATGGGCAAGATACAAAGTTGTGGACAAGATACATGGTCTAGCAATAAATAATAATAATAATATTGTAAAAATGCTGTGAATTTAATATAATTTTTTTAGAGTTTCTTCAAGCATATGTTAGCGTAGACAGAAACGCTCGGTACAATACTCTAGAGCAGGGGTTCCCAACCTTTCTGTGTTGCGGGCGCATTCGAGATTTCAAAACAAACTGGCGGGCACAAGTCTAATTTAAAAAAAAAACACAACACATCGGTAGCACCTGATGATAACAGTAAGAGTTTACAACGGCCGCACGCTGTGACAACTAATATTATACTACTATAATAATACAATAAAGACGCCGGGAAAGACATGATTGAAGGGCTCCTTTCATATTGGATGGCGGTTTGGCCGCGATTTTATTGCTTTTCGTACTAAGCAAGTCAGTTTTACTCAAAGCTACTTAGCGAGAAAAACAATAAAAATGCGACCAAATCGTGAGAATTAACCGACAAAGTTAGGCTCTAAGGGTCTAATTCGCGTGGTGGATTAGACAGATATTAGTGTAGCCAATTTAGCGAATTTCTCACTACATCTAGCAAGATTTTTAAAATTAAAGTAACTTTTAAATTTTTCTTATTTTTAAGATTTGTTTTTTTCCGTATTTTAGCACTTTGTCGCGGGCACAATTAAATATCTTCGTGGGCACATATGCGCCCGCGGGCACAAGGTTGGGAACCCCTGCTCTAGAGTTTTGATTCTCATTAAGGCCAGGTCGGTTGGAAGAGAATTGTCCTAGCAAATAAAACGAGATGGCGACCTTTCCACTTTTAGGTCTAGACATTTTCAAGAGTATGAAATAATATTAAAAGGAAAGTTAGAGGATATAACAAGTTAAACTAATCTGAACCTGATGTAAAACTCGATAAAATTACAGAACCAAACAAAAATGTGTTAGATACAAAAAACAACGAAAGAAGGAGACACTGGTTTTATGATCAATGTAAGAGAAACGTTGAAGTAAAAAGATGTACTTAACAAAGACAAGGGGATAACACAAAAAATACCTAGCAGCCCGAACTTATTAAGGAAGAAAAAGTGAGGCTACTTTAGAAATAGAATTAGTGTAATCAAACAAAGCTACAGTATTTAAATGCTAGGAATTTCTACAAAGAAGTCAACATGATACATAAAGAGCCAAGGTAAGAAGATAGAATGCTACTATAGGTAGTAGTATCGATGACATACTCCCCCAGAAAATTTCCAAGCAGGATTTAATGAGACAAATGCTTGAAAAATGCTGGGAAGAAAGCATTTATATACATCTTCTTTTTGTAGACTACAGAAATGCTTATGACCTGCTTTACAAGAGCTGTTGAGCAACAGGACAGAAATGGGTTTCCCGAAAAAGTTAATAGAACTGTGCAAAATGAAAGTATAGGACACAAGTCAGACAGAATACGAGGTTGTAATTAAATAAACGTCTCTCAAGAATCTCAGGTCTTCGACAAGTAGGTGCAAACTCAACAATTGCTTTGGAAGTACAAATTAGAGAGCCAGAAATTGGAGCATTTATACATTTTCATTGCAGTACGTATGCCGGCGTAGTTGAGCGCACATCGTCGTAGATGCTGCTACACTACAGTATGGGCTGATCTGTGTATATGTGTATCCAAATGAAACGCATCTTTGGTCAGAATTCGACCCAAAGCGCAGGATGTAAAGGAAACTTTTCAAGAACTGTAGAAAGTTTAGCAAAGTTCAATCAAGAGGAAATGATACGAAAACAAAGTAATGATTACTTTAACATAAGAACAACGATTAGGATGAAGCATATCTTGACGATAATAGAATGAAACTATTATAACTTTGTTCATCTGGTAGTCTGATACTGCCCCCGTCACAACTTTTGTCGCTTCGTTAGCGGGATTTGCTTGCTTCAAGAGGCATAACACTATGAGGAGGCTTTCTTCTTCTAACCTGACGGTGGCGTCCTTGCTCATCCTGCTGGTATTGATGATATCGACTTAGTGAAATCGAAGCCCTGTTAAAAAAATTTGTTCTGATTTTTGTTACTGTGGGCTTCGTACAAATTTCTTATCTTTAATTAGCGAATTCCTACGACATTCAAGACTTGATTCATCTATCGGCTCCTCTTTTAGCACCTTGCACCCCTAAGACGACCAACGACCTGGACAGACTGTACCAACGAAGAAGAAAAACTACAAAATGAACGCTGGGGCGAGTTACTCCGGGTCCGAAGGAAACGGGAGCCCCGATAATAGATTAAAACCTCCATATCCTTGCTTTCTAAACGTCCAGAGGCTAGGGTCTGAAACCCTCTAAAATAATATGAACGAACTTATTGTTATCAAAGAGTTCAAAAGGTACTTAAATATTTTTTAGTAATCGATTTTTTGGAATTTCAAGTTTCTTAAAGAGCCTCAAAGGAGGTCCAAGAACTGTTAGAGTTCTTTCGCCTAATGGACCGACAATTCGTCAACGGTTGTGATCCAAATGTGTTTTGGGGATTAGCGATGTAAACGAGAGATGAGTGTCTCCTAGAATTTATTGCTATGAATAACATAGATCGAGATATAAACCCACCTTTGTTATTGGTGGTGTGGAGGAGCTGCTGAAACTTATCCTCACTAAGCTACTTTCTGATAGTATCCAAAACTGGCCTCACTATAAGACAATTTGCACATCAGGTTATGTATTGTCGGCGTGCCATATATACGCGCCTCTTCCTGGTTCCTAAAAAACACCAACAGGTCTTACTTTCAGGGACTTGTGGCCTCGAAATCAGACCTGCGCGCCGTCTCTATCAGCAGTGTGTTAATTAAAGATGGCTGCAACTCTGCTCCTACCACGGCAGCAACACTGGTTTTCCAATACAGTCGTCGCGTAAAATTCTCTGGTGGAACGACAGACTGGCTGCAATGCGGAGAATAGTTATGAGATTGTTCGATAAGACACAACTTTCTGGTTCACTATAAAAGGTTACAATAAGGAGTTAATACGTTCCAAAAGGACTGCCTAAAGGAAGCATTGTGAGAGCCTGCAGATTCTATCACAGGCAACTAGAATCCAGAAGGTCCTCTCCAAAAACTCCTTCAACGGAGTGGGCTTTCTCAAAAAGCAGGGATGTTCATACACCTCTAACCTCTTCACCTCATTGAACCTTGAGGTGGCTGCTCAACGAGCACTTTGCAGGGTCAATTCTCTAGACCGTTTATTCCCGGGATGCTAGGTAGAATCATAGAACCGTTCCAAACCGTTAATTTCGGAGCCTTTCTGGGAACTCCTTCGACCAGGACAAGGTTCAATGAGTAGTTACCCCTTTTCAACTCGAGATCACATTTTCCAGAACTCCTTCAGAAGTTCTCCACAATTTTGCTTGTCTCTCTAGAGCCAGCTTCAATTGGGGATACATAACAACTTTAGGCTGTTTGTGGGATATCTGACCGTACCACCTTTACAAACTAGGACTCCCTCAGAAGAGACAGAGTGCCAACTCTGTATGGAAGGCAAAAAGATCTGGCTTAGAATAAGAATGGTTATCAAAGAGCTTATGAGCCCTGCTCAAGTCCGGTCTCTAAAGACCTTCTAGTCTTCGTTCGGACGGCAGACGGTCTTTCCCGTTCCTGGGGTATGTGGACAATATATCTAACTTGGACGCCGTTTTTAGCATATGGGTTGCCCCCATATACATAAAAATAGCATATGGGTTGCCCCCATATACATAAAAATAGCATATGGGTTGCCCCCATATACATAAAAATAATAATAAAAGGGGCCCCAATCGAACTTGGAGAAATTCCCTAGAGGAGGTGAAAGCTCAGTTTGGCCTGTAGGTCCTTTGGATGGATGAATGGAGGATACCACCAAGATTTGAACCAACAATATTATCCCCCTGCTCTTAACTACAGTAAAATTAAGAAAAATTGCACGAGTAGGTCACATCTAAATGATGGACAGTTCTAAAGTTACAGCGAAAGTCCGGTGGAGTAGAGAAAAAGAAAAGCGTAGTTTTGCAAACTTAAAATTGAAAGTCTACAATTAAGCAGCTTACCGAAGGAAAATACAAGTTTTATTCGGATCTACAAAGGATGGTAATGCTGAATGCAAGAACCAGACCTTCTAAGAAGTTGCTCTTCCGAATTGTTTGCAAACCTGGGTAGTTACCGTCAATGACCATGTTTATAGGAACTTTATTATCAGGTAGAACCATTTCAAGACAAGAAGCCCAGTGGGTCAAGGCGGCTCCATGAATGAATGGATGGAGATAATTAACCAGGCAGATCAGATCTCCGAACTATACATATCATGTTGTTCAATTATTTAAGCGCTTCGAAAAACATTGCATGATTTGGGGGAGATAACATCCTAATCATATATTTTAGTTATTAACATTTTGATAAATGCACTTCATGAACCCATTATATCATGTTTAAAGTCCAATAACATATACCAAAGCTTCCATAGCAGCACAATTTTCATTATATTAAACAAAAATATCTTCCTTAATATCTAAAAAAACAGTTAACGTATAAAATTGTTTGTAATTAAAAATCATAATTGAAATTCCTTCCTTCCAAATAACATCCTACTACTGCAGTCAAATTGTCAAGGAAATGGGGAGACAAAAAGTCAAGCGAATGTAAACTTTGCTTATAAAACTTACACGTATTGGCAAGAACATATTAATTTTTGTACTAAAATCTTCATCATCAATTTCTGCAGAATATAATGGATATCCATTACTATTTTCATCACCACATAATCTACAAAATTGTGAATTGTAAAGATTTGGAACAACTTCCTCCACGTAACTTTCTGCCATTTTCGAAATTTATTTGACATTTCACTGATGGGAAGGTTTTATTTTCTTTACGGAAATTATGACATGATTTTTTTGGTACGTTTATATGTTGATTTGGAATTTTTGGCAGTTAGGTAGATGCAACGGAATTTTTTGGTAGGTAAAATTTCTTTAATAATTTCTCTGGTGACCAAAACTATAAGTATTAATTTACTATTAAAAATATAATCTTCTTATATAGTTTAATTAAAACTGTTTTCAGAGTATATACAACTTTTAATCAAGCTCAAGAAAATTATTGCTGAAGCTTTCTTGGCAGGTTTCCTTTCTAGGACAATAAACAGCTGAGATTCGGACTTCCGTATGTACTTTCAAAGGATTGTGTCATAGCTGTTAGGCTTTTTCCGTGACAAATAATGAACTCCGCACTAATTCAGCGGTAAAGGACCTCCGAAAAGTTTAAGTCCGAAAGGATTTTTTGTAAAGCACGATTTCTAGGTGAAAATCCAAGGAAAAAGTTTTTGATTTAGAATTTGTTAATTTAAAAAATGTCACTTAGATGCCGTTAGCTTACATTTTCAGATGCCGTTAGCTTACATTTTCAGTTGACGGTTATTTAACGATCATTTACCTAAATAGTGCTGCTTCGGTTTTTCCAGTAAAAGGATCGAATTTTGAACAGAGTTTTAGAGGCTATGTTAAATATAAAATCTAGATTAAAACTCCCAAAAATATAAGATAAATGTATTCTATACTTAACTAAAACTAATTTAAAAAGTGCATTAGGTCACATCAACAAATAAAATGGGTGTGTGCACAGGCATTAGAAGTTATACTTCTTAAGTATAATTAGAGACTAATTTTCAATTTTCATAGAAAATATTTATTGGAAATATTTTTATTAATTTCGTACGTTATGTGGAACTCTAACTAGGGAGTCCAATCCCGCACCATTTTTGCGGGATCAGTAATGCGGGACTAGTCATGCGGGATCCGCGGGATTTGTGGGATTTGAGGAGTATAATCACCTGTTATAAGAACCTGGAATTAATAGAGAAATACTAACAATATTGCAAAATATTAAAAAAAAATAGGGACGACAAAAATGAGACTGACTTCAAACTAGTTTAAACTGGCCCCATGCGACAGTTCTTGTGTCACAGTCTTTCTATCTTCGAGCTAAGCTTACTACCAGACATTGCACCATGAAGTAAACGACATGGCGGACTGGTGATATGGTATGAAGGGTAACACCTAAGCTTAGACTTTTCCACATTAAAAAATCGTTAAGATATCTGCCTACTAAGCAATACAGCTATAACACAAAATCGTCTAAGTATATTTATGTACATGTATCCGAACGAGTTTAATTACTGAGTTTCCATGCAGAGTTTACCCTCGGTTAACTTAGAGTAAGCGCCCCTAGAAACGCGGGTTGAGTAAAGTGTCGTTAAATCTAAGAAAGCTCCCCGAGACACGGGGGCCTTCCTATTCTCCTCATTCTTCAAATCAAGCTTGCTACTAGACATTGTACTTGGACCTTAACGACATGATAGACTGGTAGTACAAAGGGTTACTCTTAAGCTTGGTTTTATCATATAAAAAAATAAAGACGCGATGTAAAATTATTTACCTGTCATTTCAATCCAGAACCGTCATGGAAGCAGCATCGAGGTAACTTGAGGGGAAACGTTTTTTGTAAACTCAACGCATGCTCTACTCCGGTTCATGGGAACACAGTAAATGACCAGTTACCCTACTACTACGGCAGGGCTTTCCCACGTGCATATGACCGTACGGGGATTAACCTAATTGTATTGTATATTAAACTAACTACTGAGTCAGTCAAATAAAGTACTAGTACATATTCAAGCCAATTCTAAACTACGCTGGGATTGATTCCGCTGAAGTTTTTTTTCATCGGTAGCATAAACTCTGCTGTAACGGAAAGTAATTTCGAAATTGCAATTTATGGTATCATGTAAGAAAATTCGGGTGGAATCATTTTCAGCGTAGTTCAGAATTGGCCTGAATACATTGTTTGACTGACTCAGTAGTTTGTTATGGTCTTATTTCATTAATACTTCATAAATTCATGAACGTAACTACTTAGAACAATATCTATGATTTTTTTTGCAATCCCGCGGATTTGTGGAGATGTAGTCGCCTTCAGGTTAAAGGTCAAAGGCTCTCCAATTAAAAAATGGCAGGGCGTTAATGCATTGTAATCGTCTAGACCTAATAGCAGGGGTCTTACGGCCAGGAATTTAAAATCGCCTCAATCTGAGCTAGTAAAGTTGAAGGACAATATACTTTGCATTCCCATATACTTTGGCATTTTGTTGATTTTATTGAAGCCGCGGAGGGGGGCGGGGGGGGGGGGCAGCAGAGGTATAAAATTTCAGGTGATGCGCCTTTAAGACAACAAATGGGAAATGAGAGGGTTTGGTGAACCGAGAAAACTCGGAGACCAGTTTTCTTCCACCTGCATAGTTGGTAGCGTTGTCACAAAAGATAAAATGAGGAGCACCACGACGAGCCACAAAACGGCGAATAGTGACAACAAATGCTGCTTAGGTCGGTTACAGCTTCTTAATGAGTCGCTTGTGCTGCCATGCAGATAAACACAGCGAAGTATCCCTTTATTGGGAGTACACCTCTGCACATTCGTGCACAACGAGTAATAGGACCACCGTAGGCAACTCCAACATTGAATAATGGACGAGAAATTGTTACAGTTGCTACCAGAAAATGAGCCATTAATTGCGATCTGCGAGCGGAAACATATGATGCACTGCTGTGCTGTTGTTTATACCAGGAATAAACAGGAAGATTAAATGATGATAATGTTTAATTCAAGGTGTTAGATTTTTGTTTGAATGGTTGGGGGCGGATGATTTTGTTTCCTTTCAGGGTTCTCAAGTAGTGCATTTCCTTGTCAGCTGGTAGTTATCCATACTATGAGCTGGCAAGGGAACGGACTACCATGACAGGGCTCAGGCGAGGCCGGGAGGAGGATTGGAATGGAATATGAAGTTGCATAGTCCCAGGTAAGTGGTGAACCCAAATACGTATAGGCCCGGCCACACACCCCACGACCCCACCCAGCGAGCTAGTGAACTCCGTGTGGGCGACGGCATATTCCCCCTAACAGTAGGATCGGCGGTTGGGGAGGATAGGAGTTCCGATTTGTTTTATGTTTGGGATTGCGCTCTTGGTCAGGCTTTTCCGGGCTTCTGGCTGAGGGGGCAATACCTCGCATAAATGGCGCCCAGTATATAGTCGCGCCATTATGCTGCAACATGCTGTCGGTGCCGCTTTGAAAAATGCGGTTCTTGTTTTTTATGTGAAAGACTAGAGTCTCAGGAAAGGCCCTTTATACTGTGTCGACAATCTATTTTCTTCATATAGAGTGCAATGTCGAACAGCAGCTCTAGTCGGGGAAGGAAGGAATTGCCACAACCTACCCGCGATATTTTTTTTAGTCCACCTACTTCCAACCAATACTATAGAACTCGCTGGAGTGTTATGCCTCCTGAAACCAGTTGAATCTCATCAACCAATAGATAACATTCGCTTTTGGTGGAACGGGAAAGGCTAAGGAAGGCTATGACAGTAGGAATCAGGAATGTAAAGAGGGAAGAAGAAAGACGGAAAGTTATGAAGGTTGGAAAATGGAAAAGGCGAAGGACCGTGAGGCTGGCCGGGATTCGAACCCGGGACCTCTGGGATGGTAGCCAGACGCCTTAAAATGAGCCTTTTAAACCTAACGTGATCGATTATGTTTCCTGTTGCTTGAGTGGGTTACATGTTAATTTGGATGTTTTTAATTTACTAATTTTTATGGTTGCATGATTGTGCTGAGTAAGTAAATCTTTCTTGGCCCAGCTGAGAAGTGCGCGTTCTGTGTTAGAACTTAACTCTAAGTTAACTCTAATACTAATTACTAGATCTATGACATAATTTCAAATCCATCAAATCCAAGAATAAAACCCAATGATAACTTTACTGCTATAATGTCTTCACAGTTTTAAGCTAAAAAAAGCAGTGTTAAAATGATAAAAATAAACAGAATACTCGTTGCATACCCACACTCACACATACCCACCCATCAATCTAAACAACTGCTCCAACAACTCAAATCTACACGTAAATACGTTAAAGTTCTTCCTCAAGAATTCAAGCATTCAATTGTTTCAGAGTAAAAGGATAAAACTTTTATTTACTTCATTCGTGTGTTTTTTTGTGTTCCTGCTTTATGTTGATCCTCTCGTACTCCTCCGAAAAAAATCTTGTTGAGAGTGATTCCCTTTGGGCGTGATAAGAAATTTTATTCACTATTGTGTTAGAAAATGAAATGTACTCCTGCCGCACAAACTGCTACACACACAAGTGGAGCAAGAACAAAAAGCCAACAAATAAGATGGAAAAAAAACAAAAAGGATTTTTATCGTATGATGTGGAATTTACTAACACCCAATGGAATTACCCAATTTCTGTGCCTAAACGTCAATATACTGATGCTATACTGCTGCCGCTGTGGTTCTGCTTAGGATTCACGTAAAAGGAGCCAATAAAGTGTCTGGTATGTTGTTATGGGCTCAGAGATGGTATATTGGGATTTCCCTTAACTTTCCTCAATAATTAGAATATTTCGTTTTGTTGTAAATGGGCAAGGAGGTCGTTCTAGGTTTTATTCTTTGCGTGTGTAGATTGCTTTCGAGTAGGTTTATTTTCGAGTTTTATCTGGGTTATATGCACTCGTAGAAAAAGTAACACCTCCATAGGGAGAAATAGGGATGAAGTTGATATACCTTTTTTGCTTAAATTACTTTTATTTAATTCCTGTTTAAGTTTAATTTGTAGAGTTTTTACCGCATCGATCAGTATGGGCTGCCAGACTATTTAGCATTCACTCCAAAGAACCATCCAGTCCCCCTTGATAAAAAGGCGGATTATCTATAGTTTCTAATGAACACACGCTTTCGAATGTAAAGGTGAAAAGGAAGTGGAAATCTCAGCAAATAAACAGTCATTTCTAGAATGGAATTTGTCTTCATCCTTCGAAGGACTATAGGTTGATTAGCATAGATGAAAAGTGGCCAGTTAGATGAAATGTGACCTTATTGTCCCAAGTTCAGTTGATTCCCTCAGTCAGTTAAGCGCGAGATGGTGGTAGCTATCGAAAAGACCCCTCGTTACAAACAATATACCCTGGCGGCCGTTTTAGACATAAGCGGCGTCCTTATCATTTTGTAGATTGATTCGAGAAGTTCTCATAGACCTAAGCGTAGAAGCAAGCCTTAGCTGGAGTTGAGTTCGAGAGCAATCCATGCGGGTTTAGGAACTAAGATGGTAAAGAAATACGCCAACAGAGGAGCACCACAACCACCTTACTGTGCTTACTAAAGATAAATGCCATACTATACATAAGCTGGATAGAAGTGCAGTTATTATACGCAGATGCTCTAGTGATAATGTTGTCAAGAATATTTCCAACCATAAATAGTGAAATCATGAAAGGACGCCTGAATAGAGTTAGTCCGGCAGTCAACCTAGGCAAAACTTTCGACTTCCCCAGGTTGGATGGTCACACACCTTCACTCTTTCCTTTGGGGTGAAATATTTGGGCCTAGTCTTTGGACCCAAATTCAACTAGAAGTCGAATGTCGACGAAAGGTTAAAGAAAGCTTGCATAGCTTCTATATCTTTAAAAAGACCCTCGGCAAGAGATGGGGTCGCAACCCGAAAATGGTCCTGCTAGTGTACTTAGCTGTGGTACTCCAACCCTCACGTACCGCACGCTGGTGTCGTGCGGTGGCCCTAAGAGGGACCTTTTTTTAGGAGGGCTTGATAAGAGTCTTTCATTAAACGAGTACCACGGCCATGTATGCTCGACCGACCGAAGGGCCATGCCCAAAACACAAAGATAACGCTAAGGATCCGCACTCAAACGGTAGTGTCAGATTTGTACATACTCAAAACCCATTTTTCCATGACGGCTAATTCCAGATCGGAACAAGCCGCAAAGGATTTACATAGGTCTGGAGTCATCAATGTGACCCTTAAAAAGATTGCCGGAACAGTAGCATATGAGCATCAGAGACCTTCCATCTTTGCTTCCTTTGTGAGAAAGGTGGTTTTGATGAAGCTTGGTACCTAGTTCACTTGCTGCAGACATATGTAAGTGCCCATAGGTGCGTTCTATCGAAAAGCTCCTGCCTATTGGTTTTGTGGGTCTAAAAACACCTTCTTCTTAGCTTCCCTTCTCCCCTCGTGACCGGCTTTTCATCATGAGCCTGGATCAGCTATCTACATGCTATGTATTTCTCCTGGCACTTCTTTGGCTTTCTGTGGTTCTTTGAACCTTAAATTGCTGGCCCACACACACCAGGACCTCAAAAACATGATAAACAATTTGTCAACAGCAAGTAGTTCAGCTGGCTTAAGGCTAAATCCGACTAAAACCGAAGTAATGTGGATAAAAGCAAACACCATAACGCACAGCGCTGAATAGCCGCGACGTGGAGCTGGTACCTAAGTTCTGTTACCTCGGTAGGATAATTACCAAAAATGGCGGGACACAAGAAGATGTCAACAAATAAAGCACGAAGCGTATATGCATGCCTGTTTCGCATATGGAGATCAAAGGAGATCTTAACTAACACCGAATTGCGGCTGTCCAACTCCAACGTTAAGACAGTTCTTTTGTACGGTTGTGAAACATCGAAAGTCAACCAATTCATCACGGGGCGCCTACAAGTCTTCATCAACGATGCCTGCGTCTTATCCTAAAAATCCGCTGGCAAGATAGGTAGAGAAATGAGGAGTTATGGAACCGTGTCGGCCAAGAAAGGATAGACGATAATATCAGGCGAAGGAAATGGAATTGGATTGGCCACACCTTGCGACACCAAAGCCAAAATATATAGCCAAACCGGCCCTTGACTGGAATCCGCAAGGATCCCCTCGAGTCGGAAGATCCAGAACAACGTGGAGAAGAATCCTATTAACAGAGGCCGCAACAACTGGGAGATCCTGGCCAGAGCAGTGAGCTGTCGCGCAAAACGAAGTTTGCTGGAGGGCAACTGTTTCCACCCTATGTCCCATGAAAGATTAAAGGAGCATAATTAAGTAAGTCTCTGCGGTAATACCTATGGGGTGCGACAGCGAGGGAGACCCAACCTTCGCGGGAAGGATGGCGTAGACCAGGACGCTCAGAGATTAGGGGTGCCACACTGGATGACATCGGCTCAGAATCGGGACCGGTGGCAGGCGCGGATACAAGGGGGGGGGTGGGGGTGTCACGGGGGTCATGACCCCCCCCCCCAAAGCAGCCCGCATTTCAAAAAATAGAGCTGAAACAATATTTTGCAAACCGAAAAACAAAAAAACCCAACGAACAAAACCTAGTTTTTGCAAACATAAAAACCTGAAACTAACCAAACGACTTTTCTTTTGTTGACTTGTTTTTTATTCATTGAAAAATTCGGCTAGCTTTGTTTATTTGGTTATTTTTGTTATTTTTTTCTATCCTGTGACCAGGGCCGGCGCTTGGGTTTTTTGCGCCCGGTGCACTATGCCATATAAGCTGTTCATTTTTAAACGCAGTGAAGGACAATGAAAAAAGGCATAGCTATCGCTGAATGGCAGAAATAATTTTCATAGTTTGCGCAAAATTTAAGATTGCAGTATAATAATGAAAAAGGTTGGTTGGCCCATGAGAAACAGGCCATATTAATTTGTTAGATAGTAATACCCAGGCTTCACCGGCCGAACTGCGTAAGTTCGAGCAATGTGGTGCACTGAATTTTAATTTTGCCTGAGCTCCCATACATTTTCACATATTGAACTCAGGAAAAATAAAGCCTGAGTTTGCCCAAAAGAACATGAAATTTGATTGAACGTAAAAGCTCGCTCAAAAGAGAATAATCAACTGCAATAATGTTACATATATCATTTCATAAGCCTTTGCATTTCGAACTTCTGACAGAAAAGCAACAAAAATTTCAAGCATAAACTGAACACGTCAGCCGGTGAAGCTACTTACATATACGAATTGAATTGAAATTTATTGAACTGAGGCCGATGAAGCCTGCATATAAATGAACAAACAAAAAAGACCAATTAAAGAGGGGTTCTCGACACAAGGAGTTTTGTTCTCCTCATTTCGTTCATTAGCTCTTTTAACAATTCTTGAAACAGAAATCAAGAGTGCAACGGCAGCGCCTTAAATTTAATATCAATCACCGTGAACAGCAGTACACAATACAGAGCCATCGGAACGATTGTTTACAGAATTTGCTTTAACAGAATTTTCAAAAAGTGTTTCAAATAAATGGACGATTTTTCTCTCTCTTGGGAGATTTTTTCTCGAATCTTGAAACAAAAATCTTTGGAAACTTCCTGCACCAAGAGATGTGAAATTTCCCCGTTTTTTCTTGCATGAGAAAGTACAGGGACATAAATTGGGTCAATTGTTTTTTCACAGTTTGAAATTTTTTAAATCTTAATTTCTGAAATTGCGCCCCCGAAAAATTGCGCCCGGTGCAAGTGCACCATTCGCACCTATGGAAGCGCCGCCCCCCCCCCCGGAAAAAAATTCTAGATCCGCGCCTGACCGGTGGAGAAAACAGTTGCGAGAGGCCAGGACCGGATCCCGGTTGTAGAGCCGTTAAAGAAGAAGAAGAATTAAGTAAGTCATGTAAGGTTGTGTCCGAGATCCAGTTTTTCTGGTTTCTTTGGACATAACCGATGCTTGTTTCCGCTGCTATTATTATACCTCTCTTTTTAGTACTCCACAGCTCTTCAATATTATTTAAGGCAGAAACGCTTTGCTGGTTTTAAGTGTTTGTTTCAAATATTCTCCTCCTCATGGTGGTACCCTGGAAGCTGCTCTGAAACAGATGGGCGGGGTCGGTGTAAGTTTAAATTTGATTTTTCGGGGTCGATGCCTCCGCCCATTTGGCAGCCATCTTGTAAAAGGTGTGCAAATGGTTTTTCAGAATAAAGATTTTTTTAGAGGCATCATAACGAATAATATTCATTCATTCTTTTTTTTAATTTCACTCACTATGAAGGGGTTGACAGCGCCCCGAAAGTGACAGATTTTAATTTTTTGCGATTTTACCCCTTCTCTCCCTTTTTTGTGCTGCAGAAAAAAGTGCTTTATTCAGTTGTGATAACTCTCTAGCAAAATATGTATATTGTAATTGTAGATAATTTAATTCTAAACAAATAATCTCATAACAAATTTTCTGTAAGATGTACTGTAACGGAGATGTAGTGGAAAAACCATTTGCAAACCTTTTCCGAGATGGCGGCCAATTGGCGCCGATCCAAAAACTCAAATTTAAACTTACACCGATCTCCCATACACAACCCAAAAAAATTGTTCTGCATTTTTGCATTGTTAAAGTACCATTTCCAAGGACAAGACCAAATGAATAGCCGCGGTACTTTCGGATCCAATATCTCATTAAAAAAGTCACCCATAAAAACAATAATGCCTCTTCTTGGAATAGAGCGTAAAACCTTATTCAATCGCATATAAAAGTCATCTTTGATACCGGTCTGCGTCTTCAGTTGGAGTGTAGCATTGGACTACTACTTCTTAAGGGCCCCGGAGACGATCAATAATATTGTCAATACGACTCTCAATAATATTGACGAGGAGCATTGAGCATATTGATAGAAATTTTGATTGAAGCGCATTGACGCGAGGCATATTGATGCACGCATTGACGTTTACAAGGCTCATTGGTCAATATTTCGTTAGTCTTAACTCGGACGTCGTACAGGTAAAATGTCTGACGCACAAAAAGGAAATTCCGACGCGGAACGAGAGCTTACAATGTTGTTATTAACTTTATATCGTGATTGCCCAGAACTGTGGAAAGTGAAATCGAAAGATCATTTCAATGTAAATAATGATTTGTTCCAACGTCCGGGGATCAATAGCACATAAGTATGTACTTCGTCTTCCAAATCCATGCCAGAAGCTATGTACCTCAATGTAATTGAAAGTCTCTGACTTGCCGGGATTGCTACACGCATTACTGTATCTTGTTTTTCTATTTTGGGCCTAATTAGCTCCAAAAGATTATCAAAGCCCGCTTCATCCATTCGGAGGAAATTTTTGTAATCCTCTGGTTCTGTGACCCGTAGATAGTTCAGCAAATGTTCGTGAGCAAAACGGCTTGTCAGTTTGTACCATTCTTTTGACCAGTGTCTACTTCTTTTCTTGTTTTTTTTTCATTTTACACACGGCCAAAGTCAACACAAGAAACCCCACATCTGTATATCCAAAAATAAACACATGAAAATCGCCATCTCGTCACATCCGATTTTCAAAACAACACTGCGAAGTCTGCCGTATTGATAGTTACCCGGCCTTTACACGGGACAGTATTACTGTTACTGTCACTGTCTCATGTAAACGTCTACAATCCCGACTTTATTACTGTCGCGACAGTACTGGCAAGATTACAATCTCGACAATACTGTCTAGAAAGTAATTTGACAATTTGTGAAATCAAGTTGGCGAAAAGTGATTTTAAGGTGGTAACTACATGCAAGAGCTTGCCTATCGGTAGGTACGATGCGAAGTGCTCGTTGAATATTTTATTTCATTATTTCAGTTTAATAAATAAAAATTTATTTTCAGGCCAAAATGGCAACTTTTATTTTACCAATTCATACAACAAGAAGCGGATTTACCCAATATTTTATCTTCCTGTGTCTCCTTTTTTCATCCTTTTCGATATCCTCAAGCACTTTTAAGCACTTTAAAGCGGTTACTGCAACACCACAACGTGTGAAAACAGTTTTAGAATGAACTGTCTGTCAGTTGATCGAACGCTAATCGGCTAATCTAAGAACGCTAATCGGCTGGCTGCACAGTATTTGACAGTTCCAGACAGAACTGTGCGTCAGTAGAACTGTCCCGTGTAAAGGCCGGGTAAGATTGACGGGATTTTTGGAGCGTATTGACAGGAGCTTCAATATTATTGTCAATACGTAAAAAGAGCTTGCTAATGCCGGGTTTCCACCAAACAGACAAAACAAGAAACAGACACAAAAACTGTTTTTGCCAACAAAAATGTCAATGTTTTGTAAAAATCGAACAATTTTGAAAACATTTTTGTTGGAGAATAGTGTTTTCATAAACAAAACATTGTCCCATCTCGAGTGGGAAATTCAAAACAAACAAAATTTTTAAAAACAAAGCGGTTTTTTTTAACTGTCTGTTTGGTGGAAACCCGGCATAAAAGAGCTCCCAGTAACAGGTGTTCGTCTGTAGTGACTCTTCTCGGGTTTTGATAGAACTGACAAATCGGGTGCTACCACCTTTTAAAGTCTTTGTTAGCCGTTCGCACCTCTTATTTTTCGCTTATCTAATATGCGGTACCTGAGTACAGTAATGAAACAAACCATTCGATTTTTTTTCCGTTTTACTACTGGATGTTCCATACAAAGCCTCTTTACATATACATAAAATATGGTAGCTGTAATCTTACTCGATGATCATATTTAAATACTAGCAAAAACCCGCGTGCGTTGCAACGCCTTTTTTAAAACAAAATTATGTGTGCATAGTCCGGGATAAGAAGAAAAGGGTATAATGAAACAAAGAACAAATCTGCAAAACATGATTTCGGGGACATAAAAAACTTTAGAGTTAACTATAAAAATATGTTACCTACAACTTTTTTTAAAATTCGAGGCTAATCATCCCCTATCGGAAAACCTTTGTGCTACGTCATAACAAGAAAATTATATTCAGAATATGTCTTGTGCAAATAGGTTTTGACGTTCCCAGATAATTGGCACTCTGAACTTGCCCCAAGGCGAATATGGCTTGAGACGAAGATTGGCAACATTATAAGACGACACAACTGATTTAATCCTGAAAAGGGCAGTTGCTGCTTCCCGTTTTCGTGTTTCGCCGTTTCCGGTCATACACTGGTTAAAAATCCACTGTAACGCTTGTTTATAAACGATGTTCGATGTTTTACTTGTAAGTATTACAACGGTTGTGGCATTACTGAGTTGAGTCGACTTAGTTGAGTTAATAAATGTCATAAATGTCGCTCATCAAAATTTCCGCAGCTCACTGTTTGATTCTCATTAATCTTAGAACATTTTTTATATCCTATGTTGAGGAGAATAGTACTGAATTCTGAGTTTTCCAATTGCACTTTCATTTCTTGCTTTAAATGACGTTTTCCAATATGTCCCTAGAATGATCATTTCAGACATACATCTATATCTTCGGCCCACATATCTGTCGGGACAGCCGGCAACATTTATCCGAAATCTATGCCAATAAAACAGTTACTCCCCAAAATAATTGGTTTTTACAGCTTAAATCACGCGGTGTTCTGTTAATAGATACTTTATTTGCCATGGTACATTCATCCCATTCCCAGAAAACCATCATGCAGTCTTGTAAAACTTTAGATTTGTTCCACACAAGTTTTTAGATATGTTCAACTCAGGATTTTCCATATGATCTTCTTCGATCGATATCTTAAACATGGAATGAGCTGCTTTTCCTGATGTGAGTAAAGTTGCAGCAATCTCTGCTATTGTCCTGATCTCATATTGGTCAAACAATCTACCTTTCAAAATGTAAAAAAAACGTGAGATTTTACCTATATTCTTATTTTATTAACACTGGAACTTTTCGCCAGCGCCATATACTGGCTGGAGCAATAAAAAGTTTACGTTCAACATTATTTTTTACTTTTTACCTTTTAGTTTATTATATGTACGAGTATGTCTTCGGTTATTTTGTGGTGACCGATATTTAAAATGAGGTCACTCAGCCTACTGTACTATCCTCATCATACACTTTTATTTGGTGTCCATACCGAGAGCCTTGTAAAAAAAGGTAGTCCGCCATTTTGTGTTGGTCGCCATTTTGTGTTGGCCGCCATTTTGTTTCGGCAGCCATTTTGAATTTGGAATGACACCAAATAGAAAATTATATTATATTTATCTTTCCCTTTCATTTGATACCCATGTCGGCGGTCGGTGAGCACAATTGCGAAATTCGACCGCCGTGTTGAAAAGGCCATCTTGATTTTTTTACAAAATGATCAGATTACATTGTCCCTTGAACTGTACATGTGTGCAAAATTTGAAGCTGATCAGTTACCTATATGGAAGTGGGTCAAAATCAATTTTCAAGATTTGTCTACATACATACATCCATACATACATACAGGAAAAGCTAATATATAGTGTAAATAAATAGCCTAAAATATGCCCGCCAAAATACTGAATCTTCCAGTGAAAGTCCCATCCCAATCGGATTAGCCGTTTCCGAGTTTAGCCAGAATAAACAGACAGACAGACATACAGACATACAGACACACAGATAGACAAAAATTTTAAAAATGCGTGATTTCGTTTTAAAATCATATAAATAACCATATGAAATTAAAAAAACACAATTATTTTGAAATCACAGACAGACACTCCAATTGTATTTATATAGATTAAGTTTGGTGATCACTAGTGTCGTTAGAAAAGTGATTCTCCATGCTTACAATTTTCTATATTTCCTCAATAAAGAAAATACCAAACCTCTTTCGCTATGCAATATTCAAAGTACTTCAATACTATATTGAAACTATATGTAATATAAATTCAACGACTATGATCATTATCAAGAACAGATTTGTCATTTTGAATATTTTCTCACTCACAATGAAATTCTTAGCGCATTTTTCTTTTAACAAACAAAAAATTCAATAGATCTATTCGAGTCCTTAAAAGGCTTCTTCCATATAGCCATTGAATGCACCATAGCATCCCTTTAACGAAATTCGAATTCAATCGATTTTTTTTCGCATCTATCGCTTTTATAACAACTCCTCAGTTGAGATGCTTTTATCCTTAGTCTCGTCCTTTTCACAAAAACGTATTTGGCTATATTCCAAAACTATTTTACATAAACGATTTCATTTTCATGGATATAGATTTCTCGTATTTGAATAATATAAATTTAGATTCGCATCGGAATTGGTGTTTTTATTATTATACCAATTTGCAGTTTTACGAAGGATATACCCTTTTTGTAGTCCAGACAATCGTTGTGTATTTATAACAGCCAATTAATAAACTTTGAGGATTTTTTTTGTTGTTTTTCAATTGAATGGAACGTTCGCTTTCGAAAAGACCAATTAAATTAATTAGTTATCAATTTGCTTGAATGGTAGCAACAATATTTCCAGAGTAGAGTTCAAATTGAGTTTTGAAATATTCAAATATGTCCAAATTGCGTTTCAATGAAAATACTTGCACGCGGCATGGCAGTTCGTCGAGCAATAATTCTGCATTTTCAAATGCACAAAGGTTGTACGAAATTAGTGGTTATGCGTGTTTCAATTAGTTCGCATTAATTTCGCTGCAGTTTCAACCGGAATTTAATTTCCCTTTTGGATATCACTCTACTCCATATATAGGCCTATTTCATTCAGGACGTTGCACGCGTACACTTTGTGAACCTGATACTTCCTTTCTGGCACAACAGCTTGCATGCAAATAGGCTGCAAATCAATTGAAAAACCTTTTAAGCATTCCAGGTAATATGTAGCATGTAAATTAGGTGTTAACTCCTGTACACAGTAACCCCATTTTAATGAAGGTGTAATTAATCTGCGTAAACTAAAGCCTTTTGTAATTAACAAAGTTTATTGCACCGCAATTTAGTTACACACCCTTCTAGTGTGCTCACTTCCTGTCCATTGCATGCGCTGCAGCAATTGCCGCGTTTACCTCTTGTGCAAATGCAATTTATCGTTGATTAGTGCAATTCAATTTATATTTTAATTGTATGCAATTAAATACTGCATCAATTTGTTAACTATTAGGAACTTTACCAAAATTATTTTATATTTATGAGAGGGGGGGATTGGTGGTTTATGTGGTTCTATCTAACTAGGGATGAAAACAATTAGTGAATTAACACTGCTGCAGGGATAAAATGTGCGAAACACGTTTTCAAATCTGATTGATATTTAAATATGATACATATGGGAAATTTCGCCTAACCGTTCCGCCCTCGTAAACTGGGGTGTTTCTCGGATACCTATGATACCTACCTTGGGTTTTTTCTGAATGATAAATTTTGGCGAAAAAACGATGAACCTACAGTTTTTGGAGGTGTCGCCATCGAGGGGAAATTGCTACAGCTGGTGGAATATTGAAAAATTGGCTTTTTTTAAATAGACTGAGAGTCAAGCGAATTTTCAAAATTCCATAGCAAACGGGCACATCACCCAATTTGAACGTTTGATAGCTCAAAATGCTCCTTATAAGATGTCAACATAAGCCAAAGCATAAAACTTTTCAAGTGTTGCGGACAGGGGTCACAAGTTATAGGCTCGCATTTATCGATTTTCCACTAATTTTGAAAAATTCCATCTATAAAAAAACATCGTTCGTGAAACTAAGCAGCCATGGGCTTGAAAAGTTCCTCCTTTCATGGTTAAGAAATAGAGTTAAGGTTAGAATGTGTGCTCTTTTGTAAGGAGCAATGAGATCACTTAGAACAGGAAATTTTTGTGCGAACGCAACGCTATTTTTTTCTATAACTGGACAAAAAAACACGGGTTACTCTGGATTAAGCTCAAAGTACGTGAACATGATTCATCTTGATGTAAGGAAACCGGACATATACTATATCGGACGGATCGGGGCGGATGGGCCATAAAGCGAACCGTTAAACTTCCCGGTGGGCCGGATGTTCAGAGTGTGGCTGAACCCAACAGGACCTCCAGGCAGCCCGTACCGATGGAGCACTGATGTAAGTAGTTATATAGTAAGAGATACCCATATTCTCTTTGGTGCTAGATGAGCCCTTATATAACCCATTACAAGAGAAGGCAGATGGTAAGGTGTAATCCAGAATTAGACCCAAACAAGTGAGAATTTCCTGCCCTTTACAGTAATTCTGTAAGCTTACAAGTCCTACTGGGGAAGTAGGTCTAAGTGGTCTACAAACCTATCTTAAATAAAAATTAAATTTTTGGAGGATTTTTGTACATTTTTTTGTATTTTACACTATTAGTCCGGGGATATTAGCATTTTAAGGAGACAAAATGGCTGAAAATTGGTACACAACTTCCTTGTGACTTTTTAAGAAAACAATTTCGGAATCCAAAAAAATAAAACATGGCCGCCGGAGATATCGTGTTTTCAGTGGCGGTTCCTCTTTGGAAGCAAAGGAAGCACTGCTTCCTTTGACCAAATAGGCAACTTCCTAAAAAAATAAATTTAAATATATCATGATTAATCACAAGAAAAATCTTAATATATTTCCTGCTCTGGAAACACTAAAGCCACGGTCATGATATGAGCGGTGAGCGGCAGAGTGACAATATTAAAGTGCCGCTCTCTGCTAATTCGAAATTATATATAAATTTTTCTGGTGCCGCTCTTATCGTGGCCTAGGCCTTACACAACATCCAGCTTATTTGGCCCAGAAAATCAATGTGAAACCTCCAACACATTCACTTTAATTGAACTAACACTCGCGCAAAGGTTTGCGTTGATACAGTACCCTCAGAAGTTGAGCTAACCACAGCTTCTTCGGAACCCAACAGCGGGATAAAACAAGAGAAATTTTCTGTATATACTATATTCTCTTCGTTTTCTGTTAATCTGTTCTGGCTTCGAGCAATATTACATTTTCTCTTAAAATTTTGCTTCGAAATTTTGTTTTTGACTCTTCTTAAAATATGAATTTTCGTTTGTATATTGAGTCAAGAAAAAAGAGATCTAGGACAGGTGAAGTTTCTCTTTATATATTGTTGATTCTAATTGGAAAACAGAGGGTTGTGTTGAATCAAGCTGATAATTTTGTAGCTTCCATTATATCTTTTATGATTCTCTTTAAAGATGATTTAAAGGGATAGAGAATATTTTTATGAATTCTATGAGCACGGCTTGTCTGAGAGTTTTTTTTGCAAGAAGAATGTAATGATTTTAAGCGTGGGTGTAGGGTATGCGAGGTATGCAGGGTGTTATCATTACTACTTTTTTTAGATTTTGAACCAAAATTATGGATTTGTATGAAAAATTAAATGAGATGAAAGTAGTATTTGCAGTTTTTCAGCGGCTTTTTCTTTGGAGGCTTTAATTATCCACAGAATCTGAAAAAAGGCGCAAAACGCCCACTACCAGCGAAAATATTTCGAAAAAAATAACGAAAAAATGCGATTAGATTTTTTTTACTTTTTGGAAGTTTAAACAAATTTTCTTGAAAATATAACTTTGGAACCAAAACACTAAAACTTAGCTAGCAGTTTTTTAAGTTTTTTTTTTTGAGGTTGTGTACAGATAAAAATTTCATATTGTAATCGCTGATAGCCAATATTATAACGAACGCCTCTATTTCTTTTGCTTTTTTCGGACCTACACATGCCGAGATATACGCATCTGTAATTAGAAAGAACGACCAAAATTATAAAATTTTCACAAAATGGTCGATAACTTGGTTGCTAGAGCTAAAAATTACCCATTTCGTATAGTATTCGATGTAACTAACGTGTTCCAAACGAAATTTTTTAGACTGCAAACTATTCCTTATGTTTTGCTTATCTGACTCCAATATATAGTATTTTTCAATTTTTTTAGTACACGGTGGCAGTTCTGTCACTATCACTTTTCGATGGTAGGTTTCTTCAGAAAGTTGTTTCCGGGGGTACCTTGCCATTCCAGGAAAATAGCTGGAAAGACTAAAAAAATGTGTATTTTATTTATTTTATTTATTTATTTGTTTACTTTTCTCAGGAAACGTTACAATAGTTAAGTTACCTGCGAAGTGTATGCTTATCTGCAAGTGATTTGGTATTTTATAATGGTTTTAGAGAGATTTTTTCGGTTATTTCAAATTATTGGCAAACAAATTATATTAAATTTTTAATTCAGTTGACATTGACTTTAGGAACTTTAACTTATTTTGCAAATTACTAGTTTTAATATTAAGCGACATAGTTTAAGTTGAGAAAATAGAGTTTTATATATTTTTTACGTCTTTTAAAATTAACAATATTTTTGAGTTCAGCTGGTAGTTCATTCATCAATTCTGGCAAGGCGTAGCTTGGATGTCTTCTCCCATAGATATTGGTGCAAGTTACACTATCCATCACTCGATACTCACATCAAAACGGTTTGTGTATGATGCGGGTATTACACTAAGCATTCATTTTTCTACCTCTTTTTTGTGTAAAGATTGTGATGCGTTTGTAGTTGTGCAATAAACGCGAATGAGAGGGGGAATTTCTCATAGTTTTCGCAGACCCCCGAGTACGATGTTATATTTGTGTTAGTGTAATGGAGGGTGAGTCTGGCAAATTTTCTGGCTCAAAAGTGAGGAGTCATATGACGCATGAATTGTACTTCCCTGCGACCCCTTGCCTGAAAAACCGGTTTTGTGTATGGGGGTAATAAACGAAATGAATGATAGTGTAACTTGCACCATAGTAAGTTTCTGGCATCTCTAGCAGTCCTCGAGCACGTCTTCTAGTATTCTGGTTATGGCGTATTCTTTGTTGGAAGCGCCGATCATCATAGTAATGTAAAAGTAGTGCCATCTTAGAGATACTGTTAACATCTAGGACCTTTAAATTAGAATGATTAGTATTTATAATTTTTAATAATCGATGCTGAAGATGTAATATCTTATCGATGTGTATTTTCAACGCATTTCCTCATGCTAATATTCCATATCTTACACGGGATTCTGCTAGTGAAAGGTACACTTGCTTCTGCACCTTAAAGCTAGTGTATCTTTTGAGGTTGTAAAAAATAGATAAATAACCCGGCTATAAAAAGGGAAAATAAAATATACTGCGATTTTCGATTTATAACTTGTTTATTAATTCGTAGTTAAACATGAACTGAACTTCGTACATGAAAATTTGTCTAGAAGTGGATATTAGGATAGCGGGATCCTTTTTCCCGCAATACTTGAGGAAATTAGAAGGGGAATAAAAGGGGGGTCGTCTAAATGTGTACGGCATGGTGTTAGTGGTTGAAATTTTCCACAGAGGTACACCATAGCGAAAACGGCACACTTAAGCTGCATACGTATCTTATTAACATGTTCCTGCCATAGGAAGTGTTCATCAATTATAATTCCCAGATACTTCATAGTCTTGACTACTTCAATTGGACCACTTTTCGATGCTGTTGGGCAGCCTTCATTCTGATGATATATGCTGATGGGGGCTTCGGGTTGGTGGGGCATACGCAGAGCCGGCTTTAGGTATTTTGGCGCCCCGGGCGAGATATTTTTATGCGCCCTTAACTTTTTAGACATTTCTTTTCGGTAGATCACCTATATTATAATGCACAAATTATACAATAACCCGAGTAAAAATAAAAGATGGCATAACAACGACCAAACACTGGCCACTTTGGAGTACATAAGGGTTTGGGACGGCCAAACGTAAGGTTTAAATGGCCGAGAACTGAGCTATTCACACGGGCATACGACGGCAAATTTGAACTAAAAAAGAATATGCACCTAATATATTGTTGAATGTGCTTTTTGTGAGAGGCGTATAGAATTTTTTGTTTAAAGGATTTTTTTTGTTGGGTGAGAAGCATATACAACATTTGTTGACGGACTCGTTCTTTGCATATTCTGTCCGATGAGGGTATTCCTTAAACATTTGTACATATATGCCTATGGCATCGAACTTGATTCTATCGGACACGAACAAGCACGAAATAAGCACTTCCCTCCTTTGTGACAGCGGCATGAAATCCATTTTCTCGAATCTGTCCATGGAGGGCGGAAAGGTGCTAAAATCGCGCGGGTCGTGTAGGTTTCTCAGAGCGAAGAGGAGAAATTTCTTCTATACTGTTTTAAACCTTTTTTTTTTTTATATGAAAAAACCAAGCTTAGGTGTAACCCTTTGTACTACCAGTCCACTACTTACCACTACTTACCTGATTGGAGGATGATACAGGTCGCCTGCTGCCATGTTTATACTACATTGTCAACCGCTGCTTCTGAGCTTATAGATGCCAACTTCCTCTCAACCGTGATGACTGCTCGTTCATCTAAGCGCTCACAGAGCTCTTTATCGGAGTCAGCCTTTTCGTTAGATGAAGCCGTTTTGGAAACCTTTATCCATGCCTATCTTAGTCCAAAATGGAGTTTATAATCAACTCTTCCGAGCCACTCTAGGCACTCGTCGTTGAGTAGCAGTACCAGTGCTTTACTATTTCTTTGGGGTTGCCCGGCATTGAGTAAATTTTAGTTGTCCATAGGGATGTCCCGGTTGTGGCGTTGAAGCTACTCAGCAATTTGTCTGGCTCTGCTTCCATTTTTAGGAGCCAGATCCTCGCCCTTGGTATTTTGGTAATATCTCTCCTCTTTCATCCCTCCCTTTTGGTTATATCTCTCCCCCGGAATCAAAAGGGAGCAGCGGCACTTCTGACGACTTTTACCTCATCACGAACTCCATGAATATCCCTGATATTTTGGTCTTGATGTCGGAGAAGGTCCGGGAGTGTGCTGCTACTAGAATTGGCATAGGTTAGTGCCACTAGAAGGTGGTCCTTCACTACTTCGCTCATTGTCCTGTTACCCGTTGAGCCTGATTGTTGGGTTCCTGAAGTAGAAGCATCCCGAACTATTGTTGGTCTTGAGAGCTTTTTCCTTTTTGGTAATTATTTGAAGGCTCTGGGCTATCTTCACGGGAATGAATGAACACATTATTGGATCGCGGCGGCGCCCTAGGACATGGCGCCCTTGGGCGATCGCCCGGGTTCGCCCACCCCTAAAGCCGGTACTGGGCATACGTATGTGCATCAGTTTAGTTTTCACAGCATTTATCACCAGTCCTTGGTCGTGGCACCATCTGAAAACGCTTTCGAATTCGTCTTGCATTATCGAAGCCGCTATGTTAATGCACTTATGCTTAACAATAATTGCCAAGTTATCTGCGTATGCAAAGACTGTAATTCTTTTTAATAATCGCAGAAGTTCGTTTGTGAATAGAATGAAGAGTATCGGTCCCAGCTTTGAACCTTGGGGTACACCATGCAGACTCTGTTTTTCATCGCTTAGTATGTTTTTTTATTTTTACCTTTATCGTCCTTTCTGACAGGTAATTTTCTATCCACTTTGCTAGGATCCTTCTTATTCCAATTCGGTTAAGAATTTCGATGATCTTCATATGACTCAAGGTGTCGAAAGCCTTGCTAAAGTCTAAAAACATGACAAAAACGTGGTGGTTTTTGTTTAGGCCTGCGTTTACCACATTGGCGAGTTCTCCCAAAAGTAGCCCAGTGCTTTTATTTTTCTGGAAACCATATTGGTTTGGTTGTAGGATTCTGTGTGCTTTTGTAAGAAATCTGTTATTCTTCGTACTATAATTTCCTTCAGGCACTTCTCTACTACAGGTAATATTGCGATAGGCCTGAAAAAAGCGAAAAACATGTAGATTTTCAAAGATTCACAGATAGAAAACAAAAAGAGCGACATTCAAGTGTGTCATGTTATTCCATGTTCAAGTACCTACATTTTGTGCTATTATAATAGCCAATTGAAAATTCGGTATCTCAGCTGCGGTCATATTTAGCACAGAATTATTTCCTTTGAACACGCCGAATAAAACTAACTTTCTAGAGCCAAACGTAAACAATCGGAAGTCATTTCATTCCAGCACATCATTTCTCCAGATTCTATGCTCAAAAATCTACAATTTGACTACTTGCACAAATAATTTGGAGCTGAGAGGTCATTTCTGTGGCAATTTTTCTTCAGCTTTTTCTTTTGAGTGGATATTTAGTGATATTCAGTTCAATTTTTTAACCCTTCTAACCTCCACCGCAAAAATACCTAACCTCAAAATTATTGTTCACGTGCGAAAATGATTTCCCTGGACCCAACCTATCGACTGATATCAGTTTCAGGGTTGTCGCGACTCAAAGAAAACATTGATATCTTCCTCCCGACGCGGAACGGTTATAGTCCGGGAGGCAGCGTTGCATTTTGGCGGCTCATTTCTTACCACTTGATTTTTTTGCAATTGATAGTTTAGATAAGACTAATAACAGAAACAACCGTCAGACGCCAGTATCGTGGTGGGGGTGGTCGTGGGAAAATGTGAAAGTGGTAATAAAAAAAAATTCGTCGGCTTATTTCTTACCACTTGAGCATTTGCACAGTTATTGTTTAAATGATATAAAAATTATAAAAAAGTCAGCTGCGTACCTAGTGGGGGATTATACTTCAGTCGCTTGTATAAACCTGTCAAAAAAACACATTTTCTAAAATCATTTCAAATTCAATGAAACTTATACATAAAATTTCTTATATAATTAGAAGAAGAAAAAGCATGATCACCTGTATGCACAATGGGGGTAATCCGTCAGCTGACAGATAATAAGTGCTGATTGGGTTTTTAACGTTAGCATTTTATAATGTACTCAAAAAAGAAACTGACTATCTTCACAACGTTATGCCGGCAGCTATCGACAATTTTTTGTGAATATAATCTGTAAACACATTATTTCAAAAGATTTCTTGCGGCTGGAAAACAGCTTGGCTACAATATGATGGATTAAATCCATTTTGTTGTATTGTGAGCATTGTTTTACTAAGAAAATGACCTAGCTGACTATCTTTCCCCCGTTATGTTCACAGCTGACGGCCAGTTTTTGTTAATATAATCTGTAGACTCATTATTGCAAAAGGTTTCATGCGTCTAGAAAATAGCTTGGCTAAGATATGATGGATTAAATCCATTTTTTTGTATTGTGAGCATGGTTTTACTAAGAAAATGACCTAGCTGACTATCTTTCCCCCGTTATGTTGGCAGCTGACGGCCAGTTTTTGTTAATGTAATCTGTAGACTCATTATTGCAAAAGGTTTCATGCGTCTAGAAAACAGCTTGGCTAAGATATGATGGATTAAATCCATTTTTTTGTATTGTGAGCATGGTTTTACTAAGAAAATTACCTAGCTGACTATCTTTCCCCCGTTATGTTGACAGCTGACGGCCACTTCATTTTTTTAGTAAAACAATGCTCACAATACAACAAAATGGATTTAATCCATCATATTGTAGCCAAGCTGTTTTCCAGCCGCAAGAAATCTTTTGAAATAATGTGTTTACAGATTATATTCACAAAAAATTGTCGATAGCTGCCGGCATAACGTTGTGAAGATAGTCAGTTTCTTTTTTGAATACATTATAAAATGCTAACGTTAAAAACCCAATCAGCACTTATTATCTGTCAGCTGACGGTGTTACCCCCATTGTGCATACAGGTGATCATGCTTTTTCTTCTTCTAATTATATAAGAAATTTTATGTATAAGTTTCATTGAATTTGAAATGATTTTAGAAAATGTGTTTTTTTGACAGGTTTATACAAGCGACTGACGTATAATCCCCCACTAGGTACGCAGCTGACTTTTTTTATAATTTTTATTATCATTTAAACAATAACTGTGCAAATGCTCAAGTGGTAAGAAATAAGCCGACGAATTTTTTTTTATTACCACTTTCACATTTTCCCACGACCACCCCCACCACGATACTGGCGTCTGACGGTTGTTTCTGTTATTAGTCTTATCTAAACTATCAATTGCAAAAAAAATCAAGTGGTAAGAAATGAGCCGCCAAAATGCAACGCTGCCTCCCGGACTATTACGCGAAATTTCCCATATGCCATCTCCCCTAACAACTACATATTTTAATCCAGGGTGGCACAACCTTTTCTTCTCGATTTAAATCACGTCGCCGTTGTTGCTAGCTAGCTAGGGTTGGCTCCATAATTCTTCCCCCTTTGGCAGTTTTCTTATTGAATCAACGCCAAGTAAAACGCAAGTAAAACGCAAACTGTTAGAAAATTTCTTAAGAGCATAATTAATGAGATTTCTAGTTTGGAAAGCTTTTCATTGTTTTGCCGTTTTATCACTTGTTTATCACTTTCTTTTTTTTATCTCACTTTTGCAGATTTAATTAAGGACATTGAAGTTGGCTTTCCCGCAGACTTTGCACTCAGTGAAGCACTTAAGTCGAATTTCCGTTCTACTTCAATTATACAACAAAGAATTTTTTTACAATAATTAAAACGTGTTTTTAGGTAAAACTTTGTAATTTTAAATTTTGTTTTCGTTTAAGAATTTTACTTTAAAGTGAAAAGAAATTTAGGGTTTTTTCAAGTGGTATTTTTCAGTTTGATTTTTAGTTTGCTTCCACTTAGTTGTGTAAATCACTGTGGGCTATGCGGCTTAACTTCAAGTTTGGTTCAAGTTATTTGATTTATGTTAATTGTAAGCTGGAAAACAGTTTATGCAAGAAGCAAAATTAATTTTGTAATAGCAAAATGCGACTTTACGACCAGCAGTGGTTGGTAGCCAACATGATTTTTACTCTGCAGTGGCTTACATTGGCCGAGATTAATTCTACAGTTTCTCAGAGAAGGGTCAAGATTAAGTAATTCAAAACATACTACATAAATTTTTCCCATCTTTGTGACAGCATACGGATTCTGCGTCTGCTCGTCTTTTGAGATGATCCACAAATCAACCCAAAGTGTTGTCTCTCTGTGAGCCCGACCATGCGATGGAGATGGAGATGATAACCTTAATGTTCCAGCTTTACTAAATGAACTGCCCATTTCGAGCATATTGGTGAACTGAACTTTAAAATAACCTCAGTTTGCATACAATTTTCACATATTCACCGAGGATAAAACAGTTTTAGATCACCGGACTGGACCTTTGCATTGCTAACTTCTGGCTAAAAAGCAACAACAATTGCAAGCATAAGCTGAACACAGGGGCGGTGCTTGCATAGGTGCAAATGGTGCACTTGCACCGGGCGCAATTTCAGAAATTAAGTTTTAAAAAAAGTGTAAGACTTCGAAAAAAAAAATTTGAAAAGTGTTCCCGTGCCTTCATTGTCATATATTACAGAAAATTTACTTTCCGTGCCTTTTTCCATTGGCAAGGTGTGGTCAACCCAATTCCATTTAGTTCGCCTGATTTCGTCGTATATTCTTTCTTTCGTATTAGTCGTACTATTATAGATCCCGTATTCGATGAGCAATACCTGGATCGCCTCTGTTCTGAAGTTGTTGTAAGCGCCTTCTATGTCCAGTAAGGCTGTTAAGTGGACTACTTCTTTTTTATGCAAGATTCGACCGTAGAAACTAATACATGCAGTACAGTAACCACCTATTATACTTCCAAATACTAATGCTTGGAGAACGACATAAAGATCTCTATTATCGAGATTCGAGTGTATAGTGCTATAGATTTTCGGAGCTCAGGATTGTGGTGGAAGTGGTTAGGGAAGTGCAGCTAAGACCAAAAAAAACCCCTGAAGCATTCAACAGCCTTACCGGAGGAGTTTTGTGAAGTTAAAGCGTAAACAAACTCAGCACAAAAGCAAGATCGCGAAGCAAATCCTGATTGGAAAAAGACAGGGCGGTGTATGTATGTGAACCGGACGCAACTGAACGGGCTGCAATTTCAGAATAAATGTGGAAAAGATTTCCCGTGATGTCATTTTCATATATTAAAGGAACTCCAAAGAGTATTTGTGTCTTTTTCCATTGTCTTTTACTGAGATCAAAAAAAGAACAGAAATTATGGGGGCACAATATGGCATACTGCACCGGGCGCAAAAAAGTTAAACGCCGGCCCTGGCTGAACATGTACTGGACTTTAGCCGATGAAGGCACTTTTGAACATTATTAATATTAATATTATAAATACCACGGCTTCACAGGCCTCAGATCAATAAAGTTCATTTCAATTGGCATAAGTGACTTCATCGGCTGGCATGCTGAGTTCGTGCTTGAAATTTTTGTTCAATATTTCAACCCTTCATATTAGTTTTTTTCTTTCTTTTATTCTGGAATATAGACAAGTATGCTTTCTCTCGCAGGCACATCACCTCGTTAGACGTGGTTATGTATGCTGTAAACATGCTAAGGGCGACCGCTTTACTCAGCGACTGTCAAAAAAGAATAGAACACACCGCTTTTGTATGAAACTGCACAATCTGCAGACCACTGCGATAACTACCCCACCGAGCTTGGCGACCGAATCAATCCAAGTTCTATTTCGTAGTCGTCGCCTGTAAAAGTTGCATGTGCGCTGTGGCATGGGCTTGCGTTGGTATTCTTATGTGCTCCTTTGTACGTGTGCAGCATACTCGGCTGTGCAAGATGTTTATTCCGGTGTGTGTTTTTTAATTTGTGTCGCCGTCGCTCTTTGTGTATGCTCTCAACAAATTTCGTGGAGCCATTCGCGGTGGCCGAGGAAAATAGTTTCGCCGTCGCCCTTAGCATGTTTACAGCATTAGTCTGTAAGTGGCTAACCACCCTGGCTATCAGTAGGTTATCTGCACCATTATCTTGATCCTTACTTATACTGACTTTTCTTCGGCTACTGATCGGCACAGTTTCTTCTGTTTTGACTAGCGATTTCTAGCCACACTTTACTCTCTCAGATCACTTCATTCGGGTATAACCTGATGTTATCTCGGCGTCGTCTTTCGGCCACTACCATGATATGATCCGCAAACCTGATCACAACTGCTACTTTTAGCAGGCATGGCCTCAACACATCATTATACATTGTGATCCACAAGAGAAGGCCCAGGACAGAACCCTGGGGTACTCCACATATTGTTATACAACCCCTTTGGCCAATTGTCCGATTAATAATGAAGCGACCTACCGCGGAGGTAGTCGATCATTACTTGTACTAGGTATTTTGGTGTAGTCTGATCAACGCCTCAACTATTTTGCTCGATTTCGTGGAGGTGAAATGATTTTTAACATCGAGTGTTATCAGTGGTTCTTTAATATGGAGGATCTTGCCATGCTCACCACCATCCTGATTAAATTAGTCGTTACCCTTGTCTTTCTAAAGCCGAATTGTTTGTCCCGCCAGGCTTCCTACACTTTCGACGCGCTTGGGAGTACTCTGTTACAGATCACCCGTTCAAAAATTTGCCTATGCAACTAAGAACAAATATCGGTTTGTAGGATGATTGCTCCCCTAAATGCTTGTTCGGTTTTGGTAGGAGCATGAGTTGCGGATGTTTCCGTCGCTCTACGAAATTCCTTCTCTCGGGCACTCTGTGCAGACTCCAGCGAACCTGTTAGGTGCAATCATAGCTGCTGGCTTAATCATCGTCTTCGGTATGCGGTCCATACCAGCGCCCATATTAATGGTTACTTTTTTGTGGCTTTCAGAATCTTTTCTCCTTCTCTGGGCTCACCTGCAGGGTGAATGGATATTCAATCGGCGGAAAGCCCTCCCGTTGGCCGTTGATACAACTATTTTATATGTTCCATCCTAGGGACCGATTCTGCTACACATAATCATGACCGGCCGCAATGGAAATTAAAAAAAAACCATCCTGCGCGTGACCACTTGGCTATTCACGCAAACTTGTGTCATCTGCTACCAGGCTGAAAAGGCGATGGGCGGAGCAGGCTAAAAAATGCATTTCGTTCTTGCGGAATGAAGGTCCGAAGCCACCCTGCCCTACCTCTCTTCCTTTGTATATCAACAGAGAATTTGGGGGAACACACAGAGAGCTTTGTGAAATGTGTATCCTTAAACTTCGCCCTTGGATTTATAATAAATCCACCCAGCATCTTGCTGGTGACAAAATTTTGTATGAATCGGAAAATCAGTTTTACAGATATGTAGTTAAGTCTGTGCTCCTATTCTCTTCTTTTTTTTTCCTGGGGGTAAAAAAGCATTCGCTACCGGCATGACTCATGTGCCCTTTACTGGCCGATCCCGCATGACGGTTATGTTTCACGTAAATCCACACATACACACATATGGACACATAAGTGCACATACGCATATATGGGTCTATGAACATGAGAACTAAAAAAGCCCCTCCGACGTGATCCACCCCCCGCGGGACTGGCTAATAAGCATTACATCGCGGGGGTCGTTCAGCTTCATTCAGCTGCTTCTGCTCGCGGCATTTCTGTGCCTTTCTCTATTTCTTACGGCTTCTTCTTGCCTTAGCTTTCTGTGAATGGTCTTTAGGGTTGCTTCCACGTCCCTCCACATTTCCTCAGACCTCATCATATGGTCTAGGATGTTTTCGGGCGTTAGTGGCTCCTCGACCCTTTCTTCTAGTTTCGCCCTTTCCTCGGCGAATCTCGAGCAGGTAAAGAAGACGTGTTCTGCGTCTTCCTCCGTCGCTGGGCATACCGGACACAACGGTGAATCATCGTGCCCGAAGCGGTGGAGGTATTTCCTATAGCCCCCATGTCCGCTCAGGAACTGCGTGAGGTCGTAACTTACTTCCCCACGCTCCCTCGTAGCCCATATTTCCACATTAGGGATAAGTCTGTGGGTCCAACGACCCTTAACAGACTCGTCCCACTTCGCCTGCCATTCCCTTAAGGACTCGCAGCGCGCAATCTGCCGCCGCACCCTTCTTGGCTCCCCTCCACCATATTCTGGATCATAGAGACGCATACCCTCCCTCGCCAGAATATCTACGGGAATCATCCCCGCTATCACGCACGCCGCATCGTCGGACGTGGTCCTGTACGCGCAGGAAGCGCGTAGTGCACTCAACCTATATGCGGCCCTCCATTTTCGACTGTTTGCAGTCCTGCTTAACGCTGCTGCCCACACTGGCGCTGCGTATAGCAGGACTGAGCTGACCACCCTCCCCAAGAGGAGGCGGCGACTCGGTCTAGGGCCCCCAACATTGGGCAGCATTCTTGCGAGTGCTGCACAAATCGCAGACGCTTTGTCTGCCGTGCCCTCCAAGTGCGCTTTGAAGTTTAGCCTCCGGTCAATCATCACTCCCAGGTACCTTAGTGCGGGCTGTGAGTGGATGATCTGTTCCCCTACTTTTATCCTTACGGATACTAGCTTTCGTCGCTTACTGATCAGCACTATTTCCGTTTTGTGCTCAGCAAGCTTCAACCCCGCGCGTTCTAACCACGATTTTATTTCCCAGATCGCTTCGTTTGCGTACAGTTCGATGTCATCTGGATGTTTTCCTACGACAACTACCCCGATGTCATCTGCAAACCCGATCGCCACTGCTTCCTTTGGAAGACGAAGCCCCAACACATCATTGTACATTGCGATCCATAGGAGAGGGCCCAGGACGGAACCTTGCGGGACACCGCATGTTGTCCCGAACACTTTAGGACCATCATCCGAATCGCAATGAAGCGACCTACCCTGAAGGTAGTCTGCCACCACTCGCACTAGGTACTTTGGTGTGCCCAGCTTTATCAACGCCTCAACTATTTTGCTTCACCTCGCTGAGTTGAAAGCATTTTTTACGTCGAGGGTTATCAGTGCGCAGCAGTGATTTTTCTCTATGGCGGCTCTTGCTATGCCCACCACAATATTGACTGCATCAGTCGTCGACCTTGCCTTTCTGAAGCCGAATTGCTTGTCCGACAGGCCACCTACCCTTTCGACGCTAGGGAGAATCCTGTTACAGATCACTCGCTCGAAAAGTTTGCCTATACAACTAAGGAGGCATATCGGTCTGTAGGACGATGGGTCCCCTAGAGGTTTGTTCGGCTTCGGTAGGAGCACGAGCTTCTGCTGTTTCCATCGCTCCGGGAAGATCCCCTCTCTCAGGCACGTTGTGAAGACTTCAGCGAACCTGTCTGGCGCTATTGAAGCTGCTAGCTTCGCCGCTTTATTTGGTATGCCATCCATGCCAGGGGCCTTAAGGCCGAAACACATCCAAGCCCGCTTTGAACACATCCAAACCCAAAGCCAGCTGCAAGAATATCCAACCAATGCGTTTAAATGGGATTGAACACATCAAAATTTGTCTCGCAAATTCAGGCCTTGGCAAAGCTGGCCGCAAGGCTCGCCTCTGTCGGAATTCCGGCAATGCTGGAATTCGAATTCGGCCGAGGCTCTAGTTTTTGCTTTTGACAGTTGAACTTTGAGGTTGTTATTTTGTATGCGAGTTTGTATTGAAAATAATTAAACGAATTAAATACAAAATGTTAGAAAATTTCACTGTAAACAAATAAATAATAATTAAAAAAGTCAACAAATTTTATTTTATTTAAAATGTTTGAAATTTCACCACATTTACATAATAATAATTAAAAAATAACAATGAAAACAGGCCAAATAATTTTATTTTAAATAATTTTTATATTTTACACTTTTTACGAACCACAATGCTCGCTTACAAATTTGACAAATGTGATGAGCCGGCCTGATTGTGTTTTGAGTATTCCGCGGACGGCTCTGGAGCTCGCCTCAAGGAAAGCTTTGAGAGATGAGCTTTAAAGCCAGCCTGGATGTGTTTCGGCCCTTATTGATGGCTACCTTTTTTGCAGCCTCCAGAATCTCATCTGCGGTCACCGCAGGTATCTCTTCTGGGTCCACCTGGAGGGTGGGTAGATCGACCGTGCGTACGTTCTGTGGAAACAGGACATACACAATACTCTGGAGCCGCGCGGGGCAGGTGATCGGCGGAGAGCGTTTGCCCTTGACCGCTGACATAACCATTTTATAGGCTCCACCCCAGGGGTCCGAGTCTGCTTCTCTGCACAACCTTTTGAAGTGCTCGGATTTACTTCTAGCGATGGCCTTGTTCAGCATTTTTCTCGCTTCCTTATATTTCTGAAGGAATTCATCGAAATCCGGACGGTTACGGCTTCTCTGAGTTCTCCTTCTCGCCTTCAGACAGGTCCTTCGGCATTCCTCGATCTCTGCATTCCACCAGAAGTTTGGTGAAAGCCTACGATTGCCGGCGCGCCGTGGCATGGATGCGTCACATGCCCGTTTCACTGATTCTTCTATTTCCTCTGCCCCTTCCCTGGCACCTCCTGCCGACCTCGCATCATGCAGGAACACTTCCTCGAACACCTCTGCGTCGAGTTTCTTAACGGCCCGTCCTCTAGCCGTTCCGTACCTAGGATTCCTCTTTTCTATACGCTGACCAACCTCGAAGATGATGGCTTGGTGGTCGCTGTGCGTGTACACATCGCTCACCCGCCACTGTAGGTCTTTGGCCACTGAATCGCTCACATTAGTGATGTCGATTACAGATGCTCTCCCACCCCTTTGGAAGGTGTTTTCGCCTCCAGTGTTGACTAACACTACGTTAAGTCGCGAGAATACTTCTAGAAGTATGGGCCCTCTTGCATTCGTTAGTCGACTGCCCCATTCGACAGCCCAAGCATTGAAATCACCCGCTAATATTACCGGGTGATGGCGGCTCGCGTCGGCGGCTAACCTTTCCAGCATCGACTCGTAATCGTCTAGTGTCAGGCTTGGCGCCGCATAGCAGCTGTAGACGTGTATTCCGCGTACTTTTGCCCGCGTGAAGCCATTCTCTGGGCTTCTCATGGTATCTTCCATGGCTCGGCTCCCGCACGTCCATATCGCTGACGTGCCGCTGCTATCGTTTATCCAGACCCCGCTGTGCAGGTTTCTATACTGCTCGCAGACGATTGCGACGTCGCTTTTCTCCTCGTAGACTGTCTGTGCCAGCAGATCTTGTGCCGCTTGCTCCTATTCTCTTCTGTCCTTAAAACTAAGCTTACTGTTAGTCATTGCACTATGTCCATGACTACATAACAAACGTACAGTACAAACGGTGAAGCTTAAGCTTAAAAAATATTCTGCAAATTCTCAAAAAGCGATTAATATTGTTTTAATAAAATTTAACTAAAATACTTATAAAAAGAAGTCTTCCTTAAATTTGATTAGAAACACCAAAAATTTGTAACCATATACAAACACCGTAGACATCCGAGGCGGCGCCACATTTGATCATAACTCAATCCAGACCATTATCCGCGATACTTCCTTAAATTGACTCGACTTTAGTATCATTAAGCAAAATCCATTCACCTGATTTTATTATAAAGTAAAATATTAGTACACATTTAATGACTTTCGGCGCCAAGCAACAAATCCCATATTCAATTAATTTCAACCCCAAAAAGCTCATATAATATTCCACCCATATACATATATAGCACATATCCAGTTTTTAACTATCACCATGGTGTGATATACATAAAAGGAAAGCAAATAAAATTGCTCCTGGTGTTCCAATAGAATGTATGGATTAAAGCGTTGAAAATGTTAGGCCCATTACTTGTGTTATTGCCTAAAATCGGTTTTATTGCTCAATTATCCTTTTTTATAGCTTGAACAGAGGTACTCAACAAGCTCACAAGGATTTTTTTGGGTATATGCCAGAAGTTCCATGTTTATGGCGTTTTGATAAAACGCTATAAAATGAAATAAAAAAAAGTTAGAGACGAAAAAAAATTGTGTTGTGCATTTGCAGCTAGGATTCGCGCTTTTTTTATTATTAGTATTATTATTATTTTTATTATAACTTTCTTTTCCTTTCTTTCCTTTTAACACACAATGTCCTTTCAATCATAAACTTTGTGACAGTTGTCTTATATTCTCATTCTGTGTCTCATATTCCTCACTCACATATAAAATATACGTTGACGGAAGCTTAAACTAGAGGAAAAACCAATTTTACTGCTTCGCGTTTTAGAGTCTGTTAGAATCCTTGCTAGAATGTATAAAGGATATTTCAGGGTACAAGGATAATACATTCTCTGTCTGTTTTAACTTATTGCCGGTCATTGTCCCTACATAGTAGCAAAATTTTATCCTTTTGTTGCCCCCCGGAAGATGTTTCACAAGTTTCTTGTATGTCTTGATTCTTTCCCGTTTTTGTATCCTTATCGTTGTTTTTTATTTTTAGTGTTTGGGTTGTATTTTGTTGACAGGATTCTTTTTGCTATAAATTTTCCTCAGAGGTTACTGTGAAATTTTTCTTTTTGAAAACAAAAAAAAAAAAAAATGAGAAGCGATCAAGGATAAAGTTTTATTTTATGGTCGTTGCTATCGTGCAGCTTAAATTGTTTGTTTTCTATTTTATGGGATTTATTTCATATTAACGTTGAGTACCAAATTTTTCTATGGTTATGCTATGCAATTTTTGTTAAATTGGTTTTTGTGGGATATTTGATAATTGAATCGAGGTATTTCAGGTGGAATGGTGATGTTGAAAAAAGAATTCAATCAAAATTCTTCTGCTTTGGCAGTTATATCAACAACTTTTAAGTACCAAAGAATAATATTTCAAAATATGACGTATAAATTGATTGGACAAAAACGTTTTCGAAAGGCACTTAATACTTTATAGAAAATTGATTAAAAATTATGATATTGCATATTTTTCTTTTAATTCTAAAACGGCATCATAGCGTAGAGAGCAAAACATTACCATAACCAGTAAAGGGTTTGTCTCGCTATTTTCACTTTAATCCAATATTCTGAATAACTTTTGAACAGAATACGGTATTATTGAATTCGGCAAAGCAAAGCGTTAACTATTATTTTTTTTTTTTATGTGGCAGTGCTAAACTCAGGAATCACCCTTTGTACTACTACACCTTTTTCAATTGTAATTCACAAAGTATCAAATGTTATTCAGAACACTTATATCAATTGTAATTCAGACTAGTCAGTTGTAATTCAGAAAGTATCAATTGTAATTCAGAAAAATTCAACACTCATCCAATTGCAGCAATCTCTGCAACAGGAATTTTATGTATGGAACGCAGAAGATTATAATTATTTGCTTCACAGTTAGCCTAACCATTCGCTTTAACATCGTTTGCATGAAATGGGTTATCAACTGAAAGACTTTTAGAGATTGCATCAGATAACACAACTTATGGGGCCCATCCACGGGCCAACTAGTTGCCCAAACTGAGTTGTGTTGGCACTGAATCGCAGCGTGTGTGGGGCAGTTGGCAAACTGATTTGACAGTTGGGGTTTCAGTTGGGATAAATCAAAATCTTTTAATTTTATGGGGGCGGGGCTTAGAGTTTGGGCAACTAGTCGCACTGTGTGTGCTGCAGTTTGACAAACTACTTGAATAAATTAGCCTGAATTCGAAGAATATTTTTTTTTGCAAGTTGATATTTTCATTGTTTTGCATTATTTTTAATTTAAATTATGAAAGTCCACATAATATTTAATTATTTTCATAATTTTTTTTTTAGAATTTAGATTATCTATTCAATTGAAGCTGGGAGGGGACCGCCACAGAGGGGACTATTTGACTTAAAATCGCTTTTCTGAGTTCAGGAAGAATCCTGGGGCCAGTTCGTGTATGTCGAAAACGAAAATTTTTTTTCGTCTCGGGTTCGCGTAGGTCGAAAAATTGAAAATTTTCGTCTGAAGCCGACGAAAGGCACTCGAAAGGTCTTGGGTTATCGAGTTTTTGCATTAGGACACGAACAATTATTTTCTTTCGACCTATGCGAACGCTAACATTTTCGTCGACAAAATTTTTCGACTTCAATTTTTTTTCGTACGATTATCGTCGTTCGCCATACACGAACCGGCCCCTGAGTGAATTCCGCTTACCGGTGACCACAGCTTCTAAGAACAACTTGAACTTGCCACTTCTGACGCGTTTTTTTCGGTTTGAAGTTGAAACCGCGACTGCCACGGTGGGGACTATGCATGAATATGCGTTTGCACGTTGAATTTTAGAGCAAGCGAATTTTACAGTTAGGGATTCAAATCGAACGCGCCGAATGGGTTTTCGAATTGTTGCAGGTTCATGAAACATCCCCCGAGCAGAGGGAGCCACAACAGAACATTCGAAAGCATGCAGGCTCAAGCGGCACTGCGGTTCGCAATTTTAACGGAAAATTTCGGACAAAATTCGAATACGTGTAAGTTCTGTATATTGGCGTTCCGGTTTGCGATAAAAGAGAAAAAATCAAAGTTTTAGGCCTCAAAAACCATTCGTGAACGTCCTATCCCGAATCGCACAAGTTGGCCCATTTAATATGCGCAATTAATCTGGATTTTTGTAGTTGGGACATGCCACGGAGGGGACATTTTGCACAGTTTCTGGGGCCTGCCGGGCTTTATGGCTGGCTGGATGGCCGTTTCTTTTGTGGAAAAATGTTGTCGGTATCCACCGAAAGCATTTTTTTTGGGTATTCATTTCCGACTCTAAAACGGTCATCGGCTCCGGACACGCATATGCCTTTTTCCGCGTTTTTGCCCATATATGGTTCGAGAGTGTGGACATTGAAAAACGAAGACGAAGAATTGGTAGGAAGATTCGAAAGGAAAATCCTTCGTTCGATCTACAAAGGAATACAGATTGATGGCGTTTGGAGGAGAAGATACAGCTCAGAGTTGTATGAAATCAGTAAGATTCCAAACGCTGTTACAGTGATCAAAATAAACAGACTACGATGGATTGGTCATGTCCAACAAGGTGGGGAACGGAACCCAACAAAGATAATGCTGGGGAAAGTACCGCCAGGAAAGAGGAGACCAGGGGCCGGTTCGTGTATGTCGAAAACGAAAATTTTTTTTCGTCTCGGGTTTGCGTAAGTCGAAAAAATTGAAAATTTTCGTCTGAAGCCGGCGAAAGGCACTCGAAAGCTTTTGGGTTATCGAGTTTTTGCATTAGGACACGAACAATTTTCTTTCGACCTATGCGAACGCTAAAATTTTCGTCGACAAAATTTTTCGACTTCAATTTCTTTTCGTTCGGCTATCGTCGTTCGCCATACACGAACCGGCCCCAGGACGTCAAAGAAAAGATACATAGATGACGTTGAGGACGACTTTTGGCAGTTGAATATAAGAAACTGAAAAAGTCGGGCCAGGGATCGAGAATCATGGAGGCGAATGCTGGAGGAAGCCAAGGCCAGCAATAGGCTGTGGAGCTCCTGATGATTATGATCATGCATGATGTTGCTTGGACAATATTTATTTTGTAATGAAAGAAATTATTTGGTCAATTTACTGCATCAATGAGATGAATATTGAAATTTTCTGAATTACAATTGATACTTTCTGAATTACAATTGACTAATCTGAATTACAATTGACGCTTTCTGAATTACAATTGGAAAAGGTGTAGTCCGTCATGTCGTTTGTCACGTCATGGTGCAATGTTTAGCAACAAGCTTAGTACCGGGGGGAGGGGGAATAGGTTATGAGGGCTCAAGGGGTGTTGAAGAAGGTGGCGATGAACCCTGCATTTGAACTCTTGGATGTTGTAGGAGCTCGGAAATACTGACTGCGGAAGATTATTCCACAGTCCAGTTGTTCTATTTTCAAATGAATTCATATCTTGTTGAGTGCGTGAAAGGGGGAGTTGCAAGTGGAGCGAATGAGACGAGTGGGCTAATCTGGTGTTGCGGGTATAATATTGCCGTGGAGGCCTTTATCTCGAAGGAACAGTCACTATGATAGTAGCGATAAAATTTTGTCAGTGCTGCTACATTCCTACGGTGGCTCAAGTGGTCGATGGTGTAGCAAACGGTGTCATCATCAATTAATTTAAGGGCCCTTTTTTTTGCACTTTATCTAACCATTCCAAGGTGGTTTTCGAAGCGTCGCCCCAAACGAGGGAGTTGTGTTCGAGAAGAGGCCGAATGTAGGATTTATAAATAACAACACGGGCCGATGGCTGGAGGAGGAACTTGCACCCAATCCCAAGCACTGGAATGCTTGTTTGGCGATTTGAAATATATGGTCATTCCATCGCAAGTCTTTGGCTAATGTCATGCCTAGGATGTGTAGGGAGGGGTCGGGCGTTGGTTCAACTTTACCCACGGGTACGGATATAGAGCTGTTCAACTGTTTCTTTGAAATAAGACAGTAGGTACTTGGTCTTCCTGGGGTGAAATTCGACACGATTCTTGCATCCGAAGTCTAGAATGAGTTTAATGTCGTTATTAATAGAGTTGGACATTAGTTCGCGGTCATCTAGACAGGGTCTGGAACATGTCTGTCTTGTATCAAAGCCGTAGGAGTAACGCAGGGTACTATCGTCAGCGAAGCTGAAAAGTGGGTTGGAGGGGACTGAAAGTAGGTCATTTATAAAAATTAGAAATAGGGCCGGTGATAAAAGGGACCACCGCATTGATTGGGTGGGATGCGGATTTGACACCATCCAATACTACCTTGATTGAACGACCGAAATGGAAACTCTCGATTCACTTCTGCCTAACTCTATCGAAAGCCTTGGAGATATCCAGAGCAACCAGACTAGACTCACCAGATCCATGCAGACTTCGGCTAAGGTGTTCTGTAAGACAAACTAAAAGATCGCTAGTGGATCTTTTGTGTCGGAAGCCATATTGTCTGTTGTTTATGAGTAGGTTGGATTCTAGATATCCCATAAGTTTCTTGTTGATTATCGTCTCCATGGTTTTGGAGAGAATAGAAGTAATTGCTATTGGGCGGTTGTTGGAGGGAAGGCTGGAGTCACCTTTTTTCGGTATGGGCTGAACATGGGCAAGTTTCCAAGAGTCTGGACAGACTTCGGAGAAGATGATAGGGCAAAAAGTTTGCGCAGAGGTTTAGCCAAAGGTTATGCACCCGCTACTATTATACAGGAAGGCGGCGGCGTAGGTTGGCGAAAGAAGTATACAACAGAGACCAATGAATGTCAAAATGCCTGTTTGAAAGCGAGAAGAGAAACTCAGATAACTTGGGTAAATGTCCAGATTTGATGTACAAGGAAGCAAGAAAACCTATCGCTAGAAGTAACTTCGAGCAATTCAATTCAAAGAAGCAGACTCGCACCCCTATGGTGGAACATATAAAATGGTGATATCAGCGGTCAAGAGTAAGCGATTGCCGTCGACATGAGATCTGTTCACCCTGAAAGTGGGCCCAGAGAATGTACCTATGGTAAAGCAGAAGAGATTCTGAAGGCCACAAAAAAAAATAACCGTTAATAAGGCCGCTGGTATGAAGCGCATACAAAACAGCGATAAAGCTTGCAGCTGTGATTGCACCTAACAGATTCGCTGAAGTCTTCACAGCGTGCCTGAGAAAAGGGATTTCCCAGAGCGATGGAAACAGCAGAGACTCGAGCTCTCACCAAAGCCGAACAAGCATTTATGGGAGCAATCATCATATAGACCGATATTTTTTATTGCATAGTCGGCGTTCTGTCCTTGAGGCAGTCCTAGGTTGTGGAGGTGTTAACGCAGTCATAGCCAGTCAGATAACCCACCAGCAGCCTTATGTTCGCTCTGTTTAAAGTGATAGTGCCCTTTAAGGCAAAGGGGCTTATAAGACCTGGGATTGATTCTAATCCACTTCTCTATCAGGGACTTGGAGGTGCACCAAGAGACGCCACAGAAGGGTTCTGGGTCCTGGACCAACATCTCAAATTTCTCGCGAGGCTGTCTGTCATTGCCCTCGATAACCCAATGCCGGGGACTCAGCAGAGCGAGACCTTATTTCTTCTAGTCAGACTCTAGAGTACGTCAAAACACCCAGCAACTATTTTGGAAGATAACTTAGACTTGATGACAGCTTGACGGTCAGAAAAAATTTAAATGTTGGTGCCATACAAACTTTTCTCAAGGTTGAGTCTAGGCAGATCGCAATGGCATGAATTCCAGTCTGGAAAAGAGAAGGCCAATTACCCATTGCAATCGAGATCTTGGAGTTGGGTCCTGCCACACCAGCCCTTGTACGAGGTTCCATCTTTGACCCGTCGCGTCATTTTGAATTGGGGTGTTGCCAATTGTAATCTTTGTATTTCCTTCAAGGGTGACACATTAGCAAATGCTTCTAGGTATCAACGTTATGTTTTGTAGACATGTCTGGTAAATACCTACAATAAGTCGGTTAAAATTAGCAAAAAATTTAATGTTTTATTTTTATTTCGACTTTTAATTTTATTATAAAAATTTTAAAAATTTCAAAGCAAAGTAACAAAAAAAAATATTTTGTATGCCGAAGAAAATAGAGGGGGAAACGGCTAACAAAGACCTCGGAAAGTGGTGGTACCCGATTTGCCACCTCTGCCAAAACCCGAGAGAAGTCACTGCAGACGAACACCTAGCAGACCTGTTAGCAAGTCCTAATCCCACCTCCCCGCGGTGCCCCCTGGGGTACTTCTTCGGAAGGAGCTAACGGGAGACGGGCGAATGGCGAGCTCTCTGCGCCACAAAACAGAGCTTTAAGTCGGTTGGGCTGAGGGTTAGCAACCCGCTCCTATAAAAAATACCATTGCTACGAATTGGCAAACAATGCCTCGGAACCGGATGGACAACACGACGACGACCTTTGCTTTTCGAACAAGGACACGAATCGGATCATGGAATGTGAGAACACTGCTGGCTAAGGGACGGCTGGATGAAGTCCTCAACGAGATGAATCGATATAAAATCAAGATCATGGGACTTAGCGAGACCAGATGGCCCGATGCGGGGGAACATATCTGCCCAAATGGTGAGTCCTTTTTATATTCTGGGAGAAACGAAACTGAAAGCCGTAGGAGTGGCGTTGGTGTAATACTCACCAAAGAAGCCAGGTCCAGCCTCATTAGCTGGTCACCAGTTTCTGAGAGGATTATTACCGTGCGCCTGCGTACCAGACTAAGAAGTACTACGGTAGTCCAATGCTATGCTCCAACTGAAGACGCTGAAGATGACATCAAAGACGAGTTCTATTTGCGGCTGAATGAGGTTTTTCGCTCTATTCCAAGGGGAGACATCATTGTATTAATGGGTGACTTAAACGCACAGATCGGCCGTGACAACACCGGCCTTGAACAAACAATTGGAAATCAAGGTCTAAGCCAAGTTACCAATAACAATGGTGAGCTTTTCGTTGACTTCTGTAGCTCCCACCAACTCATGGTAGGTGGAACTTACTTTTGTCACAAGAAGATACACAAAGAGACCTGGGTATCGCCCGATGGTAGAACGAGAAATCAGATAGATCATGTGGCCGTCAGCCGCAGATGGAGAACTATCCTTGAGGATGTCAGGAGTTTCAGGGGAGCAGACACTGGAAGCGACCACCATTTGGTAGTAGCAACTATTCGCCTTAAAATCGCCGCAATCAGAAACGTACAACGCGATGCTATAAACCGTAGACGGTTCAACGTAGATCTATCGTAAAAAGCGGGAATTTGCTGGAAACCTACAACAAATATTAAACCAGCACAACGTTTCTGACGACACAAATATTGAAGAGCTGTGGAGTAGGACAAAGGGCGCAATATTGACGGCTGCGGAAACGAGCATCGGTTATGTCCAAAGAAACCAGCAACACTGGATCTCGGACACAACCTGGCAAAAAATAGAACGCAGGAGAGCCCTAAAAAATAACGTAAAGTCTACAAGCGATCCCGAAAGACGTTACCAACTGGAACGGGAGTACTCCCAATTACACCGGGAGGTAAAGAGAAGTGTCCGGCGTGATAAAAGGCAGCAGATAAATGAGCTCGCAGAAAAAGCGGAAAACGCGGCAAACACAGGCAACAGTAAGGTGCTGTACCAAATCACTAAACAGCTCTCGGGAACGCACTCTACTAAAAAGCATGCCGTTAAGAGTGCGGATGGAAGGCTGCTGTGCAGCGACGAGGAGCAACTCCAAAGATGGAGAGATTACTTCTTCGCCGCCCTGAATGGTACAGTTACACAGGAACCTCAGGAAAACAGCCACAATGCACAGCCAATTCGAATCACCACCCGGGCCCCATCCAAGACGGAAATAGTAACCGCAATTCATGCGATGGCCAATGGTAAAGCAGCTGGAAAAGATGGCATCCCGGCAGAATTGTTCAAAGCCGACTCAAGCCTCATAGCAGATGCGCTTCAGCCAATCCTAGATATAGCATGGAACACCTGTACCTTTCCGGAGGATTGGACGGAAGGTATCATAGTCAAAATACCAAAAAAGGGGGACCTAACAATATGCGACAACTGGAGAGGCATCTGTTTACTATCTACAGTGGGCAAAATTTTGTCCCATATATTACTATCTAGGATAAGTGAGGCAGTTGACCGAACGCTTAGGAGGCAGCAGGCCGGATTCAGGAAGGGCCGCTCCTGTATTGATCATATTAACACCTTGAGAATAATAGTGGAGCAGTCTACTGAATTCCGATCCCCCCTTTACCTTGCTTTCGTAGACTATGAGAAAGCGTTCGACTCGGTTAATAGGAGCTTCATTTGGCAGGCACTACGGCGACGTGGATTGCCTGATAAAATAATAGAATTGATAAAAGCCCTATATAACAATTCCAAATGCAGAGTTCTCCATAATGGAAAATTATCCGACAGCTTCGAGGTGAGCTCAGGAGTACGACAAGGATGCCTACTCTCGCCTTTCTTCTTCTTCTTTGATCCGTTAGCTGGCGGTCCGAGCGGGACGTCCCCGCAACGGATACGCTGCTGTCGGTGCCGCTGGGTCCCGAACTCTATTCACGATTCGCTTCCATTCTTCTCGGTTTTTGGCGGTGTCTCGAGCCTCGGTAACTGATAATCGTTGATTCTTTAAGTCACCCTCGATATTCTTCAACCAGGTTTTCTTCGGTGCCGATCGCTGTATTCTCCAGTCTGCAGGACGGTCTCGCCAGAGAAGTTTACGTGGCAAGCGGTTATCATCCATTCGGCAAACATGTCCAAACCACCGTAGTCGCCTTTACTATTTCTTATAGTAATAAATGACATCCTTGTCGGCGCTCTAGATAGTAGAACAGGCGGCATACAATGGGGTTTGTTAGACCGCCTTAAGGATCTCGACTACGCAGATGATATCTGTTTGCTGGCCCACAGACACCAGGACCTCAAAAACATGATTAACAATTTGGCAACAGAAAGTAGTCCAGCAGGCTTAAGGCTAAATCCGACTAAAACCAAAGAAATGCGGATAAATGCAAACACCATTGAACGGACAGCGCTGAATAACCGTGACGTGGAACTGGTCGATAAATTCTGCTACCTCGGTAGTATTATTACCGAAAATGGCGGTGCAGAAGAAGATGTCAGTTCCAGAATAAATAAAGCACGAGGCGCATATGCATGCCTGTCCCGCATATGGAGATCAACGGAGATCTCAACTAACACCAAATTGCGGCTGTTCAACTCCAACGTTAAGGCAGTACTTTTGTACGGCTGCGAAACATGGAAAGTCACCCAATTCATCACAGGGCGCCTACAAGTCTTCATCAACAGATGCCTGCGTCGTATCCTAAAAATCCGCTGGCAGGATAGAATTTCAAACGAAGAACTATGGCGCCGTGCCGGCCAAGAAAGGATAGACGACCAGATCAGACGAAGGAAATGAAATTGGGTTGGCCACACCTTGCCAAACAGGCCCTCGACTGGAATCCGCAAGGATCCCGTCGAGTCGGAAGACCTAGAACAACGTGGAGGAGAACCCTACTAGCAGAAGCCGCAACAACTGGGAGATCCTGGTCGGAGCTGAGAGCTGTCGCGCAAAACAGAGTCCGCTGGAGGGCAACTGTTTCCGCCCTATGTCCCATGAGGGATTAAAGGAGCGCAATGATGATGATGATGATGAAGAAAATAGAGCAAAATATCTCAATATCGAAAAAGGATATTAATAGCCGTTCGGGCGGGCAAACCAAATCAAACACGCTATTAAGAAAAAAAAAACATCACCAACAACAAAAAGTATCAAAATGTTCCCATAACCCACAGAGTCCTTCTTAAAAATAGATCAAAAAAACCTTCCCTCAGGGTGATTTCTTTATTTTTTTTTTTGTGAAGGACTTAAAACAACCCACAGAATATACAAACAAATTTCTGTGAAGAAAAAAAAAGTTAATTAATTGAAAGAAATTCCTTTAAAAAATTTGTTCAAGTGACGTGAATGCCTTTTTATTTTAATCCTGTGGCTTCATTAGCAGATTTTTGGTTTTTGAAGAGTTTCACGCATATCAACAGTCGAAGAATGTTTTCGGAGTTGGAGAAAATTGAAGATTTAAATTTGTGTTTTGTTTTTTTAACTTTAACTAAAATTGCTACAAAAAATGTAATTATGAAAAAAAAAAATATTTAATTGAATCTCTCGGTAGATAGCGTGTTTTTGATTAATGCGAAGTCTTGATTAAATCCAACAAGCGATAACGTAAGATCTTACGTCTTTGAAACGTTTCTTAATGAAAACTTATTAAAGATAAAGTAATGCGAAAAAGTTTGCTTTTGACGTGTTTTGATAATTAGTTCAGAAGATTCTACTAATGATGACTATGAGATAAAAGAAATGATGCCTTCTGAAGATGATTTCCTTTCTTTTATTTTCCCTGATAGAATCGCAAAAAACAAAAGGGTTCTATTTGTTTTCTTGGCCTTCATTGATTTTATCATTCACTTTTCTGGTTCTATTATGAATCTTTTGAATTGTGTTTAGCTGTTGAGCTTTAAAAGAGTTGGGAATAAGAAGGAGACTTTTATTCATAATTGAAATGAATATTCGCACATTTAATTTTTTTTTGGATTGTCTCAAAGGGAAGGGTTCTTATAAAATATTGTTTACTAATGGTGAACTTGAGGGGAAAATTGAACAGTCACCGCCTCGTAGTGCGTCCTGAATAACCAACTAACGACTGTAGTAGGGACCACACCATTTAAAGCCTACGAGTCAAGATGTAAAGAGGTAAAGACATAAAGTTATCATGTCGAGGGATGCATAGAAGTGAGTAGTTTTTGCACTGTTGTTTAACGATTTCCTCTGTTCATCCTTGTGCTCCAGTTGTATAATTTCTTATCCTGATATGGAGGGTCCGTCGAAATGGATCTACCTTTTCTTACCATACTCGAGAGACTTATATGAAAAGCCGTTACCACGTTACTTTCATCCATCGAAACCGTCTATTAGGGCACTCAACAGTTTGGTCTCGAGTAAAAATAAATTATGGCCTTACAACGGGCGTGATTGTTATAGCCCTCGGCCATATGGAGGGCATCAGAAGGCCCGTTGCAGGACAGTGCGGGCATGCAGGCAACAACTGACGGTGAAATGACGGCCTTGCAGTACCAATAACTGCCATACGAGGGTCGTACGGCGGCTGTATGGTTTCTATTAAGGGCATACGACGGTGGTACGGGGCCCGTGTGGTTGCTATTAAGGGCATACGACGGTGGTACATTGGCAGCGACGTGGATATTCGCTCTACTATAAGAAAATATCGTAGTCCGAATAAAAAAAGGCCTTTCAACGGGCGAACGCTTAAAGTGCTTAAACATAGTCCTCGGCCACAAGGTCATTGGAAGGCTCGTTGCAGGACAGTACGGCCGTAAACACACACACACACATAGCGACGGGTATACGTTTGAATATAATGCGATTAAAAAAAATTCTTTCTATCTATGTAGAGATACAAAACTCACCGCGTATTTATTGAGAAAAACATCATCAACACACTATTTTTTTTTCTTCTAGCGATTTAATAACAAAATTTTCCACTAAAATATAAATCAACACGCACTACACACTTCCCTTACAACAAACCGACTGGGGCCACTAGCGAGCTCTTATCGATAATCTTGTAGGATAAATCGAAAGGGCCTTTCATTGAACATAACGAAAATGTTCAAGTTCCCATAAAACAAATTCAACAATACATTTGGGGCATATTTTTTTTGGCCCAAATTTGCCCGTGGAATGCCCGCTTGTACAGCTTGGTTCTTGGCCTTTTAAATCGTTTGGTAAAGTTTGGCGTCGAAAGGCCTAATGTGCCCCCATTAAAAATGGGTAAAAATCCTACGGCCGTCATTCCCCCTGAAAAGGCCAAGCAGCCGTGATTCGCCCGTCATAAGCCCATTTTTTATTTTTACTCGGGGTGAAGGGGGATCTTGCCGATGGAGCCTGGATGAAACACACTGAACTCTGGAGGTCATTGCTTGTATTGCCCAGCTTCCTTACTGTGCTGTCTCTTGATGGCTAAGGAATAACTCGGGCGCAGTAAAAAGGATGTCGGAACACTTTTAGCTTGATGTTGCTTCTGCCTTGAAGAGAATGAGCCTGCCCTTCATACAGGGTGTTCCGTTACTCATGGTACAAACGAAAATGGCAGATAGTACATAAAAAATTATCGCAAAAAAAGTAAAAGGGGGGGTGGGTACCTCTTTTCGTTTTCGAGATATGGCGTTTAGAAGTTTTTTTGGTAGAGGTTTACATATTACCCTGTATTTTTGTCACCTTATTAGATATTTTAATGAATAAGACATCAATCTACGCAGAATACTCCCACCTATCTAAATCTGTAAAAGTCGAGGATTTAAAATACCAAAGTCCAGAAGTATGAGTCGTCAAAGACAAAATTTTGTTCTTTTTACTAAAATATCCACATCAACCACCTTTTTCTCCAAAATATACGTAATTAACCAATATAGGGAGTATTCTGCGTAGATTGATGTCTTATTCATTAAAATATCTAATAAGGTGACAAAAATACAGGGTAATATGTACACCTCTACCAAAAAAAACTTCTAAACGCCATATCTCGAAAACGAAAAGAGGTACCCCCCCCCTCCTTTTACTTTTTTTTTGCGATAATTTTTTATGTACTATCTGCCATTTTTGTTTGTACCATGAGTAACGGAACACCCTGTATAGTCAAGTCTAAGATACAAGCCATTAAACAAACTACTGAACCTTTTCAAGCGATCTCGCCGACTAGTACGAGGTATAGGGGTTAGTACAACAGACCAAGTGAATGGCCGCCGAACTTTAGGACTATTTTTTTATACGAGGGATTGAAGAGAATCTTACATCGCTCCAGCACCAGGGAATGTGTGCGACGGCCTGCCTAAGGTCAGGCTAAGGTGGTTACATTTGGTGACACTGCTGGGGATGTGCACCCACACAGTAGTGTCAGATTCCTACTGACTTAACTCACCCACCCGTTTTGAGTGCAGTAAAACACGGCCGTTGAGAGTTCTTTCATTCTTCTCTGTACTACCTTTCCAAATAGAACTTGCTGCTTGACATTATTCTCTAGATGGAATAGTCGATAGTGCAGAGGTTCTTCATCTCTGAGCTCTGTGGCTCTCAATAAAAGAAATCGATACTGAATCGCGTACCTCATTCCGTGGCTAGTTAAAGATTACGCTCTAGTTATAAATATGTCAATTAATTTATTTTGGACATGTTTAATTCAATATGATGCTTGTGAGACTATATTAAATTGGCTCAGGAATCACCCTTTGTACCACTAGTCCGTATGAATCATGTATCGCATGTTCCAAAAAACATACGGAACGAGCAAAAACAAAGAACAATTAAACAGAAAATTGTTTTTTTCTTTACTTTTAGTTTTTTTTGCTTGCTTTTTTACCATTTTCCTAATATATCTATGTTTTCTCAAATGAACCTCCATTCCTTAACGACAATATTCTTCAGAGCTTAATGGGTCAGCCAGAGAACTGAAACTAATGATCTCTGAAAATATAAAGAAAGTATTTCTACAATCGCTATCACAGACTAAAAAAAGACAATTAGCCACTATGAAAAATTACCAAAAAACTTTAAATACGATAACAGACAGAACCACATCTTAAAACTGCATTCGGTGAATGGGCCCGGAGGTGTAGTGAAAAGTACAAGTTGTGCAAACGATGTGAAAAAAGAACTGCCCTTTTTACCTAGGATTTGTACAAAGTGTTTATCTCAAAAGAATCCTCCATGTAGAAATTTGAAACAGGTGTGGAGAAATTAATCAATACTGACGAACAATTATCTTCACCCATGAAACCAGTAACAACAAAAGAAAGTGAGAGAATAATATGTAGTCTAGAAGATAAGAAAGCGCCACCTAATAACCGGAGGAGTTTTAAAAAACTTTCCAAGAAAAACATTAGTCTTATTAACTATGAGAAACTATGCCAATGTCAGGTATCACTATTATCCCAAATTATAGAAAACGTAACAAATATGTATGACAGCAAAGCCAAGAAAATAGAAAATACCCACGGATGTGAGCTTATATTGACCAAACAGTCTTTTTCCAACCATCTTAAAAGTATTTGAAAAAATATTTCCCGGCTGCCAAGAAGTCTTCCCCAACAGGGGCTCAGAGCCGTTAGTAGATGCAGCAGTTCCGTGGGAGGAAACCTGCCAAGCTGGCGCACTGGAAAAGCCGCACAGTACAAGTCGTAAGCCATGAACAACATAATGCTAATTATGCTCCAAAAGACGCCTGACACGATTGGCCCATGGCTGGTCTCAATCTGCAATTACTGCCTACACTACAGTCACGTGCCCTGCTCCCGGAGGAGGGTCAAAGTGATTTTCATTCCGAAGATCGGCAGACGTGGGTACGAAGCAGCTAGGAGACTACATCACTGATATTATAGAGATGGCACTTGGAAAGGTTAGCGCTTGATCTACTGTATATGTCGACCTGAAAAAACAGTACTAATGTTTTCACTACCAGGACTAAAATACCCTCCTTTATTTCACCTTTACTTAACGTTCGAGTGCTGAGCCGTCAGTACTTGGGTCTTATTCTGGACTCAAATCTGGATTGAAGGTTGAATACCGAAAAATGGGCCTAGAAGGCCAGCAAAGCTTTCTATGCTTGTAAGTAGACTTTCGGCAAGAGAATGCGTTTGGATATCCACTGCAGTGATTAGACCAGTGCTGACATATGGCTTCGCCTTATGGTGGCCCGCTTTGCTAAAAAATATAACAGATCCAGACTGGGTAAGTTGCAAAGAATGGCTTGCCTTGGAATAATCGGCGCCACCTTCTATTTTACATCAAACTGTAGTAGGGCCTATCGACTACATTGTCAATTTCGGCAGAGATCTCAATATTCGGATCCCTACTAGAGAGGAATGGGAAGGTTTCTAACCCGACAATGACCATGACGTTGTCTTGCACACAGACGGACCCGAGTAAAAATTAAATATGGCCTTACAACGGGCGAACACCAAATATTATTGAAGCATAGTCCTCGGCCATGTGAAGATCATCAGAAGCCCAGCCTGAAATGAAGCAATTCAAAAAGGGTACTGAATCGATTCAATAGAGTAATGCTTCTCTTGCTGTGCATTTATTTTTTAACATTGAATATCCTAGCGGGGAAGTGATTCAATTAAGTTTATTTGTAAGGATTCGAAAGTGATTAATAGGAATGGAGAAGTAATAGTCTAAGCTCCCATGACAAAAAAGGTACCACATCGAACACCTCAAAAGTATAAAGTGAGAGTGGCTGAAAAACATGTAAAAAACATGTAACGCCCGCCAGACTAGTAAAAATATGTTAATTGTTATTTTTTATGAATTTTTGAATTTAGCTAAAAAATAATGATTGTTTTTTCCATAACACCTGCTTGAAATTTATACAATTTGTAGTAAATAATGAACCATTTTTGAAAAAAGTTGTCTGGCTGACAATTTTAGTTAATTAACTTCTGACAGACCTTATCTTAAAGACTGTTTTTCTTAATAAAAATGCACTTCATAACACCTCTTTGATTTTTAGTTTTAAATAAAGTTTAAGATCTCTGCTATCTATTACAAAGGACCATTCATTGTACATAACGAAAATGTCAAGTCCCCATAAAACAAATTCAACAATACATTTGGATTGATTCTTTTTTGGCTCAAATGTTCCGCGAAATGCCCGTGTGTACAGCTTAGCTAAATCTTTTGGTCAAGTTTGGCCGTCGTCGTGAGGCAGTATGTGCTCCCATTATAAAAATGGTATAAAATTCTACGGCCATGAAATCACCCTTAACAAGCCAAGTGGCCGGTGTTCGCCCGCTGTATGGCCATTTTTTTATTTTTACTCGGGCATCCAAATAAGAGTCGTGTGTAAGGACTAGAGTTGTGCCCCCCTCGTTTAATCTCCAAAAATGCTACCGCCTGCCTTAACTCGCCAGCGTTTTCCACACAAAGCTATTGGCAATCTTTCAAGCTTGCCTAGCAATACAGTCACACCCAAGGCCGGAAGCCAGGGTAATCATGTTTTCAGATAACCAAATAGAAATCAAGGCATTAGACTCGGGCCCTTCGATTTCCAAACTGGTCGAAAACTGTCAAAAGGAACTCTTGATAGATAACACCCATTGTGGTAGCTGCGGAGAGGAATAGGCCTCTGAGACAACATCTCTGCGGATGTCAAGCTTTAGTCAATATCAAATGAGTGCAGCTATGAAAAAGCTTCAGCTTCTGGATTGGATGGGACCGTCGCTCCTACCACTTTCCAAACTTGACCAGATCGCCGACCAACAGTTCCAACATTTAGAAAAACCTCATTATTTATGGACTCCAATGTCCATCCAATGGCGCTAGAGCCCAAATCGAGCCTTGGCCTCCTCTAGGGCATTTCTCTAAGTTTGACGGTCCCTTGCAGCATGTCTCCAGTTCAGGATGTTGAGCATTGACTCTGCGTCAGCCGTCACCGCCACCGGGTCTGTCCATCTCCTCCTGGGTCTACCTACTGGCCTACTTCCCGAAATTTCTGATGCCATAAGCTGTTTTGGGATACGATTGTCCTCCATCCTGATTACGTGGCCGGCTAGTCGCAGTCTGTTGATTTTTATTAAAGTTGAGAGTTGTGGGTCGTCAAAAATTTCATACAACTCGTTGTTGTATCTTCTTCGCCATATTCCATCCTCTCTGGTTGGGCCTATTAGGCATCTGAGAATTTTTCTCTCAAACCTGTTTACTCGTTCCGCTATGTCCTAGGACCTAGGTCATAGTCCAAGTCTTGCTGCCACAGCACAGTACTGGTCGTATTACTGTTTTGTAGAGTGAGAGTTTCGTTTTCCTGTGTACAAATCTTGAGTGCAGGATTTGTTTTTGGGCATAAAAGGCTCTATTAGCCAGTAGTATTCGTCTGGTTATTTCTTCTTTTTCTTCGTTTCTTTTTGTGATAGTAGACCCAAGGTAGACTGATTTATCGACTACTTCTAGGTTATGTTCGTCGATGGTTATATTTCTTCCCATTCTAAATCTTCCTGCTCTGGATTGTTGCATCACCTTCGTTTTTTCTTCGTTTATCTTCAGGCCTAAGTCCTTTGCCGCCTCTTTTAATACGACATAGACTTCTTTTGCTGCCAAAAAGGACCTTCCCACGATGTTTACGTCATGCGCATATCCTAGTAATTGTACCGACTGGGTAGCTATTCTCTGAACTGACGTTTTCCTTACCACCCATTCTAGGGCCAGGTTGAAAAGCATGGGGGCCAGTCCATCTCCTTGTCTTAGCCCTTGACGTACTTCGAACTCCTCTGTTATAACATTTTGGATCCTTACTTTCGCCAGTGAGCTATTTGTGGCGCATTTGATCAGTTGTACCAACTTTGAGGGAACTCCCCAATGCATCAATAATAGCTTGCTAAAGATCTACGTTATATCAACTGCATTAACAATTTCAACGGTGTTTTTCTTTGTAATTGAAGGTTCGACATGTTTTTAAAACCTAAATGTAATTACAAAGCAGTCACGTTATTTGTGCCCAGTAATTATATTACTCATATGGCGCTCAAGTAATTACCTTGGTGGTGAAATTTTGTATAAATTTACAAAGTTAAAACGCAAAAATTAAAAAATCAAAGGGTTAATTTCACTACCTGCCAGTTTTTCATCAACCGCATTGCAGCAGTTACCTACGGGTTACAGAATTGTCCAAATATTCATAAAAATTAAAAAAAAAAAAATCTCGCATTTTCAGATATTTTTTACCAAATGAAAAATTACACTTAATCGATTTCGTTGGGGCTCAATGGGGTGAATATAACCTCATTACATTTTACACGCATTCAAATGTGTGTTGACTGCAAATTTAATCCAGTGAGTGCGTTTTTCCTACCCAATTAGCAGGTGGTAGCGATTAAGTGAAAAATCATTGTAAAAATTGACAAAATAGAGAGAGAGAGAGAAAAAAAGAAATAAGGTAAGTAATTTTTGGCCGTGTATTGTCAGAGGAGACAGCATCCAAAACACCGAAAAACATTTTCACAATTTCTTGGTGCGTGTAAAGCATAAAACACTTTCCGCATGGATCCCCCCAAAGGGATTCCCGTTTATGGTTGTTTGGAAAATGTGCCAACTCACGTCTTCTGCTATAAGATACAAATCAAAGCTTCTTAACGAGGTAATTTGAACCTTTTTTCCTGTACAGTGCCTGCTAACACAATCGTTCCACAACCACCTTGGCATCCACCTTCCACAGGAGCAGCAACAACAACAACAATGGAAAAACGATAGGAAAGCAGTCGTGCGTTTTTAATGTTTTTCTTTTCCTGTTGTTGCTGATGCACAGATAATTCAAATTGAATTTTCCACATCTTTCAACATATTATCCACCTGCTTTTTTCTATCTTCTCTTTATCGACTCTCTTAAGGGTTTCTAACCAGGATAACTTTTCTTTCTTGCTTTCTTTCTTTCAATTTTATTCTTGGAGGGAAATAATTTTGCTCCTTATTTTTTTTGTTGTTGTTCGTTGGCTCGTCCACACACGGGTTTTACTTACCTTATGACAGCATGAAAAGTTCCCCAAAAAACTCAACATCATTCTTTAAAACGTGAAACTGTGTGGAACTTTTCTTCTTTTTTTTTCGTATACGTAGGCATACATTGAACTTGAGTCCTTTTTTGTGTGAAAATTGTTGTTGTTGGTGAAATTTTTGAAAAAGTTTTTAAGAGGCTCATGTTTTGAAGGAGAAGCGTAAAAATTTTTTTGTCTAACAATAAATTACGGACAGCGACAACCAAATTGATGGCACTCAAGAGACATTTTGCAAACTTTTAGTATTTTCTGTCAATATTAAATTGAGTTAAAGATTTGAGGGACTTTCGGTGAAAAGGACATCGCTTGTTTCTAACGAGTTTTGGGATAAATTTATGAATTTATTATATATCTCCATTTTTTGCCGAACATTGATAAAATTTATTTTTTTTGAATGAAAGTTTTATAGCAAATCTCAATATCCTCAAAAAATGTATTATACTTTTAGCGGGGCCGTCTTTCATTGCTTGAAGGCCCTGGGCCTACTTTGATTGGAGGCCCACTTAAGGAGACGTAATATCTTGAAATTTTTTAAAAAGCACTCTAACATTGATCATTATGATTTTTCTTTAAAATAAGTACTATCTGAAGTTTCACTTTTTGTACATCTTGAATTTTTTCTCCTTTCACTTATTCTAAATGGTAAGTTTTTTTTACATTCAAAATGGCAGCCAAGATGGCGGACGAAAATTCATTTCATGTAAAAAGGTTCATTTTTTTGAAAATCCGACCGCAGATTCGTAATCAGCGGGCAAAAAAAACCCTTTATACAAGTTTTGGTGAAAATTGATGACGTTTCGAAAAAAATCTAGGTCAAAGGGTTCAATAAATATCGTAAAAAATTAATGATTATAAACAACTACTCATAACTTTCGAAATCCTTAAGATCCCAACGAGATTTTTGATCGAGATGTTAGAGTGACTTCTCCCGAACATTTTGACACCAAAAACGTCCATTTTCGTGATGGGGTATTTGAGAAATTGAGTTTTTTACTATTTTTTGACCTTTTGACATTGAATTCGAAAATATGTTTATGTTTTTCAGCATTTAATTTTTATTGTCAATAGATTGTTGAAAAAATTAAAACAAAAATTTATTTGTAGTCTTAAATAGTTGCCCAATAGCTCCCTGAAAATTTTCAGCCAAAACGGAGGGGATCGAAAAATTTTGTCCGATTTGACATGGAATGTCCCAAATGTTTTTGCGTTCCATTTCAGCGAAAATCTTAAAATTTATTTTAAGAATTTTTCTCGAAGAAACTATATATTTTGGATGAAGTGTACCCCCCCCCCCCTTTTCAACATTACATTTGTTACTAAATAAGAATTTTTTTAAAAACACTTTCAAACAAATCGCTAAAATAATTGTAGTATGATAATGATCTTGGGCTTTTTAGATCAGGAATTTTCCCAACTATATATTTGGATCAAACCCTACCCCCACCATTATTAACAATTTTATTTTGTACTAAATTATTATTTTTTTAATAACACTTTCAAACAAATCGCTATAACTTCTACAATAATTGTAGTACGATACTGATCTTGGGCTTATTGGATCGGGAATTTTTCCAGCACTACTGTATATATCAGAGGTTTACTTTCATTATAGCGGAAAGAATTTGATGTTCTGTTGCAAAAATGAGAAAAATTGGCACTTATCCAAATAAGACCCATTTTCTATGACTTTTTCTTCAAAAACTATGTTTTGACAGTAAAGTAACATTTTTTAAAAAAATATATAAAAATCTTAACGATTTTCTACTAGTAGTCAGGGGGTTAGCAGGAGGCCCTGGGCCCGGGCCCGGTGTGCCCTGCCTTAAAGACGGCGCTGACTTTTAGTGCAGTTTCCCTCTTTGAAATGGAAAAATGAGTAGTTGGCTTTTCTTAACTAAATATTTAGAATTCTTGGTCCGCCAGACATATTAACTCTATCATTTCTCTTCCTCTGCCACGCGTCTTTTCTCCTCTCTTCTTTCTGATAGATTTCAATGTGTTCGTCACAATGGCAGAAAATCCTCTCTTTTGCCGGTGCGTCTAGGTGTGCCTCAGACCGCGTTTATGTGCAGGACCGAACCGGTCCAAAGTACCAAAAAAGGTAAAAAAAAAACCCCCGCATAAACGAGGACAGGACCGAACCATTTTCGGTCTTTTGGGTCTTGATTTTCAGGTGGACCATAGCGGACCGAACCATTTCGGTACCGACACATAAACTGTTTAGGACCAAAACATAACCTTATTTATTCCAATAAAATAAAAAAAGGGTCGAAATAAGTTTAAAATAAGTGAAATTTAATATTATTATTGAAATAGGTGAATATTGGGCATATGAAAAAGTGATAATAACACTTCCTGACGTGTGTACTGAGCATAATATAACGGCGCTAAAGGATGGGGAAATTGCGTAGCAACGGAATTTTCAATAAAATTGGTTTAGAGTAATGTTAGTTCGCAAAATTAATTCACTCATTGTTCAAATAAATAATGTTTTTAGAAAATTTCTAAAATGTTTCACTTTGACTTCATTGTCACAGCTCAGTGAGGTTATATTCGAATGCGCACATAAACTCAAGACCGGATCGGTTCAATAGACCGGTTCGGTCCTGCACATAAACGCGCTGTCAAGGCTCGATACTGGGTCCTCTTCTTTTTTTTCCTGTACATCAACGATCTTCCTTCTGTCATTGACGGCTGTTCTTTTCATATGTATGCTGATGATCTTCAGCTGTACAATTCATTTCCTTCTAGTGAAATTGTTCCCTGTACTGCCGATATGAATAATATTTTATCTCGAATCAGTGAATGGACCTCTAATAATTTCCTCAAACTTAATCCAATTAAATCCCAAACACTGCTTATAAGCCATCGTCCTATATCCTCTGAATATACTCCTAATATATTAGTAGGTGATGTTCCTATTCCTGTCGTTGATTGTGTCAAGAGCCTGGAATTTTATTAACTGTAAGCTTTCCTGTTGTAATCATGTTTCCTTCATGCTGTCTAAGATATATGGTACCTTGCGAAAACTGTGGCTGTTCGCGGATCTGCTATCACCTTCTATCTGTGCCAAGCTTGTGAAATCTCTTATTCTGCCGCATTTTCTCTATGGCGCCCTTGTTTATATGTCTCTTGATTCGTTCTGTCAGCATCGACACAGGGTCGCATTCAATGATTGTCTGAGATTTGTTTTTCACCTCCGTAGATCTGATCATGTGTCGGACGTGCAAAATTCACTACTGGGATGTGGGATCTTTCATTCTCTCAATGTCATGGTACTTATTCTTCTACATAATTTTTTTTATTCTAAACGTCCTTGCTACCTCTCTGACTTCCTTATCCCCATGCAGTCCTTGAGATCATTCAAGCTGCTTATTCCTTTTCATCGTTCCTTGGTTGGTAGTCGTTCCTTCTTTGTGCATGCGATTAGACTTTGGAATAGACTTCCTCTATCCATACAAAAAATCAGCACAGCCACGATGTTCAAAAAGCAGGCATCTATTTTTTGTAGCTTCTCTTCCAGCTTCACAGTAGTACTACTACTCTACTGTCCTTACCTATTTCTTTCGTATTTTCTCACTTCTCTCTTACATCTTTCATATTCTTCGCTCCTTTATCTTAAGCTAGTTGTAAGAATTTAGGATTATTTACCATTTGTAGTGTACTCTAAAACATTGTAATCTTGTGCACTCTGCCAAATAAATAACAATAAATCAATAAATAATTAAATCAAATCTACCGCATCACAGTGTTTCGCCTAGGACAAGCTGGGTGGGCCAAAGTCAATGTCTGATTTGAAGAAATGTGTAATTAGTGCAGTAAAAAAAGCACTTTAATTTGCACAGTCTGGTAACAGCAAGATGATGATTTTATCCTGTTTGCGGTATCACCAGGAGTATATTCATAAGTTTTGAACCTCGCGAGCCTTGTGCTACTTTTGTTATAAACAATTAAAGTTTTTCGAGCTTAAAATGTGAATAACTCCGGTTCATTTAATAGGATCGAAGCAAACTAAAAACCAGTGTCTGTAATGAAATTAAAATAAATTGTTTTTAGTTTCAAGTCTCTGAATTTCGTACATAACCTACAAATCTGAAAAAACGAAGAAGGAAAAACAAATTTTTTTTTCATTTTAGAACACTAGACCAATTTGCATCAAACTCTCAGAAAATATACTTTTTGATGTTATAAAAAGACCCTGAAAAATTGGTGTCAAAATACTGAACCCATTGGCCAAAAATGCATTTGTTATTTAAAATTTGAAATCATTCATCTTTTCATCATTACGCTCCTTTAATCTTTCATGGGACATAGGGCGGAAACAGTTGCCCTCCAGCTTCCAAATTTGAAATGGCCGCCATTTTATGCCATTGAGTCCAAAATGACATTTTGTTTTCTCAATTTTATTACAAAGACACTGATTTTTAGTTGGCTTTCGATCCGATTAATAGAACCGGAGCTATTCACACAGAATGTTTTTGTTCATTCCCCATGCAACCTAATCTGTGAAACCTATGCAGAAAAAATGGTTTAACTCATTAAAATCCGGAAACAAAGAATCACTAATCATTGAACAATAGTGAAAAATTCATTGAAAATATCAGAAGCTCCAGCATAATTTTGAAAAAAATATGGACTAATAACGTCACTTGATTGTAATCTGAACTACAGTCATTTTTTTGCTATTATTAACTTCCCAGTATGAAGTTATTGTAATCGGTCCGAAAATCGAAATCGAATTTTCAACGTAATTTCATGTTTCAAGGCCCCAATACCAACTTTAAGCAAAAAATTGAGAAGAAGTATGTGTGTGTGTGTGCGTACGCCTGTGGTTATTTTTTCCTGCACGATATCGTGCGAACCATAAAAGATATCAACTTGGTTGAGGTGCCGTTCGAAGCGTATTAACGGAAATATGATCTGAAATGATTTTTATAAAATTCGGTCGAGACGTTTTTTTGTTTAAACGACTTATGTGATTTTTGTACCTGCCTAATATCGCGTGAACCAACAATGATATCGACTTCGTTTAGATGCCAAACGTAGCGTATTACCGAAGTAATACTTTGAAAAGGTTTTCTTAAAATTTGGTCGAGCGGTTCTTTTGCTTGAACGACGAACGTGATTTTTGTACCTGCACGATATCACGGGCTCCAAGATCGGTATCGACTTCGTTTAGGTGCCGATAGAAGCGTATTAACGAAAATATGATCTGCAAAAATTTTCATAAAATTCGGCTCATGACTTTTGAACCTGCACGATTGAGTTACCGATCGAAGCGTATTAACGAAAACATCTTCTGAAGAAAATTTCATAACATTCGGTAAAGCCTTATTTGTTTAAATTAAAAGGCTTTGGCTAAAGGTCACCAGGACCTTAAATGGATTAATTGAACACCTTGGAGCAGAATTGATCCAAGTGTCATTTTATTGATTTTGAGAAAATGAGCCAAACGCGTTTTATGTATTTATGAATATGTTTTAATAACTTAAAATTCAATTCCGGTTTTTTTGAACTAAACTGATCTATCCTCTTCTACGTATTGTATAGTTTAATAAAATGTATTGATTGTGTTTACACTGATTTCAGTAAGGCATTTGACAAGCTTTCCCACTCCATTATACTTCTCAAACTAAAAAAGTTAGGTTTCCCTCAAGCCCTTCTATTATGGTTCCAGTCCTACCAAGTCCTTTTCCGTGGATCCAAATCCGCGACCATTGAGGCGTCATCCGGTGTCTCTCAAGGCAGTCATCTTGGCCCTATCCTCTTTATTCTTTCTATTGATGATATTGTTACCCTGCTAAGACACTGTCACGTAAAGAGTATGGAGGACTGCAAACTTTTGCAAGTTGACCTCGACACCTTTTACTCTTGGTGCGCTAACAACAACCTGGTTCTTAATATTAGTAAATGCGAAGTCATGACTTTTTGTAGGCGACGTGATCCTATAATTTATAACTACTCATTTTTTAGTGAGGGTGTTCCCTGTGTTAATTTTGTCAAAGATCTCGGGATTAGATTTGACACCAAGCTCGACTTTTCTACTCATATCAACTATATTTCTTCCAAGAGCAGCTTAGTCTTGGGTTTTATAAAAAGGTGGTCCAAAGAATTTAACAGCACCCTGATCACTAAACACCTCTACATTTCGCTTGTCAGACCTTTACTTGAATATGCGTCCCAGGTTTGGTCTCCTCACTATTCTTCGCATGTTGGAAAAATTGAGTCGGTTCAACGTAGGTTGGTTCGATTCGCATTGAATCACCTTCCTTGGGAAGACCCTTTAATTCTTCCACCATATGAATACCGACTTAAGTTACTCAACTTAAACACTCTCCACAAGCGTCGTGAGGTGGCCGATGTTGTTTTCGTCCACCAGCTTCTTAATGGACGTGTCGACTCAGGTTTTCTAAGGCGCCGTGCGTCGTTTAGAGAGAGCCGATACAATCTGAGAGGACCACCGCTCTTACACATCAACTCCTCTAACACCAATTATTGCCGATTTGAGCCTGTTAATCGCATGTTTATTAATGTAAATAAAAATATTAATGTTTTTAGCGTGAGCACTAACAAAGATCTCCTTAAAAGGAGTCTCTTTGTTCTCCCATGACTGTTTATGTGTTTCGCATGCAATTTTGTATTGGTACTTAATTTTTTATGTTTGCATGTCTCAGCCGAGCCCACGTGGTCGTGGTAAATGCTTCTCAGCCCAGCTGAGAAGTGCGCCTTCTTCATAAGAAGGGAAACTCTATTATTATTATTATAATAATAATTCGTTATCTTACGTTAAATTACGTTATCTCCATTTTGGCACAAATGTCACTTGGATCACTTGTGCTCCAAGGTGTTCAATTTTGCTAATAAACTCGTAGAGTGAAACTCGTTCTAAATAACATTAGCTTTTCTGGTTTCAGCAAAGGGAAAGCTTTTCATCAAGTCGTTATCTGCCAAAATCCTAGCAGTCTTTAAAAATAGTGCAAAAATTACGTTACCCTTTACAAACTCAACGAATTTTTCAACCCATAGGTCAACACTTTTTGGGCTGGGAATCGTTTTCCGCGTCCCACAGTTTATGGAAATTTAAGTTCATCTCGGAATTTCCAGTAGTTACTGAACAATTTGGACTTTCCGGTCAAGTCAAACAAGTCTTTTACATTGATTAGTTTCGCTAATATCTCTTGAATTCGGCAACGCGGTTAATTGCGAACGAACAAGAAAGAAAGGTTTGGTTGTTTAAGTTCATGAAAAATAAATTGTTGTGGATTTACTAATCGTTAGTTTAACTAGCTTCTCTCAAGATTACTTTGGCACCAATTCTGGTACTAGCCAACTTCTCACTAGCCCTAAAACTATTACATTTTTTGAAGTAGTGAGTTTTTTAATATGTATTTACATATTATTTAATATCACAAAATTTTTGTTTTTCGGCATAAAAGTTTTATTAGTCTGAAGAAGCAGGTGTAAGAAATTGGAATTTTTCTTACAATTTGCTATTACTGTTCAATAAAAAAAGAACTATCCATTCATAATATTCATCATTCATTATGCTGGGAAGTTGATCGTGTGAACCGAAAGGGTCAAACCCACAACCCAACTAGTTTTAAAATTATTTTCATTTAAAGTACCGCAATTTTGGTTATTATTATTACCACTAAATCGGTAAGAGAGTCAATCAGCCAATGCATATGATTTGAAATGGTCATTTAACTTGAGTTCTTTTAATTATGAAATCAAAACCAAAATTTCATTTCATTTTAAAAAGTTAAATATTTAGGCAATTGGAATACGTACAACTCAATACGTTCAAAATTTTGATAAGTTAGTCCTTCAACTAATTTACCATTCTAAACATGCAAGGTTCCTTAAATTTCTGTTAATATTCTATAATATAGTTAATTAATTGCAAAGGCTCTGTTTAATTTCACTGAATTCTCTACAATACGTCACAACCATGCAATATGCCTCACTGAGCAAGCAACCAATACTGCGTGCCTGTTAGTGTAGCCTTAAGGCAGTGACTTGGGTCGAGGGTTCATCATTCTTCCCCTATTCAATCAGTATAAAGGATCCCTCTTGGATAGGACTCAGCTTCGTTAACCACAGAATCAAATTAAATTCAATCCAAGTACATCAAAATTTTTATTTCTTTTTTTTTTATAAAATTAACATCATGCCGCACACCGAACTAATAAAGTATTCGTAACCAAATGTCATCATTTACATAGAGTCTTTTTTTTGGATACTTCAAGTCTTTCTTTTTTTTTGACTAGATAAAAATATATTGTTCAAGTCTGGGAGAATATCAAAAGTTCTCTAGAAATATTTCTTTCGTTACATTGAGTGATTTGAAAGAAAGTTCCAATAGACGCAACAGACACTAACAATTTTTTGGTGCACTCTTCTAGCCAGACGACTTAATGGTTATTGTTAATGAGATTTTTAGCACAACCATCTCTAGACCATCACAAGAACAGACTATCGACAGAGAAGAAATTTAAAAGTTTTCCCCGATAAAATAACCAAAGAAAATCATCTTTCCAGTCTCAAGTTTCTCGGTGACCAAACGTTACTTGTAATTTCCATCATTTTTCACAGCTCCGTCGTGCATTTATCAAAAGATTGTTATTAATATTGAAGGCGTCGCCATCGTTCAAACTTTTTATCTAAAACAATTCTGAAGAAAAAAAAAGGACGACTCCCCCTCAAAAATTACAGCCTTGTCTCCTTCCAATTTTTTGTTTTTCTTATTGAGGAAAGGAAAGGTCCCATTTCGACTTTTATGAGCATCCCTTTATGAGCCATTTTGACTGTGTTTGACTGTTTGCGTTTGTTGTCGTTGAGGTTGAATATAAAATAAATTCTTTTTTTTTTTAAGGCCAGAGGAAATATAGTGAATATCCTTGGAATTGGATTGAAATCTATTGGGGAAATAATAGGAGTTTAACTATGCAATTTAATGGCTTCGAATCGTCATTTTAGGCGAAAATAGGCGATTTTATTTAGAGTCTAATTTCCTTTTTGGCCCTTATTAAATTTCCGAGAAAAGGGATAACTGCTCATAAATTTTTTTTTTTCAACGTATAAAATTATTTTATGATAAAATTTTAAAAATAAAAAATAATGATGATAATTTAAAAGTGGTGAGATCATCATTTTCGGGATTTATGATGGTTATTGGGTGATTTTGTTTTAAGACTGCATATTTTATAAGTATGACGTCAATTGGATAAATATAAAGGCGAGCAGGACTTCAATAAAAAATACACTTTTTATCATATTCTCCAGCAAACTTAACTTAACATATTCTCCATAACTTAACCGATAGGTTATTCAAGCCAGCGCAATTAAACATCTATCGATTACAACGATCAAAAAAATTAATGGTCTTGGATGTGAAGTATCACGTCCGTATTTTAACGTGACAACGTCTATTAATTTGAACGTGACAACGTCTGTTATTACGTTTTGTATTATTTTCTCAATTAATAAATTATATATTTCGAAGCAAATTTTTTTTTTGTGTGCGGGACATTTTCACACGCGCGTCCTACCTTAAACCGATTTAATAGCCGTTGTCACGTCAATAAGGTGAATGAATGTATTTTTCCCGTGTAGAGGATAAATTAACGAAAATTTTGAGCCATTAACCACCCCCCTAACATGTATGGGGGCGGAGATATGATTTTTTTTGTGTGCGGGACATTGTGCGGGACATTTTCACACGCGCGTCCTATCTTAAACCGATTTAATAGACGTTGTCACGTCAAAAAAAAGGTCACACTCGATCACACATCTGATGAAAAAGTCGACACATACAAAATTGTCATTAGTTCGAAACTCATTAAAATAGAACTAGATAACTCTGTATGTCTCCTACAATGTTTACCACACAGAATAAGATTAGAAAATCAATTATAGGCTCGTTGTGATCATAAATTAAACCTATTTCGCACTAGTCCCATTATTAATAAACAAAGAATAATAATATTCTATGGAACGAACTACTTTCATGCAATGAGAGATCTGCACCAATTTTCTCCTTGCCGTTTAGTAGGTACCTCTACATACCTTCAGGAAGATCAATTTGACCCACCTCAAGTAGTACGACACCAATGAGCTAGGGGAAGTAACATGTAGTGAATGTAAATAAGTACGTGACGTAACTCTCTCGGATTTTTGGAAGTGCAATTCGTCATGGTGACTACTGCTACGGGGGCTAATATGGTCGGGCCTACCAAGCAGGGGCGGCGCTTTCATACGTGCAAATGGTGCACTTGCAGCGGGCGCAATTGGACCGGGGCGCAATTTCAGAAATTAAATCTTAAAAAAATTGAAACTTGTGTTTGTGCCTTTGTCCATTGTCTTTCACTGCGACCATAAAATGAACGAGAAATATGACATAATGCACCGGTTGCAAAAAAAAACAAGCCGGCTCTGCCTCTTTACTCTGGTAGTACGGAAGAGGGATATTAGAAGGGCTGTAACTTTCGGGAGTGGGTGTGCCATAGCACGAAATAGAAAGAAAAACAAATCTCAAAGAAAAGAGATAGGGCAACGACCATCGTCACAAAACTAGAGAAAGGGTCAGACAAGAAGGTGGCTGAAATGGCTTGACCGCCGAGGAATATCGCCGAAGTTGTGAGCATCAGCTGCACCGTTTGTCGGCACGACGTGCGATGCGCTAACTAGCTCGCCGGATGGGGGTGGGGTTCGCGGTACAGGGATGCCGAAGAATGACAGTATATTAAGAATTAAACTCGTGCCTGAAATTGAAATTAAGAAGAGAGGCGGCGGCGGAGAGAAAACCCTACTGAGGTCAACGAGAGGGGGCAGATCAAAGGGGAAGGAAGGAGGGTTCGGTCAACAAGAACCGGTCATCCTCGAGAAAGCTAAGTGCCAGCTGGTATCTGGCGGGAGGAACTCACCTTTTGTGGAGGCATCCCTATTCCAGAGGGCCTCATGTAAGGGTTTTTATTCGGTCATCTTATCAATGATTTAGATCTTCATTTTTTTTAAATGTGTATAATTCTTTTATTCTTGGTTATTTTATTAATTTATTTGCTTATTTGTTTTAAATGTTGAGAATTCTTTTATTTTGGTTTATTTTATTAATTTATTTGATGATTTGTTTTAAATCTTGATAATTCTTTTTCTTTAGGTTATTTTATTAATTTATTTGCTTATTTGTTGTAAATGTTTATAGTTCTTTTATTTTAATTTCTTGCAATTATCATTGTGACATTTGAATGCAATTTGTACTAAAAGGCGGTAAAATTTATTTAAACTCTTCCCTGATATATATTCGTATGTATATTTAACACTATCCTGCATAAATTGCTTTTTGCACTTCACTGTTACTTCTTTATGTATGGATGTGAATGTGTAGTTATCGGTATACATACGAGGTGTGGCTATTAAATAACGAGACTGACGCTGTAAATCATTTTATTTTTATTTCATACATTTTTACTTGTTATCACCTACAATATACACCCCTCCTCTATCCCTACAACGCTCCATGCGAATCTTCCATTGTTCGAAACAGTGCCGGAAGTCTTTTTCTGTCAGCTCCTTCAGGACCCGTGCCGCTTTCTCTTTCACAGCTTCAACAGACAAATCTTGTTCCTTTTAATGCAGATTTCACCTTAGGAAACAGATAGAAGTCGCACGGCGCAAGATCCGGCGAATAAGGCGGATGGTCTAACACTGGGATGCTGAATTTGGCTAGAAACCTCTTAACAGACAATGCGGAATGCGTTGCGACAATGCGTTGCTCTACTGTTACACTTAACATTTTTCCGGCGAAATAAAAAAACAACTCTAATGGGAACGAAGGCTACGGCTGTACTGATTTGTTTACAGAAGCGAGAGGCACTACATTCAAAAGAGAAGGCTTCACGATAACAGCTGTTGATTACTGGCGTTTGGCGCATGCGCACTTCTTCTGTAGCAGCGTCAGTCTCGTTATTTAATAGCCACACCTCGTATGTGTAATTTTGAACACGAGGTGGAACGGGATACTAAACTTAACTGTTTTTTTTCAAATAGCTTTATCTTGCTGAATTTAGACTGAAAGCTACGTTTTTCCTCTACTTGCGACTTAAAAAATCCAAACCGAAAAGATTTTAAAAAAATGATTTGCAATTTTTTTTTTTTGTATTTGCACAGGAATGAACAGACAAAAAAAAAATTTCCAGGCCGAATTCAACTACCGCGTTTAACACCACTACAATTCAACTGCTTAGCCACACCAGTTAATAACTTTTTTCCCGTTCAATTTAAAAATTCCAATTTCAAAAGAAAGCACTTTTCCCTCGGGACTTCGTTTGGCTGGAAGTGATTTTAAATTCTCGGGACTTGTGTCGCACCGATTTCGCCTCCACCAAAATCACGGTCGACTGCTCCTTCCAACTTCTCGCTGAGAACTCTCTCGAATTCTCCTCAATTCACTGAACTTTTCAAAGCCAAGTTTTAGCACATTTCCGTCTCACATTTTGGGGAATAGAATATGTCTATTCCCTATTATATTATTTTATATCACCCTTCCACTTTATAATTTCTCTCTCACTCCTTGGAGCACTTGTTAACAATCTTTATTTAATATCGCGGACCTTTCTTCCTCCTCTACCATCCACCATCTTTCATCCTTGCAAAAGTTCCTTCCTAGTCCCACTCCTCCTCGAGGAACAAAAAAAAACTTCCCGTTCACTTGCATTCCTGCTGCCGCATTTTTTCGTATCTCACTTGGGATATCAATTTTTTCGTTATGGGTTTCGGTGCCAAAATTTGATCTCGATCAATGGTACCGGCATTAGAATTGTTTTGCAGATTTTTTTTGACGACACTTTTTGTATAAGTATTGGTACCCCCTTCTACGGGCAAGTATACTGTTGAAGCAAAACAAAAAAACATAGGATCTGATTTACGAAAAAAAATCTCGATCATGCAAGTACGTTGTTGCCATATTTTTTTATGGATTGTTGATAAAAAAAAATCGGGTTCAATTCGACACTGACGCCGGAATTGCTTTGTGGATTGATAAGGTGCGTGAAGGACCTGTGTTCTTAGGGCGACCGTTACAGGGCCTTAAATTAGGTAATGAAGGGTGACAACTCATCTGCCTGGGAGAAATAAAAGACCAGAAAAAAAGCAATAAGAGTGTCGTGGTCGGTGAAACTCTGCAGAATACCGAATATATGGGAAACTCTCAAAGTTAATGAAACAATGAGAAGGATGGTAGAGAAGATGGAGCAAAACTAGCAAAATCATGATGGAAATTCACTTTCCAGGAAGCTTCTTCTCGAGTAGGCATTGCGATTATTGGAAATCAAATGAAAACGAGGTTGAATTGGGTTGATAAGATCGTGACAAACGAGGGGTTGAAACCGGCTAAAGAAACATATTTCCCCTTCAAGAAAACGCGGCCTGGCGAAATATTCTCCACTTTCTCCAATGCGACAAGAAGGCCATTGCACTTAAACAGGGGTGACGCTTTCATATTGGCAAATGGTGCACTTGCACAGGGCGCAATTCGACTGGGACGCAATTTTTCTTTCTATTGTCCTTCATTGGGATCAAAAAATGAAGAGCATATTGGGATACTGCACCGGGTGCATAAAACCCAAGCGCCGGCCCTGCTACCAAGCCAAGGGTGTGTAGGTGGTTTTTGCACAGTCGTTTAACGATATTTTCTGGGCATTGGGGTACTCAGTTGTATAATACCTGACAGAATGGACTTTCTATTTCCTACGATACTCATTGGATTGTTATGAACTAACTAAGCTGGAGAGTGTTAAGGCAAGAAGGGCAGAAGTGGAACCGGTTTCGCAAACTCCCAACAGACCGAAGTCGGGGCGGCTATCAGAACACTCTTCAGCGGAGCAGCCAGAGAAAAAGGGAAGCCACAATGACCTCCTATGACCAGTTTGTGAAATCCTTCCCTGCAGACCAAAGGCAGGACTGCGGTTAGGAAGCTGAGAAGCCTCAGTTCGCCGCGATCACAGTGGAACGTTGTACACCAGTCAACTAGGCAGACTGCTGCATCTGTTGGAGTGGTATGGCCGGTATGGGTGTAGTGCAGTAGGCCAAGCAAATTTCCACGATAATTTTGCACCCATTCTTTCTTCTTCTTTTTTGATCCGTTAGCTGGCGGTCCGAGCGGGACGTCCCCGCAACGGATACGCTGCTGTCGGTGCCGCTTTAAAAAATGCGGTTTCTTGCCTAGTTTCTTCGGTTTTCCGATTCTGGCCAATTATTCGACAGGTCGACCACCCTCCTCCTTTCATACCCTGGACTTGGGACCAGACGACGACGGAGTTTTTGGACCCATTACCTCACCAAAAGAAGAAGAGCTGTAGTGTACGGCGGTTTGATAGGTTGGCTTCATAAAAAGAAAAAAAAAAGATAAATTGAAATGATGACTTAATGAATGTTATATGTGTCTTACCTTGTTTGTGTTTTCTACTTGGTTTTGTGCAACGATACTGCTGATCCATTCTTTTTTCAGGTCCTACTCAATTAGATGTCGTCAGAGGTATGTACATGGGAGGGAATAAATCCTTGGCAGCGAATGGTGACCCCTAGTCAGAGGTGAATGTAGTCCCTGGAAGAATCGATGAAAGATGAGGAATCGTCAACTTATACAAATTATAAAATTTAATTTTGTTAATAATATATATTTTTTTTCGTTCCAAAACAGCTAAACAGCAATTCCTAATATAATTCAGGCCCCTGGAGCTGTCGTCCTCTTAGTTTTTCTTGTGTGTGGAGGAGTGAAAGTGGTGAAAGTGTAGTCATTACGTCGAAGATAAAGAAGGATGACAGGAGATGCTTTGCGCCGTGGATTTGTATAAGTTGGTAAAGTTAATTTGAACTTATTTTCGAATTTCGAGTTATTTGGGTTTTTTAAATTCTTTTATTTAACTTCAATCCTGACTGATCAAATCTTTGAAGTTAAATTTGACCCACTTCCCGGTTTCGGATAGAGCTGAAATTTTGCATACACGTTTAGTTTGGATGACAATGCAATCTGGCCATTTTGTAAAAATATCAAGATGGCGGTTCCAAAATGGCGGCCGATTTTTGAAATTGTGCTCCGCGGCCCTCTGACATGGGTATCAAATGAAAGGATATGACAGGTAGAACACAATTAGCTATGTGGCGTCATTCCAAATTCAAAATGGCGGCCAACACTAAATTTCGGAAAGCTTATAATAGACTAAAAAGTAGAAAATATAACCGATCAACTTCCAATTTTGCACACACCCGTGTATGAATGTGTATGAATGATGAGATGAATAGTTGAGTTAAGGGTGAATTGAAAATAAAGAAGCAATACACGTTACAAAAAATCACAAACAAACACAGAGATGCTGCTGTCAACTAAATTCAACTACTCAAATATTGAACTCATGTCAAATATGCATAGCATAATTTCAACTCAACCCAGGTAGCAGAGCTGAGTCGAGTTCAGTCAACCTTAACCCAACTCGACTCCCGTTTACATGTAGTTAGACTTGGGTTCAACTTGAGTTCAACTCACCATGTAAATGCAATCTGACCTTTTTGTAAAAAAATCAAGAAGACGGTTCCGAGATGGCGGCCGTTTTTGCAATTATGTTCCACCGAGCCCACGACATGGGTATCAAATGAATACAGTAAACTGTGTGACGTAATTTTAAATCTAATAGAATTGCCATCATAAAATGGCGGAATACATATAATAAACTAAAAAGTAGAAAATAAAATAAATGGTTAAAAAAAATTTTTTAAAAAAATTCTTTTAATTAACTAAAAAATGTACTGAAAAGTAAAAAATAAAAAATATTTTAAAGAAAGCGTGAAATTTCAATTTTAATGAAAAAGTTAATTAAAAGAATGGCGCATTTTTCATCAAAAAATTTTGTTAGAATTTTCTTCAAAGTGAATTGAGCAAAACAACAAGTTTAAATTAATTTTTTTTACTACGCCTTATAAATTAATACATAAAATCTTAAATATATCTTTTCTAATTAATAAAAGAAAGTTTCTGTATGCGTGTATGTATGTGTGCGCTATAGCGGGCGCACCAGTCATCGTAGAGCTTCGAAATTTTGCACGAAGGTCCGTTGGGGTCTGCCCTGAAACACCTCGAAGCCAGATTTTCGAAATTCAAAATGGCCGCCGAAAAATGACCGAAATTCAAAATGGCCACCAAAATATGAATTTGCAAATTGTGTTCCGATTTCAATGAAAGTGGGTATCTAGGGGTTCTTAAGGTCGCTAAAAACGAATTTGTGGTCAAAACTTAAAAATTCAAAATGGCCGCGCCAATATGGCCGACGAATTTGCCAATTGTGATCCGATTCCAATGAAAATCGATATCTGGGGTTTTTTGAGGTAGCAAATAACGAATGTTTGATCGGACCTTATAAATTCAAAATGGCCGCGCCAATATGGCTGACGAATTTGCCAATTGTATTCCGATTCCAATGACAATCGGTATCTGGAGTTTTATGAGGTAGCAAATAACGAATGTTTAAACAAAACTAATAAATTCAAAATGGCCGCCCCAATATGGCCGACGAATTTGCCAATTGTGATCCGATTCCAATGAAAATCGATATCTGGGGTTTTTTGAGGTAGCAAATAACGAATGTTTGATCGGACCTTATAAATTCAAAATGGCCGCGCCAATATGGCTGACGAATTTGCCAATTGTGAGGAAGAACTGTATATAGTTCAATTATAAAAAGGCAAATTTGGTTTTGGTTGTTTCCAAAAAAAGTCTACACATCACGAAATATTTTATAAAAAAACAAATAAGTTCCATTCCCCGACCCTATTGCCGTGAACTTGGCCACTTTCTAAAAAGTGGGGAATTTCTTAAATTTCCCCTAAACAGTGGAAACAGTAGAAATATGTTTTCAGATTTGTATGAGGAAGAACTGTATATAGTTCAATTAAAAAAAGGCTGTTTGCATTGTAAAGCAAATTTTGTTTTGGTTGTTTACAAAAAAGTCTCCACATCAACGAATAAGTGCCCCCTATTGCCGTGAAGTTTGGCACTTTCTGAAAAGTGGGAAATTTCTTAAATTCCCCCTAACAGTAGAAACGGTAGAAATAGGTTTCCAGATTTATATGAGGAAGAACTGTATATAGTTCAATTAAAAAAAGGCTGTTTGCATTGTAAAGCAAATTTTGTTTTGGACAGCCATCAGAGTCTTTAATGCTCTTCCCAAAGGAATGAAGTCATTAAAAAGTACAAAAAAAATATTAAGAAATAAACTAAGGATTTGGATAGGAAAGCATGTAAATATTAGCAGTTAATATTAGGTTTTATATAAGTAATGTGAATTATCTAAGTCAAGCAAATTTTACTGAATTATAAGTGTTATCTACTAGATGTTAGTTTTAGGTTAAGTTTAATACCAGTTCTTGCGCACAAGTATCTGCGTATACCTCTGTAAGTACTGTACTGATGTACTACTGGTTTGTGAAATAAATAAATAAATAAATCAAAAATACCAAAAAATTGACTTTTTCAAACTCTCCTACTGTATATTAAAATTCATATCACCTGATTACTACTATTGGCTTATGGGTGCAGCATAGGCGCACCGGGTCCCAGCTAGTTGAAAAATAAAACAAAATTAAAAAAGATGATTTTATAAAAAAAATGTGAATTTGAAATGTGAATTTTGAAATATTTTTTATTTTGTACATTTTTTAGTTAATTAAAAGAATTTTTTAAAAAAAATTTTTTTAACCATTTATTTTATTTATAAGAAGATTTTATAAAGGTCAAGTAAAGGAGTTGGTTTTAGTGATTTGGATGTGTTTCTTTTGTAATTTTTTTTATTTATTGTTCACTAGTTCGTGGACCTGAACAACCACGTGGCGATCTCATAAGGTCGGCCCTGCGCCCGCGGACCCCTCACTAAGCTACCGGGCAGCTACGTGGAGAAATTGGCCCTTAACACCCTGTACTTCGGATGACCAATTTCAAAGTTCGTATTGATAGTTCGTATATTGGCACGCTGCTTTCATAACGTGCAACCGGACTAAAAGTTTCGTTATAATCTCTATATCTATAAAAATCTCGTGTCACAGTGTTTGTTACCGAACTCCTCCGAAACGCGTTGACCGATTTTTATGAAATTTTTTGTGTATATTTGGTAGGTCTGAGAATAGGTCGTAGGCTATTTTTTATACCTTTAACCAAAAGAAACAGCTGAAAATTCTAAAAAATTGGTAATTTCAGGAATTTCCACTTCATTTTAGTTGCAATAGCTTCATGGCCTACCTATTGTTTGACAGCTTCGTAAATGTAAAATTGTCATTAAATTGAATCATTCCATTTAATGGAAATTTCAAATTTACGCAGCTGTCAAACAATAGGTAGGCTATGACGCTATTGAAACTATACTGAAACACAATAAGCAATATAGTATATTAAATATACCGTTAGATCCATGGCGGCCGTCTCAAGAGGGCGGATTAGCACTTTCTTCACAACCCCCTCGACATGGGTATCAAATGAAAAGGTATGATAAATAGAATACAATAGAAATATAGTATACTCAATATACCGTTAGATCCATGGCGGCATGTATCCATTCTTTGAGGTACTTCAGTTTTGTGGTCTTGCGCCCTTTCTATGTTTCATAGATGATTATTTTAAAAAAAATCAAGCATCGTCTTGACCGTTTCTGTTAAACGCTAACGCCAGCTCGGCTGGGTTGCGAGAGGCACAGGAAAAGACTGCTTGAAGAGTTCATCAAACCAGACTTGACCAGTACTCAGTTTCGCCAGAGCCCGAGTACCAAACGTCCTCTTTAACAAGCTGCTGGTTGCTCTAATAGCCGTTTCCGGATCCATGTGTGTAGTATCGAGGTCTTTTCTGGGTTTGTTATTGCGCATCTTGTTTGTGCAAATGTAAATTATGAAATGGCCGTGTTCGTAAATGCAAGTTGCTCAAATTTTGCATGTAGCATATCGTTCAGTATTGCAACTGAAAAAAGCCCAGCGTTCTGAAATGCAAGTACATTTGCAAATGATAGCAACCCATGCATGTATTTCAAAGTACTTGCTAGTTTGGATTCGCGAAGAAGAAAAACGAACTGTCAAATAAATTCAAGTGGGCAGACAGTAGCCTTTTAAAAATGGTGAAATGCGTTCATTTAAGCAACCGTGAATAATTCGCAAATGATTAATCTGACAAGCAAGCGATTGCAAGGTTGCCTGCATGCAAGCAAACAAACCTTGCATTTACGAACACCGCCAACATACCTAATTTGTGAAGAGATGAAATCCTACTTCTTATAACCCATTCAGTTCTAGCTAAAGCTGTGACTTAAACTGAGAACTTCCACGTGCATCCTCTTTTCGACTAAGTGTTACGCTGCGTTCAAATTTTATTAGAAACCCATTACAGAATACGTTATACTCCTTGAAATACTTCAATTGCAAATTATTTTCATGATAAAACCTCCTTGTTAAACTGAATTTGATGGATGCAATCCATAAGATGGTGTATTTATAAAGAATCTTCTGATACTATTTATGTTCGTTATAATTTCCTCTGCCACTTCAGTCGAGCATTCAAGATTAAATCGAAATTCTCTAAAAGCTTTCCTCTTCTTCGTTCATTTTCAAAAGCATATAATCTACTTTGGTACGCTTTGAACAAGGCTACCATCTCCCACCCGCATTCTATTTTATTCAGAACATCACTTGCAATAAACGTTTGCATCATTTAAACCATGATATAACCCATGGATTTAATACGCCGAGACTATCTCAAAACCGTAATTATTTAAGCAGAGGCATTCAATGGGGCCACCCATGATGAACATATCTCCATCTCATCGCCACATCCACACTTATTGCCGCCGACAAAATTCTGTGAACGAACGTACATAGCTCCTGTTGGCTTCACAAAATTTATAGTGAAATCTCTCGCCACCACACTACGAAACATTAAGGATGTCATGAAACCTCAAGGTAATCTTAAAGTTAATTATATCTTTAGGATACCGACAGGATTACACTTGAGTGCGTTGCATAACGATAGACGATGACGAACTGAAAGGTAATATTTTCTCGTCTGTATGACGGCAAAAAGGAAACCAAGATGCGATTTAAGGATAATAACTCAGGATTATTAGGTTCGTAAAGAACTATTCGGTTGGAAAATCCAATTGTGGTAAGGATTTTCTGCATTCATCAGTTTAAAGTGAAGTGGGAGCGGTTTTATTACTTGTAATTGACTCTGATAATTTCTTAATGTTGCAGTAATAAGTTAATGGAAAAATAAATACCTGGTTTATTGATCTTAATTTTGATCAGTAATACTTGAATCTCTTTAAATTATCCTCGAGAGGGTATAATCGGAACTACTTTCATAACTACTGACTATCTACTCCAGTACGACCGGAGATCCAATCAGCGTTTTGGCGCGCTGTTTTGATGCCACAAACTCGTGTACTTAAGGTGAGGTCGTTGTCAAATCCCGACTGTGGTGGATGTCTAAATCCATTTTCTGGATTTTAAGAAGCTTATCAGTTCTCCGACCTTTAGTTTGGATATCTTTTTTATCTTCCAGAACGCCTGTCTAGTGTGCGATTCCTGGCTTTGGCTATATGTATTGCTAAATTTACACAGAAATCGAATGAGCGTTTTGCTCTCAGCTACGGAACAGAAGTCGAAGCTTAGCCCATAGGGGACCAATATCCTATCAGGATTGCCGATCCATCCATCAGCCTATATCAAACCTTGGCCTACTCTAGGACATTTCTCCAAGTGTGACGATCCCTTGCAATATGCATCCAATTTCGTATGTTAAGCATTGCCTATCCGTCGAAGGTTACAGAGTCTATGTCTACTGGTCTATTTCTGATACCACAAGCCGTTTTGAGATACCATCCTGATCAGGTGGCTGGCCAGTCTTTTTTTCCTATGTGAGGTATTAGATCCAAAGGTACTGCGGCCATCCATTTGGCCTATATACCTCATATGTATTTGTAGGTCAGACCACTTGAACAAACTCAGCAGTCTGTCAAGTGGCTTTTCGCTTGGACTTGAATGTTCCTCGATTCCTCGAGGGATTCCTCGAACAAAGAAACCCTGCTCCTCGCTATTACGAGGCACTCACGGAGAACGTAGAGGGGTCCTCCGCCCTTCCTATCCTCCATAAGTGGTAATTTAGGGCACAGTGTCCGGTAATCAAGTCAACAAGTCTCCTGACATCATTTCTTCAGCGCCCTAACTCCGCCTTCGTCTGGTCCCAAGCCCAGAGTGTGAAAGGAGGAGGGTTGTCGACCTGCCGAGTTGATCGTAAAAACTAGGCAAGAAACCGCACGGATACACGAACTAACCATTCACGAAATAATGCTACTGCATCCGGGGCAGCCGATGCGCCAGCACTGGGTACCAGGGATGCTGGTGAAAAGTGGGTTACTGGCCGAACACCCAAATTAGTCACACCGAAAAGGGAATTAAAATTCGCTGCGTGGAATGTACGAACAGGACATCACGTTGGTCAAAAGGAAATCATAGCAATGGAATTGTTGAAATGCAAAATATCAATTGCTGCGCTATCGGAACTACGGCTTACCGGATCCGGGATATTGACAATCGTCCCGCCAACAATCGACGAAACGATGATGCTTTACTATTCCGGTGGTGAGAAAAGAGAGGCCGGCGTCGGCTTTATGGTCGACCGACGGGCTGCCAGCAGCGTTATCGCATTCCAACCGATATCCGAGCGTTTGGCGGTTATAACCATCAGTGGAACGATCAAGACCCATATCATATCCGTTTATGCGCCAACCGAGACCAGCACGGACACGAACAAGGACGAATTTTACGATCAGCTTCAACAGACGCGGGATATGATACCTCAAACCGAATTAATAATTCTCGCGGGGGATTTCAATGCACATTCAGGAGTAGATCGAACCGGCTGGGAAGAAACCATGGACAAATTCGGACACGGAGTAATTAATGACAACGGCTTACGCCTGCTTTCATTCGCATCGTCAATCAACTTGATCGTTGGCAACAGCATTTTCCGCCATCCACTCAAACACCAACTCACCTGGCGAAATCCATCCGGCAAAGACTCGGCGATGTTAGACTACGTTTTGATCAACACAAGATTCCGATCGACGCTTAAAGACGTACGTGCAATGCGTGGACCCGATTGCGGATCGGACCATTATCTTGTTCGAGCGAAATTGCAGATGCGATTGCAAAGAGCGAAGAAAACGGAGCCACCACCAGCCAAGAAAAATTGTGCGTGCCTACGGGACCCGGCCATCGGGCGAGAGTTTCAAATGGCATTATCCAACAAATTCGCGGCGCTCGCAATACCGGACGATATCGATGTAGAAGAAAGGCAATTGTCGGAGTCTATTGTGGAGTGTGCAATGGAGTTGTGTCCAACTATCCGTAAACGGACGCAGCCATGGATCTCGGACAGCTGTCTGGACCTCGTCGATCAGCGGAAGCGCATGAAACACGTCGACTTTGAGGAATACCGAAGATTGAACAAAGAAGTTCGGCAGAAAATGAAATTGGAACGAGAAGCGTACTGGAATAACGTTGCGGCCGACATGGAAAAAGCGGCGTCGAGGCACGAGTACCGGACGCTGTACCAGACAATCCGCCGGTTAGGCGGCAAAACAACATCAACAAACGACAACATCAAAAAATCGGATGGAACTATTGTGACTTCTGCCCATGAACGCCTGGAGCGGTGGAGAGCATTCTTCCACCAGCTGTATAACCACGATCCGCCGCAAGGTCCAGCACCCGAACCACCGATTATCGAACAGCCGATGAATCAGTTTCTCGATACCGAACCAACAATTATCGAGGTGAAGACAGCAATAAAATCGCTGAAAAATGGAAAAGCGCCGGGAATAGACCAAGTAACCGCCGAGATGATCAAAGCTGGAGGTGATGTCTTATCACAACGACTTCATGTCCTCATAACACACATATGGCATTCGGATCGTGTCCCTTCGGTATGGAAGAAAGCGATCGTTGTCCCAATTTTGAAGAAAGGCGACAGTCGGGAATGCAAGAATTATCGCGGTATTAGCCTTCTTTCGATCGCCGGTAAAGTATTTACGAAAATAATACAATCGAGGCTACAGAAACATCGAGAGCAAACGAGCCGGGAGGAACAAGCGGGATTTAGACCACATCGAGGATGCATTGATCAAATATTCGCCCTCCGTCAGTTAATGGAAGAAGGAATTCGTTGCGGCAAACGAATTGTCGTCGTTTTCATCGATTTCAAATCCGCTTTCGATTGCATCGATTGGAACAGCTTGTGGAGAGTCTTGGTAACCGAACACGTGCCATTGAGAATCATCCAACTTCTCCAAGCGTCGTACGATGGCTCAACCAGCAGCGTTCGTATTCGAAACGACTTATCCGAGGAGTTCCCGATTCAGACGGGTGTCCGACAGGGAAACGTCGCTTCGCCACTTCTCTTCAACGTTGTGATCGACGCGATTATGCGTGAAGCATTCGATGGACGACTCGGAGTTCCATACGACGACAACAACTTCGTAACAGACTTAATGTTCGCCGACGATAGCGCTGTTTTCGCCGACACGGATGCCGAAGCAACGGACATCTTATACGATATTTCCCGCATCGCCCAATCATACGGGTTAAAAATCAATGCGGAAAAGACCAAAGTGCTCACAACGGATGGATCAAGAGCCAGTGTTCACCTCGATGGAACCCAAATCGAACAGGTTCCAAGGTTCAAATATTTGGGATCATTGGTTGAGGAAACGAAAGTAGCATCGACGGCCGACGTTCACAGCCGTATCGGCCAGGCAACAGCAACATTCGCCTCGCTCAAGTGGTGCATATGGAAACGAGCAAATATCTCCATCAAAACAAAACTACGTCTTTACCGAACGTTGATTCTTCCGATTCTTCTTTATGGATCTGAAACGTGGACACTGCTCAAACCGGACGTTAAGAAGCTCGAGGTCTTCCAAATGCGATGTTTGAGGCAGATCCTCCGTGTCTCACTCCGAGATCGCCTTCGAAACGAGGTTGTCAAACAAAGATGCGATCAGCAAACACTGATCGAAGAAGAAATGCAAAAACGTCGACTACGGTGGTTTGGACATGTTTGCCGAATGGATGATAACCGCTTGCCACGTAAACTTCTCTGGCGAGACCGTCCTGCAGACTGGAGAATACAGCGATCGGCACCGAAGAAAACCTGGTTGAAGAATATCGAGGGTGACTTAAAGAATCAACGATTATCAGTTACCGAGGCTCGAGACACCGCCAAAAACCGAGAAGAATGGAAGCGAATCGTGAATAGAGTTCGGGACCCAGCGGCACCGACAGCAGCGTATCCGTTGCGGGGACGTCCCGCTCGGACCGCCAGCTAACGGATCAAAGAAGAAGAAGAAAGAACAATCCTTTGGCCGTCTTAGGTGACGGCACAAGAAGGAACCGCTTAGAGTTGGCCAGCCCAGGTGTGGACCTCCAACGTTCAGTATGTTTCATCAAAGTCCGATCGGCCAGGGCCCTTTGCAGCAAGCTGGTGGGTGCCTCGATAACCGGCTCTAGACCGATGAATGCGATGTCAGAGTTCTGTTCAGCCAGGGCATCCGCACTTTCGTTGCCTTTGAAGCCTGGCGATACGGGGTCCAGACAAGGGTAATTTGATTGAGAACGCCCAGCTCACCAAGAGTACGTTGGCAGTCCCAAACTAATTTCGACTTGGTCCTACCCTAATTGCCACTTGGCTATCAGAGAAGATAAAGATTCGTTTGTTATGGTAGATGCTTCTCATGAGTGTATGCCAGTAAAGCGTACACCTTTGATTGAAAGATAGTTGCTAGGGTGCCTAGGCTTATCGCCTTGCTGAATCTGTGGCTTTCACTTCAGATTCCAGTGCCCACACCTGTCTCTTTTCTGGAGCCATCCGTGTACCATAATAGTCCCCCCAGTAATACTTTAGGATGGACTTTTCCTATCCTGTATATGTACGCAGAAGGTTGCTCAATTTTTGAGCATGTAGCACGATAGCGCTCCGATTCCGGAGCTTTTTTCTATGATGTTGATTATTATTGAATGACCTCGCCCAAGACCAGTGCCCAGGTAGCTATTCGCTTTCAGCCGAAGCGGCGCGTTTATGGCTGACTTCTCTACCTCAAGGTGGAAGGGTATCAGATTGAAGAGAGTCTCCAGTGATGGAAAGGCAGGCCATTCTTTGAATTTTGCTTAAATTGGTTATGAAACCCTTAAGCGCCATTCTGTGCCACCAAACTAAAGCGCCATAAGTTACCATGGGCCATGGCTGGTTCTAGTTGAGTTTGGAATCACTCCTAAATATTTGGCTTGCTGTGAAAAGCCTATAGTTTTGCCTGCGAGTGTAGGTTCCAAAAGTCGCGGTAGTGATCGTTTCCTGGTGAAAGGAACCAGCATCGTTTTGTCGGGGTTGACTTTAGTCCTACGCTGTCCCACCAGCTAGAAACCAAATCTAGTGTATGCTGCAGGCTCCATGACATGGATCCTTCAGTTTCCTGTAACTACTATGATGACATGGTCAGCGTAACCTTGGACGAAAATGTTTCGCCCGTTGAGCAGCTCTAGGAGTTCATCTACAACAAGGCACCAGAGAAGTGAAGATAAAACTGCTGCATGTGGACAACCTTTTTCTATAGTGCCCTCCAGGGACCCTCAACATGACATTCCATTAGTTTGCGAGTTCTCAGAATAGAGTCGCTCCAATTGCAAAAAGTGCTATTTAGACTACGTCTACTTAGAGCCCTAGCATCAAAGAATACATTGTCAAAGGCTCCCTCAATATGGAGTAAGCCCTTAGCGCAACTCCTTTGTTTAGAGCTGCCCTGCCTGAGCACCAAATTGTGTAGTGCTGCCTCAGTAGACGCCTGGTATGCATGCTGATAGGAGCTTAGTGGTTGGTGTTAAAGATAAGTTTTCCTTATCGCCTAGTCGACAATTTTCTCCATTGTCTTCAAGGCAAAAGACGAGAAACTTATCGGTCTGAAAGATTTTGTCGAGGTTTAATCCGAACGCGGGTATAAATGTTATTTGACGTTCTTCCAGACAGATGTGATGTAACCATGTGCGAAGGAAGCCCTGAATGTTTTGCATAATAAGGGAGTGACTAGGTCGCAGCCCACCTGTATCAGAATGGGATAGATTCCGTCTGCTCCAGGAGTATGGTTTGAACGATCTAATAGTCTACGTAATAGCTTCGTGATCAAACACTGTGTTTACTTCTATCTAGGCAGCTTTGGTCATTTTAGAAAGTGGACCTGTTAGCTGCCCAGCATAATTTGCGTTCCCATTTAAATAAATGGTTGTGCTGGGAAGTGTGCCTGGAGCAATATTATCAAGGTTTCTTCCCTACATTGTGTGAAAGAGGCATTGGTGCTCCTAATACATAGATCCGACTTCTCCCGATAACCCCTTTAATAAAGCTATGTGGATTTTTGCTGAGTCTCGAATGTTTTAGACACTCTTGCAGAAATTCCTCCAGCTACTTTTTTTGCTCGTCTGATCGCCCGGTTATAGGTGGTTAGCGAGCTTTTATAACTCTCCCAGCTGCCGCTCTTCTTGGCTGCGTTGAATAATTTCTTCGTAGCGGATCTCAACTTGGAGAGCTCGTTATCCCACCATTTCCTGTTACTCGTGGTTATAAGAACGGGGCAGTTATTGTTGTAAGCAGCAGTAACCGCCTCCCTAAGGAAGTCCGCGGATTGCTATGATCTATGATCTATGACTTTATGGTGGGTGAGTCTTTTGAAAGAGTCAGTAGAAAAGTAGAAAAGAGTTTTATGCATTGGCAGGTTTGATTGAATGCATAAAACTCTTTTCTACTTTTCTACTGACTCTTTCAAAAGACTCACCCACCATAAAGTCATAGATCATAGTCTAAGCTACTATATTGGTCGTATTGTACAAAATAAAAACAAAAACACGGAAAACACGAATAGCACACATGAAACATATATGATACCTTAAGCTTGTCACATGTGGTCGAAGTCTTTTCATTTAAACAAAACGAAACGGTTTGACCGAATGTTATGAATGTTTTTTTCAGATAATACGCTTCGAACGGCACTTCAACGAACTCGACATTATTGTCCACTCACGCGATATCGTGCAGGATAATGGCCACGTACGTAATCACAGACCCACAAAACTCGTAATGACCATGAAGGGTGACATTGGCATACTCAATGGAACGGCTCTTGCTCAACGAAGTACAAACAGCTACACGGATGTTCATCCAGATTTTCATCTAACCCATGCGCGCAATGAATTTTGATCGGCCGACTGGCTCACAATCGATAGTTTTGGTTGTACATCCGCACTTCTATGTACATACATCCAATTTGACCGTGTATGGGGCCTTTAGAATTTAGTTGTGGGACTGCTTTGGTAAAACCTGCTCGCGCTTAGAAAGCAAACGGCAATTACAAAAGATGAACGAAATAAAAGCTTTTCGACATCGCATCACATATTCACAGGCGTCCATGAGTATTAAAAAGTTTTTTTATAATGCTCCTAGAACGCTTTTGAAGAAGCATAAAAGGTATGCTTCCTTGAAATGACTACATGCAATGTTGAAAAGTATATGGAACTGGGAATGGGAACGGGACCGCTGTAAGCTTTTTTAACGAGTGCTTAAACATGGTTATTAGAGCACTCCAATAATGTACATATATATAATGGGAGATTAATAAGTCAATTTCAGTCACATTTCTATCGGACTCTCCGAAGTTTCAGCTCTACCTTAATTTATATTTTAAAGTCCTTATCTTATTAAATAGGTTATCTCAAAAATCAACAAACGCACTGTCACTTTCATTACTGCATACCTAAGTTGGATACAAATTTAATCGGAGCTTATACCACCCGTTTTCAAATGTATACGTATTTTTAACTAACTTTTTCTTCCAGACAACTTGTTTGAGTAAGAAATTCAATTAAAACTTTATACTAAATACCTCTCCCTATATACATATATGTATACATATATTCCAGGTAATGCTTAAATACCAGGTAAAAATTATACTTAGGGGCAAAAGTTAAATTTTACTCGCGAGTAAGAATTAACCCAAGAGCTTTTACCATGCCTCAGGGCTATAAGTCATTGTAAGAAAAATTCGCTGAGCTGTTGTTATCCTCCTTGTAAAAAGGGTGTGCATATAGCCTGAAAATATTCAGGAAGACTGTTTGGACAGAAAATCAGGTAAAATCCTGGAATATTGTGTTGTAAGTGCCCTTTTTAATTAATTGAAACATGTAGAAAAGAGTGGAAGGGATGGAAAATATTTACAAAAAATCTAAGGGACATTGTTGGAGGTTTTTTTTATGTGGCAATTCTAAGCTCAGGAATCGTTATTTGTACTACCGCTCCGTAATGTCATTGGTCCAGCGCGGCGCTTTCATAGGTGTGAATGGTGCACTCACACCGGCCGCCATTGGTCGGGGGCGCTATGTCAGATAGTTAGATTTAAAAAAAAAATAATGGTTTGAAAAAAAAAAAAAAAAGAAAATTGAAATCGCTTTACACAAATTCTGTCCTAAAACTTTCTCATGCAATTCCAAGTAAACGCTTTACATATACATATGTACTTTTCTGCCTCAATTAAGGAGAGCTTAGGTACGTTTCAGGACCTTCTGCACCCCACCCAAACGCAAAGTAGAAAAGCAATTTGGAGCTCTTTTTTAGCACAGAAATTTGCCTGCTTTTCGCTCTGCTACAAGAAAGTATATTCCTGACAGAGGGAAATACATGCAAATTTTTGCAATGCTCCAATTTCCGTTTTGTGATGTTAACAGGCTTCAGTAGGTTTGAATTTATATCCCATTTGAAGTAAGAATCAGACTCGTGCGTTCTTTGCCTGAAACAGACCCGCACAACCTCAGAACGCCTGCACGGCATCCGAAATACACAAATGCACGACTTATCCATGCACTTAGCATACAGCACGTTACTAACACGAGCGAAATAGTCCAAACGAAGCCCGAAGGTACACGTTCACACTTTTCTAGAGTAAAGGAAGCACAATTGGGGCTTTAGAAAATTGTATAGGACGAAAAAAACAGCTAATTATGGTGGTGACCACAAAGTGTTCTATTAGCACACTCAGTAGGTCAAGCAGCATTGGAGGTGGTTTGTACTTAGTTGGGGTCCGCTGGGTAAAACTTCACTCGCGTTTGGAATGGTTGAGTACGAATACATTCATATCTGCAACAGAGGTGTACATACCTCTGGCGGGCATATTTTTAGATTTCCATGCCTGTAGCGGGACCGTGCATACTCCTGTGGCCGATGCATTGGTTCGCTATGTGTAGGTACTAGTTGATGTTTCTCAAAAAATTAACCTACTAAATTATTTTTACTCGGGATGTAAGCTATTTTTAAATTCTTTTATTTAACTTACATTGTTTGTCGTCAAATCTTGGAAGTTAAATTTGACCCACTTCCCGGTTTCGGATAGAGCTGAAATTTTGCATACACGTTTAGTTTGGATGACAATGCAATCTGGCCATTTTGTAAAAATATCAAGATGGCGGTTCCAAAATGGCGCCCGATTTTTGAAATTGTGCTCCGCGGCCCTCTGACATGGGTATCAAATGAAAGGATATGACAGGTAGAACACAATAAGCTATGTGGCGTCATTCCAAATTCAAAATGGCGGAAAACACTAAATTGCGGAAAGCTTATAATAGACTAAAAAGTAGAAAATATAACCGATCAACTTCCGATTTTGCACACACTCGTAGTTCGGGTGGTTAATGTGTATGAATGATGAGATGAATAGTTGAGTTAAGGGTGAGTTGATAATAAAGAAGCAATACACGTTACAAAAAATCACAAACAAACACAGAGATGCTGCTGTCAACTAAACTCAACTTCTCAAATACTGAACTCATGTCCGTATGCATAATTTCAACTAAACCCAGGTAGCAGAGCTGAGTCGAGTTCAGTCAACCTTAACCCAACTCGACTCCCGTTTACATGTAGTTAGACTTGGGTTCAACTTGAGTTCAACTCATCATGTATAAGTACTAAATGCAATCTGACCTTTTTGTAAAAAAAATCAAGAAGACGGTTCCGAGATGGCGGCCGTTTTTGCAATTATGTTCCACCGAGCCCACGACATGGGTATCAAATGAATACAGTAAACTGTGTGACGTAATTTTAAATCTAATAGAATTGCCATCATAAAATGGCGGAATACATATATCTAATAAACTAAAAAGTAGAAAATAAAATAAATGGTTAAAAAAAATTTTTAAAAAAAATTCTTTTCATTAACTAAAAAATGTACTGAAAAGTAAAAAATAAAAAATATTTTAAAGAAAGCGTGAAATTTTAATTTTAATGAAAAAGTTAATTAAAAGAATGGCGCATTTTTCATCAAAAAATTTTGTTAGAATTTGAAATTAACAAAGCAAAAAATTGAGGGTTATTGTAAATCTCACGCGATTTACAGTTATATTTTCAATTTTTGATGAAAAATGCGCCATTCTTTTAATTAACTTTTTCATTAAAATTGAAATTTCACGCTTTCTTTAAAATATTTTTTATTTTTTACTTTTCAGTACATTTTTTAGTTAATGAAAAGAATTTTTTTTAAAATTTTTTTTTAACCATTTATTTTATTAAGTATTTATAATCTGTCTTAGCCGAAAATCGAGTAATGCCTACCCTAAGGCGGTTCGCAGAAATGTCAAAAAAGTACTCATCGATTCTCAAGGAATTGAGTACTTTTGAACGAGTAAAAAGGATTCATTGACTAATTTTCTTTCTATTCTACTCATGAGTATTTAATCGAGTACTCTCCACCGATTCCGTATCTCTAGGCAGGAGCGTGCCTGAGTAAATGACCGCCTGCGTGCCAATAAATATGGTTGCCTCCTAGGTACTATCATATAAAGAAAAAAAAGTTTTTTTTAATTATAAAATAAAATTTATGCATCACGCTCTACATGCCATGTGTATATTATATCGTGGGACATGATTGAACACATAAAACCTTGCAATGTAATTGGAGCCTATGTAAAGCTTGGATTTGCAGACGAATAGGTCGCCTTGATCTTGCGCAATAACAAGACCAATAAGGCAAGGGCAAGATCATTTTTGATCATCACTAAATAAAAGCGACTGTGGTTCACTTAAAGTTGATCCACACATATCCGTGACGTGACGGCGACTTCAGTGCAGTACCGGAAACATCAGTGAAAAGAAATTCTCGGTACGATATAATCCCAGGCAAATAAATTAAGAAAAGCGTGACATATTCCTAGAAATCCGATACAATGGGACACCGACGATCTCAGCACCTTCCAAGCGTCCGTGTTTTTCACCAAAAAAAAACGTGTTGCCACGTTTCGTCCCCGGAAGTGAAACATATACTTCCCGAAGAATCCACTTGGGTCTCTCCACGCTAAATTCTATGATGCCCTTGAGATCACTGTCCATATTTCAAAACTAAAATATCGGTTGCCATTGAACATTGATCACCAATACGGAAAAATGCGGTGCTGTGTGAATTTCAGTGAAAAAATCATCACGGAAGCCACTGACACGCAGTGTAATCAGCGCCGTGCCTTTACGGATATGTGTGGATTGACTTTTATCGGTATTCGACACACTTTCTTTGGCGATTCAGCTGCCATTTAGTTTGGCCGTCTGCGCTCTGCGCCCACAATGAACGCTAGCCAGGCACGGCCTTATCCATAGGTCAGACCACTTGAACAGGTTCAGCAGTCTGCCTTATCTCTTAGACTTTACGGTTCGAAGGGAAGACTCATCCTCCTCAAGGTAAAGTATGCAGGTGGGGTCCTCTACCCTTCCTATAGTTCATAAATATGTATAAATTCAGGGCGCAGTGTCCGGTAATTAATCTAAGCAGTCTTCTGGCATACTGCACCCTCACAATTCCTTAGCCACGTGTACTGACATCAAGTTAACAAGGGCAGCCAACAAGTGCCCTGACATCAAGCCAAGTGTCGTGGCAACCTTTATATCGCGCCCTAACAATGCTGTAAAGTTAGCTAATCTTTGCAAGGACATCAAACTCTGATCTCTTCTTCACCAAACTGGTGACTACTCCAACAGCCGGTTCCTGTGCAATTTAATTGGTCCATAAAAGTTCCTCCTATGGGAATTGTAGGAAAGGGTAGGACCATCCTGACAGAGCATCCTCATCTCGATAATAATTTAGTGACTAGGTACACCCGGTGCTCTGTAGCATTCGACATGGTAACATCAATTTGGCTTGGTAAGTTTGGGAAGGTGTGCTTACTCAGTGCCGGCCCTAGCCCAAGCTCAGGGTAGAGCAAGATTATCTTTCGCCCTTTGTTCACATCACATAAATTGTATTTCCTTTTTTCGAGCTCTGCCGAGACAGCCTTGGCGATGGAGGTTTATCTGGACAACCTATATATTGGAATCGGATTATTCTGTACGCATTACGCTAAGGAATTAGGTCAAGGCTAGTGATTTTGTGGTTAGAAGAGGCTTCTTTTACTTATCACCCGGCAAATGCAATGGTCCCTATCCTGACTCTCGAACAACGTACGTATTCCGTTCCTAATGCAGACTGTTGAAAGGCTACAGTTGGTAACCTTGGAGGAATTCTTGCTTCCTTGGTGATTGGACCGGAAAGGGTCGTGGTTGCTCACGAGGTGCTGAGGGGACAGGGAAAGTTGGGCTGAGTATGGGCTTTTATGCCGCTCTGATCCTAATCCGTCCGCCTAATCCTCTCGTCTGTTTCACCTAGTCAATAGTCCTTTTAGTCCACAGAGAACGTCATCTCTTTGAATGGTGGGCGGTGGATTTTATGGAGTACTCTCCACTCCTGCTTTCTAAGGTCCTGTTTAAGACCCCTATACATATACTATTATTTAAAGTCAATAGGATCTTCTGTTATAAGACCATTTTGACCCGACTTGCCATTTAGCAGAAGGTCGACTTTTGAGTCGTTCTAGGCTTTATTGTGGGTGAGTCGGCCTGCTTTTCTGAAGGCTTGCTTTTCACACCGTACGACTGGAGCCTTCATTCTTTCGCCGAGTTATTGTGGAGGGGGATCTAACCCCCTTTTTATTGAGAACATTGGCATTGGAAGGTTCAGCTTCTAAAAATCGTCTAAAATGTTTTCGGGCTGCGCCACCCGTCTTCTCAAAGCGGCCTCTAAGGAAATCTTCTTCTAACGAAGAAGTGATCTCAGCGCGCTAAACCGCGTCTTGCTGATTTAGACTGCCCTCATTGAAGAGTGATCCCGAACATTCTCCTTCACTGGAGCTACATTCGGCACCCTGCCGCATGAATTCAGAAATATCCAATTATCGTCGTAGGTTGTCTTGTTGGGTCTATGAGTGCTTCAGAAGTGCTGAGAGGTGCTCCATCCTCAAGTTTTTTTAAAAGTATCTATATTTATCCTTCAACCTTATTGTTCATTCCTAGAGATTGTGACTTTTATCGAGTTTGTTGTCTCTAGATCCGCCGTATTCAGTCTGCTTCATGAACAGGCAGGGGCACCTCCGGTAGGATATAGCGTAAGGCCATGAACAGACGCTCTTGGAGTCAGCACTAGTGATGAGCAAACGCAAGAACAAGACAAGACTAATCTAGTCTTGGTCTAGTTTTGTTCTTGTTCAGTCTGTCTTGTTCTTGTTCTTGCAAGCTTAACTAAGGCTTGTTCTTGTTCTTGTTAAATGTGCAAGAACAAGACAAGATTGCAAGAACAAGACCATTTTGCTCATCACTAGTCAGCACTCCCTATTTGTGGCGGTTTCGAGTCATATTGATGAGCGCCTACACTTGGCTGGGTAGAAATAATGCAAACGTCCGCCCTACCGCGCCCTCAAAAGGGTTATGGAAATTGTATTTTTCCCACTAAATTGTTTTTCGAATTCTTTTTAACGCCCCTTGCCACCTGGCGCCTAGAGCGACCGCTCCTTTTGCTGCTCTACCCCAGGGCCGGCACTGTGCTTACTCAAAGCGTCGTTAGTTGGGCACTACAATGAGGAGGCAGTTGGATTTTACAGCATGCATCGGGACATCTCCACAAAACGTCTATTGACCCTTTCAACGGCGGGTTTCGTGAATAGTAAACCATCGTATTATGCGAATAATTTAAAAAAAATTTGGCTCAGGTATTCAGTAGTGATGAGCAGGAATGGTCTTGCACATTTAGCAAGAAAAGCAAGACCAAGACAATACAGGACAAGGGCAAGACAAGACTGCAAAATGAAGATAGCAAGACTTTTTGCTCATCACTAAGTGCCGAAAGTCTTACAGTGATGAGCGAAAACCCTTGTCTTGCACATTTAGCAAGACCAAGACAAGACTACAAGACTTACTGCAAGACTTTTTGCAAGAATTCTTGCAAGACTTTTTGCAGGACCTTTTGCTCATCACTGCAAAATTTTTGGCACTTAGTGATGAGACAAAAGTCTTGCTATCTTCTGCTTTCACTCTTCTGTAGTCCTGGCTTGTCTTGCTCTAGCTTTGGTTTTGCTAAATGTGCAAGGAAAGGCAAAACTGCAAGACTGTTCAGAATTAGCAATTTAATTTCTGACTCAATAAAAAGGTGCCGGAAGGGTGTGATTCAATTGAAAGATGGATAACGCCACCTATCTGTCAGATGACGATTGATGTTTCGTCTGATGTGTTCTGCAATTAGAACAGCCAGGAATAACCTTTGTGGTGCTTCACTCCGGTTTCGTTCTTGGAAATCGCTTGGGATTTGCTTGCTGCACTGGTTGCTGCTTGCTGCCCTGGTTGTTGCTTACTGGACTGCTTTGCCTGGTTTCTTTGCAAATTCGTCCCTCTGTGGTTGGTTAGAGTAACTGCTGAAATCAATTCGGATGATTAAGTTACTGCTGTATTAAAGACTTCAAGACTGTCTTTAATTCGGGCTTTACCGGGAAAAGACCTCAATTCTGTCTTTCCAGAATGCTAAGTTCGATACTTGAGCTTTGAAATTGCTTTATTGCTAAAACCTCAATGCAGATTTTATCTTCTAGTTCAAGACTCTAGAAAGATTAAAAGCAATCTGATTTAACGCCGTCTGTGCGTCGGTATTTATTTTCTATTCGAATAATAGCTGCGGCTAGCCTTTGGTAGGGGGCTTCGTTCTCGAAGTATATAATTTCGGGTTTATGTACTAGATCTGCGTGCGATGTCCGATCAGCTGTTCTCTTCTGACTCGTAGACGTCAAATGGGGTTGTTTGTTTTGGTGAGTATATTCTTCTAATTTTAGTTTATTTACTAATTTTAGTTTATATTTTCAGGTTTTAGTGGGGGATGGATTAGGAGGAGCCCGCGATTACTCCATTGGGGTTGACAGGTGAGCATTTTTGTGGAACCTGTTTTGGATTTTTTATTAATACTTTTTTGTTTACAGAATTTGTCGATTTGCCGACGGCTTTTGGATGGATTTTCTGGTGGGTTTTTCATCGCCTTGGAATTTGATTTTTCATCCTCGTTGGTTTGAAAAAAGGTAAGAACTTGCATATATTTAAAATTTATATTGAACTAATTCTTTTTTTACTTGCAGGTACGAATTTCTTGTTGTGTAGTGCTGTCTCTTAACTTGTGTGTTTTTTGTTTGTAATTTGTGTATTTATGTAGCTTGTTTGTTTATTTTTAATAAAGTAGAGAAAATCGTGCAATTGATGTTTTTTATTTTTTAATTCCTTTTTACTTGGTTTTTTTGTTTTTCAGTGTAGCCGGAACAAGACAGTCTTGCTCATCACTAGTACTTAGTACCATTATCGGTAAGAGGTATCTTGAAAAAAGTTGTTTTAAAAAAGTTAGTCCCAAATAATATTTTTATTTTGAAAGAATTTTAACATCAACAACTTATTACCTTACATTACCTTCAAAATTCAACAAAACAAAAAATAATTTAAATTCCGTGGGATTTTGCACAAATTGTTTGAACAACGGTGAGACTTGTTTGAAACTTACTGGATATAAGATATTTCAAGACACTTAACATACCCACACTTTGAATTTATGAAACTTACTACAAACATTTCATTGTTCATGAGATTTTCCACATATGTAAGCACTTCCACGATATTCTTTTATTATAAGAAAATTCCTGTGTTTTTCTAATGTAAACTCTCTTCTACCTACGTTCAATTATCATTCATGTATCATCTACTTTATTTTTGGGGAAAATTTTCAATCCTCTTTTCATAACCAAGAGCAACGAGAAATTGTTTACCAAAAATCCTTGGCCGCAAAAATCAACAATTCAACTTTAATCAAGTAAGCAGCAACAAACACCATCCAGCATCAAAATTTTACCAGCACACTTCATAAACCTGAACAAGCAACACTTCAACCCCCGTAGGAGTGGGTGGGTGTGTGTGCCATGAAAAGTAAATTCAAAATATAATTCCATTATCAATTCATGCAAGGGCAACACAATATTAACTCAAATCCACGCTTCATAAACCCACCAATTTGAAATTCATACGTGTGCAATCCTGACACAGGTACTGCATTAGGTTGTTCATGCATAACGTAACCCTCAACACCAAAAAGTGGGTTTTAGTTAGGGTGGAAAGCATATCTCACCAACATATAAAACCAGCCCCGTATACGACGAAATGATGGCATCCACATTATGAGCTGCATTTCGTGTGAAATTGTTGATTTTAAGTTGCCAAGAGCTTGGTGCAATTTGCCATATAAAGAATCATCTGCAAAACCACCGAAAAATAAAAACCTTATCTTTTTATCTTAACCCTGTCCTCGCGCATATGATACGCTTGTTAGTTGAGGGAGTTGAAATTTCTGAGGTAGAAATCATACCGAGAATAACCTCACCCACCAAGTTAACAACAAGCTCTGGGGTATATGGGTGGACCACGGAGGAAATGAAACTCCTAAGGGGCATGTAAATCCCGTCTTTGTGTAGGTCGAGCAAACGTGCAGACGATATCCTTGAGATATGCACATTACACTTTTTATTGTGTATGCAATACGATATGTATGATGAACATCATAAAATTCCGGGTATCCCACATCGAACGTGTTTGCGTTGGAAGTGTAATATAAAGGATTTTAATAAATTATATTTTCGCTAAAGATGCATTTCACTAGATTTTATGATGGTGGTGGACTTATACATTTTTAAGTCCTTTAAAACTGGGTTATTACAAGCTATAAAACATCCTCCCATCCTGGATTGTGTCCACATAATGAATAAGTGATAGTTTGAGATGAAATTGATGCTCTTTATGGGGTGCTTGGCTGTTTCTTGATTACATTGCCGTTTTGAACTTACGAGTATCAATAATATTTTCAGTGTTAATATTTTCTGACAATCGTGTTGCTTATTCTATTCAAGACCGGTGCTCGGGGTTTTTGCGCCCGGTGCACTATACGATATTGCGCCCCATAAACTGTTCATTTTTAAACGCAGTGGGCACTCGCTGGATGGGAGAAATAATTGTCATAGTTTGCGCAAAATGTAAGATTGCACTCTAATAATAATATTGCTTAAGGAGTCTCATATGGGTCAACATCCAACCAACAAATATCTGCTGAAAACTTCGTTTGAAGTTTTCAACTTCTGAATTCTTTCACTGAATTTTTGAATCAACTCTTTGACACGTGAACGGTTGTTGTTTTTTTTTAATGTTCGTTGGGAAAGTTGGCTCTTGTGAAACCCCTTAAGATTCTTCATCGAATCGAGAATGGACGATCGCCAATATTTGTTGGTTGGCCCGTATGGAACTGCCATCCCGACTGGCTACTAATGTACCTACACAGATGGCTCAAAAATTGGGAACAGATTATTATTGTATCTTTTCCGAGGCATTGAATATAGATACCTCTCTTCGTCTACTGCACCATTGCAGCGTGTTCCAAACGGCTGAGATTTTTCTCTCATTTGGGAGATTGCTTCTGATTCTCCAAGACGAACGTCTGTTCCTTCACTTTTTGAGTAAAATCTTGAGTAACATTTCTTGAATTTATGAAAATCTCCAAGCTAAAATATCTAGAAACTTCCTGCCCGGGGACAAGTAAAATTTCCCCTGTTTTTTCTTGGATGAGAAAGTACAGGGACAGGAATTGGGTAAATTGAGTAATTGGAATTGGGGTTTAAACTTTTTTTTAAATATTAATTTCTGAAATTGCGCCCCTGTCAAATTGCGCCAGGTGCAAGTGCACCATTCGCACATATGAAAGCGCCGCTCCTGATTCTATTCCAATCAATATCATGAATCATTTAATAGAAATATTGACGCAAAAAAAACTATATTGCAGCGATAGACCTATCCCAATAAGCAATCCATTCCAATCCAAAATACTTGAAATATAATAGGAATTTAAAAGATAGGAAATCCTACATAGAACCACTTAGCATATCACACATAGAGAAGTCACCTAGGACAAAAATTGGCCATGGTATTTATCTTATTCTTCTCTCATCACTGGCTTCCAAAACTAGACCCAAAATATAGGGCGCTTTCAGTAATGCAGGATGCGTGCGCAAATGACTTATTCAGCAATTGAAAGTGTGAAGCTTTCAATGACTGAATAAGTCAATTGCGCACGCATCCTGCATTACTGAAAGCGCCCATACTTAAAAGTGTTTTATTACCACCAAAAGAAAATTAACGTTTACTCTCTCGAGGAGAAATTACCTCGAATGTCGCCAATGTCGTCATTTGAAAACACCCTTTGTATCTTTGAGTGTTCGACAGAAAATGTCGCGATTCTGGTGTTTTGACACGCAATGATGAATGCAATGATTCAGGTGGCAGAGGCAATAATGGCAATTTCACCTTTCCACTGAGACAGCACAATCCATTTCTCCAGCACCGCAATGGTCGCACACAACCTCCATTGGGCCAATTTGAACGTAAGGATGCAAGTTGTAGTTAATTGCGCAATCGTATTGAGTTGAGACTATACATCGTATTGAAACGATACGTTCAAATCAGCACTTGAAGCATTTCTTCTTGCGCATCAAAGATTACCATGATGTTGATTTGTGCGATAAGCTCGACGATTTCTCATTGCCAACTGAGCCATTCGAATTACTGCATCTGCATCTGCTTATAAAGCACGAAGTAAGGCATATTAACGCGGCGCTCTTCTCGTGAGACTTCTTGTCAATATTCCGAAGTCTAATTGCATACGAACAAAAAACAAAATTCATCGAAATCAGTCCATCCGTTCTCGAGATATGATTAAAAAAGCCGTTCCATACAAAATGTATGAGAAAATGAGTTTTCTTCATAAATTTTTTTTTGTATATTTTTCCAATGTTTAATAGTTATTCTGCTATTCAGAGCGGAGACAAATTCAACAAATCAAAATTCAGTAAAATCGGTCCAGCCGTTCTTGAGATACCAAAGTTCCGCTTAGGTCGTGTCTTCACTTAGCGGAGGGTGCACGTCTTTGTTCACCTGGTAGTCTGGTACTGCATACGTTACAGCCTTTGTCTGCTGGATAGCGGAATTCTCTTGTTTCAGGAGGCATAAGTTATGTCGCATAACACTTCGACGAGGCTGTCTTCTCTTTTGTGACTCAGCAGGCTGCTTAAAAAACGAAACACAATCATTTCACATAAAAAAAACCCTTCTTAAGTTTCCATGAGTGCATGCATACCCATTTAGCGCACATATCCGCCTTTTACCTTCTAGTCTTTTGCTAGGATGCCTAAACTTATCGCTCAACAGAACCTAAGATTATTATAGAATGTCCTCGCCCAGGACTAGTGCGCACGTAGCTATCCGATTTCAACCACAGTACCACGTTTATGAGGGATTTCTTTACCTTGCAGTGGAGTGGTACCAGAATGAGGAGAGTCTCTAGCGATGTCGTTGAGGAAATGCGGATGGGCCCGGTGATGGAAGGCAGGCCATTCTTTGAATTTTGCCACCAAAATAAAACCTCTTAAGTTGATGGTGCGTTTGGCTCTCAACCCCATGTGCCTTAATGCGTCCAGCTCATTAGAATGTCCATGTGCTGGTTCCAGTTGAGCTTGGCATCTAGCGTCACTCCTAAATATTTGGCTTGCTTTGTTATGCCTGCGTGAGTGGATTCTGCAAGTCCCGGCAGTATTCGTCTTCTTATATGTATAAGAAACCAGAAACCTTTTGTTGGGATTGAGATTTAGTCCTACACTGGAGTACCAGCGCAATGACATGGTATCTCCTATTTTGCCTGTAGCCAGGATAACAACATCATCTACGTAACCTTGGGCGAAAAATTTTCGGCCACTAAAGGCCCCCGTACACGATCAAGTTAGATGGACGTCCAGATTTTCATCAAACCCATAAGCGCAACGAGTTTTGATCGGCCGACCGGCTCACAATCGTTAGTTTTGGTTGTACATCCGCACTTCGATGTACATCCAATTTGACCGTGTATGAGGGTCTTAATCTCTAGGAGTTCATGTTCAACGAGCCATCACAGAAGTGGAGATAAAACTCCTCCCTGTGGACATGCTTTCGCTATAGCGCTCTCTAGAAACCCCGGGATGCGAGTTTTCCGTATAGAGTCTATCCAGTCGCAGTCCAGTTTAAGCAGCGTGCTGGTCACTCTAGAAAGTGGGGCTGTTAGCTGCCAAGTAGAAGTTGCTTTCTCATTCAAATTAGTAGTAGTATTATGAAGGTTTCTTCCACAGTCTGTGCAAAGTAGCCAATGGTTCTCTTAATTGACCCGAGATCTCCCGAGGCGCCTTTTACTAAGGTTTTCCGGATTTTTGCTGAGTTTAGAATGTTTTCGATTCCCTTTCAGAAATTCCTCCAGCTGATTCTTTTTGCCCGACTAATCGCCCTATTATAGGTGGTTAGTGAGCTTTTCAATGCCGCTCAGAAAAGCCCAAACTGAGAGAGCGAAGTTGGGGTTTTTCTGGGCAGCAATGACTAGCTTCTGCGTCACGAAACTAAACTTGGAGAGCTCGGTATTTCACCTTGGTGTTTTGTTATTACGCATCCCCATTAGAACTGCAGTTATTGTTGTAAGCAGCAGCAGCCGCATCTGCAAGGAAATCCGCGCATAGTTCCACATCCATCGTAGATTTAATTTAGTGCGTGGAACCCTTCAACACAATGCTAAGTTCGCACCGAAAGGCTGCCCAGTCCGTGTATCTGGAATTTCTATATACTCTCACTATTTCCTCACCCATCCTAAGTACTTTCAATATTGGTCTGAGCACGAGGCATCGTCTAAAGCCCGGTACCCACTTGTTGCAAACCGGCGTTTCGTATCACCGTTCTTTAAATTTTTTTCTAAAAAAATTGCAACGCTTCGTTTCAAAATGTGCGAAATGATACAATCCAAACCCGATCTCTCATTTAGCGGTTTTTCTCCGTCACATCAAAGGAATGATACGATACGCTTTAGGAGGAAGTGTGGACGGGCATGCGCGTATCCTGTTGCTTTATTGCCGTAACCGTATCGCGCTCCCGCATCAAACATGATACAGGCTGGATGATTCGAAACGCAGTGATGATACACGAAAAATTTGGGTTCCTGTTTTGTTCGTATCAATCAGCAATTGAAACGATACAGGGATACGAAACGCCGGTTTGCAACAAGTGGGTACCGGGCTTAAGGTGTGAAAGCTGAGACTAAAATAATAATGCTCTTAATGCTCCCCTGTAAACCTCTATCTTCACCATTGTCAGGCCTCTCAACGTTTTATTTATGAGAGGAAAGCAGTTAGTGGCCCCTGTGCTGGATGTCGAGTCGTGATTTGTGACAAGTTTTTTGAGTTGAAGAAAGTGGCGTTTCAGACGAATTGCGACTTTCAGCATAGGGGGCTAAACTCGCACTTAGCACTTCCACTTTAGGCCACTATGCTGAAAATCGTAATTCGATTAAAACGTCACTTTCTTCAACTCAGAAAACTTGTCACGAATCACGACTCGACATTCAGCACAGGGGCCAGTGTTTTTATAGTAAACGACTTAGGCCCAAGGGAGTGGATGCCGAGAAAGCACTACTGTGTTGCAGGCTGCAGTGGATAATCAGAATCCTCGATTTCTTCCTGCTGCTGTGAGTCACTCTGAGTCAAGCCAATTATCTTGACCTTGATTCGGGCGAAGCTGTAAAATATGGACATGCCAAGCTCCTTTAGCAGCAACAGCGACCTCTTGTAAATGCTTAGGGTAAGAGATTCACCGTTTCTATTCGTCAAAAGGTCATCTGAATCGGCTGGTTTGGATGGCAATCCAGCAAAAGCACGAGTTCCGGTTGCTTAAGATCGCTCGGGAGGGTACCCAGAAGCTGATCCTGGGGACCCATTTCTGAGGGCCCTTTTCTTTGGGAGGTTTGGCTGGTTTGTTGGCACATTTGATCTTAATGAACCTTCTGCCACTTTCACACCCAAAAATTGAGCCTTTAAGACTGTCGTCCACTTCTGTCATGCTGTCGTCACAAATTGAGGGAGATTGCTCCTCAGTCAATTTGTCTTCGAGGAAGTTGTTCGGGACCACTTAGATCTTAGACATTCCCGTTTAAGGGTCCTTTCGGCTCCACCCTTTTATTCTTCTGAGGTCCCTGCTCTTTTTAAGAACCCTCTGACTGCTTCCATTTAGGCAGTGGGTCCGACATTCGGCAGTACTCCCTATAAGGCATGGAAGCTGGTCCTGAACGCTGTTCTGCCTTCGGTTTGTAAAGAAGGAGTTTTCGAAAGGCCATTCATAGGCCATTCATACACGAGGGACCATGGTTCCGGAGCAAAAGCTTTTTTTGGGCAAGGGAGGCGTGCGGAGATGAAATATGTGGAGAGTTTCGTGCTTCGGTGGAGACTTTTGTGCTCCTGCTTTCGACCTGCGAACACGGAAAGCACGCACTCACACAAATAAAAATAAATACACGTTGCCATGGAGTTAAAAATAATAAACTTTCAAACAGTCACAAATTAAAAGTAAAAAACATGCTACCGCTGCAGCTGCAGCTGAAATCACCAACGCATTATTTTTATCCATTATGATATCTAATTATTAATAGTTAAGAACTGATTTACATAAACAGAGTCAAAATATTTGACCAGAGTCAAAATATTTGACATCTCACTAATACAAACAATCATTGCGTAGCAACACAAAAGCTGCTTCCTTTGCTACTTCTCCGTGTATTTTCAGGAAACTTGCAGCAAAGCTTTTGGTTGCGGAACCATGATCCCTCGTGTATGAATATGGCCATACACGAGGGAGCATGGTTCTGGAATCAAAAGCTTTGCTGCAAGTACCCTGAAAATACACGGAGCAATAGCAAAGGAAGCAGCTTTTGTGTTGCTACGTAATGATTATTTGTATTAGTGAGATGTCAACTTTTTGATTCTGGTCGGCTGTTTATTTATGTAAATCAGTTCATTTACTTATAATCAATAATTAGTTATCATAATGAAAATAGTAAAATTATCATGGATGAAAATAGTGCGTTTGTTGTGTTGATTTTGGACTGTTTGAAAGTTTATTATTATTAACACCATAGCAACGTATTATTATCTTATTTGTGTGAGTGCGTGCTTTCCGTGTTCGCAGGTCAAAAGCAGGAGCACAAAAGTCTCCACCGAAGCACGAAACTCTCCACTTATTACATCTCCGCACGCCTCCCTTGCCCAAAACAAGCTTTTGCTCCGGAACCATGATCCCTCGTGTATGAATGGCCAAAGTGGGGCTCGGGTGCTCCCAGTGGAGCTCGCCAATTTCACTGCGACCTTTCTAGGTTTGGGCCAGAGGAGCTTGGTAGGCTTCGAACGTTAGTTTTTTATCCTGGGTGCATGACGAGGAAGTGACGGATCACGCGAAATACTATACATTCAATATATTTATCTAAAAATAAATTTAAAATGTTTATCCTATGACAAAAAAATTAGCATAATTCAACTTTCTGCGTTGGACTCAATTTCCTATGAAAAAACTCTTGGTTCATTTCATGCCCATAAAAGGATCAAGCTAACTCAAAAACACCAACACAAACTTACTTTATAATAACAAAATTCCACAAAAACAATATCCGAAAAGGGCATTTCATTTAGTGTCTGCCTTAAAATATTTAAACTACGCAATATCCTTTTCAAACCGACAAAATTAAACATTACAATAAATTACTTCAAAAATTTGTGAATCCTGTTTGGCCTCATATCCTTCAAAACTATTCCTTTTCATTTAGTGCCCAAGTCATAAATGTTACAACAGTAGCAAATTGACTTTCCTCTCTCTTGTAGACATTGGGAAACAAATTCCCGAAAGTTTTTAATTTAATTTTCATTTTCACTTTGAAACTCTCGACTTAAAAATAATTAAGACAGATCCTTTTACATTTTCAACGAAATAAATTAGGAGATTATTTTAGTGGGGTTTCATCACTCTGGGCGCACACAAGTGAGACGTAACTTTCTTCCTATTTGGATGATCTATATGTACTAACACTTACAAAATGTGCTGTCTCTGGATGAAATTTAGTTTTATGAAAAAGTTTATTAAACTATAAAACTTTAATTTTTAGGGGTAAAAGTTTGATTAGAAAATTTTCAGGTTAGATGTGATTTTATGTCCTTGAAAACATTTTAAAGGATACATATACAAGTTTTTCGGGTAAGTTATGATGAAATTAATCTGTCCCTTTTTTTTTAATTTAAAAATTTTCTAGGATGTCAAAATTCTTAATAATACTTACTGATGAGGCAAAGGACGAAAAAACAATGATCCGGAACGAATCCAATTATCCTGTCTGAAGATGAAATTCCTGTACGTGATCTCTATCATTTTTGGAATTGTCAGCTTGAGCAGCCGTTTTCATAATTTCATGGAATTTGTGTTCAAGAAAGAACTTTTTACCCACAAATCCTTAAATATCCTTTCTATCCTAGCTAACGTTTTTCGGGGCCTATATATACTCCTCCGTCCACTTTTATACATTACGAAAAGTTTCGACATCTTTTTGCACAGGCATGAAAATTTGACAGATTTCATGCCTTTACAGGAGGAAGATAAGGACGAGTTGAAGGAGAAAGATTATGAAGCTTAATTTTTGGGTTAACTTTGATTATTTAGTATAATTTCATGAAGAGAGGCCTATTTTAGAGGGGATTTGGTTGACCTCATGATAAGCCTTATTGTAATTGGAGTGAAGCTTACAGGGTTAATTCTTATCCTGGAATTTTAGGTTGTTTTTTTTTCTGTACCTGGAATACTACACGAAAAATTTTCCTGGGTGGGGCTCATATTTCTTTTTTGTTTCTTTAGAAAATGTTCAATTCTTAAAAGGTAGGTACCCTCCTAAATGAAATTTACTAAAATGTCACATAAAATTTTGTAGAGGTTAATTATGAATAGGTAATTACAATGTTTTTGTCCAAGGTAAGCAAGTAAATTCATAGCGCTAGTATACTTATAGGTACTTGTATTATATCTATAGATAAGATCTAAGAATTTCATTAAAATGAGTGTTATGATGGAGGTAAATGTCACGCGGGGACTTTTGCAGTATTTATTATTTATCATGATAAAAATTGCTTAAGAGTCAGGGGAAAATTTTGAAAAGTAATTTTAAATGGTCTCTAGTCAAGTTGTAATTATGACGGTTTCTTGTTTCAGATTGAGAAAAAGGTCTAAGACATTTGCGATGACCCCTAAGGTAGGACGTACCGTAAAACCTTTTATTGAATTCGAGCTAATTGAAACTAAACATCCCAAATACAAACAAAAATAAATAAAAGCAGAATAATAAACCTATACTACCTATAGTAGTAAATTAAATGTTGTGTTCATCTTAATACAACCAAAAGATTTCTAAGGAATTTTGAGTTTATCACTGATCAGGGGCGGCGCTTTCATAGGTCCGAATGGTGCACTTGCACCGGGCGCAATTTGTTGGGGGTGCAAATTGAGAAATTAACATTTAAAAACAAAATTTTAACTTTAAAAAAATTGGAAATCATTCTAATCGGTGCGAGAAATTACTCAATTTCTGCCTCTGTACTTTCTCATGCAAGAAAAAAAAGGAGAAAAAACACTTGCAGAAAGTTTCCACAGGTTCGAGAAATTTGGGAAAAAAACTTCCAAGTTAGAGAAAAATCTCATTTATTTGGAGCACTTTTTGAGAATTTTGTGCAAAACACCATATCCATTCACACAAAGGAAAAATTGTTCCGATGGCTCTGTATTGTGTATTGCTGTTTACCATGATTGATATAAACTTGAGGGCGATGCTGCTGCACTTTTAAATTCTGTTTCAGGAATTGTTAAAAGAGGTAAATGAACGAAATGTGGAGAACAAAACTCCTCTTTAATTGCTCTTTTTTATTTCTTTATACCCCAGCTTCGCCGGCCTCAGTTCAATAAAGTTCATTTCAATCCGTATAGGTGGCTTCACCGGCTGTCATGTACAAGTTCATGCATGAAGTTAGAAGTTCACTGGATTGAAGTCAGAAGTTAGAAGTTCACTGGATTGATATTCCATTATTCCAGTTGATTACTCTCTTTTGGCCGAACTTTAACTTTCATCAATCTCAATTTTATGTTCAGTTGGGTGAACTCAGGCTTTATTTTTCCTGAAATGTATGGGAAATCAGGCAAAATTGAAGTTCAGTGCACCAATTTGCTCGAACTTGCACCATTCGGCCGACGAACCCGGGATATTAATGTCTAACAAACTAATAGGGCCAGTTTCACACGGGCCAACCAACAAAAATTGGCGGTAATCGTCAATTCCCTTTTGAAATTCGATGAGAAATCGCATGGGGTTTCACAAGAGCCAACTTTTCCAACAAATTATACGTTAAAATGCTTTTAATGCTGCTTTTATTACTGATTTCACCTTCCGCCATTTCTTTTCCTAGTAAAAGGAAGACAAAAAAACAGCAACCACCACACAGCTGTCAAAAAGTTGATTCAAAAATTCCGTGAAAGAATTCAGAGATTCAAAAAATCTTCCCACAAACGACGTTTTAGCAGATTTTCTTGGTTGAATTTTGAACCATGTGAAACTTCCTATATATCTCTTTTTATGTAATACGCATTATTATGGTGCAATCTTAAATTTTGTACAAACTATAAAAATTAAATCTTCCATTCAGCGAGGGCTTTTGTCTTTTTCCATTGTCCTTCACTGCGGGGCGCAATATAGCATAGTGCACCGGGCGCAAAACACCCAAGCTGCGGCCCTGTCACTGATAATAGCAACCAATGAAATTCCCTCCTCAAAGCTATTCTCCCCCTTTTGAATATCCAAGGGTATAAAGGCCCAATTACAATGAGCGGATCTACGCGGATTGAAATGTCAAAAGAACGCATCAGAACGGATAGGAAACTGCACTGATTACAATGAACGGATCAGTTCGCATTTAAACGTCAAATTTAATCTTGCAATTTTTATATCCACTCTTTGCCTTGTTGTACAGTATTTCATAATCTTTCATTTCTGCGATTAACTGCTCGTCCGAAAACATTTTTAAAAACATAACAAATCAAAAAAAAATAAAACCTTAAACATTCACAGCTTTTGTTTACCAAAATTTTGACAGCTCAATCCGGCGATTTCTAAACAAACTAAAACGAATCCGGCACAGATGCGGTCAAATGCGTTTGAATCCGTTCATTGGAATCGGTTAAATAGAAAACGCATAATTGGAAAACCACTTTGACAGTTCAATCCGATTCTGTTCCGCTCTAATCCAGTCATTGTAATTGGGCCTTAATTCCATGACATTTTATACACGAAAAACTCTGTAATCTCTTCTTGAAATTTACATCATACATGAATTAACCCTGCAAACAATTTCTCGGCTGCTCGTTTTCTCGAGCTATTTTCGAAAGACAACTTGTCGAGAATTATTCGAGAAACAATCGTTAAAACGATCCCTAAAGCTTTCACGCTCTTTTCATGGTTTTGTTTGCTTCTCCCTGCCAGAATTGCTTTGTTTTGCTATCGGGTGAGGAGTATATGAGTGTGTGTGCGTGAAGATGACTTGCCGGCGCAGGCGCGGTGGAAGTTAGCTGGGCGTTCTTTTCAGTAGCTAAATCCTGGTTAAGACGTGCGCATGCGTTTTTTGAAAGTGAAAATTAGAGAATCATTTTTATGAATATGTTTCGTTTTTTCGAATCGATATCGAATGAATCTCGAATGATTTTTGTTTCGTTTTTTCGAATCGATATCGAATGAATCTCGAATGGTTTATTTGAATACATGTTTCGTTTTTTCGAATCGATATCGAATGAATCTCGAATGATTTATGTTTCGTTTTTTCGAATCGATATCGAATGATTTATGTTTCGTTTTTTCGAATCGATATCGAATGAATCTCGAATATGTTTCGTTTTTTCGAATCGATATCGAATGAATCTCGAATGATTTATTTGAATACCTGTTTCGTTTTTTCGAATCGATATCGAATGAATCTCGAATATGTTTCGTTTTTTCGAATCGATATCGAATGAATCTCGAATGATTTATTTGAATACCTGTTTCGTTTTTTCGAATCGATATCGAATGAATCTCGAATATGTTTCGTTTTTTCGAATCGATATCGAATAAATCTCGAATGATTTTTGTTTCGTACTTACCGCAATATTTATTTATCCGTTGTTAATTATCTTAACTTCACTATTTTATCTAATCACTTTATAAATAAATAAATAATATACATATATTATAAATAAATAAAGGAGCGTTCTCAAATTGTTGAGGTACAAGGATCTTTCTTCGAAGCTGCACTTCTTCATTGTGGAGTACTTCAAGGCTCTATTCTGGGTACCTTGCTTTTGAGCCTTTATATAAACGACCTTCCAAATGTAGTCAAACTTTCTTCTATTCATCTATATGCTGATGATGAGGTGCAGATTTATTTAAGAAAATTTCTTGAACTTATCGAGTATTGTACTATTCAGCTAAACAGTGATCTGAAACCTGTGACTGAATGGTGAGTTCAGTATAAATTTCTGCGGAACCCTATCAAGTCTAGTGATAAGCAAATGCAAGAACAAGACAAGACTAATCTAGTCTTGTTCTTGTCTTGTTATTGTTCAGTCTGTCTTGTTCTGGTTCTTGCAAGCATAACTAAGTGCATAACTAAGTCTTGTTCTTCTTCTTGTTCTTCCTAAATCTGCAAGAACAAGACCAGACTGCAAGAACAAGACCATTTTTGCTCATCACTAATCAAGCCGTGATGATACTCCTATTGATATTGAAAATCTGTTCCCAATTAAAATTAATGGTAATGTTTTACCCTATGTTGACTCTGTAAGAAATCTGGGAGTCGAGCTCGCGTCCAAATTCAGCTGCTGTAACCAAACCCGAATTTACCTTCGTATTCTTTGGGTATCCTCTCAGCGTTGTCCAACAGAAATTCATTTGTAGCCACAATCGCTATTTTAAAATAATTGCATTCGCCACATTAAAAATAAATATAAACTAGCTGGGATGTGTGTTTGACCACTTCGGTCCACACGATCAACTTTCCAGTATGATGAACGTAGACGGAACAAACTACGTTAAGCACTAGTGGGAAATTGACTGGTTTCAGAACTGGTGACAAAGTAATCCTGAGAGAAGCTAGTTCAAATAACTGTAATAGTGATTAATCTAAAAGATTTTTCTAATAAATTGCTAGCTAATTTTTTTATTACTCGAAGAAATATGACATACCTATTTCAATGTTGCATTCGCCACATTCACCTAGTCTATTCGCCACATGTGGCTAGTGGCGATGGTGTTGGATACCGCTGATTGCCTCTTACCTTACGTATATGACTGGCGAAGGCCCTGGTAATGCCCTATTTCACGTTAAGCCTATTTTTTCAAAACTTTAGTGTTCAAGAAAAATACAAGTCGCGTTCAACGATTCCCTTCGTTTTGTCTTTAAATTGCGTCGTTTTGATCATATCACGCCCTCTGCTCCCCCTCTGCTAGATATGACGATTGAAAACTACCTAAAATATCACCGGATTAAAATTCACTTTTAAACTTATACACATCAGATACCCTGGATATTTATTTGAAAAACTTAACTTATTGCAACTAAGCAGACAATCTAGCACACTTTTGGTGCCTCATATACGAACAGTATATGGTGAACGCTCTTACTTGTTCCAAATTGCTCGGATGTGGAATAAACCACCCGTCTCTGTACGGAGCGCGTCCTCTTGGCGATTGTTCAACTCACTCTTGAAGGAACATCTGTTTTTGAAACCAGCACACCGTATCCCTGACTGGATTGGACTGGCAATAGTGATCGATTTGCCGAAGTACTGGTTCGTTCTCTTCGGCTACTTGTCTTCTAGCGCTGGCCAAGCCACAGCACCAACTCTTTCAGCCTACCGAACCGCGGAGTTATTAAAGGCGCCAGTGAGACCTATATTATCTGTGGGAGGGAATAGAATAAGTCTCCTTGAGACCGACAGTAGCTGCTCGAGATGTTTGGTCTCTGATAGATCATTTATTTGTCGAGAAGTTTTTGTTTGACGTCGTCATATTTTGCTGTCGTTATGTCCGTCAAAATATTCGCTATGCTGGAAATCGCCTCTTCAGGCAGGATGGATAATATGGAGCAGGCATGACTCATCGGAAGTCATGCTTGCTATAGAAAATTGGGCTTCTGCCTGTATGATCCAGGATTCTGCCTGTATGGAGCTGTGGGTCCAAATACCTATAGCAAATTAGCAGAGTCGGATAACGAAGAATTTGAGGCGAACAGGGATGCATGTAGGTCGGTCGTTGAATTTGCTTTCTGTTAACACATCGCCTTGCAAATGAAGGAAGGTGTTGTGTATAAAGTGAAATTCAAGAAGGAATAAGCGGCCAATATAAATTTGGTAATACAAAAAGTGGACGGTGGTAAGTTGAGATTACGGTCCTGGATACAAAGATTCCAGTCAGCAGCTTAGAGGAAACGAATAAGCCTCACTCGGTTGGATTTCCAACAATGCAGTTCTCCTAAGGGCTAGCTTGGTGGAGTTAGAAGATTCTTGTTCTTCTTCTTATGGCACTATAGATTCTACAACTTGCTTTTCTATTTTCGGCTGTACATTTCCAGTATCTTATTTCCAGGGACCAGATATTTTTTTAAATGTCACCGTACCACTTTTTTCGGTCGTCGTCTACTTCTTTTCCGATCTGTTACAGCATTGAAGAATTTATTTTGCACCCGTTCCTCGTTTTTCTTATTAGATGGCCAACCCATCTATGTAAGTCTTTTTATTTTGGCATATCGCCAATATTATTTTTTCCAATCAGCGTATCTAACTCACAATTCTGAATTCTCATATACCCTCCGCTTTCCAACCTTTTTTGCACCAAATATTTTGCGGAGCATTATTCGTTCAAAAACTATGAATATTTTGTTGTCCTCTGCAATGAACGTCTATATTTCGCTTCCGTATGCTACAATTTGTCATATGACATTTTGTAAAATACGAGGTTTGTTTTTCTGGGCAAAATTTTAGACTGTAGAAGAAAAAAATAATTGAGAAGTAGAGACTGGATCTTGAGGACACTCCATACTGATCAAATTTATGAATAAAAGCGGGTTAGCATTGCAAATCAATATCTCGCCAGAAATAAGGCAGCACAACTCCCAATCCACTATTCCTGTATATAATTGTAATATGGAACGACTTCTTCATCAATAAGAACTACATAAAGACTTGAGTTAGACCATTCAAGAGACACGTGTAACGGCTAAGGTCAACCATGACTTCTAGATATGTGAAGAAGACCATGACTTTAGGAGACTAGTCAAGTCCATCACAGGCAGAAATTCTCAAGAAAAACCTACCTGGCTTAATTAGATGAGGCTTTTCAACAAAAAAGTCTTAATTGAGAAGACGTCGGCTTCATTGGAACTCCAAATATGTATGTATGTACAAGATGGGCAGGAATATATTAATATGAATTAATATACTTCACTTATTTTTTTTTAAAGCACATGACCATTTCTATATATTAGCTATCATATAGAAACAAAAATTGCAATAAAGTAATTTAAAAGATTTCTTTGATACCATACCGAATGGTATTTGCACATACTCATAATATTCTACCCACAATTTCTGCCTACGTACTCAAATTTTTATTTTTTGCATTTATTTGTGAGTTTCTTGTTTTTAAGGATAAAAAGGAACATCGCCCCTAAACCAAATTCAAGCTATTGGAAAAAAGTCACGCTCGGTTCGTTTCTTTGATCTAAAAAATTTTTTATATAAGATCAAAAGAATCAAGATTTCTTGTGAAGGTGAAGCAAGAAAAAATCCATAAGTGACATTCAGGTGTCTAATGAGTTCGATTTGCAGAAAAAAATTTACTTCAAAGTATTTTTTTCCTTGGTTTCGATGGCTTTATTATTATAGATCCTGCTAAGCATACGTGGGAGTACTTTGTCCTATTTTAATGCCGACATATTTGTTGGTGGATTGTTTTTTTTTTTTCAGTGTTATCAACTTTGATTTAAGTTGGTTTAAAAAAGTTGTGATTACGAATCTTTTTTGTATATGTAGGTAATTTTAAATTCTATTGAAATTGAGCTTCAGAATCTTCTTTCATAATATAAAGATGATAGTGGCTATAAATGTTATGCGGCGGTTTTGTGATGCCTATATTCCCAAAGAAGATTTTGACTATTGTATGTTTGAATTCGTTTTAGCCATGATAATTCAAATTTGCCCTACAGCCCTACTCAGGCCCTTCACATATTATTGGAGCCCTTTCAAACTATGTAAGATAACAAAAGAACTTTTTGGGTTTAGATCTATTTTTGGGGGCCTCCGAGGGCAATAAGTCCCAGGTGTCCCAATAGTTCTGCTTGAAAAAGCTGTTGAATGACTCCAGCCAGAGTCTGCTGCTATTTCATAACGAGTATGCTTATGTTATTATCAAAGATCTACAAATACAGCAGATTATCGTAGCTGTAGAGAGTCATCGTTTATAAAGTCCTATTTATACCCAACAGGAAAAAGAGGCCTCCTGGAGTAATAATGAATGTCTCCTAGGTATTAATACCTCCGAAATGTCTCCATTTGCCATGATTTTAACATTAGCATGTCATTGGAAGAGAGGGCTCCTTCTAACCTCCAAAAAAGCCTAAAGTACTCCCAATAAAGTTGAGTTCGAGTACTCCCGTATAGCTAGCTGTAAACTGAAATTGGAGATCTCGTCTTAAGTTCCAAAGTGGTATGAAATGGGAGTCTCCTTTTTAGCTTTCAATAATTTCTGGAAGGATGCAAATAATACTTTTTTCACTGGATGCAGTTCGAATAAAGCAGAAGTCTGAGTACTCACGAGTACGAAATAGTAAAAAAGCAAAAAACAAACTCATCACCTAATGAAATATAAACGCAGTCACGGTATAAACTCTTTAATCAATGACTGAAAATCTATTTAGGATGGCTTCTTTATTCATCCTCTAGGGAGGTCTACCAAATTTCCTGCTGGGTATTTAAACAAACAGGCCTGATTCACTAGAGTGCGGCTGTTTCGGTGACCGCCTCCTCACCGCTCCCAAACGCATGGTTCGAGTGATATTGTGAGAATTTCTCTCGAAACTGCCAAAATCGTATTCTCTATTACAAAACTGACTCGTAACTGTAACAATATTGTTAGAGTTTTACTCGAAAGCTAAGGGGTAATCGAGAAATTTATAACATTTTAGGTATGGGCGACACAATTGAAAGCTATTGCACTCATTTTCTTTTCTTTCGGGGACACTTCTACTAGAAAAAGCAATATTGTAATAGGGAATACCAAAGCATTTTAGTTTCGGATAACAGTTTCGAGTAAAAAGCATTTGAGTATTGTAATAGAGAATAGGGCCCCAGTTTACATCGCAGACTCAAAGTGGAAGAGTAAAGTGGCCCTGTCCAAAATACAAGCGCAAAGTTTGGTCGAAAGCTCGAAACTTTTTATAACTGTCAAACGAAAAGTTTTTATACGGTCGCAGAGGAAATAATTTAATAAGATGCAAATCCTTTTAGATAGTTATATTAAATTAAAGTGTAACAACAAAAAAACCATTTTATTAGTTTCAAACATTTCCACAATGGTAAATATGCAACAAAACCACATGACGACAGTTAGAGTTTCACGAGATGCAACACTAGTGTTGCAACTCTCGCACTGTCGCATGCGAGACAAGACAATACACGAGACAACAGCTTCTGCCCCATGGCAAGAGTAGCGTGACAGTAAAAAATTCCCAGTCTCGCCGAGACAACACTTTCGAATGCGAGACTGTTGCGCTCTCGCTCGATCTCCCAGTCGGTTAATTTTTTCCCCCGGATCGTTGCGAGATATCCCGATTCTATAGAAAGTAGAGTTTTATATTTTCGACGGTAATATATTTATGAGCTGGACAACCCCAGTCTTCCAGAGTTCAAAGGTGCCAGTAAATCCCCAACACGCCGGCGAGAGCGCTAGCGCACCCTTCTAAACATTCCATTGTCTCATCGAGACAAGCGTCCCTAATCTAGCCACCCAACTCTCGCGGAGACACTGGGTCGTGTGAATAAAAACTAAGTGAACATTCTGAGTGGATGCTCTTGAGAAGGGTATGTCGTCCAGATTGAACTCTAATTAGGAGGGAATAAAAATTCTCTTAAATGTTAATTTTTTGTTAAATTTTTTTGCGTCTACGAAAGGAAATTCTTTTTCAATGTATTTTTTATTCTGTTTAGATTTAGGGGTGCGATTAAAATAAATTTCCTAAATTTTTTAATAATATTTCAACAATTTTTAAATCTTTTTTTATATTCAACTTTAATTTTACCCCCTTAAAGGCACAAGCAGATTGTCGCAGAGGTCATGGCGGCGGCCCCCTGCGAAGGAATTTCGCAAAAATTTAAATTCTCCGCAGGGCAAAAACGGAGGGTGGGGGAGGTCGAGAGTGCAACACTGACTCTCGCGAGAGTAATACCAGAGACACACTTGTGGTATAGTAATTACAATATGAGCAATATTGCAATATACTTCAGGTGTGTCTCTATATACTGAGAAAAAATCTCGGTATACACTCAGTATACTCAACATTGAAACCCAATATCCCAATTGAGAAAAACTTCGTGGTATAGCTCAGTATACCCTAGATTTAAACCGAAGAATAATCTGGGCATAACCCAAAATGATAATTTCGAACAGAATTTTTATTCTTCAATTTTGGCAGCACTACCTATCAAAGATTTTTATGTCAGTTGAAGGTGTTAGTTGTTTATCCTTTCCTGTTGTAAATGACCACCAAAACAACTCAGTATACTGATGCAAGTGTGTCTTCAAATTTTTATATTGCAATATGGCAATATTGCAATATCCCGATCTCAATTGCTATACCACAAGTCTGTCTCCGGTATAACGCAAGACTATAGCGACACAACACTATAAAGCTGCTGATAGAATTTCGCTCAAACGCGGTGCGGACATTGGCTTCGCGGTGTGCGCGGATTTTTCACTGACACAAAGTCGCCGTGCTGGTGTCGCGTACCGACTTTGACACAACCTAAAAATCAAAGTGACAAGTGGACGTGATACGAAATAAATTGAAAAAGCTGTATGATTTGCGTATTAATTTTCTATCCCACAGGACTTGTATTTGTTCTAGGTATTAATTCCATCACCACAATTTCGAAATAATTATGAAATTCAACAAATTTCTTATCCCCTTCACCAGCACACGATTCAAAACATAAACAAAATGCCCACCAACACTAAAAATCGACTCAAAACACACACACACAAACAACTTTTTTACACTGGACCGCGCGGCAACGCGCCAGAAGTAGAAAGTAAAGCAACTTACGCGGTGTGTGCGTAGTGCTCAAGCCACATCTCGTTAGTTCCACTGACATATAATAATGGACTGCTCATCAGCAATTATTCCCATACAAACCGATGGCACCAAAAAGGTATAGTCGCTCGCTCATCCATAAGCCCCCAAACTGACAGAAGCACTCAGAAATAAAATCAATTAGAAAAAAATAGACGGGTATAGTGATGTTTATATCTTTTGCGTTAAATCAATTAGAAAAAAATAGACGGGTATAGTGATGTTTATATCTTTTGCTCTTTTCCCCATAAGCCCCCGGTGAGAATGTCAGCTGCTAAGACAGGCGTTGAGAACTTAAATCAGACACACATAAAATTTGCAAATTAATGAAAAAAGGGCATTTTAAAAGGTGAAAAAGTGAAAATAGTGTTTATTAATTTTTTTAAACAAAATATTTGTGTAGTTTTAATGTTTTAAGTACGTATTTAAAAAAATGTAAATTTCAAAAGTGATTCCGGTGTTTACATGGAGTGAAAAAAGGTTTGTAGCCTATGGAACAAATTGGTGCCATGAAAAATTTCTCATAAGCAGTCCATTCTATATGTCAGTGGTTAGTTCGCATTGCAATACACACACTTTACTCTATCTGTCAATGTCCGCACCGCGTTTGAGCGAAATTCTATCAGCAGCTTAATATCACTGTTGCACTGGGGTGCGAGACAAGACAACAGTGGTCTCACTCTCGCGCAGCGAGTTCGAGACCGCGGCCGACTGTTGACTGGTCTCGCTCTCGTGAAACTCTAACGACAGTGGCATTTAGTTGGCGATAGAATAATGAAATTTAATGAACTCGTTAAGTAGAGTAGAAACCTATTTTGAGGTTGCCGACAGAAACATATCTTCTATGCTATAAAGATTTGCGCTTCCACTTTGAGTCTGGGATGTAAACTGGCCTTAATAATCGAAGTCAGTGGTCCAATGTGGGCTGGAGCTCTTCACGTTTTGGCATTGCAAGCTCTTCTTCTTCTTCGATGGTTCTACAGCCCAATTCGAGCCTTCTTCTAGATGTCTCTCTGCTCCGCAGCTTGCCTCCAATTTCTTATTTTGAGCAGTTTTGCAGCATCGGTCCTCCCACCTTGACCGTGATTTGCCAACTGATCTTCTGACATCTGGTAGTAGGCACAGGGTTTTTACTCTTGAGTCATCCATTCTTTGGACATTTCCGGCTCAACGCAAACGCACGAGCTTAGCATGTGTCGAGAGTTTACACTCTTTGTATAGATCGTACAATTCGTGATTGTAGCGTATTCTCCACGCATTGTCTTCATTGATTGGGCCGAATATCCTTCGGAGAACCTTCCTCTCAAATATATCCATTTTGTCGGCGGATTTCTAGGAGATAATCCATGCTTCACATCTTCTACTTTCTCGGGAAGTATGTTGAGAATCGATAACACGTTGTCCGAGTCCGTTGTCGTTTGATGTTTCGTGGAGACTTTCCTTTCCAATGGTCGCACAGTTGTCTGAAATCCCCAAAACCTGGACAAAAGTACCAAAACGAAAGTTTTTATTTAGGTACTTTTTTCGCGTGGGTTAGGTATAGTGCCCCCCCCCTGGAGTATTTCAAGGCCCTTGGCAAGAGGCAGATGTTCGAAACCTCTTTTGTATTCCATTTGGAAAGTGAGTGTCGAACACGCTACACGCAGCACGTTCTCTCGGAGTAAAAGCACGTGTTACGTTTTTGCGTGTAGATTGCAGTACGTTTGCCGGTTTTCTTTTCTGTAAAAAGGTTTCTTCTCCTAAGAGTAAGTACAATTATACTGTGTTATTGAAATGAACATAAATAAATAATTGTATTGTTTATTTATGATCAAATATGTAGTAAATGGTGGTGATTTGATTAACGATTCGGCTTATAAATTGATGGCTAAGTACACACTTCCATCGACTTCCACTAAGTAATACGCATGTAATTGTTTATTAATCATCTCTGCAAAACATATGTATAAAAAAATCAGCTGCTCCTGCTTGCTCCATGTCATTCTATCCACGATAGAGCAAAATATCCATGGCTCTGGGCACTACCCCCATTGTGTTTCAGGCCGAGGTACTTGCCATCCAGGTGTGTGCTCAGACTTGTATAGAGTCTTAATAGAGCTCCAAATAGCTCTAACATTGTTATTTTCTCCGACAGTCAAGCTGCATTGCTGGCCATTAAATCTCACAGGGTGTCATCAAAGACTGTCCTGGATTGTCTCCGATCTCCGAAATTCTTAAGCAGGAACAACAGTGTCACGATGATGTGGATTCCGGGCCACGAAGGTCACATTGCTAATGAAATTGCCGACAGCCTGGCTAGAGTAGGCGCAAACTCATAACCTATCGGTCCGGAACCTTTCTGTAGCTTTGCAAGCTACCACGTTAGAACGGCCATCAAAAATCGACCAGCTGTTTTTTCATAGCTGGACAAACACCCAGGGTGCTCGTCAAGCTAAAAGATTCATCCAAATCGATAAAGCTAAAGCGGGAAAACTTTTACATCTCAACAGGTGGGAGATAAAAATAATAATAGAGCTCTTGACGAGCCACTGTTCGCTTAACTACCGCCTAAACAAAATAGCTCTGGTGGCTGATTGTAGCTGTCGGTTCTGCGGAGCCGCTGCCGAAACTTCGGAGCGCTCGCTGTGCGACTGTGAGGCTACAGCGAGGAAGAGATTGGGCCTCCTCCATCGGGACTTGCTTAACCCCAGGGACATTTGGGACAGAAATCCTAAATCAGTTTTAGGCTATATTAGAAGCCTTAACCTTGATGGTTTTTAAAGACGGGGATGGCACAATAGACCAAATAAATAGGTCGCAGTGCCGGCAAAGGCACCCCTCAACAAGAAATAGAAAAATCCTCGATATACTATACATATTTGCTCAACGTATAGTTTTGAACGTCCTATTCAGGCGCTATATATTAACTTTTTTTCATCTTTATAACAAAGTATTTATAACAAATCTTTGCAACAAATAAAGCCTAATGTATTTGAATTTGAAAAAAGTTTGCATCTAAAATAAATTTAATAATTGTTAAATTAAATAAAAAAAAGTTTATTTTCATTAACAATTCTAGTACATTTTCGTTAAAAATTATTACTGAGCAACCACAAAACGTCCTTATTACAGATTTTCATTTAATTCAAAAAAACAAAATTGGCTGTCATATTGGATCCTCTATTTTGTTTAGTAAAAATCTAATGACGGATTAATAATTAGCTACTCCGAACAGCCATTGTTGCATAATTTCATTCAATTCAATTAAATATGAACAAAGTTGGTCGCCATATTGGATGCGCCATTTTTTTTTTCAAAATCTGATAACGGATTCTTACTCAGTGACCGCGAAAACCCCCATATACCGGTTTTCATCAAATTTGCTTAATTTTTCATAAAGTTGGTCGCCATATTGGATCCGCCATTTTGTTTTATGCAAATCTGATAACGGATTCTTACTCAGCGACCGCGAAAACCCCCATATACCGGTTTTCATCAAATTTGCTTAATTTTTCATAAAGTTGGTCGCCATATTGGATCCGCCATTTTGTTTTATGAAAATCTGATAAAATCTTACTCAGCGACCCCGAAAACCCCCATATACCGATTTTCATAAAAAAATAATTTTTCTTACGGTAGTAAATTAATTTTGTCCAGGTTTTGGGGATGTCAGACCACTGTGTCGGTCTGAACCAATTCTCTCTTCCAATTTTGGCGTTGAGGTCTCCTATCACCATCTTGATGTCATTGGAAGGGGCGCCGTGTCGTATGCGTGTTCAAGCTTATAATAGAAAGTGTCCTTGTCGTGTCCGCTTTCTCCTCCGTCTCCGCATAAACGTTTATGATTGAAAAGGTGAAGAATTTCGTTCGGAGTCGTATTAAGCATAGTCGTTCACTGATTGGCTTGAACCCTATCACATATCTATAATTGACTTGTATATGACGAAACCTACTCCTAAGTGATGTTCCCCTCCGCAGTTGTAGAATATCCTGTAGTTGCCAAGACCCATTGTCCCGTCTCCTATCCATTTGATCTCTTGTAACGCGTGTAATTTTATTTTATATCTGGTCACTTCGTCTAATAGTGACTTAACTGCTGCAGTTTTGTACATACTTCGCATGTTCCGTGCTCCGAAAATCATTTCTAGGTGCTGTTGCCGTAGTCGTCGCTGTCCGTTCCGAAGCTTTGGTTCGGGTTTCTTAACTGATGTGTTTTTACAGGATCTGGCAATTAGCCCAACGCCCAACCCCACTGCCAGGAGAACCGGATCCGTGAATTATATCCCATCGGATAGGGTGGCCAAGCTATACCCCCGAGCACTGGGTACGTCCGTCGTCGGTAGGCTATCACGGAGCGCGTTCAAAAACCTTACTATAGTAAACCACGAGGTAAGCTGTGGTTATGCTACATCACTTCACTTAACCACGAAAATTTATGTTTAACCATGGAGGTTTTTGAACGCACCTTGGTTAACTACATGGTAAAGAAAATTTAAAAAATTTTTCCATAAAATAGTGTCGGCTATTTGCCTCAATTATTTCCAATAATTATTTATTTAAAATAATCTCACAAATCCCACTTCGATTTGTTCATTATTAACATTAAAACAAATGTCAAAAAATTGTTTTTATTCTTCTTCTTCTTAACTATCGCTAACCATGCTCCCGAGCATGGTTAAAATTTAACTACACCATGGTTAACCACGGGAGTTTTTGAACGCCAAAAAGTTATGCTCGTGGTTATGTTGTAGTTAACCACGGAGTTTTTGAACGACAAAAGTTTACCATATTTAACCATGGTTAACCATAGTAAGGTTTTTGAACGCGCTCCAGGAGGCACCAGCGAGGAGGTGACGGTACGATTTTCTCCCCCTTTTGCTAGCTTATTGTATTTTCTAAATTAATAGGGAAGTCTTGTTAATACGTTTTTCTGAAAGGCGGGTTTGTCACTGGAATACTGGAGTGTATGTAAATGTATACCACGAACGCGTATCAATCAAAGTGAACATTATACAATCATTTACGCTCATAGGCAGAATCCTAGAAAGAAGAGTATTTTTTATTTTTTTATTTTATTTTTAAAACCTACCTAAATTCACTTTTTAATTTTCAAAATATTCATTTCATGTCTAAACTAATATTAAATAACGCAAAATTTAATAGAACAATTTCATAAACAAACATCAATGAAGCCTTTAATCTCTCAAAAATGTTTATTCAAAGTACATATTTCGTTTTGAATAAATTACGAGAATATTTGCAATTGCTGAACAAACATTGTTAATTTATTCATTAACATTCTCTATAGCATAGAACTTTCTGAACTATAGTGTTACTGTAAAAGTTTGTAGGTTTTAATTCACCTAGTAAGAAATAAACGGCATTACGGAGAATGGAGGTTGGTATTTAAAACTGATTTTATGCTCGAAGTTTTAAATGGCGAAAATATTTAAACGACTTGTAAATACGGGCAGTTTTATAACGAAATCTACAAAGTGGACTATTGTGGATTCTGATGTTATGTAGTGTTAGTATCGACTAATGAGATCTTCCTGTGCTGGACAATTTAAGCTTCTTTATTATTTTTTAACTTCCCAGTATAGGGAAGTTATTGTAATCAGTCCGAAAATCGAAATCGAAATTTTCAACGTATTTTCATTCTTCAAGCTCCCAAGAGCATTTCAACCAAAAAATTGGGTGGAAGTATGTGTGTGTGTGTACGTATGTGGTCATTTTTTCCTGCACAATATCGCGCGAACCAAAAAAGATAACGGCTTCGTTGAGGTGTGGTTCGAAGCGTATTAGCGACAGATTTGAAAAGATTTTTATAATATTCGGTCGAGCCGTTTTTTGGTTTAAATGACATATAAGTGATTTTTGTACTTGCACGATATCGCGCGGACTATAAAAGATATAGACTTAGTTGAGGTGCCGTTCGAAGAGTATTAACCAAAATATGATCTGAAAAGATTTTCATAAAATTCGGTCGAACAGTTTTTTTTTTGTTTAAACGACGTTCGTGAATTGTGTACCTGCACGATACCGCGCCTTGTTGCAACCCGTTTTTAATTTCAAAGACCATTGAGATAAAATTACCACTTTTGACCAGAAGCTTCTTCCCCGTTATCATGTCACAGATCACGCGAAGCAGGGGATCGCTTATTCTATACCTTGCCAGCTTTAGTAGTAGCCCCTCCATCCACACAGAGTCGAAAGCCTTCTCCAAGTCGACAAGGCACCATGCAAACATTCCGATTCGATATCGAAGCCAGAGCGATTCATAAAAAGCGAAAGCTTTCTTCGATAACGAAATCGAGAACGATTCGAAAGCGTTATCGAAAATGATAAAAAAGGAACGCTATAACGAATCGCTTTTTAGATGGAATCTCGAAGGCTTTGCATGTATGTGCTTCGTTTTTTCGAATCGATATCGAATAATTCTCGAATGCTTTATATGCATACGTTCTCGTTTTTTTTTCCATTCACTTCTACTATTCAGAATGTTCGCCTGCCATCGCGCCTGCGTTTCCTGCATAGTCATGTGCACGCACTCATTTTCCGATAGCAAAAACCCCTCCAAAATCACAACTTTTAAAGCAATCGGAAGGAAGAAAGAATCAAATCCATGGAAAGAGCGTAAAAGCTTTAGGGGTCGTTTTAACGATTGTTTCTCGAATAATTCTCGACAAGTTTTCTTTCGAAAATAGCTCGAGAAAGCGAGCAGCTGAGAAATTGTTTGCAGGGCATGTTCCTGTACACCGTTTCTTACTAAAGGCTGTATCAGATCAAATTTCTGAGCAGCGACAGCAGCAGCAGAAGAGGCAGCATGCTGCTTCTTGTATCAGATTCGTTGTAGCAGCAGCAGGCAGCAAACGCTTTTTCGTCTTAAATAAAAAACTGAAATGTCAAAAAAGCTGCCTTGATGGGCAGCCAAATTAGGATTAGGAATGAAAAAGCAGCGGCAGCATTCAGTGCTGCTTCTGTGGTCATGCGACCCGCTTTGACCAATAGAAACAGTTTGCTGCTGATATTTTTGTTGCGCTGCTTTGGATCTGATACAGCCTTAAAGTTGCAGTGTATATCGGAGACCAATTTTGTGCAAACATGGGTAGTGCCATGTTCCGCTCGGGATTCCGTCCCGAATTATTTTATTTTCCTCAACCTAACTTACCAGCGAACGATTAATTACAACCTCAAATATTTTACTGATGTTTAGAAGTAAGCTTATTGCTCTGAGATTAGCAGGCTTTGATCTATCTTTATTTTTGTTTTTGGATCGGAGGAGTTTGTCCTCCCTCACGAAGATTGAGTGTTCGGAAGCCTTTGAGATATTTTCTGCTAGGCAATCTTCACTGAATTCGACTAAATGTCGATTCTCAGATCTCTGTGCTCTGATTTCGCTTTGAAGGGCGGAATGACTTAATAGTGCTTGATTCTTCAGGTCAAAGCTCCGTCGAACACTAGTGTTCACCAAAAAGACTCCCTGGAAGAATGCCCCTGCTAAATCTACTCTGTCCTGCTCATCCTCCACGCAAAAACAATTGACAGCGTCTCGGTAGACCGTATCAGGATCTAAGCGTGCTTTTCGTAGCAATTCTTCACTGTCAAGATTCCTAGGTAATCGCAACTTCTCCAGTCGATTACGTGACCCACTCCTAAAGATTTTATTTATGTATATGCGGAAACATACCGGGACCACTGGGTTTTATGGACCGGATATTATTTTTCCAATACAGGTTTATTGATTGAAGTAATTCTCCTTGATTAATTGTTGGAGGTTTCCGATCTCAACTTTAATGTTGCAATCTCTGGATTGTGGCGGTCGTGGAATTGTCGGTGCAGGGTCTTAAATCTCAAGTACTCTTCTGTCTTTGTCTGTCAATTGTGAAGTTCCTGTAGCAGCCGGTGCAGTCATATTTTGTAGTCTATATTATGGTTCGATCCATCATTTGTACAATGATTCGATCCATATCCTTCAGTATGGAGACAATTTCATCGTTAGTCAAATGTCTGTCGGCGGTGGTAGCTCCTCCGTCTATATGGTGCGGCAATGGTGCTGGAGAAAAATGGCCAGTGTGCCCATTGATAAGCATAGGGGTGCACTGCAACATATTGTTCCAGCTCGATCGGCTCGCGTGGCATTTTCACCATGATCATGAGTCCGAGGTAGTCGCTTTCGTAAGGAACCGTTCGTAGGCAGTTCACATCCTCGCAATTTTTTTTGGCCGCTGTCAAGGCGTGAGTCGAGCAAGCACAGATCCATATCTATCTGTAGCGAGAAGTATGACCTTCTGTAGGATTCCTTTGCCCTCCAGCTAACTTTGTAGATGGTTGCCTCTAGAGGTTTGGCCTTTTTTTGTATAACGTGACTGCGCTATATAGCCATCTTACCTCAGCATTACTAAATTTTCCAGCTTTACGACGTGGACGTGAGAGCTGGATTTGAGAGCCAAACAACAAATATATAAACTAACTATTTTTTTATGTCGGAAAACCAAGCTTAGGAATCACCCTTTGCACTACCAGTCTGTCATGTCGTTCAGGTCATGGTTCAGTGTCTAGTAGCAAGCTTTGTTTGAAAGATAGAAAATAAAATGATAGGATTAGGGGGTCTGGGGGGTGTTGGAGCAGGTGGCGATGAACCTTACGTTTGAACTCTTGGGTGTTGTACGAATTCGGGAAAACTGACTGTGGAAGATTATATTCCACAGTCGAGTTGTTCTATTCATAAACGAACTTCTAGAACAGGTTGTGCCGAGCAGGCTAGTCTTGTGTTGCGGGAAAAATATTGCCGTGAAGGCAGAAGGTCCTGAATTTCAGTGGAACAGTCGCTGTGGTAATAGCGATAAAGCATGGAGAGCGCTGCTACATTCCTACCATGCAGATGCTGTCATATCCGATGATTTGGATGGCGCGGCGTGCACTTTGTTCAGCCACGCTAAGGCGGTTTTAGAGGCGCCAGCCCAGACAAATGAGTTATACTGAGGGGGGGCCGAATGTAGGATTTGTAGATTGTAGCTCTAGCTGCTGGTGGCAGCAGAAATTTGCATCTCTTAAGAAATCCTAGGCATTGGGATGCTTGTTTAGCGATTTGAAATATGTGATCATTCCATCGCAAGTTCTCAGATAAAGTTATACCTAAGATGTTAAGAGAAGGATCAGCTGTAAGATTTGTTTTGCCCACTGAAACAGAAGGAAGGTTGGTGCAGGTTTTATGAGTAATGAGACAGTACTTCGTTTTGGAGGGGTTGAACTCAACACGATTCTTGCGGCACCAATCAAGGGTGTGTTCGAAGTCTGGCATATGCTTGTCTAATATTGTCGAAAGCGTAAGAATAACGCAGGGTACTGCCATCAGCGAAGCTGCTGTTCGACATTCTATATGAAAAATATAGATTGTCGAACAGTACAAAGGGGCTTCCCCTAAGCCTCTAGTCTATCACATCAAAACAAAAAAAAAAAAAAATGGGTTGGTTGGAAGGGATTGAGAGCAGATCATCTGAATACTAGGAAAAGTGCGGGTGAAAGAATTGATCCTTGAGGAACTTCGGCTGAGATGGTGTGGGGATTAGATTCGATGCCGTCCAATACTACCTTTATTGAACGGTCAGAAAGGAAGCTCTTAATCCATTTTCTTAAGACTGGGTGAATACCAATAGCTTGGAGTTTTGACAACAGAGCTGGATGCCATACTCGGTCAAAGGCTTTGTACATATCTAAAGTAACCAGAGAAGATTCACCAAAGCCATGGATGCTTTGGTGAAGGTGCTCTGTTAGACATACAAGGAGGTCGCCAGTAGGTTTTTTGGATCTAAAGCCGTACTGTCTGTCATGAATAATTTTCTTGGTTTCCAGATATTCCATTAGTTTTTTGTTGATTAGGGACTCCATGACTTTGGAGAGAACAGAAGTAATTGCTATTGGGCGGTAGTTTAGGGGATCGCTAGAGTCATCTTTTTTCGGTATAGGCTGAACATGAGCCAGTTTCCAGGAGTTTGGATAGACTCCGGGGAAGTAAGAAAGGGCAAAATTTTTGACAGAGGTTTAGCCAAAGGTGATGCACATTTATTGAGAACCATAGGGGATATTTTATCGGGGCCAGTGGATTTATTGACGTCAAGCTCTTGGAGACATCGATTACATCATGCAGATGTATCAAAATGGTATCATATTAAACAGAATACCATACCCTTACTGTACCGATATTGTAAACGATATTCCATACACCAAATTTAAAATTTAAAATTACGGCAAACATTTTCATGATATTGCTAATATATACATAAATACAACCTCATGAAAATATTTACTGTCACCTTTAACATTTAACCCAAAAATTACAACTTTAGTATTCATAAAAGGGTCTATCGATTACAATATCTTAAAGGTTAGCCTATCCCAAGACTACGACATCAAGGGCTCAAGTTTTAACATTATATAATCAATAAAAGAAATCTATTTTCAAAGGGGCTTGTCCAATGATGAAAATGACTAGCATAAACGACCTGTCAAAATTTGATCCAGTTAAGAGAAGTGATGCTGAACGAACCCTTATGTCACTTTAATAACATTGTAATAAAAAAAAAACATCTCAAAATTTATCCCTCTTATTCCTGTTCTCATTCAGCAACGAAAAAATATTTACGCCGAGCCTTCACAGAGTTTAAAGATTCAACTCAAAATCCAATTTCAAGAGAAATCCTTTGAAAATCAGATTGAAATCAACAGATGTCATAAGGCTGACATCAATCGCAAGGATTCGCTTCAACTATGAATAAAATTTGCATATCCAAAACGCTGGGAAAAGCAAGAAAATCTGAACGAAAACCTCCCCGAAAACATACACAAACAAAACCACCCCCACTATATTCCGCGCCCTTCTCTATGCCTCCACCCCCGCCAGCACTTTTGCCATCATCCATCGACAGTTTGAATATCGTCTTCGGGTATTACGTGCCAGACATTGCACCCGGGGCGATTCTCTTCCGAGACTTTGAAATGTCTGCTCTATACTATTTGATAAATCAACACAGGCATCAGCCATTTTTCAGGACGAGTCCTTTTTCCAGTTTTTCTCTCATTCAGAAAATGGGCGACCAAAATATGCAAATGTTCCCGAATCCACCCCCGAACCACATCGAAATTGCATCCAATTCTGGGCAAAACGAAGCGGTGTAATGCTCGAGCCGGGGAGGACTCCTTGATTTCAAAAAATCTTTCTACAGGATATCTTGAACTAAAACCGGAGTAACGAATATAAAAAGGATGCGAGATGGCTAGAGATGGGCTCACGTACAGCGGAGGTTCTTTCCTCTTGTCTTTTAAAAGTGAATTTGTTAAATTTCAAGGTAAGCTTTTGTTCAGGACGAAATCCTTTCGTAAGCAGAATCCTTTGAATATTTGAATATAAAATTTATTTTTGCACGCGCTCCAACTAGGAGAGTGCTAGTGCATTGTTTTTAACGAACAATGTGGAGGAAAGGATTTGTGTGAATGCAGTCTGCATTTAAATGAAATTTTGTACTTTAGGAAATGTTGAAAGTGGGGTTTTTTATGAGCTGTTGTTTTTTTCTGGCTTGAGTACTTGTTTGGGTACAAGTTAAATTGAGGATGCTGTTGATACAAAAGATTCAAATTTTACGCGGCAGACAGACTGAACTTAAAACGTATTGTTGCTACTACTTTCCAATGAAAATGCAGCTGCGGATTTGTGGGATGGGGAACTAGATCTGGTATGAGTGGATGTAATTTTCACCATTTCCTTTGCGGAGGTAATCATTCTGATCACTTCAGAAGAGGAGAAGCACAACGGAGGATTTCGCACAGGTGACAACGGCCTTTTGTTCGTTTTTTAAATAGTGTTGAGAATCTTACATGTGTATAGTGTTGAGAATCTTACTGGCTAGACCGAGTAGAGAATGTGTGCGACTGCCGGTCACGCATGGAAGCCTAAAGCTACGGTTTCCAAGGAGCTGCGCCGACGTAAATTCGCGACGGAATTGCGCTGGCGTATTTGCGTTTTCATTGACGTAACGCACGTTCGGCGCGAGTGGTTTCCAAGTAAATATACATATTTCAGTTAGGAATCAGAGTAATCACAATGTGCATGTTTAGACGGTTCGCTTTGTCTCTCCTTTTGGGGCGCCCCAAAGCGAAAATTTGTTTAGACGGGCCGCTTTGAGTCTAGTCGCTTTTAAGACAGCTGGAACAAACGGAATGAGAACTACATAGGGCTGGACAAAAAGAGCAATATTTCTTTTTAACTTTTTTTAACTAAAAAAATATTTACAACAATAGCAAAAATAAACTTGGAGAGCATTTAGATTTTTTATAAGAACAACATAGTTTTAGAAGGAGCTTAGCAGCAAGAGTTGGTTGGCTCCAAGGATTTACAATTAAATAAATATCTTCTATTCTTGTATAAAGAAAAATTATAACATCCAATAGAAACAAAAATATTTTACTGACTGACAATTAGTTAAATTTAAAAAGCAATGCTAATGTAATAACAAAACTATAAATTGAGAATGCACTGTCAATATATAAAGAAAGCGAATATGTCTTCATAACAGTTTTGTAGAGAATCGTATGCTCTACAAAAAAGCCTTATTATAATGATTTCGCTAAATTCAATAGCTTGTACCCAATCAAAATCCATTTCTAAAAAACATCACACTTTCTACCAAAGGTGTCAAAATATTTTCATGAAAATGTTCATTTTATTATTTTGTTTTGACTATTATTTTGTTGAATTTTCTTATAATAATTGTTAAATTAAACTTTTTAATTTAACATTTTGCTTCAGCTCAACCGTTTTAATAAATATTTCCATAGACCATTTATTTTAACAATTGTTTACTTTTATTTTAACAATTGCTTTTTTGGCCAACCCTAGAGAACATAAGTTGAAAGATTCTCCTTCCTCATTAAAACACGTCTGCTCAGCACGGCGACTGAAACAAAAATAAAATGGAACACTAAACTGATACAAAATGAAATTAGAACAAACAGCTGATCAGAAAAGGCGAAAGTGAGTCGCTTTAAAATCGAGACGCACTTCCCTCCCACCCGAACATTCCCCGCATCCACAAATTTCGTGTTGAAAGGTGGTGGGCGCGACCCGTCTAAACAGGCACAATGAGTTTGGAAAGGGGTTTATTTTTATTACAAGAAGAAGATGCAGATGTAGAAGATATTTTGTTATTGAGCTCGATAGGAAGAAATCCTGTAGATGTAATGTTTAAGAAAAAAGTGGAAGAAGGGGCATATGAAATATTGGCCATGTTTAAACACCAAAGAAAACTAAAGTGACTTCTTTGCGCCGATGAATTGCGCCGACGCAATTACGTCGGAATCAAAACTTTTTGAATCCAGCGGAATTGCGTCGGCAAAAGCGCACGCAAGTCCGCCGCGTAATTTTTTGGAAACCATGTACACATGTTCCTTGTATTTGATTACAACGGAAATGCGCCGGCGTAATTCCGTCGGGTTTTTGCGTTGGCGCAATCTCTTGGAAACCGTACCTTAAGACAGGGGATAACGCTGAGGGTCCGCACCCAGACACTAAAGTCAGATTTCTACCAACCGTTTTTACATGACGTTCAGTCCAGACCGGTACGAGCCATCAAGGCATTACCTCAGCCAGGCGTGATCAGCATGATCCTTCGTAATGTTTAAGATCTTTACTGAAGACAATTCAAGACCCTGCGTCCACTTTATCGTCCGGGATTCTGGGCGAAACGGTGAATTGTTCAATCTGAAGCGGTGCAGGTATGCTCTATACCTTCCATACGCACTCAAGAACTACCTTAAATAGTAACTCACTTCCCTCATGTTCCTTATAACTCACTTCTCTACACTTATACCAAATGTGTAGGGGTCCATCGGCCCACTTGTCAAGGGTTTACTCGGCCCACCTCGTCTGTCCTCAGCGGCAAAAATATCAATGGGGATCAACCCTCATATCACTCATGCTTTCATAGGCACGAATGGTGCACTTGCGAGGTGTCGAGGTGCACTTGCACCGGGCGCAATTGGTCGGGGGCGTAGTTTCAGACAGCAAAAATGGGATGTAATCGTTGATTCCCTTTTGAAATGCGATGAAGAGTCGCATGGGTTTTCACAAGAGCCAACTTTTCCGACGAACTATACGTCAGAATGCTTGAGCATGTTGTTTTTAATCTTTATTCTCTCTTCTGCCATTCTTTTTCTTTTCCTAGTAAAAAGAAGACAAGAAATAACAACTACTCTGTCAATAAGTTGAATTCAGAGGTCCAAAAAATCTGCTTAGCCCATCGTCCTCTCCAACTCCGCGCAAACGACGTTTTCAGCAGATTTTTGTTGTTGGATGTTGACCCATATGAAACTCCCTATGTAATCTTTTCTTTATGCTATATGCATTATTATGGTGCAATCCTATATTTTGTGCAAACTATGAAATATTATTTCTCCCACCTACCCATACAGCGAGTCTTTGTGTCTCCTTCCATTGTCCTTCGCTGCGTTAACAAGCGAATAGCTTATGGGGCGCAATATGGCATAGTGCACCGGGCGCAAAAAAAACCCCAATTGCCGCCCCTCGTCGGACCTAGTAGGGTTTGCAGAGCATGCTCGAAGAGCGTTTAAAAATAGGCAGAGTTAAATGTCCTCCTATTGTCCGTTCCATTCCACACTACCGCTGCATACAAAAAGACCGAACTAGCCACTCTTGTGTTGAGAAGGCGTCTGCTTGGCCTGGGACCTCCATATTAGTCAGCATCCTTGGGTATAGGGTAGGTTACAATGGCAGCTCCCCCATTAGGGAGCCCACTAGGGCACACCATTGAGCCCATTGTGATACAATTCTAGTGCCAGGAGGAAATTCAGGCCATCTCAATCCAGGGGCTTGGAGCTTTTAATAAAGCGATAGAGGTCAGGAACACCAATGTTTTGCAGCTGTAATCTGAGGAGTTCCCCATTCAAACGGGTGTTAAGGAGACGTCGAAGGATGGAATCCAAATCGTACAGGTTCCGCTGCTTAAATATTTGGGATTATTAGTTGAAGAAAAGAAAGTGGCATCAAAAGCCGACGTTCACAGTCGCAAGGGTCAGGCAACAGCAACATTCGCCTCGCTCAAGTGGTGTGTATGGAAACGAACAACTATTACCGTCAAAGTGAAAGTACACTCAGCAGACTCGAGAATTTAGCGATCGGTACCGGAGAAATCCTGGCTAAATAATATCGAGGACGACTTAAAGAATGAATACTAATCGAGGCTCGAGACATCGCCAAAAATCGTCAATAATGGAAACGAATCGTGGAGGAAGTGCGAGCAGCGGCATCGACAGCAGCTTATCCGTTGTGGGGACGCCCGTTTTTAAGTCTCAGGAAAGGCCCTTTATACTGTTTATACTGACAAACTATTTTCTTCGTATAGAGTGCAATGTCGAACAGCAGATCTAGTCGGGGAGAAAGGACCGCCAGCTAACGGATCAAAGAAGAAAGTTAGGTAAGGTTAGGGTAGATATGGCTTAGCTGTTGGTTTAAGCTCATATACCTAGGCCAAAAGGATAAGCCCATTGTGATGCCATAGTGATCCCACTTTAAACCTGATGTTAAAGTATCGTTTCTTCGCTAAAACCATCCCGAGGAAGAAATGAATTTTCTAAGTTACGGGATCCCAATCTTCGAGATTTCCTCAAGGGTACTTAGAAAGGGTTCGCCAAATGTGGTTAACCTCATTCTGCTTAGGGCCGGGCAATAACAGAGGATATGTGGTACACTTTCCGCCTCGTCCAGGTTCTTACAGCTTCTGCAGTAATCGTAGGTTTCAAGACCTAAGCGGGTCGCACACGTCCCTATCAGACAGTGCCCGGTCAGCACTCCCACTTTAACTGAGAGGTCTTGTCTCCCGAGGCTCAGTAGTGAGGTGGTCCGTCTGAGATCATAAGAGGGCTAGGAGGCTATTATCGCGTTTCCATCAGTTCGGAATAGTTACGGCACATGTAAATTGCATAAATGTACTACAAGTGATTCCCCTTATTTCGCTGATGACTGTCTACCTTATGACGGAACAAGCAACATGTCTCGGATACTGGAAGAAACAATCACGACCACGGAGACGAAAAAGGCAAAGCTATTTAAGAATTTGCTCATGGAACGTTCGAGCTTTGTACAGCAGCGTTTCCAAACTGGGGGCGAGACCTACAAGGGGGGCGCTTATAGCTCAAGGAGAAAGGGGGGGGGGGGTATGATTTTATATTTTTGCATTTTTTGACTCAGTTATTGAATTCTACTTAAATTGTATAGTGTCTTTTTGTTTTACATCTCATCGTCATCTAGACCGATTTCGACAAATGTGCCCGATTCTGAAACGTCATTCAGTATCTACCATTTTAACTATAAGTCTATTCACACCGAAAAAATGGAGACATTCGGCGCCTTCAGACAACACAATTCGTTGTTTGGTGAAGAATTTCTTCGAGTCTGTTGTGACTCGCTAGCTTTCCTTTGGACCGCGTCCGCGACCTTTTAGTGAAGTTGTTGAAGCGTTAATAGATAGTGCTGCCGATAATCCAAATGTGTCGTAACACCGTTAAACGGGGGTGGAACGACTCTAAGGAGGATTATGAAGCAAGATCTTCAGATCAAGCCACTCACTCAATGATTGTTGCCAATGAACAAGCGGCATCGCTTGGAATATGGAAATGCCGTCGCAAGAAAGATCGATGCGCTGACGGACGAAGGTCATTTTACACTCTTTGGCGGAGTCAATGATCAAAACAGTCGAATTTGGGGAACAGAGAACCCACCGTCGTTCATGACATCAAACACTACTGCACCATGAGAAAGTTACTGTTTGGGCCGAAGAGTGCTTAAAACCCATCATCGGACCCATTATCTTTAAAGTTCAAGAAACCGTCGAAGGTTCACTCTATCTTTGTATGTTGGTGCATTTTGTGGGTCCGAAAACAGGTGAAAAATGTCTGACGAACCTTTTTTCAACACACCGCAGCCATTACGATGAAATTCTGGCAAGAGTCAAAATTATGCCAGTAAGACCATTGACGAACTCAAAGCTTAGCCATTGACGAAGCCAAAGTAGCTGCTATAATTCCTGAAAACAGCTGCTGCTTGCATATTGAAAAATTTAATCGACATAAATGGTAGAGAATATCCTAAATAAATATTGTTCATTTGTCAAAATCGGCTAAAAATTTCGGAGTTATTCAATGATGAAATACCGAAGGTGTAGACACCTAACATGAAAATTTACATATTTTACTGGGGGGCGCCAAGGGCTTTTTATGTAACAGGGGGGCCACAGTGTCATAAAGTTTGGAAACCACTGCTGTACAAAAATCGAGCTGGTCAACATCTAGCCGAAACCCTGTTAAAGTATAAAGGTGATATAACGGCCATTCATCGGATGCGATAGGCAAGGATTGGTGTCTTGCAAAAACCTGCGGGTGATATGTTATTACAGCTGTCGTACCAAATACCATGTGGTTGAGGTAGGCTATATGGTCAGTAAAAGGATGAAGTCTACCATTACCAATTTAAATCAATAAATGAAAGCGACTAGGCGAAAACTGTGACTGCACATCAACGAAAGCAAAACGAAGTTCCTTCACCTTTCAGATGGTTATGTTTGGATGTTAACAATTCCTCAATTACACAACTTTGATATGATTTTACATTACCTACCAAGGACAAAGGTTTCTGGTCGTGTTGATAAATTGCATCTCTAACACAATTCGGAATAGATATAGAGAACTATTGGGGGTCATAAAAATCTCTTTAGCCACTTCGAGATAATGTCGAGGCAGCTCTAATTCATTCATTCACCCCTATCTCTAAATCGGTGTGCTTTCCCGAATTTTTATCTTTTTTAAAACTACACATTGCACCTCATCGAACAAAGCAGAGATAATCAATAAAATTATATTTCGATCTATTTTTATAGAGATGGTTATCCCCAATAACCAATTTGTAACTAATCAAACACAACAGAAAAACTTGAAGCTGAAACGGAAACACTCAATAAACATCATGTTTTGATTACTGCTTTGTGTCAATTTTGAAAACCAATTACTTGTTGTCTTTCATCAGAAATGATTAAGATGGTGAATCCCAGAAAATCACTAAACAAATCACACACCTTATCTTCCCGCATTCTGAAGTGCACGGGTCTTATCACATTTTCAATTTTATATATAAGCTCAGAGTTAGCAGTTTTTAATCAGTACGAAACTTTTAACTTCCACGTAAATATCTTACAAAAACCAAAAGCACAAAATGAAATTCCTTGCACTTTTCTTCGCTGTTTTAGGTAAGATAAGAAAAAATAAACAAAAATTAATAAAAGTTAATAATAATAATTTTAATTGAAAATTTTCAGCCTGTGCCAGCGCCTTCAATCCCTTCCTGCCTGACTATTGTGGAAAACCCTGCAATGAACCTTCCGGCATGGTTTGCGCCTACAATCAAGTATGCTATAACGTTTTCATCAACACTTGTGCGATGAGGAAAATGAACTGCGACAGGAATGAAAGTAAGTTTATTTGGAATAAAATCCGATTGGGAATTGATTTTAATGATTTTCTCGCCTACAGGATTCTTAGCGGTTAATATGGCATCCTGTTTAATGTCTGGAAATAAATGCAGAGGAATGTAGGAATTAATAGGCAATAAATAAATGTTTTAAGTTTAATTAAAATTGTGTTTTAAATTATGTATTGAGAGAGTTCGTTTTTTCACCTTTAAACTATAGATTGCATTTATGGTGCATAAAAAACTCCAATGTCGAAGTGTGAGTATCCCCCAACCAACCACTTAATAACACCAGTGGTCGTGACATGCTGCTTGTTCCGTAATAAAGTAGTCAGTCATCAGCGAAATGGGGGGGGGAATCACTTGTAGTACATTGGCCTTAACTACTCCGAACGCGGTAATACTCACTGCGGAGTCTGGACTGAGCCTGCAGTGAGTGCGGCCGAGTCTTGTCGCCAGTCCACTCTAACCGCCTTCAAAAGGAAAAAAAATATCCCGGTTCCGCAATAAATCGTCAAATAATTCTTCCGCCATCTCAATTTCATCCTTAAATAAATAAACAAAATAAACTTCAAATAAGTGCTCAAAAACCTAACTAGTGTAGTGGATTTAAAAATATATAGTGAAGATCACCTCACGGGACTTTACATCAACATACTGACGGACGGCAAGTTAAGTTTTTCCCGTTTTTTCACTTCCCCGCACTCCGAGCTAGACATCGCCGGCGCTGCAGCACTTATCGGCCAGCTGATAGGAATCGTCTTGTTTTAGCAGGCATAACACTGCAACAGGATTGTTCCCGTTAGCCCCGATGGTTGCATCGCCGGCGGAGTCAGCCACAAATGAGGTCATGGACCTTGCGTCGGAGAGGCCCCTAAACAAAAACAAACATTTTTCTATTGTTTTTTGTAACATCATTGTTGCGGGTCTCTTTTCGAACTTCTCTCACGTGATGTGCCACCTACATATCCATGTCCCGGCCATTCTCGCACTAAGTGATACTCAAGTCACCGATTCTGATCTCGATCGATTTCAGGTGACTGGGTATAGCTTAGTGCACAATTTCTCTGACCATAGGGGTGTCTCCATGTATGTTAGGAATGACGTGGCTCTCCAGAAGGTGTGCAATAGCACATCTTCCGACTTTAATTACATATGGGTTAAAATAATCCTTCGTAGCCACGTCATATTCTTCTGTTTTCTATACAGAAGTCCTAATATAAGTAATGAAGCCTCGACGTTAGCCTTCGATGCTATATCAGAACGAATCTCCGGATTTTTATCTTCCCACCCGGAGTGTGAAATCATTGTTGCGGGTGATTTTAACGTTCATAATGCCAATTGGCTAAATTACTCGAATGGCACCAGTGTTTCTGGCAAAGACGCCGAGATCTTTGCAGACTCAAATAATCTACACCAAATCGTTAATTGTCCGACACGAATTCCGGATGTTTCAGGTCACGGAGCCCATCTGCTTGACCTATTTCTCACTTCGCATCCCACTCGATATTCCGTCGAGGTGAGCTCACCCCTTGGCAACTCGGACCACAAACTAGTCAGTGCCAATTTTCCATATCCATCCTCCACTCCAACCGGTACAGTTCCCAAAAGAACTGTCTGGCACTATGGGAAAGCCAACTGGTTGGGTCTCACTCGTTTCTTTCAAGCCACTGACTGGAATTTGTGTTTCCGCGGTGCCAGTGCGAACTATGCTGCGCTCTGTATTACCAAAATAATACGGGCAGGAATGTGTTTGTTCATTCCTCATTCCACTAAGTCTATAAAGCCTAGGCCAAATAGATGGTTTAATGGGGAGTGCAAGAACGCAATTAATGCTAAGGAAGCCGCCTATAGAGCGTACAAATGTTCCCCAAATGACTCACTTCGACGTGAATATATGATATCGAGAAACTCCTGTAATTCCATCATCAGGAAGGTCAAAACGTCATTTGACGACAAGATGCGAAGTAAGATCCTCAATACACGCGTAGGCAGCAAAAACTTCTGGTCCTTGGTAACTTCCATCAAGAAGAATTTCACGTCTTCCGCAATTCCTCCATTTATCAATGGGGAGGAGGTGATAACAGAAAGCAAATTCAAGGCCGATTTATTGGCATCTCTGTTTGCCTCAAATTCTTCTCTACCCGAAGCTGATACGTCACCACCGGTCCTCGAGCGCAACGCCCATTCAATGGACGGAATCTTCTTCAGAACGCGCGAGGTGTATAAATGTCTCAAAGAACTCAACGTCAATAAATCCACTGGCCCAGACAATATTCCCCCTATGGTACTTAACAAATGTGCCTCACCTTTGGCTAAACCTCTGCGCAAACTTTTCGGCCTGTCATACTTGTCCGGAGTTTATCCCAACTCTTGGAAACTAGCTCATGTTCAGCCCATTCCCAAAAAAGGTGAAGCCAGCGACCCTTTAAACTACCGCCCAATATAGCAATTACTTCTGTTCTCTCCAAAATCATGGAGATAATAATCAATCGAAGGTTGATGAAATATCTGGAATCCAACCAAATTTTACACGACAGGCAGTACGGCTTTAGACCGAAAAGATCTACTGGCGACCTTCTTGTGTGTCTGACTGAGGCTCTCAACCAAAACATCCATCGCTTCGGTGAATCTGGTTTGGTTGCTCTAAATATATCCAAGGCTTTCGACAGAGTATGGCATCCCGCTCTGCTGCTTAAACTCCAAGCTATTGGTATCGACTCAGTTCTAAGGAACTGGATTGAGAGCTTTCTTTCCAGCCGTTCAATCAGGGTAGTGTTGGATGGCGTTGATCCTAGTAAGGGCCTAACTATGTATCATATGAAAGAGGATACTTAAGCACACACAGGCCCGCTTGCTGAAAGTTGAGTTGTTCCGACACGACAAGTCCTTTGAGTTGAAGAAAGTGACATTTCAGTCGAATCACGACTTTCAGTACAGTGGCATACACTCAACTTAGCATTTCCACCTTAAGCCCCTATTCTAAAAGAAATTCAACTGAAACGTCACTTTCTTCAACTCAAATGATTTGTCGTGTCGTGACGACTCGACTTTCAGAACGGGAGCACAGGTGAGGACTCCAAAAGACGCTGAGAAGTGAATTGGTTAAATAAAATTAATGTTGTATAGCGATCTTAGTAGTTTGAATAAAGGATTGTTGTTATTCTGGTTTGGTTTCAGTAACGAGGAGTTGTCTAGGTAGTTGTTATATTTTCAATATTACAAATAAACACGTGCCAGACTTTGTATTCATGTTATCGAGAGGGTTGCAAATTGGCCGAAGACGTCTGCAATTTTTAGACTTTTTGTTTATACATGTGTGGCTGTGAGAGTTGACTCGTTGTGACAGTAACTATATGTGTGGATCGCGGTTTTGGTTAAAAGATAAAGTGAGGTCGAGTCTGATCCTACAGAAAAATGCCGCTTTAGATCTGGGTAGTATTTGGGAGGAGAGGGTAGAATCATATGAAGGCATAAAAACGACGAGAAGCTGTTTCGAGTTAAGCCGTGGCTACACAGTGCGAGTTAGAACGCGAGCTGGTTAGTTACTGCAGTGCAGCTACTCGCACTGTGTGATCTCATAATACGAGTTACTCTCATGTGCCTGTTGATCAGAGCTTCGCATCCGAGTTACTATAAGATTTCTGTTTTTACTCGCCTTCTCCAACACGCCACAAACAGCAGCTCGCATGCGACTCGGACTTCAACTTGCACGGTATTACGAAGTGGCAGTAAATCGAAAAGTATATTGCTGTAAACAAGCAAATATGTAGCTACGGCGAAACTATTTTTGGAAATCGTTCTAATATTTCCTTATGTAATTCTTCTTCTTTAACAGTTCTACAACCGGCATCCGGTCCTGGCCTCTCGCAACTGCTCTCTCCAGCGATCCCGATTCTGAGAAGACGTCATCAAGTACGAGGTGTGACAATTAAGTAATGAGACTGATTATATTGCCGCGATTGTGGTAACCCTGCGACCTTGAAATTCCCTTTCCCTTCTCTCGGCATCCTTCCCCTCTCCATTGATATATTTGCCATCGCTCTAGCTTGTTTAGTTCGCCTGCTCTGTCGTGTTGTGTTGAGTAAACATGTGTTCGTGGTGCTCGTCACGAAAATGGAAAAACGAAATCAAGAACAACGCGTCGCGATAAAATTTTGCGTCAAATTGGGCGAAACAGCTTCGGAAACGTACGCTAAAATTGTAAAAGTGCATGGTGATAGTGCTCTTGTCAGCTTGTTGGCGACGCCGAATTCTATCATGGTTTTGTAGAGTTCTACTCTGGCTATGCTATCATAGGCGGCTTTAAAGTCTATGAAGAGGTGTTGAATTGAGTTTTGAAACTCTAGACATTTTTCCATAGCCTGCCTCAAGGTGAACTTCTGATCAGTCGTTGATTTGCCTGGGCTGAAGCCCCACTGGTAATGGCCTATGATGTTTCTGGCGTATGGGGCCATCCTGTTTTGAGGGATGGCGGACAATATCTCATACTCGGTACTCAATAACGTTATATCGCGATAATTAGTGCACGTTGTGATATCCCCTTTTTTATGTCCCGGAAGGGGATGCCTTTTCTCCAGTCTTCTGGCATCACTTCCTGATCCCAAACTTGCACAATTAATTCATGAGGTGTAATGTAGGCCTCCTATATTTAACCAGCTCCGATGTTTTGCCATCTACACCCGAGGTTGTTTTTGAGACGGGTGATGACTCTTCTAACTTCTGTTAAGCTTCATCAGATATTGATGGAGGCGCCAACTCCTCAGTTAGCTAGACATCCAGCAATCCATGAAAGTGCTCTTCCCATCACTCCAAGGTGCCTTTACGGTCGATGCGGTAGGGTCGTCCCTCTCTGTACTGTTCTAGATCACATGGGAGAATTTTCTCCAAAGCATCCTGTTTTCGTCTGTGAAATCTCTTTTCTTATTTTCTAAAGTTTTTATGTTTCTTTTCACGTGCCGTGTTCTATAAGACTGCTGCATTGCTCAATGCGCAGCATTCTTACGTTCAGTTGTCAGCTTGCATTCATTATCGAGCCAGTTGTTCCGTTCTCTGCGCCTTCTGCCTCAGATGGAGTCAGCAGTACTAATTACAGTATTTTTAAGGTGAGTCTTCTCTCGTCGACGCCCAGCACTTCATTCCCATTGGTTATCTGTTGGACCGTAGCTGTTTCTGGCCATTTCGTTGAGTAGTACAGCTGTGTTGATTCGAGCCTGATCAGCGGATACAAACCCTTTCAGCGTTGTAATGCGTTCTCGCATCATACCAACAAGATAGTGATCCGAATGTGTATGTTCAGTTCCGCTATTAGTACAGCCCAACATTGGACAGCAAAGATACTTTTGAAGTTGGTATTGATATAATTATGAAGTCACTAACACTGAGGCAAGGGTCTATGATGTGTTATGAAAGGAATTTGAGAATATAAGCTTATGGATTCTATTAGAAAAGTGAGTGAACCCTGTCGTATATGTATGTCGATTAAAAGACCACCCCCATTCGATAAGCAAAAAGCAGCTCTTTTTCCTGCATCCTGCATAACATTGGCCAGGATTTGGGCTCGCATTCTGGTGCCGTTACATCCGGAGAACGAGGAGGCCACTCCAAATCATCATTTTTACGATATGTCGAAAACAATTTTCACAGTTGCACGATTGATTTTGATGTAAAGCGCTAAAGTTTCAGCACGTTCTTTCGGTAGATGAATCGTGTTACATTTTGTCAAAATTGGCTAAAAAATGTCAGAGATATTCAATATTGAAATACCGAAAGGCTATGACGAACTATTAACCTTGGTCTAAGGCTCTAGGCTTTGTCTACAAATTGGAGAGAGATATGGAAAGATGTAGGGCAATTAGGAATTTTCGTGCCATCTAGAAAGAGAGCTTTAAAATTTCCATTCGTTTTATTGGTAGGTAAATGGTACGATAACCGTCTTTTGTGGGTTAATACCACAGTTCTAGCTCCATCAACAGCTATGAACATATGGTGATATGATACAGCAGCTTATGAATATATGATATAGCGGCTTGCATAAGGTCCGAGATGGTGACATCGTTATGCATCGCCGATATCGATCATTGATCGTTACGAAGATATCATTTGCATAAGACTATTCTTTCAAGCGATAGTTATTAATATTATTAAGAAGTTCGTCATAGTGGGATAGAGAGCTGGGACGCCTCCTTGAGGAGGTAGCCTTCGTCTGAGACTTCTTATTCGCCCAGTAATTGTGCTTAATTTTATAAAGAATATTTAAAATCATAATTATTAAATGTCAGCAGCACAATATTGAAATTATAGAAAGATTACATCCTCGTCAACACGATATAGTTGAATTTTCGTTAGTCGTCCTCGCGGCCACCGCAGAAATCAGGGATTCAATTCTACTAAGACAATGCCATGCACATTTCAACAAACTTTTTGTTTCGAAATATCCTTCTTACGTTTTTACATAAATTCCCCCTTAGACTTGATACTGTGGAACTCTTCAGTCATTATTTACAGCAATTCAGCAAAATAGAGATTTACATCATCCCAACTCTGAAACTAAACCCTGCTATGTCACAATAGGTAATCCTTATAAAAGGTGAATGGCCCATGCAAAATTCTAAGGACCCAATATTATGTTAAAAGATCCATTGTTTCATCAAAACAGCTTGTCGGCTTAAAGTGCATTGCCATGTCTAGATATTTGAATAAGTTGATAGCTTACCTACAAGTCTTGTAGCGACTATAGAAAGACGAAATAAACAATATATCCATAAATAACAAACATATTGAGTACATGGGCGAATTCGTGTTCTATACAACAAATGCCGACAGATTCTTATTGTCTTCTTAAGATATTATCTCCAACGTGTACATTCAGCCGCTCAATGACCCGAAGACTGCACAATAGACCACTTAACTATAGAGAGTATAGTATAAAGGGATACCTTGTTTACATTTCAAGATATCATCGTCTGCCAACTCAACGAATTACTTAACAAGAAAAATACAAGATCTACATCAACCAAACATAACCCTCAAAGATATCCTTTTTGCTGCAAAAAAAAAAAATCAAATATCATTAATCAAAATCTTCGAAGGAATACTATCCTAGAAAACTGGTTGTGAACATTGACCTTTTCACCCGTATCTGTGAACTTCCAAACACTAAAATATATTAGTATATGATAATCCAATAAATTCACGTGTCACACACATGCATAATTCTACCCATGCCAAGCCAGACACATTGGCAACGTTCACCATAAATTTTCTAGGCATCGGGCCAAAGGGCCTTAAAGGTTCCTTTCTATATAACTACATGCCAAATCCATTCACTTTTGGAAGAAACGATTTTAATCTGTTTGTGTACTTCCTGGTGGAACTTACTTAGGTGGATCGAGCCCCTAAAAAGTCCTTTACTGAACCCCCTCTCCCCCTTTCTTCCCGCCGATTATCCTCTGGGGATAAAAACATCACTTCATATTCACATGCACACTCCATTGTCTCGAATATCATCCTCGACCAAAATACATTTCGGGATATGTATGTAATATTCTCTGGGAAATTTATTGTTAAATAAATGGCCAACAGAGCGAAACCATCGCTTATAAATCAAATTCGCCAGCTTATGGCAAATACTCGTACACATACAAGATTTACAAGGAAAATAAAAAAAAGAAAAGCCAAAGGAGATGGATTTTAAGCCGAAACCGAAATGGGGACTTGTTGTACCCTTAGCACCACATCCTTCCTCGATGTCTGATAAATGTTCCCCACAAATCATCCAGGATGCCGCTTTCCCAAAAGATATTTCTCTCCCACAGCTATCGGTCAGGATACAGCAGAAAAAATCCTATAAATCATAATCCCAAGTTGCCTTCTTACGTTTTAGAAAATATCTTTCAATGAGTTAGTAAGAACCTATGTCAAATCTTTTAACAAGACCGGAACGGAAGTGGGGATTTAATGCCCCCGGCTTAACTTTCGGGGATTCTCCTTTCAACTGGAGCCAGCTCCCTAGATCAAGGGGGATTATTCCTAAAAATTAGCAAAATTTATGGTCAATCACGTAGGTATAATGTTTTAGATAAATCATTTTGCGGTAAGATCTTTGGATAATTTACTTTGCCAAGCATTAAGAAGATGGGTAATCTGCAGGAATATTGAAATAAACGCGAGTTTAAGTCGGCTGGATTGAAAGATGAATGTTTCATTCATAATCATTATCGCATACAGCTTTTTTAAATATTTTGTTTCCTTCCTGATTTCACCATTCGTGTTGGTTTTGATAGAATTTCGCAGTAGTAGTTGTCAAGTTTAAGGCTGTATGTTTCGCGCCGGCCCCTGGGGTAGAGCAAGTGGAGCGGTCGCTCTGGGTGCCACGTGGCTCGGGGCGCCAAAATGAATGCGAAAAACAATTTCGAACGATAAATAAAATTTTGATGGCACCTTTGCAGCCAGCCAAGTTTATGTGAAGCCGGCTCTATACGATGCTATGAACACTCTCCAACGTTGGACGCTTGATGGTAGGACGCATCGTGTGGCCGATACTCGAACTACGAGTGTCCAATGTCGAGCGTCCAACGTTGGTGTTTGGACACGTTCGCGCTGTTGTCGGTATTGAATCAAACGTTGGAAGCCAACATTCGCATGAACGTTCACCGCATCGTGTAGAGCCGGCTTGACTCGAACACGACACAAGTTGGCCCCAAGACCACATCCTACCCGAAGTGCCCCTGCCTGTCAATGGAACAGGCTCAATACGGCGAATTTGGAGAGAACAAACTTGATAAAATTCGCAGTCACAAAGTGTAAACAACCATGCTTAAGGATCAATATAGATGCCTTTAAAATTGAGGATGGATCACCTCTTAACGCTCCAAACAAGGATCTCAGTAATTGGGATTTCTTAAGAGGTGCAAGTTCCTCCTCCAGCCATCGGCCCGTGCTGTTATTTATAAATCCTACATTCGGCCTCTTCTCGAATATAACTCCATCGTTTGGGGCGGCGCACAGTGGGACCAAATCCAAAAAAGCTGGCCAAAAGTCTAAAAAAAAAGTTTATAGATTGCGGTTTTTTTTGGGGGGATGTTTCGAGGACACTTCCAATAGTGAGCAATCAGTCACGGAAGGTTAGATTTTTTTCTACGGACTGAGAAATTGTAGTTGCTACTTTACTCTTTTTGCTTATTTTTAAACTTTAATATTGTGAAAAAAGGTTAACGTTTTCAAAACGCTATAAAAAATTAAGTAACCAAGCAATCGTGGTCGTGTAAAGTGGAATTTTCTTTGGAAGGCATGTAGAGTATAAAAAAAATTGCACTATACCCATTAAGCAAGTATATAATACACAGTAAGCATCTATTACACGTGCTTTTTATGAATTAGGATTGTAAGAATGCGATATATATTGGACAAAAAGTAATATTGCTCCACTCTGCTCCACTGGAAAACTTGCTGGGCGTTGTTGGTAAAGGTGTATTCCTTCACCTCCAAAAAAATCCGCTGCCCAAAATTGCCCCTCCGTGTTTTAAGGGGTCACATACGTCCAGTACTAGCCCATGGAAATGGTACTTCAATATTGCAAAAATGCGGGACAAGGTTTTATTTTTGGGATGTGTAGGGGGGGTCAGTGTGAGCTTAAATCTGAGTTTTCGGGATTCTAACCCACTCCCCCCCAATTTGGCCGCCATCTTGGAAAAGGTGCGCAAATGGTTTTTCCATTATATATCTCCGTAACAGTACATCTTACAGAAAATTTGCAAGGGCACTTTTTGTTTATAATTAAATTATCTACAATATATTAGCAAGATGTTTTTGGGTAAATTTAATAATTAAGAAGTTATAAGCCTTAGAACACCAAAATTAGTCACAGTATTTTCTTTTAATGGCTATAACTTTTTTTCCTTGAATTTTAACCAAAAAAAAAATAATAATAAGTTTTTTTAGAGGATTTCATAAGGAATAATTTTCATTCATACTTTTTTTTAAATTCATTCCCTATGAAAGGTTTTACGTGTTACAGGGCCTCGAAGGTATCAAAGTGACAGATTTTCTGAATAATTTTTTTACTATTTTACCTAGTCCTCTCCCTAGAAATTCTCAACAACAGGTAGCAAGTAATAATAATGAATGAAACACTTTAGGTTATAACAAATGCCATTTTGTCAATGATTTTCTTCTGTAATTGCATTCTTAAAAATTCTTATTTTGTTTTTCTAATAAACAATAACTTCCTAATAAAATAACTTGCTTATAAAAAAATTAATCAAAAGTATTAAACATTATATTAAAACAATTTTTTTGATTTTTTTAAGAGGTTATGTTAACCATATTGAGTCCGCCATTTTGAAAATCGAAATTTCGACACCGGATTCGTCATCAGCGACCCCGAAAACCCCTAAGTGAGATGTTTTGGTATCATTTACTAAAATTTTTGACTATTTGGAGGGGTTATGTTAACCATATTGAGTCCGCCATTTTGAAAATCGAAATTTCGACACCGGATTCGTCATCAGCGACCCCGAAAACCCCTCCTAAGTGAGATGTTTTGGTATCATTTACTAAAGTTTTTGACTATTTGGAGGGGTTATGTTAACCATATTGAGTCCGCCATTTTGAAAATCGAAATTTCGACACCGGATTCGTCATCAGCGACCCCGAAAACCCCCGAGTGTAAAATTTGAGATCATTTAATGCACTTTTTGACTTTTGGCCAGCTTTTTTGGATTTGGTCCCACTGTGCGGCGCTCCAATAACCACCTTAGCATGGTTAGATAAGGTCCGAAAAAGGGCCCTTAAGCTAATTGATGGCGACACCGTTTGCTCCATCATCGACCCCTTGAGCCACCGTAGCAATGTAGCAGCACTGATAAAATTTTATCGCTAGTATCATAGTGACTGTTCCTCTGAGCTAAACGCTCTCCTGCCTCCACGGCAATCCTATACCCGCAACACCAGATTAGCCCACTCGTCTCATTCCCTCCACCTGCAACTCCCCCTTTCACGCACTCAACAAGATATGAATTTGCTTGTAAATAGAGCAATTCGACTGTGGAATAATCTCTCGCAATCAGTTTTTCCGAGCTCCTACAACATCCAAGAGTTCAAACGAAGGGTTCATCACCACCTTCTTCAATACCCCCCGTACCTTTATAATCCTTAACCTATTCCCCCACCCCCCCCCCCTCGTACTAAGCTTACTGCTAGACATTGCACCATGACGTGACAAATGACATGACGGACTGGTAGTACAAAGGGTGACTCCTGAGCTTAGCACTGCCACATAAAAAAATAAAAAATAAACATTTCTGGAGCTTCCATAGCCCCAACAGGAGGACCTACAAAGTCAGTTGGATATTTCTGATCCCATGAAGCAGAGTGCCGTTGCCACAGTGAAGAGGAGTTTTCGGAATCTCTCTTTAATGAGAGCAGTCTGAGCCCGCAAACCGCGATCTGCGCGAACGGACGGAAAAAAACGTCCGCTTTGAGAAGACTAGTGGCGCAGCCCGAAAACTTTTAAGATGATTTTTGGAAGCTGGCTACTCCGGTCTCTGCGGGGCCGCTAAACGAATTAGAGATACCAATTGTAAGAAGAGGATTAGATCCTCTGGATCCTCTCCAGGCCACAATAACTTGGCTGAAATCCATACCCTTTTGAAAGGCCTGCTGAATAGCCGTCCGACGCACCTATACTGAAGCCTGGAACGGCTCCGGAGCTGACCTTTTACCAAATGCAAGAAAGTTTCAGAAAGAACTTGCTTGCAACTGACTATCCGGAGACTATCCTGATCACGGTGCAACTAGTTACCGTGCAAGGGAGTCTTCTTGAGGCGATAGCCGAGTTGGGACAGGGCTCAGAACAGCCAAGGCTCCTAGGTACTACTGCGCGCCAGGGGTAGTAGGCCATTACCTGTACGGACTCGGCCACCTGACTGAATGGTGGAGTGAAGGAGCGAGCCTGGTGCCTGGTGCGGCAACAGAAGACCTCATTGACTTTGTGTTGAGATGGTTAAGACAGCGAGCAATAATAATAAGAGTGATGAGCTAGAACAAATTTTCAAAAATGTTTCATTATCCTTGAGATCAGCTGATAAAAATTTCAATGCGAGTGAAAAAGTCAAAATATCACAGAAGTAATATCTATGATAAAAGAAGTAGAAGTAATATCTATGATACACGCAATGTGTATGAAAGAAAGATAAAAAATGAAGGGGAAGTACGAGTGAACAATAAGGGACAATACAAGTGTAATCAAGTAACGCGAGTGCTGTACCAACACGAAATTTAACCGCATACATACTCAAATTCTATACCGCCACGTGCTCTGTTCCCACGTTGCCTCCATTTGAATGTAAACATTGCAATAGGAAGGGGAATCAAGGAAAATTTCTGTTTCGTTCATACTCTTGTGCTTTTTGCATAGAACATATCTGCATCGCGTGTTTGTTAATATTTTTTTTGAACTTTTCCTTAATGTTATTGCTTATTTCTTCTTTCATATGTTTAACTCTTTTACTTGTCCTTGAGCTCTACCTAATCACTCTTGTTATTATTGCTCGCTGGTTGAGAGTCCAAAACAAGACCCTAAGAATGCAGGAGTGGAGAGTACTCTCCAAAGCTCAGCACCCACCATTCACTGAGATGATATTTTCCGAGAGCGAGAGGTCTGACGAGCTGGGGCGGACGGGAGGTCAATTTGGCGACAGGTTTGGTTGGGCACAGCTTAGGTTCAGGGCGGCATAAAAGCCTATGACCAAAACTGTTCCCAGCTAAACTTGCATTGTCCCCTCAGTGACCGACAGAACCTCGTGAGCAACCATTTCCACTCCGATCACGAAGGAAGCATAAAAGCCGAGGTGACCAACTGAAGCCTCACAAGAGTCTGCTCCTGGAATGGAAGACGTAAGTTTCTACCAAGATCGTGGGTACTGCATTTTTTGGGCAGATGAAAGAAGGAGCCTGCAGTAGCGAGTAGGTGACTCTCACCATTATCAACCCTAACCCTAAATTCACACCTAAATCCTTCAGAACTCGAATTGAAACTGAAAATTCTTTTAACTTGGAAACAACTTTGCAATAACCTACTATAAATTATGTTAAACTATGCTTAAGGGGGGCGATACCTGTAATATTTTGATTTTTTTTTTTTTTTTTTTTTTTTTTCATAAAATGTTAGTTAATCCTTTAAGAATATGTCTTGCTGCACAAAATGAGTTTACGGAGCTACAGAAGGCCAGTATACGGCGCTGGAATCGCTGATTAATTGGTAAGTCACTGTAATCATTCAATCTTCCAGTACTTAAACGCGTTTTTTTCAAAATCATATTTTTAGAATTTGTAACCACGATAACTCAAAAAGTTATCGATCGATCTTCCTGAAATTTTGCACATATCTTTTCAATAGTATTATTTTCTATATGAACCTACATGTTTTTCAAAATTTGTTAAATAGATAATTTTTTCGAAGTAAAAACAGTCGAAAAATTCTACAAAAAATTAATTTTTTTTCTAGTGCTCAATTTCACACAAAAAAAAATTATTTCTCACTCATTTTTAGGTTCATATAGAAATTATGACAATAATAAATAAAAAAAAATTTGGTCTTTCACTGTCAGATCAATAAAACCGAAGCTACAATGGTTACAGATTGAGACGTCTCATTGCGACCCTCCTGAAAGAAAATAGTGTACATCCCCCAATTTCAACAAATAAAATAAATAAAAAATTTTTTGTATTATCTTAAAATATAAATAAATCGTATGCCAATTTTCAAAAATGTACAATACCTCTTTCATTTAAAAAAAAATTTATGAAAATCAAGCAAAATTTGAGTATTTACAGGTATCGCCCCCCTTAAGTGTTGGGCGCCATTTATTTGTAATTGATTCACTAATTGCCTTGATGAAGATCACGCTACACCTTCTCTGCAGTCCGGCCATCAGTCGGTGTAACCATCTTCAACAGCTGAGCACATGCGGCCCGGGCACACCATTGCACTGCTGTCGACCGACGAACTTACCTGTAGCATGGGTGTTCCCCTTCGAACTTAACGCTTAGTACTTAGTAAAAACGGAGGACGCGAAATAGAAAATTTTTGAGGGAAGAAGTTTCAAGCACCGCTATTACCTTAGCCTCAGCCATGCATTTATTTATTCAATCATTCCCTGCAAACATTTTATCGAATCGTCGCCAAATACCTCTCCACCTGTCTATTTAATCGAAAACGGCAACCTTACCCCCGGATTACCCTAAAGTTTGGCTGTCGTAAGCCCGTATGTGCCTCCAATTAAAATTTGTTAAAAACTCTACGGCCATCATATGCCTCTTTAAAATCCAAGCGGCCGGTGTTCGCCCGTTGTAAGGTCATTCTCTATTCTTTCTATTCTATACTCTATTCTTTTCTTCTTCATGCAACTCGTTCCCCATGGTAGTCGATTCAAGTCTGTGTTACTTGACCTAATCCAAAGTCTAGAAATTAACAAGTCTTTCATCTTCATATGGTTAATGAGTGAAAGACGAACAGCTATATGCATAAGTTCTTCAAATGACGTTGTCAGGCTATCAGAGAGAGAATGCAATATTTTTATAAGCGCTAGCATACAACTAAACAACAGAAAATTTTATGAGTTTCTATAGGGATAATGTTGATGTATTGGTGCATATTTGCTCGTTTGTTTTGATGACTTCAATTTTGACAGCTGATTCAATTTTCTTTCCTTTTCTGTTCTGCATACTTTGCCGTAAAGACAGAATCTGGCTTTGTCTCGCTGAATTCACGAAGTATGCGTTGAGTTTTGCTCAGCAGTGATGTTCATATTTGCACGCACACAACCAACCGGGTGAAAATTTTGTATGAAGATGAAAGACTTGTTATTACTAGACTTTGACCTAATCCTGCAGGCGTCGCGGAGAATTTAAATGTATGGGAAATTCTCTCGCAGACAGCCGCCACGACCTCCGCTCCAATCTGTTTGTGCCCTAGTGGTGAGCCGACATAATAGAAAATTTTGTCTGTGCAACAAAGAATAGTTTCTGGAAAAGTCCCCAGAGGCATTCCATCGGCCGTTGCATTCAAATTTCACAACTGTACAGAAATTGCACCGATAGTCGGACCGACAAAATTCCTTATCGTGTGGACTCATCATAACTATAGTTCACAATTAAAAGTACAATTGCTATTAATCTTTATCAAGAAATAACAACAAACAAAACCAAGAACACCGGTAGCCAGCCGAATGATATCTCCGCTCGGAAGGTTCAAGTTCTACTGCAAGAAATATCCTAACGATTAATTCCATTTAATGAAAAAACTTAAATATTATAAAACTTCCAAAAACTGTTTTCATTTAATTTTTAAAATTTTCAAAAGCAACAACGAAAGTGCATCATCCCTAGGTCCACGGGGAGATAAACTTCTGCAAAAACACCTGAAATACCTTAGTACCTGTATAAATTTTTTTTTATTTTTTTCATACCTTTTAGAAAATATTTCTACCAGGATATTCAACCTTCGAGCGTTTTTATTATTTTTTTTCATTTTTCCTTAAGTCCCTCCCCTCTCCTTAGCAAACTTGCCAGTTGTTTTATGTTTCACTTACAATGGCAAGTTTTAAACAAGTTTCAAAACTCTCTTCGTAATGTTTTTGTCGTTTTCGTTGATACTTTCTTTTTTTTTGGTCTCTGTTGGCTCCTTTCTCTTGTTGCTATCATTTTGCTTTTTCCAATCTTCCATTCTAGATGGCGTGTTACATTTCAGCAGTGGAATGCAGGTAAATTTTCGATCCAATAAACACGACCTGGAGAAAACTTTACAAATTGAACTTTCCAGGTTGGGTCAAAAGTTTTAATTAACCTTCACTGAAACTGTTGCAGACAGTTTTCGGGGGTATTTTGGGTAATTTGCAGATATCTTTATTTTTGTATCTAGTTTTTTGTTGATTGTTTATCAGGATTCAATTATAGCGATAGTACCTAATTTCATATTTTTTAATCAAAAATTTCAACTCCTTGTTAGCTTCGGGGTGAAAAATTTTACTAATTAAACGTAAACCAAGACTTTAATTTAGAAGTTCATCACATCACATTCACCTGGCTAAAGTAGTAAGTTTAATTAGGTAGGACCATAACCTTCTATATAGAAAGCCATGCTCATGCCAAGTTCACAGACACATGTGAGCAATTTAGTGGTCCGGGTGCCATATTCGTTTGCTATCAAATTGTATGCTAAAGTGGATATTCGAACTATTTTTTGTTTGTTAGTGAAATAATTATGTTAAAAGAAAGTTATTCACCCAATAAGCCTAAAAACAATTAAATTAAAACGTTCTCATAGAAGTCATACCCAAAAATTTGATTATTGGTGCGATTTTAATGTTTTTTTAAATGTCTTTCAGTGGGCACTAGTACAAAAAACTATTATATTTAATGTAAACCTCAGGTGATTTGATTAAATAAATTGAAAAGCATTAAGTGATTAAGAGTGCTAATTGTAAAGATGAGCACCTGGTTCACGTTAGTTATGTCATGTTTCATTAGGAAAAAAATGTTGAGTTTTTTATGTTGTAATTATTAAAAATATAAGTGCAGAAAAAGTGAAAGAAAGTGCTAAAGTTATTGGAGCATATTCAGTGCATTTATAAAGCTTTTATCTTGGATATAAAGCCATTGCAGATTTTGCCTTTAAATAGTAATTAAAACAATAACTTTAGCACTTTCTTTCACATTTTCCTACATTTAAATTTTTAATAAAAACACTATAATGAGGATATTAATCCCTTTAAAATCACTGGTATTCAATTATCACTGTAGGCACACTGCGAGACACTAAAAAAACACCAAAATCGCACTAAAATTCATAATTTTTAGTTATCACTTCTATGCCAACGTTTTAATATAATTGTTTTCAGGCATATTGGGTGAATAACTTTCTTTTAGCATAATTATTTCACTAAACAAACAAACAAAAAACAATTCAAATATCCACTTTCGCATACAATTTGACAGTAAACGTATATGGCACCCGGACCACTAACTTGGCATGAGCATGGCTTTCTATATAGAAGGTTATGGTGAATTTACACGAATGACACGCTTGTCACTTTTTTGGTCATTAATTGTCATAATCGTTTACACGATCATAATTTGTGTCATTATTTCTGTCATGAAAAATGGCAAAAATTATTGTCATAAAAAGCTTCAAAAAGCTTAGAAATAATGAAACAAATTATGACCGTGTAAACGATAATGATAAATTATGAAAAGTTATGGCAAGTCATCATAAAAGAATGAACTTGCTCATTCTTTTATGATAGAGTGTCATTTTTTAAATGCAAAATCCAATTTCTACAACAACAACAATTTCAATAATAATCTAAAATAACCCAATGGAATGCACTTTTTTCAATATTTATTGGCGAAAGTGGTTAATTTATACCAAATCAAGCCCAATTTTATGATAAGGGATAATCCTAAACAGTTAAAACCACCCCTAAATGGACCGAAAATAAAAAAAAAATTAGGCTTCAAATTTGATTGAATGCATGTAGTCAGGTACAAATAAATTGTTTTCAACCCTTAAGGAGTAAAAACTACCCCTACAATTTGAAAAATTAACATTAAATAAAAACAAATAAACTCTTTTCAAGCCAAAACAAAACTACTTTCAACTACGCCTACATTAGGGGGCGGCCCCATAATCAGCAAACAAAAAAATATGTGCGGAAAGAGTTTCAAAAAGGTGTTATGTTTTGATACCCAAACGTTCGTTTTGAATGGACTATAATATACCGGCAACACACCCCCGCAGTTTATTTTCATATCCTTTATGATCATTCTTTCATACAAATTCAGCTCTTGCCATTATTTATGGCAACTTGCAATAAATTAATGACATTTTATAATAGAGCTTTTCACATGTCATTATTTGAGTCGTGTGAACAGCAATGCCATTAATTATGACCAGAAATTGTGACCATTGTCATTTTTTGTCATTCGTGTAACCGCGGCATTATGGTAGGACTTATGACGAAACTTTATGTTACATTATTGCCTCTCTTTTGGATTGCTGGAAAAAACTGGGATTTAGTTCGGTCACTGCGCGACAAATGTTTGACCTCACATAGCTTTTTTGGTTTTTTTGTTCTACATAGGGAGTATCAACTCAAGTGTATTTTTGCTTGAGTACCTAAGTAAATTGGGGTGCCATAAAATGTGCTTGCATGTAGGAATTTTCAGAACGCTTTTTCAAAATTTTGTCCATAAAAGTCGCGACAACTGATTGACCTCACTTGAGCATCTATTGAAAAAGTAATAGAAAAAGAAGGTAAATATTGTTGAAAATTGTTGTCGTGAAGTATTTGTAGTGTTATTTAAAATAATAAATAGATTATGTAAAGTGGAGAAGGACTAAATTCCGAAAAAATGGGAAAAATTAAAGCGTTTGCCGATGAAGGCTTATTCAACCGCAAAATTACCGGCAGCCTTGGTAGAAGTGCCAAAGCTGTGAATAATTTTTTGAGGTACCCAGAGAAATATGGAAAGAAACAAAAAGGAGGTGTGAAAACAACAACCACAGTGTGGTAGACGTTCTATTCTGAGAGAGGCATCAAACTCTGCCCTAACAGCAAGGAAAATAGGACAAAGAGCGGGCACAACAGCGTCTATTCGTATCATCCAAAGAATTATTAAGGCTGATCCGCATTTACGACGTCTTCGCTTAAAGAAGAAACAGAAATGAACACATTGCCATAAAGAAAATAGGCTCCGTTTTGCTGAAGAAAACATGGCATATACTACAGAATGGAGAAAGATAATCTTTACGGACGAAAAACGCTTCTGTTTAGACGGCCCAGACGGTTTTTCATATTACTTTCACGATTGTCGCAAAGAAGAAAGATACTTGTCAAGAAGATACAGACGAGAAGCAGGCTTGATGGTCTGGAGCGGCATTTCATACAATGGACCCATCCAACTGGTCATATTGGAAGGTACGCAAACAGGAGAAAAATACAAAAATATGCTTTCTAGAGCCAAAGTAATGTTTTTTGAGTACATGCATTGGATCTTCCAGCATGATTAGGGGAAGGGGGGGCAAGACGGGGTCCTTAAGGTTTGGAGTGTAATAAAACGCACATTTTTAAGTATTTTGAATATTTATTTATTGAGGAGGTTATTATCAAAAGGTGACATGTCCTCCATTCATTTTTTTACAGCAATGAGTAAAAACTGTGCATGAACTTAGTCCTAAAAGATATTCATTTTTAAAAAATATGACAACACACATAAAGTATTTTATTATTTTATTGTGAAAAAATCATAGAAATACATTAACTGGTTATTGTGAAAAAAGCAAAAACAAAATGGACATGTACCTTTTTGTAATATGCCAATGGACATGTCACTTTCTGATTTAATGGTATGGTGGACATGTACCTTTTTGAAATCATAGATACTATTTTAATATTTTGAATTATAAAATGAACTCAACATTTCATTTTAAACTAAAATATATTTCTTATGAACTTAATTTAACATTGCTTTTCTTGGTAAGCGGGAAAGAAAATTTAGGGAAGAAAATCGGTTACTGGGACATGTATCGAATTTGAAAAAAATAACCGAATTTACCGTCTATTATATACGAGATATAGTGCGGTTTTAAACTTGTTATCAAGCAAAAACTATGCATTTTACCAAGGATAATCGATCCTTTAAAAAAAAATACTTGAAGTATGGACATGTCACCTTTTGATAATAACCTCCTCTATTTATAACTACTCTTACATAACCAATCTTTGGAAATAAGGAACTTCAGAAACTTTACACTCATAAATAAAGAAAAAAATGTCGAATTTTGTCAAAAATGTCCAACACTCCATCTTGCCCCCTAGGTAGGGTAAGACGGGGTACCCTAAGGGGCAAGATGGGGTATGGCAGACATATTCTACTTTTGGCTGCAAAACTTGCAAACAAATACTGCCTCGTCGTCCTCGTCATCTATCCCAGCACAGCTACAGTGTGCCCAATTCCCCACAGAGAGAACATGCGGCCCATCCTTCATTTGAATCCAAGTATTTTCCATGGCAGTAAAAGCAAGGGATATTATTTTCATCGTTTTCACATTCTGGTGAAGAATTAGGATTACTGTTGGTTTTTTTCTTATTCTTTTTCTTAGCCAATTCGAGTTTTTTATTTTTTTTCTGTTCTGTTACCTCTCTGTCTTTTTTTGTTATCTTCTGCCAGTTTCTTTTTTTTTCATAGTTTGTTCTAATTCATTTTTATACGGGGAAGAAGTTAAGATAGCCGTTTTTCCTCGCTTCCTTGTCACGCGTGAAATTTTGCGAGTTGCAGGTTTAGGCATCACTTGCTGAGGATTACAATAGAAAATACTGATGGTGAAGTATTTGGCCTTTCATCTATTTCGATATTGCTAATCCAAGTGGAGCATCCGGGTTCAGGCTCTGCTTCAATCTCAGATGGTGTCATGACAACAGGTATGCGGCATATCAGCGGTTCGTCAATAGTAACTTTGTCAGAATCGTCAACTGTCGAAATTGAAGTTATCTTTGCAGGTATTGTTGCAGCCGTTATCGTCTCAGGGACAACTGAAGCATCAGTTGATGCTAATGGTCTATTTGAAGCTGTTGCTCGGTTGTCCGGCGTAGTTGTTTTTGATAATGCTTCAGCGATGGATAATCTCTCTGTTTGTGCAATGTCTGTCGTCAATGATGGAGCAAAATCAATATCGGAAAAAACTGTTAAATCGTATGGCCAAATCCCACATTTTTTGAAGCCATTTACCGCAGTTGCCATAGTAGAAGCCTGAATAAAGGCTTTACCAAAAATCTCTGCTACTTGCCGAACAGTTATCATAATCAAATCATAAAGAAATAACTAATGTTCTTCGAGGGGCAAGATGGGGTACCCCATACCCCATTTTGCCCTCCCATGCACATTTAAATAAAATAATATGACTTAAAAAACCAAATCACAATATGGAAACAAACATGTTCTTACTTGCTGGTGTAATCGTTAATAAACAAGAATAACGTACTAGAAGCTCTAGAAAACTGATGTTGAGGTACAAAACACATGCTATGTGTAACGCGAAAAACACAACTAACTTGACAAAAACCGAGTTTTTGGAACTAGGGCGAAAACGCGTGCACTTACAAGCCTGTTACAGCGCTGACTGATAAACAACAAAATGGCGCGTCATTACGAGCCAGAGTGGCTATGATTGGTCGTTCGTACAACCGATGAGACCCGGTACCCCGTCTTGCCCGCTACCCCGTCTTGCCCTCCCTTCCCCTACGCCGCTATTCATACAGCACGTGTGGTTAAAGAATGGTTTGCAGCCGAGAATTTGCCAGTTTTGCCATGGCCTTCTTTATCTCCGGTAGTGATGAGCAAGACTTTTCTTGCAGTTCTTCCTTTTATTGTACATTTAGCAAGACCAAAGCAAGAACAAGACAAGACAGGACAAAATAGGACTACAAGAACAAGATAGCAAGACTTTTTGCTCATCACTAAATGCCTAAAGTCTTGCAGTGATGAGCAAAAAGCCTTAGAAAAAGTCTTGCTAAAAGTCTTGTTAAAAGTCTTGCAAAATTTCTTGCAAAAAGTCTTGCAGTCTTGTCTTTGTCGTGCTAAATGTGCAAGACCAGACTTTTTGCTCATTACTGGAAAACTTTTGCCACTTAGTGATGAGCAAAAAGCTATCTTGATCTTGCAGTCTTGACTTGTCCTTGGTCTTGCGTTGTCTTGCTAAATGTGCAAGACTAGTCTTGCTCATCACTAATCTCCGGACCTTAACATTATGGGAAATGTATGGGGATGGATGACGAGAAGGCTTTATTCTGACAGGATACAATTTGAGGACACAGCTGAACTGAGATTTGCCATCGGGGAGAGTTGTGGAACGAGATCCCTATGGTCATTATTCACAATTTGTACGATTCATTACCTCGGAGGATGTTCAAGCTCATTAACAACAATGGTAGAAATATAAATTATTAGAAAATAAGTAATATTAAATGTAAATTGTATTCTGTTATTTTTCTTGCATATTTACTTTCTTTTTCTATTACTTTTTCAATAAATTCTCACGCGAATTTATTCTCATGTACAAAATTTCGAAAAGGGGTTCTGGAAATTCCTCGACGCAAGCACGTTTCATGGCACTCCTTGCAAATTCTAAGAATTTACTTAGGTACTCAACAAAAAAAAAACACTTGAGTTGATGCTCCCTATGTAGAACAAAAAAACCATGTGAGGTCAAACAGTTGTCGCGCAGGTACATGTATGTCAAACTGGCGCGAGATAAACGGACCACGGGTGCCATAAAGGAAAAACTTGCGAATATGAAGGATACTTGGGATTTCATGTAAATAATTGCCAAATCGACCTTTATGCAGGGGAAACAGAGCAACAATCGCGTTATTTTACAGAGTGAGTTTTTGGGATCGTTGGAACATTGTATTCGAAATTCGAATTGAACGATGCCTTACACTGACCACCCAGGTACCAAATGAAGGAATCCAACTATCCGCTTCAGCCACAGCCCTAGCTGAAGGAGAAGCAGCAAACATACCATATATGTACCTTCACAACCACTCTTAATGATATACCGATGTCACAAGTAAAATTGCCTCGAATAGAAATTCCGAAATTTTCAGAGGAATTCACTAACTGGCGATCGTTCGCGGATCTGCTTACCATCTTAATTCATATTAATGGAAGAATAATCCAATAATCCCAAAAGTACAAAAACTGTATTTTTTGGAAACCAATTTATCTGGTGAAGCTGCCCGATTGGTAAGACCTCTCGATTTGTGCGAAACCATCTTCGAAACCGCTTGGAGCTTGCTTGTGCAACGTTATGACTACACTAAAGTAATCGTGAACAATTATTTGAAGATTCCTTCATCAGCGTCCTTTGTTTTTTGTGGCTATTTTGGAATGTTGGAAGTTGATGTGCTTGATTTCAAGCCACGCCGGTGCCCCCAGTCCCGCAAACTCAAACCCTCCAACAGTTCAATTCAGATTACGAAACTCCTTCTCTGGGGAAAGGCTTTAAAAACTATTCATTATAGCTGCATCTCAGACGGCTCTGGGGCCAGTTCGTGTATGACGAAAACTAAAACTTTTTTTCGTCTCGGGTTCGCGTAAGTCGAAAAAATTGAAAATTTTCGCCTGAAGCCGACGAAAGGCACTCGAAAGGTCTTGGGTTATCGAGTTTTTGCATTAGGACACGAACAATTTTCTTTCGACTTACGCGAACGCTAAAATTTTCATCGCCAAAATTTTTCGACTTCAATTTTTTTTCGTTCGACTATCGTCGTTCGCCATACACGAACCCGCCCCAGATTCTTCTCCAACATATTTTGCACAAGGCGTAGGGGTCCGTATAAAGCCAAAAAGTTTTTGGCTCTGGAAGCAATATTATGGTAGTGCAAGTTGAAATTTCATTTATTGTCTAGAGCAGTGATTCTCAACCTTTTTTATGTAGCGTCACACTTTTAACCATTTCAAAATTTGGCGGCACACTACCTGCTAAGTTTAAAATAATTTTACTTACCTACCTACGTGTAAAATAGTTTATGATAATAATTTTGAATGTAAAATAAAATAATATGACTACAAAGACAACAAAATGTTCATTGAAGAAATGAATTATAAGAATGCATTTAACGCAGAATTAATTAATTAAATATTACTCTGAAAAGATTGTGTATAATATACCTAGCTAAACGGATTTAGAAGAGAATATTAATTATATCATTTATATTATACATCTTACTTTTTATGTTTAAATTTTTGGCTCATTATATTCATTTAAAACATAGAAAATATTTAAAAACTGGAACCCCTTCGACTTGAGACACTATTCATGAAAATGAGAAAATATTTATGGGACTTTTTTTTTATTACATAGACAAAAAAAAACAAGAATGTGTTTAATATAAATTTAATAAAACGTCAACAATCCAATAACAAAAGTACTTTCTTAAATTAAACAGACTTATCTTCTATTATAATTATGTCAAGTCTATAAAAAATACTTTTTAACTATAAGAGGCAGGTTTTGTTCTTTAATGGCACTTAGATATAACTTATAATGAAATAAACATAGTAAATAATTTATAATGAAAACAGTTTCATCAATAATTGATGAGACTGATTTCATTATTAACAATCACATGAGTATCAAAAATGTAAGTACCGAGTAAAAAAAATATTTACTTCTAATTTCGAAACTTTTTAGGAACTTATAATTAATTGGCAAAATTTTTCTTCTAAATCAGCAATAAAACCTCTTCTCTTCAAATTCTAAAGGTTTGCATAAAAGGAATTATAGAATCTTGGAATAATATTTTTTTAACTAATTCAAGCAACCCCTTTTTCTTTTTTTCTGATACACAAAATTTTTGTCTGTACGCTTTTTGAATTTTAGTACCTTCACTATTTCTACTCTGTCTGTTCCTTTTGTTAAAACTTATTTTCACCTCTTTAAAATCTTGTGTTTGATAAGATGTAGAGTATTTAAAAGTTTCTTTATTTGCTTCAAATTTCAGTATTTTAAATTGAGTCATTTTTACCGTTTCATTCTCGGTATTTTTTGAATAATTATTTCCCATAGAATCACCCAACGCTTTTATGTCGAAAAAGCTATCATGATTCAATTCGTGTACTCTGTATGGCTTCCCTTTTTTTTGGCATTCCTAATAATGTTAATATATTGGTCCGGCGTGTAAATCGGCCCCCCCCTTTAAGCTTTTTTTAACTTGTGATTCTATTACCGAGTGAACATTGTCCCCCTCATTTTGTGTATGACCTTTAATCAAAAATTTGTGTGTAATTGAATTTACATAATCAAAATTTTGAACAATGTACATGTAGAGACCAATGATGTAGTGATTTTTATTCTGACCACAACAGTTATCGGTATAAAATATAATATCCAGCTTTTGTCCTATTTCTTGAGCCTTTTTCTTTAAATTTTCTACATACTTGAGCACACAAGACCCTATCTCTATTGCTCCACGCTTACCTTCACCTTCGTGCCAAACGTAACAATCAACTTCGCCTGATTTTAGGTCTCGAAACGTGAAGTTATAAACATTAATTTTGGACACATAATAAAAATTTGATACATCGCCCTTTGGGCAAGAAAGAGTAGCTTCTAGGTCATAAACTGCGACTATAAGATTTTCCGAAGTATATTTCTTATCTTCATCTTTCTCTTTTCTTGCAATATCTTTTTCTTTTAAATGTGTTTCATAATATTCTCTCAATTTTTCTTTTTCTTCATCCATAGCATTATTGAACGCAACACAGTCTTCACATTGATCCTTTTTGGGACTATGGAAGGATATGTCAAATTCGGATTTAAAAATTCGGTTGTACATTACATAATTGGCGTATGGAGCACTTTTAGCTTTACAATCATTGACATAGTCAGTGTGCAAATCAGTCATATTTTTACTTCCTTCAATATACTCTCTCCTGGTATTTGCTCGACAGTAGTGGCTTTCTAACCTAGGTATAGATTCAATATGTTCTCGTACACCATTTTTAATAGCAGGATCAACAGTTTTATGTTTCCCATGTTTGCCTCGCTTATCATTAGTTAACATCCCATTTCCACTGTCAATAATCTTTTCAACAACAGTTTTTATAGGTCTATCGGATATGTCTAATGTTGCTCGAAAGAACGCCTTACAGACTCTAATTATTTGTTCGTCGACTGTTAAGTGAAATGCAAAATTATTACCACGTTTGCTGTTATGGACTTTATAGGCATATCTAGGTTTAATCATTGTTATGTGCCTTGCAATAAATTCGCGTTGTGCTTGAAGGTCACCCATTACCCAATAACTATCGAAAATAAATTGTCTTTTATCTTGTGAGATTAACTCCGAGCACTTGTATTTACAGGTATTAGGGCATGGTGCTTTCAAGCTTCTTTCTGGTACGGCACTTTTATTCTTTGAATTAGGTATATATGACTTACCTAAATTTCTCAGCATCTTCGCTTTCTGACGCTGCCATTTTGAAGGATCAGCTTTTCTTTTACGATCTTTTTTCGTTTTATTAGAGATGTTCAAATCTTCTGCTTGATACAATTTACTTACGGCAATTGTGGGTAAGGTTTCTGTAGATCCAACTTGTATTCCATCTTGAATCTCAGGTGCTTTGGAAGAATTTTTGGCTACTGATTGTCTGGAAGCTGACGAACTCGAAGAAGAAGAACCTGATGAGGATGAAGATAAAGACGTACATGATGAAGAAGATACGTTCATCATCGTTTTTTCTGCCTTGTGTAATCAGGGTCTTTTACGCTATCGTCTGAGCAATCTATAAAATCTTGATTTGCTATATCAGGATCTTCCATTGCAATTTGATCCATAGATGTACTCGGTAATTCCAGTTCTTGACTTTGATCAACATTTTCCTTTTCAAGTATAGTAGTATTCTTTGCTACAAGTTTTAACATTAACTTGCCTCTCCAATTATTCATAACTGTAAATAAAAGCACTGGTAAATTAGCAATGTATTAATAAATGACGCTCTAAAATCCTCGAATACGTTGCAAAGTTTAAAGAATACAAGCCTATTATGGCTTACAACAATATTTAAAATTATGATGTTATTAGACTATTTATATCCGATTTTCTTGAACAACGTCACAAATTGTAATTAAACAATCTAAAACATACATTTTTTTAGCAATAATGATTTATCTTGTTAAGATTCACTGTTCAAGAACGAATAACCTTACATTTTTAATATTTTTTCAAAAATATCGTCTTAACGCAAAATAGTTTACCTGCAATACCGTCGTAATCCAAAATGCCACACTATTTACTAAACACAAATTGTGATTAAATCAAATATTTCGACTTGATATAGTATTCACGCGAAAATGTAACGACTTGCTTCAATTGACCACGTACAACTGACAAAAGCTCGATATTCATGAGAAAATGGCGCGCAACTTCAACCAATGGAATAACGGCACAACCGTCTCACATTGGTAATTTTTGGAACTAGGTTTCAGGACTGCATTCAGGAGAAAGATTATGAAATTACGCTCGGATTTATATAATAATCCAAAAATTAAGTTTTTCTTAGTTGCAGCACTATTCTGGATAAGCGACGATATGGCAATGGCTAAAAATAGACTTGTTTAGAATTGTCCCTCTGGTTTCAATGGCTCCTTCCTGGACTGTTTCTTATAATAAAATTAGGCTGGAAAGTTCTGTTCCACGATTGCTTCGTAGATTTTTGGTCGCAGCACAAGATCATATTCATATGCTGTCTTACAGTCGTTGAAAATGGTCTCTATATTAAATTCACACAGGCTCTAAGGCCGAATTTTTTACGTAGTCGATCGCCCCCTTCTGAAACCATGTTGCTGTTCATTGAGACATGGGTCGATTAGAGCAGCAATCTTATCGTAAACAAGTTTCTCGAGTAATTGTTGACAAGATGGCAATACCCTGTAGTTTTCCACCGAGTGCTTACGAAATGTTTTGTGGATTGGAGTGAGATAGGATTTTTTCCATATCTTAGGGAACTTTCCTGTTCAAACAGTTTGTTGAAGATAGGATGAAGGGGAACCAAAATTTGATTTAAAAAGCCCTGCAAAAAGCAATCAGGTAGGTTGCTAGGACCACGACCTTTTTTGATATCGAAATTGTTTATACCGGTCATTATATCGTCAACAAATAGAGATACACCAGCTGCATATTTGTTGGGTAAGTGTGTATGGCATTAGACTTTGGGCAAATAACTTCAATGAATTTGTCAGAAAATACGCTGCAAATTTCTTGGGGAGATGAATATTGTTTTCTGCCGTTTATTACAGTCGAAAATAAAAGAACAAAGAAAAGAGAGATCTATAAATGGTCCTATACCTCTCTCAAATGAACTCGGCGGGATCTGCAGCTTCTGGGTGGCTCTCAACAGCTGCTTTTGGCCAGCACTAGTTTATTGGTAGAAACTGAACACATTACGTGCGTTCCATTGGGCGATTTTTGCTACTCCGGAATACTCCCGAGGAGCTCCAACTACCCCTGCTCTTGTTTTGGGGGATTTCACTCCTAGTAGAAACGCATAAAATTTCCGCCAGGTTTTCAAGCTTTACCTACTTAAAAGTAGATGGCTTTTTGTTTTTTCAGTTAAAATAAACTGTCAGATTAATTATTTTATGGTGTATTTTTAAAGTAAACAAAACAAGTAACAGTTTAAAATGTATAAAATAAATAACAGTGGATTTTAAAAAATTATAAAATGCATAATATTGATAGATATAATACGGTAAGATGAAAAAAATTGTTTTTTTATACCCTTGTTTACTTTTTATATCAAAAATCGCGTTCCATTGGTCATGTACTCGGGAGTAGAAAAAATCTCCCAATGGAATCCACGTAATAGTTGCAAAAGCGCCCTTGCCCTTACGTTATTTCAAACACAAGCTTTGCTTACTTCCTGTGCATATCCGGCGTTGTGTCTTGTATTGTGGAGGTATCCCGAAGAAGGTCGCCCGGGTTCGTCCACCCCTAAAGCCGGTACTGCGTATACTAGTAGTCAGAGTGATTTAGGATTGCCACTACATATGCTATACATCGAACTGGCCAACTTCATTTAGACTATCGAGAATCTATAATTAGACCAGAATCCAGATAAAAACTAGATATCATTCAATTCTTTTGGTTATGGTTATTTGGAATCTAAGTTTTTTAAAGTATTCAATATCAATCAACAACTCTAGGTTATGCTCATATAAGTTTTTATTTAAATTTTTACATATTTCAAGTCTTCAACTTTAAAAGCAATGCAATTTATTTCATTGTTTTCCATTTCAAACAGTACAACATCCTTGGCAGTAACTGTTGTCACATTTTGTGTATCCTAAAAATAAATATTTGAAAAAAAAAAGTCATCTTCACCATAATAGTATAAACAAATTACTTTGACCATAGTAGTTTCCATATAAGCAATTGTATTGTTCCATATAACAAATGCTGTTGAACCATCTAGAACATCTGCCATTTGAGGCACAGATTGGATTGTAGTCAGTTGGTGAACAGGTACGACACGTAGCTGAAGAAGCTGAAGAAGCTCCTTGAATTGGTTGAGTTGGATACTCGTAATCTCCTGGATATTGAGCTAATGCGACAGCAACTGCAGGTGATAATGTTATAGAATTTGTTAAATTGTATTTCACTAATCTATTTACCAATGGCAACAAGAACAATAATTGCAGATTTCATTTTTGAATATTTTTGGTTTCTGTTTTAAAATTCAAGACAAGTCTTCAATGATAATGCTTGGAGTAGACTGATGTGAGGATGGACGGCATCAATCAGCTTTTATACGATAAAATCTGTGCTAAAATCTGATAAGACTATGCAAGAATACGAATTGCATTTTCGTTCTAGATTATTTTAAGATGAATGCAAATATTTCAGCATTTTATATATTTTGATAACGTAGAGAAAAATGTGTCAAGATAATTAACAAGCAACAAAATGTGAAGTACACACTCGATTGAGAGGACCCCAAATATATTATTTTGCCAAATATTATAATTTCAACAACGACAAGTGGTAGTTAATTATTGAGGTAGATAATTATTCTAATTCTCAAAGTAATATTTATTCTTAAATTTATAGGTTAAAATTACTTAGGTGTTGGTTGTAACAAATTTTTAGAAAATAAACTGTGAAAGCCCACAATGAAGGTCAATATTTATTGGTTTGTGCTCAAGATTAATGGTGGCCCAAGGCATAAAAACCCTTTCCTTTCCAGAAAGAAAAGCGGTGGTCGTGCCTTTTTCAGCCAGTTCGTCAGCTTTATAATTTTACTTTATATTTCGGTGACCGGGCACCTATACGGAGGTGAATCTGAACTGTTGGTTAATTGAGCCCCTCTGATTTTGATCCGCCTGTGTACAAGAAAAGGTCCTTAGGAGGTCCTTAGCGGAGGAAGACCTGCAGATATCCGAGGCACAGCGACTGTGCTTAACATTGATCTTCAAGCACTTCGACATTTTGCTCCCTTATGGTATATACCACTGACGTACTTGGTATTCGCTGCCGTCACCGCCGCTTGTACAGTCGCATTGGCGGCTATTGTTGTGACTGCTGCTGAGGTAGCGGAGTTTCCGACTGTATTGTCAAGCGCCTCATCTGAGCTTGTAGATGCTAGCTCCCTCTTAACCTCGATTACTGTTACCTCATCCAAGCGCTCACTGAGCTCTTCGTCGGAGTCAGTCTGTTCACTAGATGACGCCGTTTTGAACCTTTATCCATGCCTGTTTTAGTCCAAAATGGAAATGATAATCCACTCTTCGAGCCCCTTTAGGCACTGGTCATTGATTAGCAGTACCAATGTTCTACTATTACGCTAGGGTTCCTCGGCGCTGAGTACGTATGGCGTTGTCCATGTTGCCAGATCCTCGCCCCTGGCCTTTTGGGAATATCTCTCGCCGGAATAAGGTCCAGGCTGGGCCCTTCCCAAGCGTCGCTTGGACGAGTAACGCATTTTATCAGGAACTCCTTCGAGAAGTAGTTCCCACATCTGATTACTAGCGAAGGAATAAAAAGCAGCTGTAATTTTTATAATTTGGGTTTACCAGACTAGTGAACCAGCCTTTGTGAGTGGCGTCTAGTGACCGTGATTTAATTGCCTTTTATTATTATTTTATTTAAATATTTATTTATTAAAACAAACTGTTCTCAAAAGTAATCTAATGCTTTTATAGCCCGCAGTGAGCCTCAAGGAACTGCTGAACTACTACAAAATCCTTACAGCTCCCTAACTTATTCTACATAAGAATTCCCATATGAAATCCACTTGAATGAATGTTTGTTACAACTGTCACAGTTATATCGATTAAAGTTACCTTGTACTACAGTGCTTTTCATAGTAAGCTCTTCATATACTACACAGCGGCCCTGCTGACGGATCCTGCCCCATCCCGAACTCCATGACAATCTCTGATATTTTGGCCTCGGTGTCGGCCCAGAGAAGGTCTGCCGGTTAGTGATACTAGAAGGTGGTCCTTCACTACTTCGGTCATTGGCTCGTTACCCGTTGAGCCTGATTGCTGGGCTCCTAAAGTAGAACCTTCCCCGACTATGGTAGGTCTTGAGAGCTTTTTTTTTGGTCATTATTTGGAAGCACTGAGCTATCTTCCCGGCATCTCTCGGGAGGCTACCGCTCCTACTGACCTTGCGCTCTGGAGCGCTTTCCACTCCTCAACGACTGCTTGCAATATTGTTTTGTTGGTCTTGTCCTTCTCCGGCGGTCTTTTTCTCTGCAAATCTACCGAAATCGAAGAGGGCGCAATTGTACCAGATGGCCGCTAGTGATCTCTTATTCTCAGATGTGCCGTTGTCACTGTGACTGGTGACTCCTATCACGCCTCTTGTTATGTTGCCTGACTTTGAAGTACTGTGGTTGGTACTCGCAAAGCCAAAGCTGGCGAGAGCTTCGCTTGGGAGAAGCTGAGACTACCCCGAGGGGCTGGGTGTACGGAGAATGTACCTAGGTTAGTATGGCCTCTTTACGCTGGCCTGTTTGGTAAGGGAGGCCCTGCCGACATAGCATAGCTCTTCACAGGGCTACGCATTCCTCACCACCACGACGTGCGTACGACGTAGGTTTAGGTGAGGTATTATGTGATTAGTTATTGTTTATTGAAAAAAAACTCGCGGCGTTATTTAAGGACTGGAACAGCAAAGGTACGCACTGTGTTGGCGAAGCGGCACCTTGTGGAAATTCGTCGATTGGGTTTGCCCAAATATTAAATAATATATGTCCATATGGCTTTAGACAAAGAAGATCTACTAACGACCTTTTTATATGTCTATTACCTCATTTTACCGCTTACCTAGTAGAGATTGAGCGCCAGCCAGCCAGGCAGATGAAGTAGTTGCAATCAAAGGTGAGACCGGATGTAGGACTTGTAGACTTGTAGTCGAGACTGCTGCTTGAAAGAGAAATTTGCTTCTCCTTCGAAATTTCAGATATTGTGATGTTTGAATGTGTGGTCATTACATTGCAAATACTATATGATTGAGAGATAGATCAGCCGTTAGATTCAGACCCTCTACTAAAATGAGGAAAGCGTACAAAAAGCTAGGTTTTATTTGAAATTAGCCAAACGGTTTAGATGTATTAAATTCAACAATCAAAAATTAGTTCGATGTTACCATTGATTGGTCTGGACATGAGTTGCGGATCATGACTAATAAGATCTGGAACGTGCTTAGCTTTCAGAATCGAGGGGATTGAGAGAAGATCGTTTAAAAGGATTAGAAGATTTGAGATCTGAAATACACCGGTCGAGATAATGTAAGGTTTAGATCCGACACCGTCCAATACCATAGTCATTGAACCGCCAGAAAGGAACGTTTCCTTGTGTCTATATACATTTGAGATATTTCGCTATAAAGCAATAATTGTTTCCCTTCAAACAAAACCAATTTGTCATCCATTAATTGAATACCAATAAAAAAAGCAAACAAAAACACCACAGGAATAACACCCAAGAACCCTCCCTAGACCAAGTAAACTTTTAAGTAAAATAATTTCATCCTAGCTGTGACTTTAGGGATGATGGCCGTCTCTTGCAACAAAACTGCAATGAAATCGTCTACTTGAACTCATTGCAACACGATGTCAACACCTTCAGTGTTCCCGTATCGTAATAAAGGGCGAACCTAAAGTGAGGAGTGCTGCTCAATAGAAGAAGTTCTCCTTCGTTTCGTTAAAACAAAAAAAAAAGCGAATCCTTTTGTTTGAAGCGCTAAAGGAAAATCGAACTTTGTCCCCCTTGGGTAATATTTACCTCAAGTCACCTTTTTATTCCCTGTCCCTCTTTATATCACTCTCTTCCTCAGGACTTGTGGACAAAATGTGTGCTGTATAGAGCAGCGTACAGCAGCAGGGCACCAACACCGGCAATCCGGTGGAATTTTTCTATCTTACTGCTGCACAGTCATGCAATTTCTAATTCAACACTGATAACCTCTCATAATGGAAACCTGCACGACATAACCTCCAGGGAATGTCCTTTATTTCTAGGTTAGAAACGTTTCGTCCCTTAATGAATTCATGGAAGTTGAAGAAAGAATTAACTGCTACATTTTTAAAAAGCATTGCTGCTGTTGAATTATTGTTTTTTTTGTTCTTTTTGGTGACAAAGTTAAAATGAAGGTTGAAAGGTCGCTTTATGAATAGATGTGAAATGTTAAGTTTTTGCTTTTGCTTTTATGAGGAGTTGAATGAACACCAGATACGTATCAATCACACGCGGGGGTGTAATAAACTACAATATAATATTAGAGGTACATGTGATGTCAAGATTTTGTTTCTATATTTTATTAGAAAGGTTCACCTTGTTTATCTTTCTCCAGTTTGTGTAACCCTTCTGTGGGATATAAAGATACTAGGGTTACTACTATCTGTGAGTTATAAGGGTACTAGGAGTAAAATTCCGACTTTATTTCGTAGAATGTTCTGCTTTATGTGGGGTTGTTTTGCGGAAAGGACGAATATAATTTACATAGCAACTTTGCACTATATTGGAGCTGCAAGAAATACCTTGTAACTCAACAAGTACAATTTTCAGAGAGTTCTCGCTTTAGGAGATTTAAATATAAGATTTTATATTATATATGATAAAATGAAAACACAAGAAACTTGCATTCAAAGTGAATAACGTTTACTAAATTTCTTATAGCACGGCTAAATATTATTTTGGTAAATTTAGCTTATCCCAATGTTTCCTTCTTCAACAAATCCAATTGTTCAGACTTTAGATGGTAGAAGTGAAGTTTGAAGGATTTCCCTTACAATTTTCATAAAAGTTAATTCGGAGTTTATACATCTTGATATATGTATATATTTGTGAATGTGTCGTGTGACCAGTGGCGGTTCGTAAGGTTCAGGATAAGGGAAGCAATGCGCAAGGTGAACGATGAAAGTATCGAAGCCTTTAACTAAAAAAACTGAAAAATAACATATAATGGAGTTCAGATAAGCAAAACATAAGGAATTGTTTGCAGTCTAAAAAATTTCGTTTGGAACATGTTAGTTAATAGTTACATCGAATACTATACGAAATGGCTAATTTCTAGCTCTAGCCCCGTAAGTTATTGACCATTTTGTGAAAATTTTTTCATTTTGGTCGTTTTTTCTAAATATAGATATGTATATCTCGGCATGTGTAAGTCCGAGAAAAGCAAAAAAAAGGGTTGTTCGTTATGATATTGAAATTTTTATCTGTTATCTCTGTTATCAAAAAAAAAACTCAAAAAGCTGCTAAATTTTAGTGTTTTGGTTCCGAAGTTATTTTTTTCAGTAAACTTATACTTTATAATATAAACACTAACTGGTTAGAATTTCATGTCAAAATATCTTATTCAAATCCCAAAAAATGATCTTAAATTTGAAAATTAATTGCCCTTTAATTTTTGTGCATCGCATCGTATGAGGTGTTTTCTTTTTTAAAATTCAGTATTATTTTATGATGGTGAACCAGAAAATTTGTTTAAACGTGAAAAAAATCTAATTGCATTTTTTCGTTAATTTTTGCTGCTAGTGGGCCTTTTGGGCCTTTTTTCAGATTCTGTTGATAATTAAAGCCTCCAAATAGAAAGCCGTTGAAAAACTGCAGCTACTACTTTCATCTTATTTAATATTTCATACAAATGCCTAATTTTGGCCCAAAATCTAAAAAAAATACACCCACGCCTATAATCATTACATTCTCCTTGCGAAAAAAACACTTCAGGCAACCCGTACTCAGGGGCGGCGCTTTCATAGGTGCGAATGGTGCACTTGCACCGGGCGCAATTTGTCGGGGGCGCAAATTTAGAAAATAAGATTTAAAACTTTGGAAAAAAAAATTGAAAATTATTCACACGGGTCCAAGAAATTACTCAAATCTTTCCAATTTTTGTCCCTGTACTTTCTCATGCAAGCAAAAATGGGGAAATTTCACTTATCCTCGTGCAAGAGAGGTTCCAGAGATTTTTGTTTCGAGATTCGAGAAATTAGGGAAAAAATCTCCGAAGTTAAAGATTATTTGAAGCACTTTATATAAACTCTTTAAAAAGCACCATATCCACTGACACAAAGCAAACATTGTTCCGATGGCTTTGGACTGTGTATTTCTGTTAACCGTGATTGATATAAAGTTTAGGGCGCTGTTGCTGTACTTTTAAATTCTGTTTAAAGAATTGTCAAAAGAGATAAATGAACGAAATAAGGAGAACAAAATTCCTTGTGGCGATAACTCGTCTTTAGTTGCTTTTTTTTATTTGTTCCTTTATACGTTGACTTCACCGGCCTCAGTTCAATATAGTTTGATTCAATCTGAACAAATGATTTCGTCGGCTGCCATGCTCAGTTCATACTTGAAACTGTTGTTGCTTTTTAGCCAGAAGTTAGAAATGCAAAAAGCTCGCTGGAATGATATTTCAGCTGATTGCTCTCTTTTGAGCGAGCTTTTACGTTCAAACCCAATTTCATGTTCTGTTGGGCGAATTCAGGCTTTATTTTTCCTGAGTTCAATATGTGAAAATGTATGGGGGCTCAGGCAAAAACTTAAGTTCAGTGCACTAATTTGCTCGAGCTTGCGTAGTTCCGCCGGTGAAGCCGGGGTATTACTGTTTAACAAATTAATATGGCCAGTTTCACACGGACCAACCAACAAAAATTGGCTGTAATCGTCAACTCCTTTTTCAAATTTGATGAAGAGTCGCATGAGTTTTCACAAGAGCCAACTTTTCCAACAAACTATATGTTAGAATGCTTTAGCTTGTTGTTATTGCTTTTAATATTAATTCTTCCTTCTGCCATTTTTTTTCTTTTCTTCTCCTAGCAAAACGGAGGTAAAAGACAACAACAACAACACAGTTGTCAAAAAAATGATTCAAAAATTCCGTGAAAGAATTCAGAGGTTTAGAAAATCTGCCCGCCCCATCATCCTCGCCTACTCTCTTCGCCGCAAACGACGTTTTCAATCGAACTGTGGTGGTTGGGTGTTGACCCATGTGATACTTCTTATCTATATAATCTTTTTATATTTTATACGCATTATTATGGTGCCATCTTAAATTTTGCCCAAACTACGAAAAATATTTCACGCATTCAACGGGTGTTTGTGTCTTTTTCCATTGTCCTTTACTGGATTCAAAACTGATCAGGTTATGGGGCGCAATATGGCAAAGTGCACCGGGCGCAAAAATCCCAAGTGCCAGCCCTGCCCGTACTTATACAATTCTTAAAAATATACTCTATCCCTTTAAATCATCTTTAAAGAGAATTATAAAAAATATAATGGAAGCTACAAAGTTATCAGCTTATATTCAACACAACCCTCTGTTTTCCAATTAGAATCAACAATATATAAAGAGAAACTTGACCTATCCTCGATCTCATTTTTCTTGACTCAAAATACATAAACGAAAATTTCATATTTTAAGAAGAGTCAAAAGCAAAATTTTAACAGAAAATTTAATATTGCTCGAAGAAAACGAAACCAAGAAAACAAAGAGAATTTGCAGGATACAGGAAATTTCTCATTCTTCGAGTTCTCAATTCCGCCTGTTTGGTTCCGAAGAAGCTGCGTTTAGCTCAGCTTCTGAGAGTACTGTATTAACGCAAACCTTTGCGTGAGTGTGAGTTCAATTAAATTGAATGTGTTGGAGATTTCACATTGATTTTCTGAGCCAAAGAAGCTGGAGATATTAAGCTGCTGACAGAATTTCGCTCAAACGCGGTGCGGACATTGACAGATAGAGTAAAGTGTGTGTATTGCAATGCGAACTAACGAGATGTGGCTTGAGCACTACGCACACACCGCGTAAGTTGCTTTACTTTCTACTTCTGGCGCGTTGCCGCGCGGTCCAGTGTAAAAAAGTTGTTTGTGTGTTGTGTTTTGAGTCGTGTTTTGGTGTTGGTGGGCATTTTGTTTATGTTTTGAATCGTGTGCTGGTGATAGGGATAAGAAATTTGTTGAATTTCATAATTATTTCGAAATTGTGGTGATGAAATTAGTACCTAGAAAAAATACAAGTCCTGTAGGATAGAAAATTAATATGCAAATCATACAGCTTTTTCAATTTATTTCGTATCACGTCCACTTGTCACTTTGATTTTTAGGTTGTGTCAAAGTCTGAACGCGACACCAGCACGGCGACTTTGTGTCAGTGCAAAATCCGCGCACACCGCGAAGCCAATGTCCGCACCGCCTTTGAGCGAAATTCTGTCACCAGCTTTACAGCTGCCCCATGTTGTGTAAGGCCTCGGCCACGATAAGAGCGGCATCGGAAGAATTTAAAGTCTCGTATTAGCGAAGAGCGGCACTTAAGGATTGTCACTCTGCCGCTCGCCGCTCATATCATGACCGTGGCTTTAGTGTTTCCAGAGCAGGAAATATTTTAAGAGTTTTCTTATGATTTATCTTGATATATTCAAATTAATTTTTTTAGGAAGTTGCCTATTTGGTCAAGGGAAGCAGTGCTTCCTTTGCTTCCAAAGAGGAACCGCCACTGCGTGTGACTAAATGGTAGTAACAGTCCCAGGGATTTTCACTGGTGTCGGTATATCAAACAGATAAGTCCTGAGAAATGCCGACTGTTGCGGAATGAGCCGCACATCCATTAAGTATCCACGAAAAGATTGAACCCGAATGTTTTCATCCCCACGTAAACAAATTGATGACACCACGGATGTGTCAAAGGCCATATGATTGATGGCCATATGATGAATCTTAGTGGTCTAAGTCTACCTTACCGACCAGGTCTAGACCATCTCAAAGTACACCGGAAATGTGGAGAATTTAACACCATTCCCACCAAAAATATCGGAGACAAGGACATCAGGGTCAAACGGATCCTTTCCAAGAGGTCAGCAAGAAAGTCATCGAAAGATCACTTTTCGTTTCACCATCACCATCGCTGGACGTGGGAGACAGGAGACAGGAGACAGGAAACCTAGGCACAAGATTTGGAGGTGAGCTAAGCTAACTACGGGAGTATTAATACGGTTGAATTATATGTAAAGTTAAAGTAAATATGAGATAACTAACAATTAATTAATAAAGTTGAGTTATATTTAAATTTAAAGTAACCCTGACATAATTAACAATTAAGAAGTAAAGTGAATTATATTTTGAATGTAAAGTGAAATGAACAAACGAAATAAAATTGAAATGTGTTAACGTATATGGCTAAGAAAGTTTAAGGAGAGAAATTGCAAGCGCAACTTATATATCAAGTTTGGCCGACTTGGGAAATCATCCGGGAATTTGGATCGCAGCGAGGATTGGTCCCGGGTTCGAGTCCCATCGATTGCATGATTTTTTATATTTTATTTTTTCAGTCAATTGTAATTTTGGAGTGGAGTCGTCTGACAGAGTGACCGTTTAAGTCCGGCAATCTCCTTGGAAAAAATATATTGTTCCAGTTCACTATCCAAGCGAGTACACCCTAAAACACCGACTGTTAATACGATCTAAAATATATAGACATGCTGTCAAATCATACCTCCGTTTTCTCGAAGATGTTGACATCACATCGAACGCCGAACTGGTCCTCCTGCTTTGGGGGTTGGACGGTAGGCTGACAATGGATAACTGAACTAATAGTTCAGTCAATCTGGCGAAAAAAAAGGCGTCTGCTTGCAAAATCAAACAATTGGATGAAACTTGGTGGAGTAGGTAGGAAGTGATGTTAGAAAGTGACCTTGCTGAAGGCCGCCTGATACTCGTGTGCGTTTTTGAAAAAACTCAAAAAAACTTCAAAAAATATTTTGAAATGGATTTATCTCGAAAACTAAGGATCTTACAAACAAATGTTTCAAATAAAAAATGTAGAGGACATCGTTATCTACATTTTTTGTCATTGGTGCAACATTGTACAACAAAAAGTGTGCGCAGTAGGTGGCGCTAAAGTGCTCAAAAAAGGGTTTTTCACCCTTTTCACCCTTAAATTTTATTTTTTCAGCTATAATCCAAATGGGAAAATTGTTCCTTTCAAAATTACGAACAACTTTTATTTAAACATTTTTTTCATACGACTTACCGTTTCAGAGCAGCAGCTTGATGAAGTATGGAAATCCCAATATTATGCACTTGTTCCTAGAATAGCATAGGTGTTTGTATATTGTCACATAAAATGAATACATGTACATTATAAAAGAAATGTAAGCTTATTTACCAATACAATTGTGGACCTCCATTAGATTATTTTGTCGACCTAATCCAAATTTCTCAAAGACTTGATGGCAATTTGTAACTGTAAAATTTTCAATGCATTATTTTATACTATACTTTCTTTGTAAAAAATAATAATTTCACAAAAGATTCAACTACTTTGAATATTTCATATAAAAGTATAAAAAATACGGATTATACATTTCTAATTTTGATAATTATTAAAAAAATTATTTGTTATAAACATTATTAATTGTTACATTCAAAGTTAAACAAAAATGACATCTTTTATATGCACTTTGCTTGTCTTTATACTTTGTGCAAGCGTAATATTGGGATTTCCATACTTCATCAAGCTGCTGCTCTGAAACGGTAAGTCGTATGAAAAAAATGTTTAAATAAAAGTTGTTCGTAATTTTGAAAGGAACAATTTTCCCATTTGGATTGTAGCTGAAAAAATAAAATTTAAGGGTGAAAAGGGTGAAAAACCCTTTTTTGAGCACTTTAGCGCCACCTACTGCGCACACTTTTTGTTGTACAATGTTGCACCAATGACAAAAAATGTAGATAACGATGTCCTCTACATTTTTTATTTGAAACATTTGTTTGTAAGATCCTTAGTTTTCGAGATAAATCCATTTCAAAATATTTTTTGAAGTTTTTTTGAGTTTTTTCAAAAACGCACACGAGTATCAGGCGGCCTTCAGCAAGGTCACTTTCTAACATCACTTCCTACCTACTCCACCAAGTTTCATCCAATTGTTTGATTTTGCAAGATCCATTTGCCAGATTGACTGAACTATAAAGAAGACAGTTTGGCGCAGTATGTATTCACTGTGGAAAAGAAAGTGACTGTATGATTGTGTACTTCAAACTAGTACGTCACCCAGACAGCGGAATATGGAATTGGAATTAGGAAATTGGAATGTCAGAGTGCTGAACATGGCGGATTTTGGCATTTTGACAGCCTTGACAAAATTTCCGAATGCCGTTAAAGTGTATAGGTAGCTCGAAGTGAGCTCAAGGAATATTAGCTTGATTCTGATTTCTATCCATTTAATCCAGTTATTCATACCCTAAGATTATCCTACAATGCTCATTAATCTAGGTATCAAATTATATTTAAACAGTACCTACTTAAAGATTACAGTAGGTTACTACGAAAGACTTTCCTGCCTCCACGGCATTTTATACTCGCAAAACCAGATAAGCTTATTCCCTTGGGTTTCAGCACCTTTTGTCGCACTATACTGACTAATTCGTTCACAAACAGAACAACCTTGTTTTTTAATGGAATGAGGGGACAATACGCGGCAAATGGAAATGTTTGGGATATTTTTAAAGATATTCTTGTGCCCTTTGACTGCAAAGGACCAATTGGATGAAGTTTTAAGTCTTAAGGCACTTATGGCAACGGATTTCCATATGAATATATCTAATAGGGTCAATCCAATGACTGCCTCCATCGCAGCCCGTAGAGGCCCGCATAGCTCCGGTAATGGAGAGGAAAGCAAGCCGTTGCAGTTTGCTGCACTTGGGGATTGACGTAACCTGTTTAGTGTTGGGTCACCAAACTATAGCGGCATAAGTGACCACAGGTTTGACAATCGTATTGTACAACCAGTACATCATTTGTCGACCCTATGTCTTACCCAAAAGCTTTTTGCAGGCCCATATGGCCCTTGTTGGTACTCATGGCGTAGACTAGTTGAGCGTTCCAGTTCAGCCTCTTGTCATAGCCAAAGCAACTTCGATATGAAGCAACAGCAGTTTTCTTAGCGAGGAAGGCTTTTTCGATTTTGCTGACCAGGTAACCTCTGTTGATTTACCCTTCAAGTAAGCGAATTGGGAGCTATGTAGAGGAAAGGAGAGCTCCTGCTTGCACCTAATATGAAGGTCTGAAAGCTTTTCCATCGTTTTCAAAAGAAAAGAGGTTAAGCTAATAGGTCTGTACGATTTAGGCAGCTACAGGGGACTGTTGCCCTGTTTGGGGATAAAAACCACCATGACTTTCCTCCAGATGGTTGGAATGTATCCCCAGTATAAGCTTGTCCAGGTTGTCGCGAATCAGAGCAAGGCACTTCTCAAATAGCGCCGGAAAAATTCTATACTCATGAAAAGAGGTCGAAGATGTTCCCAGAAAGACTCCGGGAAAAACGGCCAGGGATGGTCCTATACCTACACCCAGCATACAATGGATAAACGGTCTGGAGGATTGACCCTGGAAAGTGCTTGCTGAGCAGGTACCTCAAAGTTTCTTCATGGCTAGAGGATAGAAGCCATCCTACCTTTTGAGAAGGCCCACTCGGTTGAAGGAGTCTTTGAAAAGTATCTTTGGGAATCTAGTCTAGGACCTCACAGTGTTTCCTCCAGATAATCCTTGTGTTAGGCTGTTAGGGTTAACCTATATTTATCCAATGCCTGGTATGTTTTTTTGCCCTATTGAACAATCTCGTAACATCTTCGCAATGCAGCTAACCTGTCGCTCCACTGACTGAAAAGAAGAGGTAGTGTTGCTGGGTGTTGCTGGCATGGTTGCGAGAGATCAGCTGATAGAAGCGGCTAGCAGGTCTGATTTCGAAGCCGCAAGCTCTAAACTTAGACCAGTTGATCTTCTTAAACACCAAAGAAGAGGCATGGATATGTGGGAGGCCTGAAATGTCGAATCTAATGTGCAGATGATCCGAAAGTGAGGCCTCGTCCAGAACACGCCAGTTTTCAATTCTGTCGAGCCCGGTCTTTTTGGCTTGTCTTGGACCCTTTTACCATGGGTATATCCCCGCATAATAGGCCTTTTTCCAGTTCTCCTTGAAAGCGGTTAGAGAGTTTAATAAACCCAGGTTTTTCAAGCTCAATTTCCTTTTATAACACCGCTAAGAAAATCGAACCCTAAAAGTTTTTGGGGTCGCTGACCACGAAAATCGAGGTCCCGCGGTCCTAAAATTAGGGCGTCACCCCTAAAAATGCAAAAAACACCCCTTTTTAGGGGGTTTTCGCGATTATTTCAGTAATAATGGAAACTTATGCGATTAAATGCACTTTTTTTAATATTTATTTGCGAAGGTGGTTGATTTATACTAAATTAAGGCGAACTTTATGGCAAGGGGTAGTCCTAAAGGGTCGGTAATCGGCCAAAAATGGCAAAAATTGTAAAAAAAATTTATTTTTTCAAGTTTATGCTTCAAATTCGTTTGTGGGCGTACTGTCAGGCAAAAATAAATTATTTTCAACCCTTAAGGGGTTAAAACTACCCCTACTACAATAAAAACAACTTTATATAAAAAAAATTGCAAACATTTTTTTTTTGCTTTTTGTTTGAAATTTGGTTCAAAAGGTATTATCAGCAAAAAAATTAATTTTTTCAACTCTTAAGGGGGTACAACTACCTCCACATTAAAATTGTAATTGAAACAAATTAAAATTTATTGTTTTACATTTAAAGTTTTTTTTTTACAATTTTTGCCATTTTTCGCCAATTTAGGGGTACATTCAACCCTTTAGGAGCACCCCTTACCATAAAGTTCGCCTTAATTGTCAACAGTATAAAGGGCTTTTCCTGAGATTCTAGTCTTTCACATAAAAAAAAAAAAAAAAAAATAAATAAATCAACCACCTTCGCAAATAAATATTAAAAAAATTGCATTTCATCGCATTAGTTTTCATTATTACTTAAATAATCGCGAAAACCCCCTAAAAAGGGGTGTTTTTTGCATTTTTAGGGGTGACGCCCTAGTTTTAGGACCGCGGGACCTCGATTTTCGTGATCAGCGATCCCAAAAACCTTTAGGGTTCTATTTTCTTAACGGTATTATTTTGGAACACCCCCCCCTAGTTTTCAATGAACTATATTGTAGGGGTAGTTTTAACCCCTTAAGGGTTGAAAATAATTTATTTTTCCCTGACAGTACGCCCAGAATCGAATTTGAAGCATAAACTTGGGAAACAAATTTTTTTTTACAATTTTTGCCATTTTTCGCCAATTTAGGGGTACTTTCAACCCTTTAGGAGTACCCCTTACCATAAAGTTCGCCTTAATTTAGTATAAATTAACCACCTTCGCAAATAAATATTAAAAAAAGTGCATTTCATCGCATTAGTTTTCATTATTACTTAAATAATCGCGAAAACCCCCTAAAAAGGGGTGTTTTTTGCATTTTTAGGGGTGACGCCCTAATTTTAGGACCGCGGGACCTCGATTTTCGTGATCAACGACCCCAAAAACTTTTAGGGTTCGATTTTCTTAAGGGTGTTATTTTGGAACACCATAACGCGCGTTTTGAATGGACTACTTGGCCATGAGTCTATCTATGTACATATCCTGTTTCACCTTAGATTGGGGCTGTTTTTTCAAGAGTGTTCTTCTCTCCGCCGGACTAACAGACAGCACTCCTGGTTAAGACATGACCATGCCAGGTTTGTGTAGTCGCACTTCTAGTAGTGTAGCACAGTTCCAGCACGGAGCACAAAGCAGCGTGTTAGTTTCCCTGTCTAGCTCTTGGCCGGCTATTTTCGAACTACTAAAACATTCAAGAGTTCAAACTAAGGGTTCAACTCGTTCCTGACTTCTCGTAACCTGAAACCTCTTTTATCCTTCAAACTACTCTTACAAGTAGACATTGCACAATGACTTGACCAACGACATGAAGGACCGGTCGTACAATGAGGTTTCCTGAGCGCAGAGCTGTTTCATAAAAAATAACTTAAATAATCTTCCACAGCTAATATTTTCGAATTCGTAAAATTCAATCAATTGAAGGTTATCCTTACCCTTTGATCGAAGCTTGCTACTAGTGATTGCACCGTGTCATATGTATGTATGTATACGACATAAATGGACTGATATGATAACACAAGCGATGATTCCGAAGCTTAATATTATTACACATTTAAAAAGGCTAAATAAATAAAAATCTCATTTCATTATATGTATTTAATTATAATCTGATAAATAAATTTTATCCGATTAAAATTTTTTAAATACAAAAAAATTGTCGAAATTTGGATTATCCTTATTTTAATTAAATCGTATTAAAAATCCCCATTCAATTTCATTTCTATAATTTCACTTCATTCCGATGAAAAAATTTCTTCACCCAGGACTTCACAAGGAATGCTGACTATTCAGAAAATAAATGGCGATTTTAATCTGTTTACCTTTTGTGATAAAAACGTCCATTTTTTTTATTGTGTCGTTAGGTATTTTTTAATCTGGGTTCAAATTTATTTTTGTACATAGAGGGATTTTTGTTTATTGTTTTGTTTACATTAATTTCTTATTTGTTCTCTAAAAAAAATAAATAAAAAATGTAATTAAAAAAGCATATTTTTGTCCTTATTTGTTCATTCTATTTTTATAAATCATTTTGGCATTTTTCACTTAATGCTCAAAGCAAAAGAACTGAGTTAAAGAAATTTTGGTGAAAGAAAATATTTTTTCTTTTGATTTGAGATTTTCGTTTGTTCTTTTATTTATTAAAAAAAATTAACGAGATTTTATATTTGAAAATAAATGACTTTTCAAAGTACTTTGTTCATGGTAAATCTCCTTTCAGCTTTATTATGTCATTTTAAAAATATTAATTATGGTTCAGAAACTTAGTTTTATTTATATGCTAGTCAGCGGGTCGCTCCCGGCTTCGCACGGATGTACAGTGTATGTGACGGAGGTCGTATACAAGCGTCACCAGCTATTTCCTCGAGAGACCACTAGATTCGACTTTTAAAACCACCAAAAAACCACTAAAATATTTTCCTCTTCACCAAAAGTAACTAGATATTCCACTAACTCTAAAGTTCTTCAAACTTAATGTTTAACAAAAGAATCAGCATTATTGCTTTGATCAACTATGATTATACCTTGGCTTCACCGGCCGAATTGCGTAAGTTCGAGCAAATTGGTGAACTGAACTTTAAAAAAACATTCAGTTTGCATACAATTTTCACATATTCAAGTGAAGATAAAAGCGACCTAAGTTTGCCCAATTGGACTTAAACTGAAGTTAAGCGTAAAAGCTCCCTCAAAAGGGAGTAACCTTTTGCATTTCTAACTTCTGGAAAAAAAGCAACAACCATTTCGAGCTCGAAATGAGCATGAACTGGACTTAAGTCGGCTAAGCCACTTATGTGGATTGAACTGGATATTATGGAACTGAGGTAGGTGAAGGCATTAGCCGGCATTCTAAGGATATACACAGCTCTAATAACGCATCTTGTCGGCTTAACTGGTTAATCAGGATACCAAAGTTCCACTAAGGTTGGGTCTTTACCTAGCGGACGACACACCTCTTTGTTCCTCCTGGTAGTCTGGCACTGTCGGCGTCACAGCCTTTGCCAGCTGGTTAACGGAAACCACCATTTTCAGGAGGTGTAAGATTCCATCAAGAATATTTTCCGCTATCCTCGGCAGTTGCCTCTGAACTCATACAACATCAAGAGTTCAAACTCGAGGTGCACCGCCACCTCCTCATGCATGACTAGATTTCCTTTAACCAATCTTATCCTTTTTATATTCTTCGTACTAAGCTTCCTAATAGGCATTGCACCATGCCATGAACTTATTCTTGGCAATGTTCATGCTGCTAAAGCCTTTTAACATTGGTGTACAAATGTGGCAAAATTAATAATGGAAAAGCAACAGCAGCACAATTATTCAAATTGAGGTAGGTACTCCTGATGTTCTTTAAACTGCAATAGAGTTTCACGAGAGCGAGACAAGACAACAGTCGGCCGCGGTCTCGATCTCGCTGCGCGAGTGTGAGACCACTGTTGTCTTGTCTCGCATTGAAGTGCAACAGTGATATTATAGTGTTGTGTCGCGATAGTATCGCGTTACTCTCGCGAGAGTCAGTGTTGCACTCTCGACCTCCCCCACCATCCGTTTTTGCCCTGCGGAGAATTTAAAGGTATGGGCAGGCGGCCGCCGCCATGACCTCTGCGACAATCTGCTTGTGCCTTTAAGGGGGTAAAGTTGAATATGAAAAAAGATTTAAAAATTGTTGAAATATTATTAAAAAATTTAGGAAATTTATTTTAATCCCACCCCTAAATCTAAACAGAATAAAAAATACATTGAAAAAGAATTTCTTTTCGTAGATGCAAAAAAAAATTAAATGCAAAAAAAATTTAACATAAAATTAACATTTAAGAGAATTTTTATTCCCTCCTAGTTAAGGTACAAACAGATTGGCGCGAATTTTGTCGCGGAGGCGGTGTCCGTGGCGGCAAAATCGATTAAAATACACGCACCACCATATATGCTACCACAAAGGCGCGGAGGCGACTTGTCGCGCGGACAAATTCGAGCTATTTCGAATTCTGCCGCTGGTCGCCCAGTGGTACCAACCACGACGAGCTGATTTAGTACACATTTTTTGCTTTGAACTGCTGTCTGCCTGGAAATTGACAATTTGTTCGTGGCGGTTATTTTTAAATTGAATTCGTGATTTTTTTTTTAGTTTTTTAATGCATTTTATTATAAAATGGCAAAAAAGAAATTTACCAATTATGGGGCATGAAAAAGACTGTGTTGCAGGTATTTAAAACCAATTATTGTAATAAAATCAAACAAAAACAGTCAACAATAAAAAAATTTTGTCTCTATTTAGCAACTCAATGTGACGGTTAATTTAAGCTTTTGGAGGTACTTCAAGTTTATTTTTTAGTGAAATGTTTATATTTATCCCAGAGGAATTTAACATAGGATTAAAAACTATAAAATTCCGGAGCCGGAGGAAAAACAGGAGCCAAAGTAAAAGTAAAGTATTAAATTAATTTCTTGGAAAGTTTTTAGTTAAAGTTTTTGGTCAGATAAAATTTGAATTAAAACATGCTGAGGGTTTAAGCTGGAAATATTTATGATAGATATTTTAGGCGGAAACGTGGAAGGAGAATTTTTTATTACTTTCTAATGATGTAATATACATAGTTTAAACTTTCAGGTTGTGAAGCAGGTGGTATTAAATAGGCAAAAATAGGTTTTACAGAAATGAGACGAAAGAATTTTGATCCAAAACTTCCCTGAATGACAACATACATATGACCGTTTCTTTCTCTCGTTAACAAGAAAAGTTCCTTCTCCATGACAAGGTGTTACACACCCATTCAGGCTCTTGTATCATAAAATGCGAATGCGGGAAAACCCTGACGACCAGATTCTTGACTCATCTTCATTCTTATATGAGCAATTTATTTATTTGCTGAGTATAGTCATAAAGAATAAAGGGTTTAAAAACTACCTAAGTAATCTTGGGTACATGGGAAAATGTCATTATGCAGTTCAATGTAAAAAACAAACCGCCCATCTCCTACTTGAAGGTAAAATTATCTAATTTAGTACCATAAAACAAGTCATGGAACCACACTGTTTCAAATAAAACCCTTTAGTTTTTAGATTTCAGGTAATTTTCTGTAAAAGGCAAAATATTATCTAACACCTCAATTCTTACTTTTTTAATTCCAAGTAAATTTTGCTTTATTCAAATATTGAAAAAAAAAAACAATATACGAAAATATTGAAAATAGCTTAAATTTTTATTTCTAGGTAAGAGCACAATTAAGGATCATGTGTTTTCACATAATAAATAATTAAAAAAGTACAAAATAAATTCATTAAATTATATTTGCATTAAAAATTTCAAATTCATTAATTTAAATTCCATCGTCCGTTAAATTCCGTTAAATTGTCCGCGCCGCGCCAATCTGTTAGCTAAGGCGGAATCTAAAATCCGTCGAGCGGCGCGGCAAAAGTTGTCGCGCCAATCTGTTTCTACCTTTAGTGTTCACTCCGGACGACATACCCTTCTCAAGAGAATCCACTCAGAGTGTTCACTTAGTTTTTATTCACACCACCCATTGTCTCCACGAGAGTAGTGTGGCTAGATTAGGGACGCTTCTCTCGATGAGACAATGGGATGTTTAGAAGGGTGCACTCACTCTCGCCGGCTTGTTGGGGATTTACAGGCAACTTTAAACTCTGGAAGACTGGGGTTGTCCAGTTCGTAAATATATTACCAACGAAAATATAAAACTCTACTTTCTACAGAATCGAGAAATCCCGCAACGATCCGGGAAAAAAATTAACCGACTGAGAAATCCCGCGAGATCGAGCGAGAGCGCGACAGTCTCGCTTTCGATAGTGTTGTCTCGACGAGACTAGGAATTTTTTACTGTCGCGCTACTCTCGCGGAAGCTGTTGTCTCGCGTGTTGTCTTGTCTCGCATGTGACAGTTCGAAAGTTGCAACACTAGTGTTGCATCTCGTGAAACTCTAAACTGCAGAACTTCATACGAAATTTATTGGTATTTTTGGTTTCATTCCACTTTGGTAATAACTTCATGGTTTTTATTTAAGTGAATCCACAGACATTGTACCTATTGAAAGGACTGGATCATTCTGGTATTCAATAGAAGAATCTTAATTCATGGCAGATTTAACTTTATTTGAACGCAAATTAAGAGCCCTCATGGATCAGCGTTCAGACAATTCTGTGCCTCTCTGAGTTCTAAGTCTACCGATGTCACGACTAAGACGAACTACACGTTCAATGGAGGATTCTCTAGCTCTCTGCGACCTATGTCTATCCCGGTATGTGGTCAAAATTTGAAAATTTTAAATGGCGGATGTTTTTGGCCGATTCCTTTGAAAATCGGTATCGAGGGATTTTTAAGGTCAAAGTTGTGTAAAATACACCAAAATTCCTTCACGTTCGTCATTAATGTTGTGTACACAGTTCTCTACCATTCCAATAGGACTAGTTAAATAAATTTGGACATCATCTGCATAAATGTGCTGTTTACAATTTGCCAGAGACTGCTAAGGTCATTTATGTAAATGCTGAAAAGCAATAGTCCTAGGATGGAATTTTGCGGAACACCACGTGGTAAAGGAAGGACTTTTATAGCCATACTTTTTCGAAATAAAATATGTAAGTAATAAGGAAGTACTTGAGGATGTGGTGTGTTCTATTTGTTAGCTTCTGGAAGCTTATGACTTTATGGCTGCACTGTCGAATTCCTTACTGAAGTAAAGAAGTACAAGCAAGGCATTCAGAATCATGACTCATCCGCTTCACAACGACTCCTTTTTCAGAAACCAGACTGTGTATGCTACAATAGAAACCACTTTTTGCAGTACTTTTGGATTTACCATGACATTACTTTTTCTAGTTCTTTTCCTAAGAAACATAATCATTCATCATACATTGACAGCATACGATTGTAAGAAAATTTCAGCGGAGTATAGGCTTGAATATACTTATAGCGGAAAGAAAGCTAGATTTTTCCAGGCAGCTATTGAATACCTAAGTGATATTCAGCATTATATTTTACTTTAAGAAGGTGGGTGGAAGATTGCCGAGGCCAACAGATTCCGAATTTATAGAGTAAAAAAATTGTATGGTCTTACGCGTAAGCCACATTGCGACAGTTCTATAGGCCAGCATTACACAGGGGCGTGCTTGAGTATATGGCCGCCTACGTGCCAATGCATATGGCATATACTTAAGGTCGATCCACACATATTCGTAACGTGACGCCGACTTCAGTGCAATACCGGAACCATCAGTAAAAAGAAATTATTGGTGTGGTATAAGGGCCACACATGTTCCCAAACATGCGTTGCGGTGGGGCACCGACGATTTCAGTACCCTTCAGGCATCCGTGAAAAAAACAAAAAATACGTTGCCACCGGTATTTTTTAATTTATCCCGGACTTGAAAAAAATAATTTTAAATTCAACGGAAAATTTTATAAGAATTCAACAGAAATTTGGGTGTAGTTTATTTGAGACACACTCAAACCCGTTTCTGGAAAAACTATGTGAAGTGAATGTCAATGAAAAATTTATCACGAAACCCACTGATACGAAAAGCATTGGCGCCTTGCAGTTGCGGATATATGTGGTGTGTTTATCCCTATTCGACATAGTTTCACCGAATTCAACACTTTTTTAATGGAAAAACCTTTCTTCAGGACTCGCGAGGTGTACAGGTGTTTGAAAGAAGTTGACTTCTTAACATGTGTACAATTTTTTTTGTGATAGACTAGAGGCTTAGGGGAAGCTCCTTTGTACTGTTCGACAATCTATATTTTTCATATAGAATGTCGAACACCAGCTATAGCCGGAAGATAGAGAGTAGAAAGAGATAGAAGTAGGAAGGAGCTGCCACAACCTAGCCGCGATATTTTACTCCAACCATTTCGCGACTCTGGCATCGGGGCATTTGAGAAACAACTCGCTGGAGTGTTATGCCTCCTAAAACGAGTTGAATCTCATCAACCAACCGATGACATGCGCTTGGTGGAGCGTGGAAGGACTGCGAAGGCTATGACAGGAGGAATCAGGAATGTAAAGAGGGGAGAAGAAAGAAGGAAAGTTATGTGGGTGGGAAAGTGGAAAAGGCAAAGGACCGCGGGGCTGGCCGGGATTCGAACCCGGGACCTCTAGGATAGCAGTCAGGCGCCTTACCCCTAGACTACCGAGGCCCCCAATATACCCGAAATGGAATAAATTCCCTTCCGAATCGCAATTGGTGGTAGTTTACAGCGTTGTGTCTGATAATCAACCTAATCAGAGCCTTGACACCCTTGATTCTGCCGGCGAACAATTTTCTGACAACATAGGGAGTCGGCTGAAGAGGACACCACTTGGAGTTCAGGAACAGTCCAACCTAATGTTCGGTATATTTCGGCAGCATAACATCGTGTAGAACCCTTTCACCAATCTGGTAGTGTCGGTGGTCGATTCTGGACCGAGAAAGCAATATCGGGTTCCTGCCTGTCCGCAGGGCGACCCATAACCTGAAGGTACCAGGGCCACCAAGGAAACGTTAGCACTCCCAAATTAATTTGAACTTGGTCGAAGGGAACTTTATGACTGTAGTTGTCAGATAGGATAAAGATCTGCTTGTTAGCATAGGCCCCTGTTCTGAAAGTCGAATCGTGTTTCATGACAAGTCGTTTGAGTTGAAGAAAGTGTCTTTTCAGTCGAATTAGGACTTTCAGCACAGAGGGATAGAGTGGGAATGCTAAGCGATTCGACTGAAACGTTGCTTTCTTCAACTCGAACGACTTTTCACGAAATACGACTAGACTTTCAGCACAGGAGCCATGCATGGGTCTGCGTTAAGTAGGCCAAGCTAAACTCTCAATTAAACCAGAACCTTTCGCCGCAAATGCCATACCATACCCATACCAACGTGAGTCTAGCAGGTGTGGTGTGAGGTGTGAGCAGGTGTGTACCATACGAGCCCACGTTGTGGTGTTTGTTCTAATGAAAATTGAGGATTGCTTTCTTGTATGTTCAAAAAAAGAAGCTACACATTTCAGTTTAACGCTGATAACTGCCAACGCTGTCTTTCATGGAGGCTGTAAACACGATCCCAAGGTATTGAGAAACATTCTTCAATAGTCCTGGGATATCGATGAACTTGTAATCGTGATAGGAAAAAAAATCTGCTGTGTTTTTAACTGTGCATTTGAGCGTTTTTTGGTTTTAAATTTTTTGACAATCATGATGATCTTAAATAAACCTATAAACACAGTATTGGTGAAATCTTTTTATTTTATCAATTGGTATTGAACGAAAACCCTAATCTCATTCGACATTAAAATCTCTAAACTAAAATAAAGTAGGCTAACTGATAACTTTAAACTGATACTTATCAAGATCTTAAATTTTAATCCCTGGAGTCATTTTCTCTTGAAACGTGTCCATAACTAATTGAATTTGTGTTCTTTTTTCACCAATAGTGCGTCAGTAAGCAGCTTAATCTTCGAAAAAGAAAAAAAAACAGAAAATTACAATTACGCATATCTAGCTCAATGATTAATAGGATTTAATCAATGCCATTCATTATTCTGGGAATTGGAAAAAAGCATAAAACTTTCTTCCTGTTCTTTCAAAAGGAGCAGCCTGAGTGGTATTTCATGTATTTCGAACTTTAAAATTGTTCCTGGGGTGTAAGGTGATAAACGACTGTTAGGGGAATATGTATTCAATCAACATCATCATCTGAATTCTGTCAACACTCGTCTTGTTTTATTGAGTAAGAAGGAAGTGAAACCGATGTGATTGTTGGAAATTTGTTAGACGTTTTAGGGTGGTATTTATTTGGATAAAAATGTTGCTCTATCTAGTCACAATAATATGGTGAGAGGGTTTTTGGAATATTTTTGTAATCATACGCGAAAAGCTCGGGGCTTATTTTGTGTAACGGTGTCACCTGACCGTTGCTGAAAACAATGTGGATCAGGTTCTTTTTTTAATTAAAAAAGTTGGTTCGATTTAAATTACTTTATTGCTTATTATTTTCTCTTTTAAATATTGTATAAATTCTATAATTCTAAATCCTTAATTTTTATATATATTTATATATTTATTTATCCAAATATTTCAGTTTGGGCCAATTCCCTGGTTAGTTTTTTTTTTTTATTATTCTTTCAGAAAATAATTATTTAACCTGAGGCAAATGCACTCAAGGAAAAAATAATAAATTTTCCTTATTAACTTATCTATACAATTTCTCAATTGGATAGATAGGTTACTTCAAAAATTTTTTTTTTATTAAATTTCAAAAATTTTAAAAAATTTCGTTTTTTAAACACTCGACCTATTCTATCCTAACAAAGAGAAGACGGTGAATACTCGCCTTCTATATAACCCTACTCTATACGATGTGGGCAACGCCACTGCAAATTCGCGATTGAAATTATAAAAAAACTCTATGGATGCTTGATGGTGGGCAATGCCACAGCTTTTACTTGCACAGATCAAAAGCCCCGCACTGTGCTTGCATCGGGTTTATATTTCCCCCGGCTGTCCCCCCACCTTGCAACAGTGACAACTTGCATCGAAATTTTTACTGAGCTACGCGTTAAAAATATGGCGACGACTGCTTTCGTTTGTTATATTTTTAAATTATTTTGCGTTTTAGTACTCAGAAAAGCTCTTGGTTTGACAAAAGCCCTTTTTTGACAGTTCGTGTAAATTTTGTGCGCGAGTGCGGTGTGTTTGTTTTTTATTTTATATTTCTATATTTATCGTATTATTTTTTAACTTTTAAAGTGTTTTGTGTTACAAAATTGTTTATTATGGTAAGTATTTTACGTTTATTAATTAATATATTTTTGTGTTATGTGTTATGTTTTAAGATATGTATTATTTCCAGTTTTTATGTTCTAGTTTGTTTACATTTGTTTTTAAATGTTTGTTATGTTGTTATTACATGTGTACATATGGGTGTTTCTCTGTAAACTGGTAAATTTTTGCAAGAAATCTGTCCCAGTAACTTTTTTACGTGAATATGAAAAAAAAATATACAATTAAATAGATATCTATCTGGTGGATAATAAACAGTAAGGGACCCAAATATATTTGTTTTATTTTAGGACTTATTGAGTAAATTTAAAAAATTCATATGTCAGAGGACTGTTGCATATGTCAGAGGACTGTATATATAAGTGAAATGAGCATTTATTAGTAGTAAATATACTTTAAAAACATTCCTCATGACGCATATATATAAAAATAAAACAGTCTTCTTTGGTAGTTCCAAGTTCTCTGTGTAGTTCCAAGTAAACTTGTGAACTTTTATTTCTTCCTTAGACACTTTCTTCTTTCTCGCGCCATGATTAAAAGATGGTTATAGACCTAAAACAAAGGCAAAAGAACAATAACAGTGCCCTAATAAATGAAACAGTCTCCTGTTTCTGTATGTAGCGGGGGACTGTTGACGGGGACTGTTGGCAGGGGACTGTTTAATTTGTGTAATTGGTACGGTACCATAAAATTCCTTCATTATGACTTTATTTTGTTATATAGAAACAATATAAGCCATCTTATTTAAAACTATGCACAATAGAGAAAACTGGAACACTTTAAAAAAAGAAAAATAACACTTAGCAGAGGACTGTCGAATGTTGCGTACCGATACGCGCATGTGCCCCTCTAACTCTTGTAACACTAAACAAAATGAGGTATAGCTACTTTTGGGGGTAACAAAGCTAATTTCATGTCGTTCACGTTTCGTTACGCCCATTAACAAGTCTGTCTTTACTGTAGATGGCCTGATGCGTAACTCGAAACTTTGGGAGGGGACTGTTCATGAAATTCGGGGACCAACTTTAGGTTAAATTAAACTAATCAAAAAATAGTTTAAATAAATTGATATTAGAGTCTAATAGCATATCATTTCATATTGATTAGATTGTGTTATATAAGTTAATTGTTTTTAAAATATTAGTTCAATTAATGAACTCAATAGAAAATATTTTGGTTTGGGGACCGGCTAGGGGACTGTTTTTAGACCTAAAAAATACGTTATTGAAACCATATAGGTTTTTAAGTGAGATATTTTCTATATTGTATACTGTAGTTTAGATAGTTATAAATTGAAATTTGCAGAAATATAAATATTTCTCACCATAGTTTACGTAATATTTGCCAAGGACAGCGATTTTACCACTTTGGTGAGAAACACCCATATATGTATGTTTACCATGTTATTATTATTGGTTCATATCAATCAATTATTTATTTTTTTATTTCTATTTCTTTTTAGGCTGCATCATCACAATATAGGAGTTCGAGTTGACTATTGGAGCCAATTTCAGGTTATGTTTATATGTAATTTCTTTTGTTTTTTAATTAATTCTTTTTTATTCTTTTTTAGCAATTTTTGTTGAATGACTACATGTTTCGGACCGAAACATTCTCCCCTCTCTTTGATGCGTCGCATCAAACACATAAAATATAATGTGGAATTCAATATATATATAGTTTTATTTTTATTATTATTTTTTGCTAATTGTATTAATTCATTGTATCTTTATACCTTAATCCTATTTAGAAATTCAGTCTTAGACTACTATAATTCAATTGTACTTCTGTTTTGATTTAATTAAAGTTCACATATATTATATTACACAGTATTTATTTTGTTTTTGATTTAATTTCTGTGTATCCTTGCCAAATTAATTTATTATTCCTAAACTTAACTACCACTTTGTGCGTATCTCCGAGGAACACTGTGTACCGCTTACGTGTTGATTCCATCATGTGCTTGAACGGTATTGAATTATACTGCCGGTACGTGATATCAAAATACTTTCCATCCCGCGTCGGAATGGTGTAGACCTTGTTGTCCAGCCCGCTGGGTGGTTCAACTTGTATTGGTGGTGGAAGCCTTCTGTGTCGACTCTGAGCCGACGTGCTTGGTCCAGCCTCGTGGACAGGTCGAGGCGATAATTCTCGCACTTGGGCCTTTCGTCTCCGTAGTCCTGGTACTGCGTCTTGTACTGGAAGAGACTTCTTTTGTGGTGGGGGTGATGATTCTCGCTCTTGAGCAACTCTTTTTTGGGGCGATGACTCTTGTTCTTGGAGAACTCTCTTTGGTGCTGGTGATGAACTTTCCAGCTTGAGATCCCTGCCTGGAGTCCTTGGGATGGTGCCCTGAGCTGGTACCGGCGATAAATCTCGCATCTGGATGTCCCTTCTTGGAGTCCGTGGAATGGTGCCTCGGGGTTGTGATGGTGACAACTCTTGAAATTGGAGATCCCTTCCCGGTGTGCGTGGGATGGCGCCTATGTGTGCTGCTGGCGACAACTCAAGCGTTGGTATGTTTCCCTCTGGAGTACGAGGACTGGTACCTCGAGGTGCCACTGGCGATAAATCTCGCAGATCGAGGTTCTTCCCGGGAGTTGTTGGGATGTCGCCTATTTCAGGAAGGAATAAGTCCACTTCCCAGTCTTCTAGTGGAGGAACATCCTTAAGCATATCGTCGATCTGTGGGTCCCCAAATGGCCACAGTTCTAGGACGTCATCAAGGCCTTCGCTCAGCGGTTGTTGAGACTCCATTATAATTTATAACTCTGTAAATCTAAAATATCACAATTAATTTTAGGTAATTTTTAGGTTTGGACTTCACATTTCAGACGGACATATACACATATTTCCTGTCCCCTTCATGCAGGTAACGGACATATTTTGCTAATGGGACGTTTAATGCGTGTGGTTTTATATTGCAGAGTAACTACTCTGATGTGTCCATCTTCTCCAGGGTGAACTTCTATTATTCTTCCTAATGGCCATTGCGCTGGAGGCCGGTTATCTTCGATCATAATGACCACTTGACCTACGTTTACATCTGGTTGCTTAGTGCGCCATTTTTGCCTTTGTTGCAGCTGTGATAAATACTCACTAGACCATCTTTTCCAAAAATACTGCAACGTTTGTTGTATATATTTCCACCTGTCTACATAGCTGTGGGTTTGTTGAAGTTCTGGATCTGGTATCACTTGCATGTTTCGTCCTACTAAAAAGTGTCCTGGGGTTAACGCATCGACTATAGATGAATCTGCTGACAGTGACCACAACGGTCTCGAATTTAAACACGATTCTATTTGAATTAATAAAGTATTTAATTCCTCAAAGGTAAATATTCTTCCTTCTGTAGCTCGCTTCAAGTGAAATTTAATACTTTTGATTCCGGCCTCCCATAGGCCGCCAAAATGTGGGGCAGCAGGTGGGTTAAAGTGCCATTTAATCCCTATATGCGCTACCTGCTGTGCTGTTACTGCTGATGCTTTTTCGATGGCTTCTTTAAACTGGTTTCGTAGTATTTTACTAGCTCCAACAAAATTGGTTCCATTATCGGAGTAGATATTCTCGCATAAACCTCTTCTTCCCACGAATCTCCTAAACGCAGCCACAAACGCATCAGATGACATGTCGGAGGTTACCTCTATATGTGTCGCCTTAGTCGTCATGCATATAAATATGCAAAAATATCCTTTATAAATTTTTGAGCCTTTGTGTTTAGACATCTTCAATTCTATTGGGCCGGCGAAATCCAGCCCGACGTTCTGAAAGGGATACGTCTGTGCAAGTCTAGCGTCTGGTAAATCTCCCATGATCTGCGTTGGTGGTGCTGCCCGAAATCTAATACACCTTGGACATCCTTGGATCCTCTTTTTTACTGTGGACATACCATTAATAATCCAAAACTGCGTTCTTATGGAATTTAAAACTAACTGGGGTCCACCGTGTAACGAGGTTTTGTGATAATAGTCCACTATGATGTTCGTTATATGATGGTTGGGCAGCAGGATCATCGGGTGTTTTTGGTTATACGAAATCCTTGCATTGCGTAGTCTGCCTCCTACTCTTATGGTTCCATCTGCTGCGAGAAATGGGGTTAATTTGATCAACTGGCTATTTCTTCGTAGTGTTTCTCCTCGGTGGAACCGATTATACTCAGATGGAAACATGTACCTTTGCACTAGTCGAATTACCCGTGCTTTGGCATCATTTATTTCTTCTGCAGTTACCTGTGCACTGTCCATTTTTTTCTTTCCTTTACATCGTTGGAAAAACCTCATGCAGTAGGCTATTAATCGTATTGTCCTTGTATATGATGAGAAACGATTCAACCAGTCCTGCTCTTCATCCGCGTTAGTAATCATTGCTGTCGTATTACTCCTTTTCTCCAAATCCGTGGTCCATTCTTTTATGTCACCTTTGGGCCAAGTGTCTTCGAGGTCCTTTAACCACTTCGGTCCTTGCCACCATAGTGAAGCGGTTGCTATCTTCGATGGCATTACTCCTCTGGACGCTAAATCTGCTGGATTTTCCTTGCCGGACACGTATCGCCATGAACTGTTGATGGTGTTTTCTGTGATTTCTACTACCCGATTAGCTACAAATGTCTTCCATCGGTTGGGGAGTCCTCTTAGCCAGGCTAAAACAATCGTTGAGTCGGTCCAACACCAACTCTGCCCGTGCTCAAGTTTCATGTCGACTTGGATCTGCTTCATTAGTCGGCTCAACAGGGCTGCTCCACACAACTCGAGTCGTGGCAATGACGTGGGCTTAATGGGTGCTACTCGTGTCTTAGATGCTATAAGGTTAACATGAACTGTACCATCACTGTTTATCGTGCGTACATATACTACTGCGGCAAATGCTCGCGTGGACGCATCACAGAAACCATGTAATTGATATGTGGGCCTGGCCTGATACATGTTAATCCATCTAGGTAGTTTTAACTCAACAATATGATGTAGCTGATTCTTAAATTCACTCCACTCTTCTATCACTTCTTCACCAGCCGTTTCGTCCCAATCTCGTCCGGCTAACCACAATTTTTGCATAATAATTTTCGCGATCAACACACAGGGAGATATCCATCCGAGAGGGTCAAATAACTTCGCTACCTCGGATAGTATCTGTCTTTTAGTCGTCGCTGCTTTAGTAAATTCTGCTTGCTTAATTGCGTACGAGAAGTAATCTTGATTTGGGTGCCACAAAATGCCAAGCGCCTTGATGTGATTTTCCTCTTTCAAGTTAAGAGGAAGTTGTATTTCTCGATCCTCTGCGCGCACCTGTTCTAATAACGCTTGGTGATTAGCTGCCCATTTTCTTATGTGGAATCCACCTCCTCTCAATAGGTTTATGAGCTCATTTTGTATTTCCAATGCTTCCTCGATGGTATCTGCACCAGTCAGGACATCATCTACATAAAAATCAGAGAAGGCTACCTTGGATGCCTTTGGATATTTTTCTTTATCATCTGTCGCAAGTCGTTGAAGAGTCTTGATTGCTAAGTACGGTGCTGAAGTGGTACCAAACGTCACTGTATTCAGTTGATATTCCTGGATGGGCTCGCAGCTATGTTCCCTCCACAATATCGTTTGATACTTTCTATCTTCTGGGTCGAGAAGGATCATCCTGTACATCTTCTCGATGTCTGCTTTCAACGCATACTTATGTTTCCTCCAGTTGGACAGGGTGGCATATAATTTCGGTTGTAAAGTTGGACCAGTCAACATTTGTTCATTTAGGCTTCGCCCATTTGATGACCTGGCCGATGCATCGAAAACCACTCTGACCTTGGTTGTTGTGCTCTCTTTAAATACTGCATGATGCGGCATATAGTATGCCCGTTCTTCTTTGGTCGTTACTGCATTCATATGTCCCATGGTGATATATTCCTTAAGACATTCCGCATAGGGTGACTGTATGTCTGGCCTTTGATTCAGCTTCTTTTCCAACTGCTTAAATCTTGAAGCTGCCTGCGCCTTGCTTTCTCCTAACTCTGGAGGTGTACCTCTTCTAAATGGTAACTTTACTTGGTACGACCCATTGGACAAACGTTTTGTAGTCCTTTCGTAAAATAGTTCACACTCCCTTTCTTCACTTGTCATCTTCCTTTCTTCTGACACTTCTTCAGATTCCCAGAATTTCCTTATTTGTTGACTAAGTATGTTTAAATCATTACCTTCTGAAATTGTGAACCCTGAAAAACTTGTGTTATGGTTCTGGGCTGGTGCTGTTGCTACCTCTCCGAGTAATATCCATCCCAGGCTAGTCTTCTGAGCGGTTGGTGATTGGTGATGTCCCTTGCGTATTCCATTCTCAATGATGTTCGCGTACACTTTTACACCAAGAAGAATATCGATTCGTCCTTGGTCGGTGAACTTTGGGTCTGCTAGTTCCAATCCATCGATGTAAGACCAGTCCTGCCATTTGGATCGTTTCGGTGGGCATATGTTCGTTATGGCCTTGACGACATATGCTTGTACGGCCGTTTCATAATTAGAGCGTGTAGTGGCTGCTAACGTAAAACAGGCAATTTTTCTAGATGATGCTACTTTTATAGAACCCAACCCGTTTATCTGCATCGTGGTTGGTATTGTTTCTGGCTGTAACGTTTGGAATGCTGCTTCGGTCAAAAATGAACTTTGGGACCCCGGATCGATCACTGCTCGCAGGGTTATACTGTTGCCCTTGTTGTTCCTCACCTTCACTAAAGCTGTAGCTAGCATACTTTGCGTTGCACTTTCATTATAATTACACGTCGTTACTTCACGTTGCTGCGTTTCGTTGGCCATTTCACCTTTAATATCCTCATGGAGTAACGAGTGGTGTCCCTTTCCACATTTGTAACATTTATTACTGCTGGGACATACTCTGCTGTGATGCGGTCGCAGGCATCTATAGCATAGTCTGGATTTACTCGTCAGATTACGTCTTTCGGCTATGTCCATTCCTTGGAATTTCTCGCATTGTTGTAAGGAATGCGTTTCCTTGCACACCGGACAGGTTTTGTTCGATTGGCATGGACTGCCATGATGACTTCCTATGCAGTCAAAACAGAGTTTGTTTTCTTTTATTAATCTGCTCCTTTGAGCAGGAGATTTTCGTTGCAGGTACCTACAATACTGCGGCTGATGGTTCCCCTTGCACAAAGGACAACCTTTGTTTTCGCTTACATAGCAGTTTGTGGTACGGTTGCGCACTCTCTCTAAACCTTTGTACTGTGTTGTGGGCTTGTGTGTATTGACATCCTTTATTGCTTCCAAAGTTCTGTATCTCTCCTCAAGGAACTTGGTAAAATCTCCTAATGACGGCATCTCATCTGATTTGGATATCAATTCTTCCCACTGGCTTCTTGTTTTGTCTGGCAATCTGTGCGATGTTACGAAAACAACAATATCGTCCCACTCAGATATGTTCACCTTTAACACCTGAAGGGCATGTCGAATGCGCTGTAAATCATCTGCCATCGTTCGTAGATCTTTGTGCGATTCATGCGTGAGCTTGGGTTGATAGAATAGTCGTTTTAACTGGGCGTATATCAGCAATCTTCTCTTATTATAACGTTTGCACAATAAGTCCCAGGCAGCCATATAATTCGCGGAGGTCATATCGAATGCGTCGAGATCCCCACGTGCCTCTCCCGTAAGGCTACCTTTCAAGTAGTGCAACTTGTCCACAGGCGTTAAACGAGCATTATTATGTATTAACGATGAAAATCTGTCATGAAATGCTTGCCATGCCGTATATTGCCCGTCAAATTTTGGAATTTCCACCGTCGGCAGCTTCAAAGGAATACTTTGCTGATTTGGCAATTCATTTGATGCAGACGTAGATGCTTGTTGGAGTGCACTAGATGTCAATGCATCTTGCAGCTCTCCGAAGAACACTGAATACGCTTCATCAAATTCTCTGTATCTAGTGCCCTCTGCATATGCTGCTAAAGCGGCTTGAATTTTTTCATCTTTGATGCTGGTTATGTCCGCGGCCCCTAATTGCAAATGGTTCTCGTCGAAATTTCTCCAGATATTTCTAATTATTTCCAGCCTCCCGTTAATATAACCTGCAGTTCGACGGTGTTTCGACGTTTTATTATAATTTGCAACTGTCTGGTCTAGTTGGGCTTTTAGCGTGGTCTGTTGTAGCAATACGTCCTTCATTTTTCACGTTTAATTATTAACATATATAAAAACAAACAACCAACAACAAAAATATTTGGATATTCAACGTCAAATTTCAATCAAATTAACTAATAATAAACAATAAAGTAATTTATCTGCAACCAGATCCGGCTCGAAGGACCAATGTAACGGTGTCACCTGACCGTTGCTGAAAACAATGTGGATCAGGTTCTTTTTTTAATTAAAAAAGTTGGTTCGATTTAAATTACTTTATTGCTTATTATTTTCTCTTTTAAATATTGTATAAATTCTATAATTCTAAATCCTTAATTTTTATATATATTTATATATTTATTTATCCAAATATTTCAGTTTGGGCCAATTCCCTGGTTAGTTTTTTTTTTTTATTATTCTTTCAGAAAATAATTATTTAACCTGAGGCAAATGCACTCAAGGAAAAAATAATAAATTTTCCTTATTAACTTATCTATACAATTTCTCAATTGGATAGATAAGTTACTTCAAAAATTTTTTTTTTATTAAATTTCAAAAATTTTAAAAAATTTCGTTTTTTAAACACTCGACCTATTCTATCCTAACAAAGAGAAGACGGTGAATACTCGCCTTCTATATAACCCTACTCTATACGATGTGGGCAACGCCACTGCAAATTCGCGATTGAAATTATAAAAAAACTCTATGGATGCTTGATGGTGGGCAATGCCACAGCTTTTACTTGCACAGATCAAAAGCCCCGCACTGTGCTTGCATCGGGTTTATATTTCCCCCGGCTGTCCCCCCACCTTGCAACAGTGACAACTTGCATCGAAATTTTTACTGAGCTACGCGTTAAAAATATGGCGACGACTGCTTTCGTTTGTTATATTTTTAAATTATTTTGCGTTTTAGTACTCAGAAAAGCTCTTGGTTTGACAAAAGCCCTTTTTTGACAGTTCGTGTAAATTTTGTGCGCGAGTGCGGTGTGTTTGTTTTTTATTTTATATTTCTATATTTATCGTATTATTTTTTAACTTTTAAAGTGTTTTGTGTTACAAAATTGTTTATTATGGTAAGTATTTTACGTTTATTAATTAATATATTTTTGTGTTATGTGTTATGTTTTAAGATATGTATTATTTCCAGTTTTTATGTTCTAGTTTGTTTACATTTGTTTTTAAATGTTTGTTATGTTGTTATTACATGTGTACATATATGTATGTTTACCATGTTATTATTATTGGTTCATATCAATCAATTATTTATTTTTTTATTTCTATTTCTTTTTAGGCTGCATCATCACAATATAGGAGTTCGAGTTGACTATTGGAGCCAATTTCAGGTTATGTTTATATGTAATTTCTTTTGTTTTTTAATTAATTCTTTTTTATTCTTTTTTAGCAATTTTTGTTGAATGACTACATGTTTCGGACCGAAACATTTTGTAAACCCCCATTTTTGTAGCATCGAAAGTCAAAAACCAGGTTCTAGTCGGAAAGAGAGAGAAGAATTAAATAAGTGCCAATAATAACACGCAGTCTTATTCCACAAGCTTCCATCTAGTATTACAGACCTCGGCGATCGAATAGGAGATGGCTTCTGTTCTGCTTTTAGGCTAGGTTAGCAAGGAAGAAAATCGATTGTTGTAGAGAGGGTAGACAAAAAGAATTACACAATTTAATCTGTGTGGGAAAAGCAGAAAGACGAAGCCCCACACCGCTGCATAGAATCGAACCATGGATCTCTGGAGTGGCAGTCGGGCCCCCGGCAAACCACTCAAAAACATGGATACAAATTTAAGTAGCCTTGCACTATGTACATGTACCTTTAAAAAATTCAACTGTAGAATTTCCAGCCGAATTCTTTTTATTTTCGCATCACAAATAATTTATCCAACTCCATAAAGCCAACTACACGGCTCTGAGGCTACGAAAAGGGGTGAAGATGTAGGGGCACAGAAGTATACGGTGCTTTCTACTTCTGGGCATAGTAGAGAGGCCAACTGTTTCTATCCAGCTTTTTATGTCCAGATCTCCACTAGCTAGGAATGGTAAAAAGCCCAGTCTGGCTAGGCCTATGGTGTAATGCTATATAAAGATGACTCCAAATTAGAGTATGGTATTGGCTTTGGACTTGCTCCTCGATAGACCACAAAAAACACAGCCATCCGCCTAACCTTGCAGTCTAAATAGCTGGAAATCTTTAAAGCTTCATAATAAAATCGAACCAAAAGCTAGGAATCAGGAAAATATTATCAGATAGCCAAGTGACTACCTAACGACTTGGTGTGGTCTCGAGATCTCCCAGATACTTGCTTGGCGATTTGGAATATTCCATCGCAGATCCTCTGATAAAGTTAGACTCACACTGTCCACTGATACAGAAGGAGCATCGATACAAATTTTATTTGTGATTATATGATATCATAGTACTTCGTTTTGGAGACGTTGAATTCAAGACTATTCTTACGGCTCAGTCAAGGCTTGAGCTCTTTGTCCTTTGATAGAGCTTGACGATCAAATAGATTATGTTTGGCACCTGCTTGTCTTATATTGTAGAACGCATAACAGTAACGAAGAGTAGAATCATCAGCAGAATGGCCTAAATATCAGCTAGTTTCCATGAGCCTGGATAAATTGCGCATAGGTATGACAAAACACAAAGCTTCACCTTTTTTCAGTATACGCTGAACATGAGCCAGTTTCCAAGAGTCAGGATAAACTTCGGAGAAGTAGGATAGAGCGAAAAGTTTGCGCAGAGGTTTAACCAAAGGTGAGGCACATTTTTTAAGAATCACAAGGGGAATTTTGTCAGGTCTTTGTTGAAGTCAAGCTCTTTGAGACACCTATACACTCTATCTAGAGTGAGTGTTTGGGGCCTCGGTAGTCTAGAGGTAAGGCCCCTGACTACTATCCCAAGAGGTCCCGGGTTCGAATCCCGGTGGTGCCACGGTCCTAGCCTTTCCCAATTTCCCGCCTACATAACTTTCCTTCTTTCTTCTTCCCTCTTTACATTCCTGACTCCTCCTGTCATAGCCTTCACTAGTTCTCTTCCACGCTCCACCAAGCGCATGCCATCGGTTGGTTGAAGAGATTCAACTCGTTTCAGGAGGCATAACACTCCAGCGAGTTGTTCTCGATGCCCCGATGTCAGAGTCGCGAAATGGTTGAGAGTTGGTGGAATAAAAATATCGCAGTCAGGTTGTGACAGTTCCTTCCTCTCTTCTTTCTCTCTCTCTTCTCTCTATCTTCCGGCTAGAGCTGCTGTTCGACGGTGTATATGGAAAAAAAAAATAGATTGTCGACAGTACAAAGGGACTTTCCCTAAGCCTCTAGTCTGCCACATAAAAAAAAAAAAAAAAAAAAAGGCAGGAACACTCGATGGTGGTGGGTTGCTTGTCAGTATCGGGTAAGAAAGAATTGTCGGCAAACAGAGATGCAAGTAAGTCGGCCTTGGGTTTGCTTTCTGTTAGCACCTGTTCGTTGTAAATGTATGTGAAGTGAAATTCTTCCTGATAGATGCTACCAACGACCAGAAGCTTTTACTGCCAGCAGTGGAGTTAATGAGTTTGCCTCTCAGTCTGTCATCGAACAATTCTTTGATTTTCCTGATGACGGTTTTACAAGAGCTTCTCAACCTGATGTACTCACCTCGAGATGATTCGCTCGGAGAATGTCTGTACTCTCTGTAGGTGAAGGTGGTCTTTGGTTTTAATTGACGTTCATACACTCTCGATTAAACCATCCATACTGCCTAGGTTTTATGGATTTGGAGGAATGAGGAATGAATAAACGCATTTAAGCCAGTATAATTTTGGTAACACATAACTGACATCGCGGTTCTGAAAACACAGATCCCAGCAAGCAGAGTGGAAAAACTACTCAGCCCCCACCAGTTGGCATTCCATAATGCCAAACAGTTCTCTTAGGAGCTGGTATGGTTGGGGTTACAGATGGATATGGTCGGAAGTAAGCGCTGACTAGACAGTGATCCGATGGAGCAACGTGTTGGGTGAGAGGTAAGAAGTGGAGTGATCAAGGAGTGGGCTCCTTGTGCTGCAGCACCAGTAATTTCGAGTAATTCAGGCAATTTACGATGTGAACGTTGAAATCTCCCGCAACAAAGATTTCGCACTCCGGATGGGAGGATAAAAATTCGGAGATACGTTCGGAGATAGCGTCGAACTCCAATAAGAAAGGTTCGTTCCTAATATTAGGACTCCTGTATAAAAAACAGAAGAAAATGACGTGATTACGAAGTGAAATTTTAATACCGAGATAGTTAAAATCAGTTGATGTACTGCTTTACACCTTCTAGAAGGCAAGGTCTTTCCTAATATAAATGGCAATTCTCCTATGTGGGCAGAGATTATGCACTAAAGTGTACCCGGAATCCTGATAACGATCTAAGCAGTCGTTAGGTAAAACCTGGGTTTCACTTAGTTCGGATCCCCCGGCACTACTTACTAGGCAGGGATCCGGCTTGTCCGAGGAGAGACAAAATTTACAGAATATCGTGTAGAAAGGAGGTAGGAAATACGAAAGGAAGATGGACCCCTTGCGACAACAGGAATCCTAGTTGGAGGATTAAGCACGTGCCCTGAACATAAACACCGGTGATATTTAAGTAAATAAGCCAATTTGAATTATGAATGGAGTAGGTAACTAATAATCAAATTGAACACGTCCTAACTGAGAGGGGCTACGAGTATTCTGGACGTAAGAACGATGAGAGGAGCGTGCTGTGGCTGGGACCACTAACTAAACAAAGTGAAATTGAGAACCCGGATAGCAACTAAAACGCATAAAGGGCAAACTCAACCAAAATACGATTATGTAGATAAGCTAAAACAGGAAGAAATAAGAGATGCCTACCAACATGCTGTCGTACAAAACTTGAGAGAGGTAGATGAACAGCCCAACATCAACGACAAAGGGGGAGCTAGTCAAAAGCAGCATAAAGGGGGCAGCAGAAGAGGCACTAGGCTGGGCCCCCAGACAGACTGGTTGGTTTGACCAGAACTGTAGAGCCGCAATTGAAGAAAGAAACCAGAGCAACCGAGAGCACATCGCAAGGCCAACACAAGAGCAAGGGTGGAAGTCTTCAAGGAAAAAAGAAAAATCGTAGACAGGCTAAATATCTATATAGGAGAATCTTACAGAAACAGGAAGACTTCAATGAAGGGAGAACTAGACAAGCGTACAAAGGAACTCGTCAGATCACCAATAAGTTTCAGCCAAGAACGGACATCTGCAAGGACATAGATGGGAACTTGTTGGCAGATCCTGATAGTATAAAGGAAAGGTGCAGCGAGTATTTTCAGAACCTATTGAATCCTATCCCCATATTAAACGAGAATGCACAGACAGAGGCATTTGTAATTCCCCAAGATAACATCTCAATAGAACCACCAACACTGGATGAGGTGAGGGAAGCTGTAAAAAGGCATAACAGCAACAAATCGCCTGGCGCCGATGGAATAGCAGCTGAGCTGCTAAAGGAAGGAGGACCGCAACTATTACAAACCTTACACGAACTCATATGCAACATCTGGGAGGAAAAGTTATACCAGAGGACTGGAAGAAAGCGATTATATGTCCAATATACAAGAAAGGAGATAAATTAAACTGCAAAAACTACAGAGGCATCTCACTCCTCAGCACCAGCTACAAAATCTTCACAATCCTTGTGAAACAAAAACTGGAACCTATAGCGGAAGGCCTTATAGGAGAATATCAAGCTGGTTTTAGGACAAACAGGTCAACATCGGACCAACTGCTGACCTTAAGGTAAATTCTGGAGAAAACCTGGGAAAGGAATGTAGATGTATACTAGATAGTTGTCGGACTTTCAACAGGCATTTGACTCGATAAACAGAGAGAGGCCCTTAAAGTTGGTACAACTAATCAAATGCGCCACAAATAGTTCACTGGCGAAAGTAAGGATCCAAAATGTTATAACAGAGGAGTTCGAAGTACGTCAAAGACTTGGACAAGGAGATGGACTGGCCCCCATGCTTTTCCACCTGGCCCTAGAATAGGTAATAAGAAAAACGTCAATCCAGAGAAGTGCATCAATAGCTACACAGTCGGTACAATTACTTGGATATGGGGATGACGTGAAAATCATGGGAAGATCCTTTTTGGCAGCAAAAGAAGTCTATGTCGAATTAAAAGAGACATAGGCCTGAAGATAAACGAAGAAAAAACGAAGGCGATGAAGATTTAGAATGAGAAGGAAAATAACCATCGACGAACATAACCTAGAAGTAGTCGATAAAACAGTCTACCTTGGGTCTACTATCACAAAAAGAAACGAAGAAAAAGAAGAAATAACCAGACGAATACTACTGGCTAATAGAGCCTTTTATGCCTAAAAACAAATCCTGCACTCAAGATTTGTGCATAGAAAGACGAAATTCTCACTCTACAAAACAGTCATACAACCAGTACTGTGCTATGGCAGCGAGACTTGGACTATGACCCGGAACGAGTCAACAGGTTTGAGAGGAAAATTCTCAGATGCATAATAGGCCCAACCAGAGAGGGTGAAATATGGCGAAGAAGATACAACAACGAGTTGTATGAAATTTTTGACGACCCAGTACTCTCAACTTTAATAAAAAATCAACAGACTGAGACTAGCCGGGCACGTAATCAGGATGGAGGACAATCATATCTCAAAACGGCTTATAGCCTCAGAAATTTCGGGAAGTAGGCCAGTAGGTAGACCAAGGAGGAGATGGATAGACTCTGAGACGGCTGACGCAAAGGCAATGCTCAACATCCGGAACTGGAGACATGCTGCAAGGGACCGTCAAACTTGGAGAAATGCCCTAGCCAAGGCTCGATTTGGGCTGTGGCACCATTGGATGGATGGAATCACCGTATACAGAAACATAAGGTAGTGTAAAAGAGACGACAGCTTCGAATACCGTGAAAAGTGGGCGCCTAGAGACGTCAGCACTAAAATATCGTTTACGATATACAGTCTTTTACATTACCTTGTTTCTGTATACCGTGGGATGGAATTATGAATGCTTAAATTACACGCAACAGTGATTTCACTCTTCGGATGTGAAGAACTGGGAATCCTTTCAGAGACAGGGAGATTTCGTTATAAATATTAGGACTTGTGCACAAAACAGAAGAATATGATCTGGCTATGAAGAATTATTTTAAACCAGAGAATCGTAATGTACATGGAATAACCTCATAGTAGGAAAATCACCAACCTCGTTTCTTAAATTAAAGCGAAGATGATTGAATCAAGTACAAAACTACCACTCAAAATTAATTTTACGTAAACGTAACCCTAATCTTTAAACTAAACCTGAATCGTCATCACAGATCCTCTTTAACTTTCATTAAAATCCTTACCATGTATATCTTGTGTATCATGTTATTAAGAGCTACGTGCAAAATGAAACTAATTAAATACTCCTTAATGACATTGCATATACTGGTCATTTTCACTTAATCGCTTCTGGACAGACCCTTAAACTATTTCCTAATTACTAAGAAACATCTGTCCATTATATCCAAGTAGTGTCGTTCATCTGCTTCAAGATCTTATTTCACAAGAATGACGATTTTGTTTTTCGTATAAGATGTTTATTATTTTATTTTTTTTATATTTTAGATTAACAAACTCTAATATACAATCATATTATTATGAAATAAAAGGTCATGCAAGAAACATCAATCAAACAAGCTGAAATGAAAATCCCAAAACATATATAAATGCATTGAAAAGAATTCCTTATTCACACAGGATCATGCAGCATCCTTCATGCTGTTATGAACTCTCGCAGCGCAATATGCTCCACCACTTAAATGTGGTATGTGAAGGAATTTCTTACCGCGTGTATATCATCACTGAAAAGTTTTATTTAGGTACACCGAGATATGAAGGACTCGAACATATCTGTGTCCTGCTACATAATTCAAAAAGCTCTACAAAATCCCATGGTCATCTTGCCTTTTTTGAGATTATCCTTCCTCGTCTGCTGCTTATATCATTTCATTTTTTTGTTGCTTGATAAAAGCTGCTTACATACTGATATTACCCACGGGAAATGATAGAAATCTTGAAAAAATAAAATTCCTGTTTAACAGAAAGGAAAGGCGGTCACGGGGGCACTCCAGCGTCTGAATGTTGATGGGTGCTCCAGGTCTTTTATTGATCAGCTGCTGGGGTGCAGGGTCATAAAATCTAGCCTGGGGATTTCGGAAGAAGTCAGACGGGTCAGAAGAGGCACACCACAAGGTGTTGGTCTTATCGCCGCTCCTTTGGAATATAACAGTCAACGAAGTGCTGATAACTCTAAAGGAGTCTGGGTGCACCACGGTGGCCTATGCTGATGATATTGTGCTGGTGGTGACCGGCAAGTACATCTCAACAATACGAGATATAATTCAGCAAGCATTGGACACTCTTGCTCATTGGTCTACTACAAAGGGTCTAGGCGTTAACCCAGCCAAGACTGAAGTAGTGCTCTTTACAAAGAAGCATAGGCTTCCTAATTTTCCTTGTTTAAGACTTTGCGATGAAATATTGCATCTAAAGGAGGATGCGAAATTTCTAGGTCTCGTACTCGATAGGAAACTAACGTGGAGGCCGAATCTTTTAGAAAGAGCAAATAAGGCCAAAACAGCTCTCTTCCTATGCCAGAGAACGATCGGAGTCAACTGGGGCCTTAGACCTCCATCGTCCACTGGCTCTATACAGCCGTAATCAGACCTATACTTCTGCATGGCATATCGGTATGGTGGACTGCACTACAGAAGATTATGTATCGTAAGATACTGGAAAGGGTCCAAAGAAGAGCGGAGCTGTGTATCAGTGGTGCAATGAGAAGCACCCCAACAGCTGCGCAGGATGACTTATTGCATCTTAGTCCAAAGGAGAAAATGGCAGCCAGGACGGCCGCCAGGACAAAGGTTTCTCTTGGATGGACTCCATATTCATATGGCCACTCATCCATCCTTAGGAAGTTCGCCAACGCTGCGAACAACCTAGATTATACTACACCTATGTGGACCTTGGGGAAAGGTTTCAATACCATCATTCCGGAAAGAGATGACTGGACAGATGGTGTTATCCCAACTTGGTCATTATGTATCTACACAAATAGCTCAAAACTTGGGAACAGTGTAGGCTCTGGTATGTTCTCCGAGGCATTAAATATAATTACCTCTCTTCGTCTACCCGACCACTGCAGCGTCTTCCAAGCGGAAGTCACTGCGATCTGGGAGGCTCTCGAATGGTTGAAGATAAATAATATATCTAATAAGAATATATTTATTCTATCGGATAGCCAAGCGGCCCTCAAGGCTCTTAATTCTGTCGCCACAACATCCGCGACTCTTCTGAACTGCCGCAGGTCTCTGTGTGAGACTGCCACTCAGTTTGATATAACACTGTGTTGGGTTCCTGGACACAGTGGGATTAGGGGAAACTGTAGGGCAGATGAGCTTGCTAGACAGAGAAACGAAGTGGCACCCACTTAACTCGAATGGGAATGCCCTTAGCCACCTACAAACTAGCTGCGAGAAAAATCAGCTTAGCTCGAGCTGGGCTGAGATGGACCACAGCAACGGTTGTCCAGCGCCGGCCTTAGCCCTTGTTGAGGGTGGAGCGAGATTGTATTTCGGCGCCCTTTGGTCGACGCGACGCTTTCACTTCACATAAATTGTATTTCCAGTTGTCCTAGATAAAACTTTTTTCGAGTACTGCCTGCCTGCCATTTCCTTACGGGATTATATCTCCCCTTTTGCAAGCCTTTATGGGATGGGGCCCCATAAGGATTTCGATGGTGGTTTTAGGGTCACATTTCCGCGTGTAGCAGCAATAGAAGAAGTATGTTTTCGCAGAGTTGCTTCACCGACGTTTCGCCAACAGCACGACCTTCTTTGGAGGCTATTTGGTTGTTTGTATTACATGGTTAAGCATTAGGGCTTGCCTCAGCTAGTAAGGTTGAGATGTTGGAGAGAGTCACCTTCTCGTTAAAAGAGGCTTCTCATGCCATCAGCTCAAAATTGCTGTGTTCACCATCCTGACAACATCATATCTGCGAATTTTTTGCGGTGCACTTTGTGGAGTATTCTCCACTCCTACACCCTTAGGGTCTTCTTTTGGACCCCTATCCTTTCAACATAATGTCAGTGGGGTCTTCTGTTACTGCCGGAAAGTACCCGATTACAAAAAGGCTGCGCGGCAGCTTGTTCCCGTCTACAGCAACAAGTCTTGCTCCTTCCAAGGCTTAAGGCGGCCCATCATAGAGGGGTGTTCTGAGCCCTGAGCCAATTCGGCTAGCGCCTCCAGACGACTTCCTTGCACGGCTAATTGGCTCGTGGTTGGAAGAGTCTCCGGATTGTTACTCGCAAGCACGCCAATTCTTGCGGGGGCCTCGGTAGTCTAGGGGTAAGGCGCCTGACTACTATCCCAGAGGTCCCGGGTTCGAATCCCGGTCAGCCCCACGGTCCTTCGTCTTTCCACTTTCCCACCCACATAACTTTCCTTCTTTCTTCTCCCCTCTTTACATTCCTGATTCCTTCTGTCATAGCCTTCGCTAGTCCTTCCCCGCTCCACCAAGCGCATGTCATCGGTTGGCTGATGAGATTCAACTCGTTTTAGGAGGCATAACACTCCAGCGAGCTGTTTCTCAAAATGCCCCGATGCCAGAGTCGCGAAGTGATTGGAAGTGGGTGGAATAAAATATCGCGGCTAGGGGTTGTGGCAGACACTTCCTACTTCTCTCTCTTTCTACTCTCTATCTTCCGGCTAGAGCTGCTGTTCGACATTCTATACCGAAAAAATAGATTGTCGAACAGTACAAAGGGGCTTTTCCTAAGCCTCTAGTCTATCACAAAAAAAAAATCTGGCACTTTCCGCTATTTGACAGAAAGTCGGCTTTGGAGTCGTTCTAGACTTCATTATGAGTGCGTCCGACTTTTCTGAAGGCTTTTCAAATCGTATGGCCAAAGCCTTCGCCCTTTTCGCCAGGTTGTTATGCCCTAGAAAACATCCAGATGATCTAACCCTCTTCTTATTAAGAAATCGGTATCCCTTTCTTCCTCGGGGGCCACGCAGACCGTACCAACCTCTACACGGGAGTAGCCAGCTTCCAGATATCGCATAAAATGTTTTCGGGCTGCGCCACCCCGTCTCCTGAAAGTTGTCGCCTCTCCGATTAGGTGCTCTTACTTTCGCCGGAGATCTCCCAATGAAGGAGTGATCTCAACGTACTCCATCCATGTGTTTACGGGCTCAGACTGCCCTCCCTGCTCGAAATTGTTTTTCGCATTCATTTTGGCGCCCCTTACCACCTGGCGCCTAGAGCGACTGCTCCACTCGCTCTACCCTAGGGCCGGCGCTGGGCGTGTCGCACTCTTCAGGCAATGTGACCAACTTTTGACGCGTTCAAAATCTCTTGTTCAGAACAAAAAGGAGATAAGCAATGTAGTAAAGGTGTTGACTGGTCACTGTAACTTTGGCCCGCACGGCGAAAGATTAGGACTTCCCCACAACGACTTATGCAGAAGTTGTGGTAATGAAGAAGAGGAAGAAACTGTCTCCCATCTTCTCTGTACATCCGTCCCGCCCTCGCAAGGAAAAGAGGGCCTTCTTTGGCTCACCTTTCCTTGATGGATTAAGTGACCTGCAAAATATTGGTGTTCCTAACTTCTGTCGCTTTATCAAAAGCTCGAAATGGCTTGAAATGGCCTGAACTTTGTCCCAACACTAGAAAGGCATCACAATGGGCCCAATGGCGTGCCTAAGTGGGCTCCCTAGTGGGGGCAGCCATTTCAACCTAACCTAACAGAAAGGATCGATTAAGTAAAAGTTTTTTTTTTATGAAGAAGCAAATTATGTCAATAACAAAAATAGAATGAAAAAAACACGCATTCACAAAATTATGTTATTTTTATCCTTACCATACTGGGAGCTCCTTTTACCCTGTTGCTGATATTAAAAGGATTTTCACAGTCATTACTTCACGCTGGTGTATTTTAAGAATTTATAAATATATTGACGTCCACTTTAACTTTAAAATTAATTATTTTATCGTGACTAGGAGAAGTATTACAGAATTTCGCTTCCATCATCAAAACAAAGAGTATAAAGGAAGTTTGTTCAAATTGACTATGATGTTTGTAGCATCTGTAAAATTGTATTTATTACCACGAATTTTGAATGAAAATATCTGCGAAATTATCTAATTGTATAATAAGATTACTTCCACTTGTGTACTTAAGTGAAAATCGCTCTCTTCTCTTGTATTTTTACATTTTACAAACTCAACCTATTTTTGTTAGAAGTTGCAGCGCTTGGGCTTGGCCTTGAGTTATAAATGGCTGTGGATGTGTTTGGTAAATTTAGAAAATGATTCCTTTTACCGTTAATGTGATTTGTACATCCTGGTTGACACGTTTTAATGTAGCATTTTAAAGATGCCGGTAAAATATTACCAAAATAAACAAAAAACATAAATAAATTCAGAATTTTGATTTTCAAGATCATTAACACGTGTTCCAACGTGAATTTCGGTAAATTCCTCCGAAGGTGGAGGCACCCGATTTGGCATTTCTATCGAAACTCGAGAAGAGTCACTGTAGATGAACACCTAGAAGCTCTATTAGCAAGTCCTAATCCCAACTTCCCGCGCTGCAACCCTGGGGTACTACTTCGGAAGAAGCTAATGGGAGACGATCGAATGGTAAGTGCTCTGCGCAACAATGCAGAGTTTTTAGTCGGTACGGCTCAGGGTAATCAACCCGCTCCCATAAAAAGCCATTCCTACGAGCAGGGCCGGCGATTGCCTTTTTTGCGCCCGGTGCAGTATGCCATAATGAGCCTCCATCTGTTTATTTGTTGCTCGTGGTGAAAAGCACAAACATTCTGTGGAATTCCTTTAATGTATGTCAATGAAGACAAGGCAATTTTTTTCTGAAATATCGCCCTGTCCAATTGCGCCCCGACGAAAATGCACCAATCGCACCTACGAAAGAGCGCCACCCCTGCCTTTATCCAATCAGGATTTACTTTGCAATCTTGCTTTTGTGCTGAGTTTGCTTGGGCTTTAACTACACAAGAATGTTAATTTCAGAAATTGCGCCCGGTGCAAGTGCACCATTTGCACCTATGAAAGCGCCGCCCCTGGCTATGAATCGGCAAACAAAGCATCGGTATAGGATGAACAACACGACGACGACTTTTGCTTTCCAACCAGGACATGAATCGAATCATGGAAGGTAAGAACACTGTTTTCTGATGGTCGGCTGGATGAAGTCCTCAATGAGATGAACTGGTATAAAATCAAGGTCAAGAGACTCAACGAAACCAGATGGTACAACGGGGGGGGGGGGGGGGGGGCACATCTTCCAAAACTGTGATTCCTTCTTTTATTCTCGCAGAAACGAAACCGAAATCCGTATGAGTGGCGTTGGCGTAATACTCACCGAGGAAGCCAGGTACATCCTCATTAACTGGTCACCAATTTTTGAGAGGATTAATACCGTTCCCCAGCGTACCAGACTAAGAAGTACTACGCTAGTCCAATGCTACGCTCCAACTGAAGACGCAAATGACATCAATGACGATTCGACTGAATGTTTTACTCTATTCCAAGATGATACATCATTGTTTTGACTTAAATGCACAATCGGCCTCTACAACGGCCTTGAACACACAAATGGAAATCAAAGCCTAGGCCAAGTCACTAACAGAAACGTTGAGCTCTTCGTTGACTTCTGTAGCTCCCACCAATTAATACTAGGTGAACCTAATTTTGTTACAAGAGATACATAAGGAGACCTAGGTATCGTCCGCTAACAGAACAAGAAATCACACATTGGAAGTGACCACCATTTCGTAGTTGCAACTATTGGCCTCTAAATAGCCGCAATCAGAAACCTCCAACGCGATGTCATAAACCGTAAAGGAAATGAAATTAGGTTGGCGATACATTTCGACGCGAAAACGAGAATCTAGCCAAACAGGCCCTAGAATGAAATCCGCAAGTAACGATCGAGTCGATAAGCCTAGAACAACGTGGAGAAGAACTCAACAACTGGGAGATCCTGGTCAGAGCTGAGAGCTGTCGCACAAAACCGTGTCTGCTGGAAGACAAGTATTAATCTGACTTTCTTGTACAACTACAGACAGTTTTTGTAGAGCTGCCATTGTTTGGATCCTTTCCTCTGTAAACTCTGCAGACGTAGAGAGTCTATCTTGGACTTGGCCGAACTTCTTTGTGTGTCTCTATCGTCAAGGAGCTTCAACCAGAATGTTTATTTTGAAGCGTATCCACTAGGGACGCAAAAAGGACACTTGTTCTGATATCTCGAGTAAAAATAAAATATGGCCTTACAACGGGCGAACAACGATCGCTTGGCTTTTTAAGGGGCATATGATGGCCGTAGATTTTTAATTATTTTTTTTAAAGGGAGGACATACGAGCCCACGACGCGACGGCCAAACTTGAACAAAAGATTTAAATGGCCGAGAACTGAGTGGTACACATGGGCATACCACGGCAAAGGACCCGCACTTTTTCTAAGGAAAATGGCTTTCGGCTAATTTTTTTGATTTTGTATAGGTTGTAGATCAAAAGTTTTAATGGGCACAAAGCCCCATGCATCCTCCTTCACCCCCCTAAAACCCCCCAAGGGGCTATGGGGATATAACTGATTTCTGAATGTAAAACATTTTATTCTTGTAGTCCAGCAAAGGGTTTCCCCAAACAAAAACCCCTTCCTTTGACCCTTTAAATACCGACCATCCAACCCCTCCACTCCCACGTCCCCCATTCATAGCACGGCCCTTCGTATGGATTTTTCTGATTACTGAATTTCGACGTAGGCAACCAATGACACAATCTCTGACCATCCGTGCCCACATCCGCGATCTTCAAACCCTATTTCCTAATACTGCTGTTGTCGTTGCGGCCGGGAGGGGAGTTGCTACGAAAAGTGGTAAATGGTAAGGGGGTCAACGGTCGGGGATAATGGTTGTCTGAGGTTAAAAAGATGTTGGTTCGCCAATACTCATGATCAGTTAAATTCATCCCCAATCTTCTTAGTAACAGGTCGGTGGTGGTGGAGGTGGGGGAAGAGAGAGGGGAGACTTTTGATCTACATGAGGTTGAGATGGTCAGACATTGAAGTGTCTTTGGTTGCGTACCTGGTAATTAAGTAAACGAAAAACCCATAGAGTGAGTCGAGGTGAGGGTGGGGGGATGTGTGAGAGGTTGGCTGGTGGTTGAAGGGTCAAACGGGTGGTATTTTAGGTTGCCCATTGGCTGAACTAAATAAATAAATTGTTTTACATTCAGAAATCAGTTATATACCCATAGCCCCTTGGGGGTGGTTTTTGGGGCTGAAGGAGTGTTGATTGGGGCTTTGCGCCAATCGAGACTTTTGATCTATATGTTGAAAACTATCAACCTCAAATTAGTGGAAAGCCATTTTCCATAGAAAAAGTGTGGGGCTGATCTAAAAAAAGAATCTACACAAAGAGCTGCGTTCTTTTTAGAACGTTATCCAGAACAGATCAGCCGAGCATGAAAGAACGGAGTGGGATCACTTCATCCTCCTGTCCAGGGCTCTTGTTTTAAGGCGACATCCAGATTTTCCTCCTTCAGGCAGAAGATAGCCACAGTGGAGTTTGGCCGTAGCGATCTCATGCGTCTACATATACTCCCTGGGCACATTACTCAGCGCCCTCCACCAACTTCAAACCTAGACTACTTCTATGGGCTCGGGCTTTAAAAATAATTTTTAGTTAGTTTAGTTTAGTTAGGGGCCCTTGGAGGGTTAGTCATCAGGACTGGAACAGTGGCGTACTTCTGCTTTATTTGCGAGAAATGGGGCTTCAATAAAGCCTGGTGACCCAAAGTCCCGGTGTTCAGTTTTACCCAACAGATGCGCGCTCTGGTCGTCTTGTCTTTGATGTATCGTAGTCGCACCGGGTAACACTAAAACCTCTGACTACATCCAAGGAGATATAGCAGGACGATCCTTTGGCGGAGGGGATATGGTTTAAAACTATCTCCAATAGTTTTGCTTCCACCTTCATCCAGGTCTTGAGGCTAATAAGTTAAAACTAGCTCAACAGAATATTTTTCAGTCATAAACGGTTTCCATTTTTCAAAAACAGACAAGGACACAAAATTCCTTTCCAAGACACGTTGAATCTTTCGCAAACAATACTCCCTTCCAGAGAGAGAGTACATAAAGTATATTAAATTTATCTAAATTGTTTCAACACGGAGTAAATTTCCTATAATGAATTACTCCCTCCATAATTAAATAAGCTTTGTTCCTGGCCATCAAAAGTTCGCGATATAAAATTTCATTATGCGAGGCAAGAAGGTACTAATTATTAGGAAGCGCTCCATATACATCTCCGGGGCCGTAAATGGGAGCAAAGTGTGAATAATTGTACTTAAACAATTTCCCTTCAGCATCGAACCATTTTCGAACGATAAGAGCCCAATAACAATGCGAGAACGTAGAGGTCCGGGTGAGCTATCATGGGAATCGCTATACCGTGAATATCTTTCAAATATTTTAAATTGTTTTTATATCGTCTTGTAAACAACTTCTGGGATTTTTGTTAAGGTCCTTTTTTGTGTGTGTGGGTATACTCTCGTATATATCCTGGATACACTCAGGGGCGAGTTCATGTTCTTTTGTTAAGCTTTAATTGACGTCGAGGAAAGACGTTGCTGTTATTATTCTTGGTTGTTCGGTTTCTGCAATGTTCGGGGGGGATTAGCATTTATTTTCGGGTGTATACTGTCTAGAAAGGAAAATCGATACGAGGAGATTACGAATATGAACGATTTGGTCCACTTATCAGATTTGGATCTTTCTTGTTTCTTATGTGCTTATGACAGACTAATTACTGGAATACGTTGATCTTTAGTGGTTTTATTTTGGACGTTTGCAATAGAAAATTGGTTCTTAATACTTAATTCGTCGGTTTATGCATGGAAACAATGGATCTGGAACAATGATAATAAAAAAAGGAGAGCTGAAAGACAATTAATAAGATTAAGTTGCAGAGATATAAAAAGGACATGAAAGAGTATAAGAAACAATAAATAGGAATATAGACTAAGTCAGTCCTCGCCGAGGACAAAATTTGCAACATAGTAAAGGATAATATCCCAACAAACAATTTCTCTCTTATAAAGCCCTCCAAGAATTTTATAAGAACTAAATAGGCTTTAGCTAAGATATATAACTTTGACAATTATTCAAGAATTTTTGAAGAGCATTACTAGCCAGAAAGTGGAGTATGAAAATAATCTTGTGACAGCCTGGAAGATTTCTGGAAGAGTTAATGAAGATACTTATAAGATAGTGGTAAAAACAGTAATAAGTACTAACGCCTATAATAGACTAAGCGAGATGTGTTATGAGAGCTCGATCTCCTATGATAGCTTTAAGTAAGGATATTACACAACACCTAAATTTCTCTTGGCCTTGGTTTACAAGATTATTATCAGAATTTATTTTTATAATATTCTTGGATAAGAACAATACAGAACCCTGTGGAAGCATATGTTCAAGTTCAAATAAGATTGTGTGTGTATTGTAACTATCGTTATATTCATTTTCATTTATGTATAAATAATTTGTACTTATAAAATTCTCTGAAAAGATTTTAAAAAAGTTAAAGCAAATAAAATAATGTCTCTATTATATTCATTATTAATTAATTTCGACTTGAATTTAATCGATTGATAATGGGAATTTTGGTGCGAAAGAAATGGCATTGATAAAATATGGTATGATACCTCCAAAAAATACTTATCGCCCTCAAAATTTTGCGGTTATATCAATATGAAACAATACGTAAGGAAAATAATTTTTTATTTACTCGTTAGAAAAACATAGGAATATGTTCAAAAATTTGTCCGTGGCAGATAATGTTTTAATAAAAGAATAAATTATTTAAAATCACAGAGTAGCGGATTAAAAAAAAACTTTATACTGGGTGATTTTTTTCTTTTTTCTAATTGTAATAGGAAAATATGGCGGAATTTTTTTGTTTTGGTTAAAGTCTTTACAAGTCTATTTCACGAACTCATTCTTAATTACAATCCTTATCAGCCGACTAAAATAGCATATTCTTATTAAATTCTATGTCAAGCCTATTATAGAAATAACTACTTCGCTTTTACCTAAATTCATCTTTTTTAAGAATTTGCTCTTGCATTGTTCTTGGGTAAGGTTATTACTGGAGTAGTATCAATATTAACCATATAGAGTTCTTAAATGAAGCTATTATACGCATTTAACTGAAATGTATTCTTGGCTAAAGTTGCTTGAGGAGCATTATAGGAATTTATCAAGTTTACTCTTAATAAATATTATTATAAGAGTTTCATAAGAACAGTTGATAAAGAGTTCCTAAGTGAAACTATTACAAGTGTATGATTCAAATATTCTCCGGCATAAAGCTTCTACAAGAGAGTTATTGGAACCTGAAATTTTGACAGAGTTGAGAATGCAATTTCAACGGACACTAGCTGCTGAACCGTTACGACCAGCTCTCCACTCACCCCCGATCTTCGGATTTGTACCTGTGAGGCACCATTTGTTTCTCACATCATTGCTTAAAGGAAAACTAGCGGCAAATTCCACTTTTCATATCAAGTATATCACTGTACACTTCGTTTTTCAAAATGGGATAATGCTTTGCTTTTTCCTTGTTTTCTTCATAGTCCAATAATTTGTTTACATCAGCTAATTTATTGGCTATTTGTAGATACTAATGGTCGATTTCCTTTAGGTAAATGACTGGACTTCGTCAAACTGTCATAATGTTTTTAAAATAATCTCGTAAAAAATGCTTCTCTATAATACCTTTAAATAAGACTTAATATTTATAACTCTCTTATTAAAACTTCATATAAAATTACATGCTTATAGAGTTTTTAGATAAAGTAGTTATTAGACTTTAGTTTTATAATGTTCTAATAAGGTAATGCGCACAGATTCCAGCCGTTTGTTCTAAAAAAATTCTTAAACACAACTCTTTAAAAAATCCTTTCTTATAATGTACATACGCAAAACTATGTCAAGACTGCAATCAGAATAAGATCTCTTCTGCAAAGACAAACTTACTGTTAAGGGTTTTAAATAAGGCTGCACTCTTCGCGAAAGACTTTATAGCTCAAATAAACCCCAATTCTTGAAACAGTCATACCTAAATACGAAATTAGAAGTAACTTTTGGTAAAAGACTTAATAAACAATTTATAAGAAACGCCTCTTTGTGAAAAATCGAATAAGAGCTTTATAAGCTCAATTTCAATTTTTCCAAGAGTCTACTCTTACAAATTGTTAGTTGGGATGGCATGGTAGAGATAAGCGCAAGGTCGCGATTCGAAAAAACCGGTTGTTGAGCCACTTATGTCAGGAAGGGACTCTACAACGACGAGATCTGTTAGTAAAGCTATGTCGATTCTGGCGCAGTGACGTCATCGGTTGTAGTTGTGGATGCGGGCATAGCTTGAAGAGTGGGTTTTGGTTTGTTCTTGGCTTGAAGCTTAAATGTAAGTTTTATTCCGGACAACATCCTTGGTGGTGAGTTTTGCGTGGGCTTAAAAGCTTTCGGTGAGCTTTGGTACTCTGGAGATGTGACCACTAGCTTTGACGCGCAAATGCAAACACGCCCAGTGTTTTAACAAATTAAAAAACAGATTTAAATATATATTTTACTCAACTTGTATTGAAACACAGTAGGTATAGAAACATCGTATGGACTAATGACAAATCAAATGATCGTGACATGGAGTAAAGCTGGAAGTACATAATTGCGTTGCATTGCATTGCAATCTTGAGTGGATTTTACTGCGATGCGTTACATTGATGTGTATTTGACACATTAATGCGTTGCATGTCGGCACTTAAATGCGTTTTGAAATTTTAATTCATGTTGAATTCGTGTTGAATCCTTCATCAAAATCCATTTTAATATATTATTGAGTTAATCTGTGCTAATAATATTTTTGCAAAAAAAAAAACAAAACCAATTTGACAAAGTATTGAATGCGTTTTATGCGTAAAAGTTAAAAGTTAAGCAACTGTTGCATTGCATTGCGATGCATTGAAGGTAGTGCCGCATTAATAGGTCTGCCATCATTGAAATATTCAGTGTTAACTTGATCTGTCAACGCATTCATGCAATGCAATGCAATTATGTACTTCCAGCTATATTTCGCTGATATAACATTGGAATGGTGATTTCGCTCCGGCTTTTCGTCTACTTTCTACTACTTTTCGTCTAAACGGCCATATAAACTGGCACGCAGGCGGCCATATAAACTGGCACGCAGGCGGCCATATACTCAGGCACGGCCCTAGTCTGAGAAATTAAACAGATGCAGTTTGGCAAATTCAGGTTTGACCAGCTCGCCTCTGCTTAAGGGGGCGCCTCAAAAAAGCATAGGAAAGTAGCCTATCAAGGTCATTAAAAGTGCTGTGACGAAACCCCCGAAAAAGAAAAAATAGCTGAATAGAATTCTTTCAAAAAGGGAAACTTTACGTCTCCCGGAACAGAAGAAGGCGTAGGCGGGTAAACGGTGCGCTCGCCCCACCTTTAGCCACTTGGTAAGCTGTGTTAAGCTTGGTGTCATCTTGAGCGTAATAGTCAACCATTCCTTGGAGACCAGGAGACGATCATTAATGTCGTTATTGAAAAAAACGGGCGACGTAATCAAATTGGTCTTCGAAGAATGCTTTCCAATAAGCTTAAACCCTGCACCCGCAAAATGGATGAAGAGAAACTTCTCCGATATTAATGGCAAAAGAGTGTTCTTGATATTACTCTGGTCTGGTAGAAGAACGAATCGCACTCACATGAGGCTACTTCCATAGAGTGTTATACTCACCAACGAGAAAGTTCTGGCGACTACCGCCGCTCAATTCTCTTTTGCTGCTGAAAAGTTGTCCAAAGGAGGGTTAATGACAATATTCTTCACTTGGTCATGTTCAAATTGGATCGTCTATCAATTCGCCCACATCAGGTTGATCCTTAAAGACCCTCCTAAAAGACAGTAACAAAACGCATCTCCCAGTGCGTGTAACAAGGACTGCAGTAATGCCTGCAGTTCAGCCAAGGAGCCATTTGATGACGAAGCTGCGTTCGCGCCAACCCAGGAGCGGGAAGATCATCCAAACCGGCCTCCGCAGGTGTAGCAAGGGACAATCGATTGGTTAGGGGGCGAGCGAGAGAGTAGAAAAAGAATACCGCTGATGGCCAGGGAGGCGGAGCACTGGATAAATCAGTGCTCCCCAAAACCAATAGTTTTAGATAAGTTAAGACTAGTGAGCTTGTCGAAAGCTGCGTTTACCAATGGCTCGAAAATGGAACATGGTTCTGTTGCTGATGTCACAAGACCCAACTTCAAGGTCTCAATTGCAATGGGTAGCTGCCCCAATTTTTCCGGACTGAAGTACTTCGCCTTTGGGACCTGCGCTAAGCTCAACCTTGTAAAAGATTTGAGAGGTATTAACATTTCTTCTTCTTCTTTGATCCGTTAAGCCTGGACCTAATATTCCGTACCGTACCGTAACAAAATTGAACGAATCTGAGCTCAGTTACGGCATTTTGACAGATGCCCTAAATGAAAACGTAAAGTGGCAAGTGACAAGTGCAAAATGGATAGCATAAACAAAGATTTAAGAGATTTATTTGCATTATTTAAGCTGTGGAAGCATTACAAACAGATTGGAAGTGATCAGAGGAAAAGAAGGAATAAAAATCGCGCAATAAATAAAATGAGAAACATCCACGGATATTACCGTGTAACATTTCTAAACATCAAAAAATTGGATTCAGGACAATGGAAATTTGAAAGATTGTTGTGTAGGGTAATAATTATAATATTTCAAGTCATTTACTGCTCCAATTTTTAAAAAAATTGTTAAAATGTGAACAAGTTTTTTAAATAGCTAACGGATGCTAAGGTTTCGTGCCATTCTTACGGCACCATTACGGACCATTCGAGAATTTAACGAACATTCGGCAAGTTTATTAAGTCAATTTAGGTCGGTGCCATATGAACACTTATGTTCGTAGGTTACGGTACTTACGGTTACGGTACAGTACGGAATATTAGGTCAGGGCTTTAGGGACGTCCCCACAACGGATACGCTGCTGTCGGTGCCGCTCGGTCTCGAACTCTATTCACGATTTGTTTTTGGTGACGTCTCGAGCCGCGGTAACTGATAACCGTTGATTCTTTAGGTCACCCTCGATATTTTTTAGCCAGTTTCTTTTGTGCCGATCGCTGGATTCTCCAGCTTGCGGGACGGTCTCGCCAGAGAAGTTTACGTGGCAAGCGGTCATCATCCATTCGGCAAACATGTCCAAACCACTGTAGTCGACGTTTTTGCATTTCTTCTTCGATCAGTGTCTGCTGATCACATCTTTGTCTGACTGCCTCGTTTCGAAGGCGATCGCGTAATGAGACACCAAGGATCTGCCTCAAGCATCGCATTTGGAAGACCTCGAGCTTCTTAACGTCCAGTTTGAGCAGTGTCCACGTTTCAGATTCATCAAGAAGAATTGGAAGGATCAACGTTCGGTAAAGACGTACTTTTGTTTTGAGGGAAATATTTGTTCGTTTCCATCACTGACATATAATAATGGACTGCTCATCAGCAATTATTCCCATAGAAACCGATGGCACCAAAAAGGTATAGTCGCTCGCTCATCCATAAGCCCCCAAACTGACAGAAGCACTCAGAAATAAAATCAATTAGAAAAAAATAGACGGGTATAGTGATGTTTATATCTTTTGCTCTTTTCCCCATAAGCCCCCGGACAGAATGTCAGTTGCTAAGACAGGCGTTAAGAACTTAAATCAGATACACATAAAATTTGCAAATTAATGAAAAAAAGGCATTTTAAAAGGTGAAAAAGTGAAAATAGTGTTTATTAATTTTTTTAAACAAAATATTTGTGTTGTTTTAATGTTGCCTGGCTTGGCCTGCCACCACTTGAGCGAGGCGAATGTTGCTGTTGCCTGGCCGATGCGGCTGTGAACGTCGGACGTCGTTGCTACTTTCGTTTTCTCAACCAATGATCCCAAATATTTGAACCTCGAAACCTGTTCGATTTGGGTTCCATCGAGGTGAGCACTGGACCTCGATCCGCCCGTTGTGAGCACTTTGGTCTTTTCTGCATTGATTTTTAACCCGTATGACTGAGCGATGCGAGAAATGTCGTATAAGATGTCTGTTGCTTCGGCATCCGTGTCGGCGAAGACGGCGCTATCGTCGGCGAACATTAAGTCGATTACGAAGTTGTTGTCATCGTATCGAACTCCGAGTCGTCCATCGAATGCTTCACGCATAATCGCGTCGATGACAACATTGAAGAGAAGTGGCGAAGCGATGTCTCCCTATCGGACACCCGTTTGAATCGGGAACTCCTCGGATAAGTCGCTTCGAATGCGAACGCTGCTGGTTGAGCCATCGTACGACGACGCTTGGAGAAGTTTGATGATTTTCAATGGCACGTGTTCGGGTTTCAAGACTCTCCACAAGCTGTTCCAATCGACGTAATCGAAAGCGGATTTGAAATCGATTATAACGATGACAGTTCGTTTGCCGCAACGAATTCTTTCTTCCAATAGCTGACGGAGTACGAATATTTGATCAATGCATCCTCGATGTGGTCTAAATCCCGCTTGTTCTTTCCGGCTAGTTTGCTCTCGATGTTTCTGTAGCGTCGATACAATTTTCGTAAATACATTCACATTTGAGGGCCGATGATTTTTTCCGTTAATTGAGCCTAAATTGGCCAGTTTGCCCGCAATATGAGTTTCCCCTACTTAAAAAAAATAAGCATAAAAGCCTTAAATTCTTACCGGATTTAATAAAGAAGATTTGCGTACCGAGTATTAAGCAACGATATGAAAGCTTTATTAATTATGAAAATTTCAATTCTAAAAGCCGCATAAAGACTATGCAGTCTGTTCTAAAATTGATATTGCCATGATGCAATATAGGTCAACAAAGTGCCTCATTGTAATTTCATGTGCACTTCCATAAAGCGAGCTCAGTTGCCAGGTCTGTATTATTAGGATAATAACACACTCTCTATAACCATTACTAAAACACCCACCCAAACCACTTTTAATATTTTATGCTGTTCTTGACTCATCTTTGTCTTCCATACGCCATCATCTGCAAAACCTGTGTCAGAATCAGGAGAAACCCTTTTTCATTTTTTTTTTACAAAAAAAAAAAAGGTCGGCTTCTACAAGGTTCCCCAAGGAAAGAGAGAAATTGCCTCAAATAAATCAAATTATTCGTTGTAATAACAAATGAAGAGTTCTGCATCCGACATTCATTAAAAAAATATATATGGACCAGGAAGTCTGCAACTTTAACAATAGGATTAGTTTAAAAATTTTGAATCCATTCAGCGTGAGAAAATTGCCAGGATTAATCATAAGAAAAAGGACACAAGAAAAGCTTAATTTTTCTTTGTTAGAAATTTCTGAGAGAATTTTCTTCTTTCCTTTTTAAATCCTGACAGAAAGTACAGTAAAATCCCATTAGGTATGAAATTTCACACACAAGAAGAAAAATTAAATTCCCGGAAGCTTTGATTTACCTGGAAGCTTTTAGCTGCCGAAATATCTTTCCATAAGGACTAAGATATTTTTGTACCTTTTCACCTTTTTTTTTTGTATCAAAGCGATTGAATAGGTTACGCTCTGTAGATTCTCTTAAGAGGTCTTTTATACTAGATTAACCTGAACTGAGCAGACAATCTAACAATTGTTCTCTTTAAGGAGTCTTTCAGGTAAATATTTAATGTTTCTATAGTATAAAAAGAAGAACGTAATGCAATTATTTACCTACTGTGTTTTTAAAAAAAAAATAAGAAATTGCAAATATTTCAAAATGTAAATTACCATAATTTGTTTACCCACCTGCAGTCTCACAGGTGACCCAGACTTTCTCTATAAATGATAAGAAAATCCACTTTGCACGTGACCTATAAATTTACCTCTGAAAATAGAGCGGCAAAGTCTAACAATGGAATTGGGGCTGTGGGGGTGTTTATTGTGTGTGTTGTTGTTGTTTTTTTTCCTTATCTATTTTTTCTCGCCTTTTATTTGTTCCAAGCAGCCTGACAAGCCAGGTAAGGCCTACCACCTATTGTGGATGGAAAGCTTTCAACTTTTAGCAATTTGTCTTCATGACTATCGTTTAAAGCCGCAGATTATTACCGCCCATTCGTCTTTCACTTTCGCATGATTCTGACATATCAATTATTTATAAGTACGATTTTTGTCAATATTATTTAGGATTGGGTTAAAATTTATGGCTGTGTGTGTGATATTATTTATATGCTTGGAGGAGGAATGAATGGCTTCGATGACAGGTGGTTGATAGTTGCTTTCTGAAGGATTTGGTTTTGGTTCAATAAAACCATAAATTTTTGGGAGTTTTCAGTGTAGAGACCGTCATATTACGGATATTCATAGGCCTACGATAAAAGGATTTTCATATGCCTAGGTAAGTAGAGGTTCCGCCAAAAGAGTTGATGCCGGAGCGCGCAGCTGGGGAAATTAAAGCTGCACACAAATAAAAATTGCGCACATATTGATAAGAAATGCGCTTATGTATTTTCAAATTTCCCCTTCGAAATTTGTTGCGACTAGGCTAATGGACGGGAACGGCATGCGGGGATTCTACTGTGCATGGAAAACGCGACTTTCTCGGCATCAACTCCTTTGGCGGAACCTCTACAGGCCCGCCCATAGACTCCAATCAGGGATGTGCGTTCTATTGGTGAAAAGTAACAGTTCTGACTTTATTGGGTTAACAGATATTCCATCTATATAAATATAATTGGAGTGTCTGTCTATGATTTCAAAATAATTGCGTTTTTTTAATTTTATATGGTTATTTACATGATTTTAAAACGAAATCACGCATTTTTAAAATTTTTGTCTGTCTGTATGTCTGTATGTCTGTCTGTTCGGGCTAATCTCGGAAACGGCTAATCCGATTGGGATGGGACTTTCACTGGAAGATTCAGTATTTTGACGAGAATGTTTTAGGCTATTTATATGAACTATATCCCAGTTGGAATTGTAGGAAGGCCTTACCGATGGAGCACTGAAATAAGTACTCATCTGGTAAGGGGTACCCCTTATTTTCTTGGTGCTAGATGAGCCCTTACAAACCCCATTACAAGAGAAGGCAGATGGTAAGGTGTAGTCCAGAATTATACCCAAACAAGTGAGAATCTGCCGGATGACTCAAGGGAGCTTTCCTGGAGTTTTCATAAATTTTATAGAAAAAAAGAAAACGGGCAATTATATTCGCCGACATAAAATGCGACATTAGCATACTCAATAGCCCGGCTCTCATTCGATACGGAGGACAAGCAGCTTTTAGTCCAAGAGCTAGTGACAGATTTGCAAAGTGATTTTGCAGAGGATGGGCCTTTGATATATGTTGGAATACTTAAAGCACAACTGATTAAGACTAATCGCCAATTCGAGTCTACTTAAGTTTTAATTTTATGACCTTTTGAACTTGTAGATTTTTTGACCATGAAAAAAGTGATATTGCAGAGGATGGGACTTGGTATATAGGTAAATCGGGTTGCTCCCACCTCATATTCCGATTGCCATCTCGTTTGGAGGTTAGGTTTGAATTTTGGGAATTTTTGAAAATGTCGGTTTGGTCCAGTTGAACAAAGTGATATTGCAGAGGATGGGATTTGGTATAATGGTGAGATAGACCACCAATATCCCAAATTCGGGTGCCCATCTCATATGTAATCAAGGTTTCCATTTTGGCGGCTTTTGATTTTGTAGCCATTTTGGGTATGACCCAAGTGATTTTGCAGAACTTAAAATTTGGACCATAGGTTCTTGGTATCTACCAAATGCTACATTTTCAATCCCATCTCCTTTCCATTAATATTTTCAGTTTAATTGAGAAAAATTGGTTGATTGACGTCAGAGCAAAATTCTAATGAAGTCCCCTAAATAAATGTTAACTCCTAAACTAATTATCGTAGACCAACGTTATTAGGTTCATATTTTAGTTAAATTAGTATTATTTTATTTAGCATAAAGAGCAACAACTTGAGTGATTTCGTTTATAAGATATGTATATTAGGTTCAAAATATGAGCAAAATGATAAAATATTAGGATTTTCCTCACGCTTTTAACTAAATACCTTCTCAACGGAATTCTTTTCTTAATATCAAATAAAATAATACACATTTATCTAAAATGTGAACCTAATTATGTTGGTCTACGTTAATTAGTTTAGGAATTATTCAAGTTTAAGTAGATTTTAAAAAATATATGTTTTTCTTTCGTAAACACCCTGTATCTAGTGGGTAGTGGGGATAGGTTCCTCTCTAGAGCTTTTTTTTTCCTCCAAATACGTCCAATCACCCCAAAAAATATGGCTGGCTTTAGCGCTGCCTACTTTCCACGCGTTCACTGGATGTGATTTCAACCCGTCCTTTTATAGACGGGGAAAAACAAAGCCATTTGAACTAATGGAGCAGAATGAAAGATATATAAGGGCGTTTATGAACATAAGTCTATACCTTTTCAACTTCAAATTGGGACTAAACAATTTCAAATTGAGACTAAACAGTTTCAAACTGGGAGTAAAAAGTTTCAAATTGGGACTAAACAATTTCAAATTGAGAATAAACAATTTCAAATTGGGAATAAATAATTTCACATTGGGAATAAACAATTTCAAATTGGGATCGAACAATTTGAAGTAATAAATGAACAACTAGTATTAGTAAAGATTAAAGTATTAATTATTTTTAATAAGTCTGGAATAAATATGAACACAGATAAACAACATAAAAACATTATTTAAAAACGAACATCCACCATATTTAATGCATCCAACCTTTGAACATGGGCAGTTTGGTGCAATTCACAACAGTTTGATTTCTTTTATCATTAATTAACATGGTTTGTAACCGTTGTAAACGATATTCGGCTTGAGTCATATTAGCCCTGTCGTCACCGGTTAGAATTTGTAGCGTTTGAATTGCTAATTCTCTTTTAACGTTAGATTTTAAGCTTGAACAAGCGTGCTCGATAGTTAGTCCTTGGACTATATGGTCCAAGTCTAAGTCGGGAATGTTTTCTGTTTGATATTCTAAAAGTTGCTGAGCATAATTACGCCTTTTACTTTTATTTTTCTCGCTGTTCGCTCTTTGTGGTTCCTTATGCATGTCTTTTCATGTAAATAACATACCATCTAAAGTTAAAGAAAGAAAAATTTTGGTAATTTTAACTTACTCCCAATTTGAAATTGTTTAGTCCCAATTTGAAATTGTTTAGTCCCAATTTGAAATTGTTTAATCCCAATTTGATATTGTTTAGTCCCAATTTGAAGTTGAAAAGGTATAGTTGGGCTATCGGATGATACGTTCAATGTTTTAGAGGAGTTTGTATGTCAAATGTACACCTTAAAAGAGATAACCCGAGTTAACGATGGTAGAAACGCTATTTTTTCTGCGAATTACAAGACATCAAAAGTTACTGAAACTTTTTTAAAGAAAATGAAGAGTTTTGATGGTTCATCTCTACCACCATGTAAAAGCGAGTTGACCCAGCAAATAAAACATAGTTGCTATATAGCTACTCTCTGGACACACGCCTATTTAAAAGTTCCAACGCGTTACAAACCAGAAGAATGGGGGTGGAAGCTCAGTAATGATGATGATGAGGATCTGAAGCTTCTATTCAACTGGTTTGATGGTGACGAGGTGCCACCTCAAGTGTCAGACGTTATTGTTGAAGAAATTGAGGAAGGTGAGATATCAACTACACATGCTATGCATACATACATATATGCGTAACTAGGTTTAACAACTATGACCCTGATAGCGATAGTTAATGAGTCTATCATATTTATGTATATAAAAAATAATATTAGTATTTATTATTATGAATATACAAATAAAAAATTTGAAAATTGGAAAAAAGAAAATCAATTTATTTATGATAAAAGTATATCACTCATTATTTATCTGAAAATGATGTTTTACTTTTATTTCTTCTTCTTCTTTGATCCGTTAGCTGGCGGTCCGAGCGGGACGTGTCCGCAACGGATACGCTGCTGTCGGTGCCGCTTTGAAAAATGTGGTTCCTTACCTAGTTTCTTCGGTCATCATAGTGAACGATTCTGGTGAACTCGGCAGGTCGACCACCCTCCTCCTTTCACACCCTAGGCTTGGCACCATGCGACGGTGGAGTTTTACTTTTATTTAATCACATACAATACCCAACTACTCATTATATCTTAAAAATATACCATAAATATGCTACCAGATGTGTATATACACACTCATTTTAACTAAATTTAATATATAAAACTTGATTTTACGATTTTCCAACTTCAACTGGAGATGGCATGGGTTTCTACAAATAGGAAAGAGATGGGCAAGTGGAGAAGTATTATATAAGTCGTAACGAATCCTAATGTTCAAATCCCATCTCCTGCAAAATCACTTGGGTCATACCCAAAATCGCCACAAAATGAAAAGGCGCCAAAATGGCAACCTTGATTACATATGAGATGGGCACCCGAATTTGGGCTATTGGTGGTCTATCTCACCATTATACCAAATCCCATCCTCTGCAATATCACTTTGTTCAACTGGACCAAACCGACATTTTCAAAAATTCCCAAAATTCAAACCTAACCTCCAAACGAGATGGCAATCGGAATATGAGGTGGGAGCAACCCGATTTACCTATATACCAAGTCCCATCCTCTGCAATATCACTTTTTTCATGGTCAAAAAATCTACAAGTTCAAAAGGTCATAAAATTAAAACTTAAGTAGACTCGAATTGGCGATTAGTCTTAATCAGTTGTGCTTTAAGTATTCCAACATATATCAAAGGCCCATCCTCTGCAAAATCACTTTGCAAATCTGTCACTAGCTCTTGGACTATTTGGAGAAGTGGAGAATTTAGTTGGGGGACTGCTTAGGTAAAGCCACTCTCGGGCTTGGAAAAAAAGGCATTTGTAAAAGATGAACAAAATAAAAGCATTTCGATACCGGATCACATATCCACAGGCGCCCATGAATATTTCTTTTTGCAATGTTCCATTTTCTGCCTTACTATACCCCTTACAGATGAGCAGTTCTATAAGTACTCTAAGGTAAGTACTAAAGTAAGGCCTTACCTCCTGACATCGTGTGCAAAAATAAGCACTTATGTAAGGGGTGTGGTAAGGCCTTCCCCGTACCAGTAAGTGCTGATTTCAGTACTTCTGTAAGCTTACCGGTCCTACTGGGATATTAGCTCTACCTGTATGTATGTATGGATGTATGTATGTACACAAATCTTGAAAATTGTTTTTGACACACTTCCAAATAACCGATCAGCTTCAAATTTTGCACACATGTACAGTTCAAGTGACAATGCAATCTGACCATTTTATAAAAAAATCAAGATTGCCGTTTCAAGATGGCGGCCGAATTTCGCAATTGCGCTCGCTGACCGCCGACAAGGGTATCAAATGAAAGGGAATGATAAGTATAATATAATTACCTATTTAGTGTCATTCCAAATTCAAAATGGCGGCCGGAACAAAATGGCGGCCAAAACAGATGGCGGATTACTTTTTTATTTACATCACGATCGGTATGGGTATCAAATGAAAGGATATGACAAGTAGAATACTATTAGCTGGGTGGCGTAATTCCAAATTCAAAATGGCAGCTCATTCTATGCTTAAGATACCGATCGAAGAAGATCATATGGAAAATCCTGCGTGGAACAAATCTAAAAACCTGCGTGGAAAAAATCTAAAGTTTTACAAAACTGCATGATGGCTGTCTGGGAATGCGATGAGTGTACTATGCCATAGTAACTATGGCAAATAAAGTATTTATTAACAGAACACCGCAAGATTTAAGATGTAAAAACCAACTATTTTGGGGAGTAACTGTTTTATTGCCATAGATTCCGGGCAAATGTTGCCGGCTGTCCGGACAAATTGTGGGCCGATGATATTGATGCATGTCTGAAATGATCACTCATTTAGGGACATATTGGAAAACGTCATTTAAAGCAAAAGATGAGAGCGCAATCGGAACACTCAGAATTCAGTACTATTCTCCTCAACATAGGATAAACAATAGAAAATGTTCTGAGAATGAGAATGATGACAGTGAGCTGCTGGATGTTGTTTGAAAGTTCGTAATAGACGAGGAAATTTTGATGAGCGACATTTATAACGATTTCGAAAATATCAACTCAACTAAATCGACTCAACTCAGTAATGCCACAAACATTGTAATACTTACAAGTGAAACATCTAACATCGTTTATAAACAAGTGTTACAGTGGATTGTTAACCAGTGCCGTGCGGGCGGTATGACCGGAAACGACGAAACACGAAAACGGGAAGCAGCAACACTGTCCTTTTTAGGATCAAATCAGTAGTATCGTCTTAAAATGTTGGCAATCTTCGTCTCATGTTCGCCATGGGGCAAGTTCAGGGTGCCAATTATCTGAGAACGTCAAAATCTACGCGCACAAGACATATTTTGAATAAAATTGGCTAGGTTTGATGATTAACCTCGAATTTTAAAAAAAAGTTGTAGGTAACATATTTTTATAGTCAACTCTAAAGTTTTTTTATATATCCAAAATCATGTCTTGCAGATTTGTTCTTTGTTTAATTATACCCTTTTCTTATTCCGGACTATGCACACATAATTTTGTTTTATTAAAAAGCGTATTTGCTAGTTGAGAATAAAATGTTTGCATCATGTGACCATAACGTGGGGCATAATTGAACGCAATGTATAGGGGCTTATGTAAGGCTTCGTCTTACTGACGAATAAGTGGCTCTTGATCTTGCACAGAGGCAAGACCAAGACTGTAAAAGCAACACCATTTTTGCACATCACTAAACAAAAGCCTGAATGTATACGTATATCCGGGATGACACGGCATCGATGCTTTCGGTGTCAGTGGCTTCCGTGATAAATTTTTCACTGACATTCACACAGCATAGCCTTTTCCGTATCAGTGCTGAATCTCCAGTGGTGTCTGTGGTTACTTTTTATTAGTTTTGAAATTTGGACAATGAAATGCATCATGGAATTGATCATAGAGAAAAAGAATAAAAAAGAGAGTGGGTTCATCCCAATTGTTTCCAAACTTTTGTAGTAACGGTTTATTTTTATAATCTTATCCATAGCCATAAATCATAGCAGCGGAGAACGGATTCCACCAAGGGTTGATGATAGATACTTTATCCCACCGATTTATGCACCGATTTGGACGAGCTAGTCCAGTTTTCCGGAAAACTCCAACGGGCTCGGTAGTTATACGACATGTTAAGGCGGGTTATTTTTTGGGGTAATCAATTGTCGCGATCCCCGTTTTGACTATTTTGCTGTTGGGAAAGCTGCTGGGGACCTGCTACTTTTCAGAATGCGGACAATTAGGTAATTAACAAAAAAGGTCTTGGTCTTGCAGTTTTGTCTTGGTCTTGCACATTTAGCAAAACCAAGACCAGAACCAAGACTTAGCCATGCTTGCAAGACCAAGACCAAGACAAACTGTGCAAGACCAAGAATAAGGGCCTTTCCTAAGAAGCCTCTTGTCTTTCACATAAAAAAAAGGCTATATCAGCCTTGTCTTGCTCTTGCGTTTACTCATCACTACGGAGAACTCACTGACTAATACCATTGGCATTATCTTGTATGAGCACAAAGACTAAGGCTGCTCGTATTATGGAGAATATTCTATTGTTCGATTCATTTTGAACAGTGCGGTGACCACCAATATCTAGCATATCCATGTGTCTACAACATCTTTCCAACGGAGTCTAGGTCTTTCTCGTTGTTGCATCCCACAGGTCTTACCCCAGCAGACAAAGTAAGCAAAGTAGGTTCGTCTAACCTCATGTCCTGCTATCGGAGCCTAACGATCTTTATTTTCTTCACAACGTTTATGCCGCGATAGCACTCGTGGATCTCGTCATTGTAGATTATCCGGGATCATCCTCTCTCACAAAATACTGCAGACTCTTCGGTAGAACTCCCGGGCCTAATGCGGCCGTCGCTCTCTGTACTGTTTTAGTTCATAGGCGAGATTTTTCGTCTGTGGACTCTCTTTTCTTCTTTCACGTAATTTCGACTCAGTGCGAACATGGTATTAGCTCCTTATATTGCTCTTCGCGTGCCCGTGTTTTCTGAGACTACTGCCAAAAATTACTCAGAAAGATACGACACTGTAATCCTTTCTGTGCGAAGAAAAAGGAAAGTAAAAATCTATGATCAACTTCTCTATTCATATACGCACTCCGGAATGGCGAGAGGGCGGAGCAACGGCAAACTACACAAACACATGCAGAGCAGGAAGTACACGAAAATGGTACATGAATTCACACAAGCAAAATAAAAGTCCAGACGGCACAAAAGTTGCGGAGAAGAGAAATCAGTGCGTCTCTTTCGCACTTCGTGAAATAACATTTCTTTATTTACCCTTTCTTTCTTCGATTTTTGTTTTGTTTTTAAATTGAATTTTATCTCGCTTGCACCTTGTCGATTGATATATTCACTCGCAAGGGAGCTTATGGGAAATTTTGAGAGTGTCGTATCTTTGTGGGTAATTTTTGCTACTGCATTGCTCGTTACGCAGCATTCTTACTAGAAATGCGCCGAATGTTCGGCCGAATATTCGTATTCGGTATATTCGGCGCATTTTTTAATGTTCGTATTCGGCGGAATATTCGGTTAGTTTACCGAATAATTACCGAATATTTAAATAGTATTATTTTAAGAGCTACATATGTTAAAGAGGATTTATTCTGGAACCGTACGCATGCAACACGTGTCGAGCTTACTGCAGTAGATGCGACACGATGCGTGCATACTGCAGTCAAGAATAGAATGCAGAAGTGTTGATTTCCCCTCTATGCGCCTCTTCACCCTTTGCGTTGAAACTATTCAACGGCTGAAATAAGCTCGACCCGTGTCACATGCGCCATAGGTATTATTTGTAAATGAAACAAACACTTCTTTGTGTAACCATATTTATTCACAAAAGCAAAAATTAAAAGAATTGAGACTCCACACACGAATCGACAGAAACCAGACCGATTTGAAACAAGTTTGCAAGTGCTTGCGTGTGACTGTTCTTGCCGGTCGGAATCAATAACAACCTGGTGGCAGACAAGCGTACCTGCGTTGCATTCAGCGGTCCCATGACATGCGGTGAGTTTCCACAATCCAAAAATCTAAGTAACGAGTGCATGTTTGTGTGTGCTATGTCGAATGCGGCAATACAGAAAACGTTGAAAGTAGACCGACATTTGCGTTACATGCATTCCATTCAGAGAATATTCCATCAAGTCGCATTTGAATGCACACACTTCTATACTGTTTGTCACCGAATGCAACGGATGTACGCTTGGAAACGTGACCAGTTTCAGTTACGTGGTTGCATTTCTACGTGTCAAAGCTTATTAAACGAAATCTTCGTGACCACAGAACATCGATGTTGCGCTTGTGAGTGGGCAAAGGTTTCATTTCGGTTGGAACTGGTTGTGATCGTCATAATGGTGAAACCAGTTTGAAACTGGAATTGCAAATCAGTCGACTCGCGTGCGCAGGGCCTCAATGTTTATGAAATTGTCATTTCCCCACATTCTTGGTTTAGTCCCTTATTTTTTGGCGATAACTCGTCAGGCGACCTACGTGAATCTGGGGCCGGTTCGTGTATGGCGAACGACGATAATCGAACGAAAAGAAATTGAAGTCGAAAAATTTTGTCGACGAAAATTTTAGCGTTCGCATAGGTCGAAAGAAAATTGTTCGTGTCCTAATGCAAAAACTCGATAACCCAAGACCTTTCGAGTGCCTTTCGTCGGCTTCAGACGAAAATTTTCAATTTTTTCGACTTACGCGAACCCGAGACGAAAAAAAATTTTCGTTTTCGACATACACGAACCGGCCCCTGTTTACTGCGCAAAATTGAACCGAATAATTCGGCCGAATGTTCGGTTCGGTACATTTTTGACCGAATATTCTGCCGAATATTCGTATTCGGTCGAACCCATATTCGGCGCATCTCTAATTCTTACGTTCAATTGCCAGCTTGCATTCATTATCGACCCCGTCGTTCCAAACTCTACGACTTCTGCCTAAGATGGAATCACCAGTACCAATGACAATATTTTTATGGCGGGTCCAGCTCTCGTCGACCCCCGGCATCTCATCCCAAGGACTAGGGCGAGCTCTAATGCAAGACCGTAACTGTTTCTGGCGATTTAATTGCGTAGTGCAGCTGTGTTGATTCGAGCCTGATCAGGGGATACAAAGCTTTTCAGCGTTGTAAAGCGCTCTCGGAGCACCATATCAATATGATAACTATCCAAGTCGAGGTTGACACCTCGGTACGTTCGTACCGTCATCAGACCTGAAAGGTGGCAGCGGTCTATCAATACATGGTCTATTTGGTTGCGAGTGGCTTCATCAGGAGATACCCCGGTAGCTTTATGAATATGAGCAAATCAAGTTCTTGCAACGACGAAGTTCTTACTTGCTGCCATATCTACAACTCCCTGTCCGTTGTCATTAGTGTTTTCATGCAAGCTGTGGTTTCCGCCTGTATATGGGCTCCCGGCCTACTTTGGCGTTCAAATCTCCCAGTATGATTTTTACATCATACCTGTTGCAGGCATTAAGTTCCCGTTCAGCTAATTCTTTATCATCATCCGGGGACCCTTCTGTAGATGCGTGAACGTTTATGAGACTGATGTTCTTAAATTTACCTCGCACACGAAGAGTGCATAGCCTTTCGTTTATTGCTTTAAAGCCGATAGTGGTAAGCTTCATTCTTTTGCGTAACATAAAACCTACTCCGAGCACATGGTATTTTGTATGACAGCTGTAATAAACGTCATACTCAGATTTTTGCAAAACACCATTGCCTGTCCATGTCATCTCCTGGATGGCGGTAATGTCAGCTTTATACTTTGACAGGGTATCGGCCAGATGTTGTGTAGCTCGAGTTCTGTACAGAGTTCGAACATTCCATGAGAAAATTCGTAAATCGTTTTGCCTTTTTCATTGCCGTGGTCATCGTCATTGATTCTGGTATCCGAGGGATGTTGCTCTTTCCGTAATAATTGTTTTTTTCCGGGTGAGGTTATTAGCCTCACGCCAACCTTACTTGGATGGGACTAATCCGATCATATTAGCCTATCCTCTTTCATAGAATAGTCACCAATGGCTGTCGTATATGCTTATGAGTGATTACATCGAATGTATGTTATCTAAATTTCTATTTCAGTGCCTTAGTATCTTGATTAGTAAAATATTACCAATCCACTGTTGCTTGAAAACAACGGAAAACTGAAAAGATCCTGACATATTAGCCTTTCTGCCAGGGATGAGAAAACATTAACTTTTCACATCCAATTGTCCCTGGAGACCTAACATAACATTCGCAACAAATTGTATTCGTCCTAATTGACCCACAATATCGATAGTAGATCCCTTCCTCTCCTTTGTGGTATGTAAACTCATTAGAAAAAAGTCTTTGGTGAATCCATTTCCTTAGAGAATTTATTCAACAATAAAAACAAAATGATTGCCTTCAAAGAGTTCCACATTATAAGAGTAATAAAGCACAATTTATACATGCCCTTAATTTGCAAAATAAACCAGAAGCTAAAGTATTGCTGAGGCGGCATCATTAGCAAATAATTGATATGTCAGAAACATGCGAAACGTAAGAATGGATCAGGTAATAACCCCAAGTATGCAATAAAAGAAAATCATGAAGACAAATTACCATCTGAAAGCTCATTTGCCTCATAGCATAAGCCTCCGACATCGTATACCTTTCCTCGGCTTTCACAAACAAATCCTTGGAGCAGGACTAAAAAAAAATAAAAGACACAAGAAAATAAAAACGTTTCCAGCTCTCCGGCGTTAATCCATTTTCAAGATTTACGTGGCACGTGCTCACCGGAACCCAAACAAAGCCATCGACTGGGGTTGGCTACCTTTAAAAAAGCACTCTTTAAATTGCCAGTTACAGCATTAAGATATACTCGCATAGATTCTAAATATAAATAAAGGAAGCACACTGCTCCATGCCAGATACCACACGGAAAAAAAGTTTCGGACATTATCCTTAAGGATGTAATGGGCATGAAATCAAATAAATTAATGCGATTTATTTGATTCGTTCGTGTTACTTGACACCAAATTTGCTTTTTCCCTCCGTGGATTTACTCTGTGCCCGTATAAGAAGGGCAATCAAAGTAATAATAGTCAATTTGGTTAAAGAAAGGATTTTTCTTGAATAAAACCCAGTTTATGTGAAACACCATGTGCTAAGGACTCGATCCTGGGGGGCTGAGGTTATTTAAGCAAATCGAGTCCAATCAATATAAATTGCTTCAATTCTTTTTTGTTTTTGCCCAGTTTGATTTGATTTGAAACAAAAGAACAAAATTCCTTTTTATATTTTCTATACAACATTGTTGAGGCTACAAGAAAGTATTATTTATTTTGTTAATTTGATAATGCCATTGAGACGAATAGATGAAATACCAGCAGAATTATCAACATCACAGGGCACATCCGTGCTGGTTTAAGAAGGATAACAGCACCTAAAAAATTATCGTCATTAGTGTAAGGATCTTCACCTTTGGGACAAGCGTAGTGTCTCTTATAATGAAAAACTGTGGTACAAGGTCGAGTGAAGAAAGACTGTTTTTATGGCATTTATCATTGTTATCAGTGAGCGTATTATTCAGCAAATTAAATATATCCTCAAGGGCCGGCGTTTGACTTTTTTGTGCCCGGTGCAGTATGCCATATTGCGCCACCATTATTTCTGTTCTTTTTTTTATCGCAGTAAAAGACAATGGAAAAAGACACAAACACTCTATGGAATTCCTTTAATATATGAAAATGACATCACGGGAAATCTTTTTCACCTTTATTCTGAAATTGCAGCCCGTTCAGTTGCACCCGGTTCAAATACATACGCCGCCCCTGTCTTTTTCCAATCAAGATTTGCTTCGCGATCTTGCTTTTGTGCTGATTTTTTCACGCTTTAACTTCACAAAACTCCTCCGCTAACGCTGTTAAATACTTCAAGAGGTTTTTTGGTCTTAGCTGCACTTCCCTAACCACTTACACCACAATCCTGGGCTCCGAAAATCTATAGTACTATACACTCGAATCTCCATAATAGAGATCTTTATGTCGTTCTCCAAGCATTAGTATTTCGAAGTATAATACGTGGTTACTGTACTGCATGTATTACTTTCTACGGTAGAATCTTGTATAAAGAAAACAGTCCACTTAACAGGACATAGAAGGCGCTTACAACAACTTCAGAACAGAGGCGATCCAGGTGTTGCTCGTCGAATTCGGAATCTATAATAGTACGACTAATGCGAATTACAAAGCAAGAACTATGGCACCGTGCAAGCCAAGAAAGAATATACGACGAAATCAGACGAACTAAATGCAGAATACAATGGAAAAAGGCATGGAAGGTAAATTTCCTGTAATATATGACGGGAACACTTTTTCAATTTTTTTTTTTCGAAGTCTTACAATTTTTTTCAATCTTAATTTCTGAAATTGCGCCCGGTGCATGTGCACCATTTGCACCTATGAAAGCAGTGCCCCTGAATTTCGAGTTCTGAATTATATGCATACTAGTCAACGATGCTGGTACGACCAATTTTATTACACAGATTTTAGTTTCGCTGAAACAAAGAAGCTTTTAAATATCACGTCTCTTCTAATGTACTATTTGTGTCGAATGATAATCAAATTTCCTAAGATTTCCAGGCCGCAAAGGTCTATACAGAAATCTTAGCATAGGCAACGACCCTAAGTCTCACTTTCTTCTTCTTTCTTTAAGCTCCTTTAATCCCTTATGGGACATAGGGCGGAAACAGTTGCCCTCCACCGGACTCTGTTTTCCGCGACAGCTCTTAGCGCCAACCAGGTTCTCCCAGTTGTAGCGGCTTCTGCTGGTAGGGTTCTCCTCCACTTCGTTCTAGGTCTTCCGACTCGGCGGGATCCTTGCGGATTCCAGTCAAGGACCTGTTTGTAATTTGGTGTTAGAGGAGATCTCCGTTGATCTCCATATGCGGGACAGGCATGCATATGCGCCTCGTTCTTTATTTATTCTGGAACTAACGTCTTCTTCTGCCCCACCATTTTCGGTAATGATGCTACCGAGGTAGCAGAATTTATCTACCAGTTCCAAGTCACGGTTATTCAGCGCTGTCCGTTCAATTGTGTTTGCATTTATCTGCATTTCTTTTGTTTTAGTCGGATTTAGCCTTAAGCCTGCTGGACTACTTTCTGTTGCCAAATTGTTTAACATGTTTTTGAGGTCCTGGTGTCTGCGGGCCAGCAAACAGATACCATCGGTGTAGTCGAGATCCTTAAGGTGGTCTAGCAAACCCCATTGTATTCCCCTTGTTCTACTATCTACAGCGCCGACAAGGATGCCATTTATTACTATAAAGCCGGGAATACACATGCCCGTAAAACGGGTAAGTAGCTTGCATGCGGGAAAATGGAATATGCTAATAGATGGTACAGCCATGATAAATTTTCACTTGCTAGATACAGGCAAGTGGATATGCCTGTAGGTAACTAGCAAGTGCAAATTTATCACTGTTGTACCATCTATTAGCATATTCCATTTTCCCGCATGCAAGCTACTTACCCGTTTTACTGGCATGTGTATTCCCGGCTTTAGAAATAGTAATGGCGAAAGTAGGCATCCTTGTCGTACTCCGGAGCTCACCTGAAAGCTGTCGGATAATTTTCCATTATGGAGAACTCTGCATTTGGAATTGTTATATAAGGCTTTTATCATTTCTATTATTTTATCAGGCAGTCCACGTCGCCTTAGTGCCTGCCCCTGCCATATAAAGCTCCTATTAACCGAGTCGAACGCTTTCTCTTAGTCTATGAAAGCAAGGTAATAGGGGGTCGTAATTCAGTAGACTGCTCAACTATGATTCGCAAGGTGTTATATGGTCTATGCAGGAGCGGTCCTTCCTGAATCCGGCCTGTTGCCTCCCAAGCGTTCGGTCTACTACCTCACTTATCCTAGATAGAAATATATGGGACAAAATTTTGCCCACTGTAGATAGTAAACAGATGCCCCTCCCATGCTATTTCCAGGATTGGCTGAAGCGCATCTGCTATGAGGCTTGAGTCGGATTTCAACAGTTCTGGCGGGATGCCATCTTTTCCAGCTGCTTTAACATTGGCCATCGCATCGGTTACTATTTCCGTCTTGGACCCAAGTGGTGATTCTAATAGGCTGTGCATTGGTGCTGGTTTTCTCTGCAAGTGAACCATTCAGGGTGGTGAAGAAGTAATCTCTCCATCTTTGCAGTTGCTCCTCGTTGCTGCACAGCAGCCTTCTATCGGCACTCTTAACGGCATGCTTTTTAGTAGAGTGCTTTCCCGAGAGCTGTTTAGTGATTTGGTACAGCACCTTACTATTGCCTGTGTTTGCCGCGTTTTCCGCTTTTTCTGCGAGCTCATTTATCTGCTGGCTTTTATCACGCCGGACACTTCTCTTAACCTCCCGATGTAATTGGGAGTATTCCCGTTCTAGTTGGTGACGTCTTTCCGGGTCGTTTGTAGAGTTTACGTTATTTTTGAGGGCCCTTCTGCGTTCTATTTTTTGCCAGGTTGTGTCCGAAATCCAGTGTTGCTGTTGAGGGATTAGGTTTTAGACCTATTCGCCACTTTATTTGCATGTTTTACACAAAGCCACACAACAAACTTCCACACGATCAAAACGATCAAACTTTGAACGCCTCCTAGATCACTGAATCACTTCATCTGCATCTCCGCCATCTATTTTTTCCTAGAACCTATCAGAGTATCAAAGAGTAATCGTCAACAAAAGTCTTTGTATACAGAGACAACTGTTGGCAAAGGCAACACCGTAGATTTGTCGATCGGCACCCAACCTGAGGACTACGCCGATTTGAAAACCTGCCATTAGCGAATCCATTTAAAGCCTTCGTGAAATTAGTTAATGAGAATGCAGATGGTTCTATTTGATTTCTGTCCAAAGGTAAACACACTTTTTCAAACAGCATATGCGCTCCCAGTGGCCTTCGCCACTATTTGTTTTAAATTTAGCTGCATTGTCTGACTTTCAACCTTACAGCAGAGATCTCCTGCTCGGTTGCACATCCGAGGAAAAATACCTAGCTACGTCAATGGCTGTGATTCACTAAATCGATGGCTGCAATTAGATAACTCAATCTTCAATAAAAAACTTAAAAATTAGCAAAACTACATAACTAGCATTATTCTGGATCAATACTGTCTAACAAAAAATAACAAATATCAATTTTTAAGCAGCAACTTTAAGGCTGGTCGTCCACTGGAAGCGTATTCGAGCGGCTACGCGCTTCGGCTATATGAGCGGCTACAGGCGGCTGCAAGTGGCTTTAAGATATGCGGCTACACGCTACAGGGGTCGTCCACTGCAAGCTTTTCATGCTGCTCAGTTTGAAGTGAATTTGACACAATAATTTTGTGATTTGTAAATTTAGAAGGCTTTAGTACAGTTAAATTAAGCCGAAAAAAGCGGAATAGCGGAAATGATTGGGTACAGGCTGTAAATTGGCACAGAGCTTTCATTTAGGGTTCTCAATAAGGGATAATAATACAAAATCACAATTTTATTCGTTTTTTAGCATTTTGCTCATGCTGTCAACCTACATACATATCGTTGGTTTACAAGCAGAATTCACTAAGTACAATTTTTCAAGTTTTCAGTTTTTTATACTAAAGTAAGTCTTATAATGCCAACTTTATACTGGCAATACCTTATAGCCCGCACACTAATATTGTTAAGGTTTTTAGGGGGTTAGTTTCGGATTTACCTTGTCCATAATGACACAAAACTACCAAATCATTTCTGCCAAAACTCACTAATTCGTTGCGTTTTTTTATTTTAATCTAAAAATCCAGTATTAGAATTAAATAATTATTTCAATTCTTTTGTAAACTAAACTAAGAAATCTAAAAAACAATGTATACTGAGCTGATTACTATTATATGCCATTACAAAATTTTCAGAGACACAAACATCTTAAATATCGATTTACTAAAAACTATGGTTTTTGACTTAGTGAGTTCTGCTTTTAAACCCACGAATGTTCTAAATAGAGTCACTCAAGTTCCTGTTATTTATAGCAAATAAAAGAATACGCATTCACCTAAAAGATGAGTCTAAGGCTGCGGTTACGCTGGCTGAAAGTTGTTGATAGTCCAGCTGGTGCCAGCTATTACAAGAAAATTAAACACAAGGTACTAATTCAGAGTGGTTAGGCTGAAACTTGCAAGCTTTCACACATTCATGAAAGTTCATGACAGTGTGATAGCTAATCAAATTTGTTTAGTTAGCTGGCACCAGTTGAGATTAAAATTGGGAAAGTGGATTCTGAAAAATTAATAAACGAAGTGAGGAATAGGAAATTGTTGTGGGATGCAAGGGCTGGCACTAAAACTTGGATGATGAGGTGCCATCGGCGAAGGTGGACGTTGTAGTAGAAATTTAAGATAACTACTTTCTGTTAAAAATAACATATCTTTAAATGATTCGTCCATCATGAAAAATTGTTGTTAATAAAGGCACTGAAAAGTTTATACCAAAAAACGATACGATCCGAGTTAAGCGTTGCAATTTTTTTAGAAAAAAATTTCAAGAACGATGATACGAAACGCCGGTTTGCAACAAGTGGGTACCGGGCTTAAGTATATTGCTTATTCAACTCTAAATAAATTAAAACAAAATATTTTTTTTCGTAAACACCCTGTATTTTAGTAGTTAACCTCCTCTCTAGAACAATATTTTCTCCAAATACATCCAGGAATCTTTCCTAAAAAAATTAACAACGTAGTCCAACTTGAACGTCTGATAACCTATACAAGTCGTGAATGTGTAACGTGAACCCTGGGTTGGTTGCCCGAAGAAGACAACCCCGGATCCGCATACAAAAAAAAGTTTGAACAAAACCAAAAAAAAATCAGAGCCTGTAAATAAACACATCGGCGGTACCCCGGGCCTCCAGATAAGGGCTGGCTCGTCGGGGGGTCGTGGGATGGAAGGACTCCAAAGGTACCACTTACATCGGGGCATCACCACTTACCTGCACTGGAAGGTCCTCCCATCATCAGGACAGACGGGAAGTACCCGCAAATGGGTAGAGGATCCCTTGCAAACAAAGTTCGGGGCAAATCCATCGTCCGCTGCTATGTCATTACCACTGTTCTTAATACATCATGCTAAAACACTCGATATACTGTAAAACCACAAAACCAACCCACACCATTCTTTACAACCAAAACTCAAACACGAGATGATTCTTTAAAGTTCACAATTTAATTATAACATTCAAACAAAAAAATAGTGTAATTAATGCATTCAACACAAAAAGGTGTTTTAATTAATACATATTAAACAGGAAAATTACAGGAAAGTCAATCCTTAAGGGGGTACATTTATAACTACATCAAAAAACCAACAAGAGAAATCAACGCGCCCTGGTACCAAGTCGCCTTTGTTTTCTTACAAAAATCGCTACAGAATTAATCGAAGTAACAGTATCACCTACCACCGTAGTTAGGTGATCACATAAAAAAAGAACTAAGGTCAACGACCGCAACAAAATTATGTTATAATGCGTGTATGTGTTAAATAACCGAAAAAAAAAAGTTATAATTTATGTTTGAAATATTATTGTCATAATCAAGAAACTTAACTTAGAATAATATCAAAAAAACCATCAACGTTGTCTAGAGACCAAAATTAATTATTCAAAAAAATTTAAGAAATATATTTGGTTTTCCAATAACCAAACCTTAGTTTAAAAAAATTATGTATGTTCCAATGTGAGCTAATTACTGCAGTGTCATAATAAATTGTATGATAACAACATTAACTATGTTCGATACACACAAGAGAAACTACCTAACCTGTAACAATTCTTCCATATATTTAAAATCTGCTACAGTTCATTATAACCAGCACCGAAGAAAAAAATTAAGAAAATGTTAAGCAACTACCTTAAAGAATGTAGTTAAGACTATACTACATTATCCTTATATCCTTATCCTGTTCTGGTCCTGACTCCTACTATTCGTCCTTCGACATCGGAGGAACAACTTCAGCCAATATCTTCTCACGACCACTAGCGCCTCCTTCAAGTTTAGCTATCGTCTTCTGAATGTTGTCTCATAGTTCATTAAGCTCTTGATCTGGTTACGAAAATTTGTGTAATACCGCCACCTATGCCCTGATGGTAACGTTGTGAGGGGAGAGGTCTGCCGGCGCTTTTCCCAACCAGGCTCTCCTAGGCTTCCTGAAACTCAATAGGGTGCAGGGTGCGGATAGCGGCTTCCAATAGGTACGGCCAATTTCTTCCTTCTAGCCTTCTATTTCCCTCCGGGCGTCTTTGGAGTAGTTCGAAAAAATATCAAATAAGATACGTCTGTGCTTTGCATCTTGCACCGTCAATAGGTTCACCGTGGAAGATTCTTATTCAACTTCTTCAGGATAACAGGTTCGACTTCCAGGATATTTTTTCCTCGAATTATACACAACAAAACGGTTCCCGACTTTCAAAACTAAATTTTGTAAAATTCAAGAGAATCTAACTCATTTATTCCCGTCCCGAAACGAATAATAATTTTTTCTTCAATTCTGCAAACTAGACTCCTTCCTATTGTAAATTTTTCCCAAAACTAACTTTTCTTTTTCTATTTTTCAAAAAAAACTCCCCTGTCTTTATTTTTGTTTCCCCAGGCCTCCTTTTTTTCCCAAAAAAAAACCTTGCCTTTTTCACAAAAAAATTTTCTTCATAACTCAGTACTTTTCACCAAAATGGCCTAAGGTCTGCCGTTACAAATGAGTGCATATGAGTATTTTAAATCTTTAAAACGGTGATGTCTCTTGAATGGTAATTCGTACGGGAAAATGTATAATAACTTTTTTTAGTAGAGAATCGCAAGATCTACAAACTTTGTGAACATTATTTTATTATAGGACTTACGGTTTCAGATGTATTTGCAAAAAACTGATATATTGACTCTAAAACCCCCTAAAAATGAGCTTCTCGGGGTAGAAAATCGGTAGACTTTATAACCCCTTATTGAGAACCCTAAAAGGAAGCTCTGTGCCAATTTTCAGCCTGTACCCAATCATTTCCGCTATTTTTACAATTTTTCCTGTACTATTTGGAGAAAATTATTTCCTGATTCGAGCGGCTACGCGCGACCGATCCAAATTAATTTGGATTCGCGCGGCACGCTCGAATACGCCTATAGCCGCCCGCTCAAAGCCGCTTGCAGTGGACGATATTTGTAAGAAATTCTTAATGTTGGATCTGTCGCGCATAGCCGCGTGTAGCCGCTCATGTAGCCGAAGCGCGTAGCCGCTCGAATACGCTTCCAGTGGACGACCAGCCTAACAGTGGCGATTATTCATAGTACATCATCATATGTCATAGTACAACAACAAAATCCACACCTACATATATCCACTACTCTCTATCTTTCACAGTTGGTATACAAAGGCAGACTAATTGGATGTCCTTGGATCCTTGTGAAAAATGAGTGAATATGCTAGTTTCCATGAAAATTAGATTTTCACTCATTGTTTGCTTTTCCTTTGTACTCGTATGAATAAATTGCGAAATCCTTTTTTTAAGAACAAATAAAAAAAAACAATATTTTCCATGAATTTAATTTAGTTCAACTGAAATGGGGAAAATTATTTGCGAGTGATTGTTAGTATACTTGTGTGTGGATGTGCATTCATTTCAAATATATTTCTCTATGATACACAGTTCATTTATAATCGACTTACACGAACTTTTTTCTATGGTGGACTGGTATGCATCCTGCAGGTACAAAGCATTTCGAGAATACCACTTAAAACGTTACAAATGTAGAATATGCAGCTATAAAATTCGAATTGTAGTGATGTGAAATGTTTTCATTGAAGCAAGTAGAGCACTATTAAATATGTATATAGTCTAAGCTCCCACCGCAAAAAAGGTACCCCATCGAACACCTCAAAACAATAAAGTGAGATTGGCTGAAAAACATGTAAAAAACATGTAAAGCCCGCCAGACTAGTAAAAATTTGTTAATTGCTATTTTTTAAGAATTTTTGAATTTTTTTAAAAAACAATGATTTTATTTTCCAAAACACCTGTCTGAAATTTATACAATTTGTAGTAAATAATGAACCATTTTTGAAAAAATTTGTCTGTCTGACAATTTTTGTTAATTAGCTTCTGACAGACCTTATGTTATAAATTCTTTTTCTTTATAAAAATGCACTTCATAACACCTCCTTGAATTTTGTTTTACATAAAGTTCAAGATTTCTTCTGTCTATTAAAGCTTGTCTGGCTGACAATTTTTGTTAATAAATTTGTCAGACTGAATTTTGAATGCGCAGCATCAATGCATCAAGATCAACCACTGGCATTTCAGAACACCTTGTTCAAAAAGAAAACAACTGAAGTTTAAGATGTCCTCTATGCATAAAAATAAGCCTGTCATTGAAAAATTTGTTTTAACCATGTCAGATATAATTTTTAACCGCCGTGATAGGGGGGTTTTCTTTAAAAAAGAGTTCATTATTTACTACAAATTGTATAAATTTCAGACAGGTGTTTTGGAAAATAAAATCATTGTTTTTTAACAAAATTCAAAAATTCTTAAAAAATAGCAATTAACAAATTTTTACTAGTCTGGCGGGCTTTACATGTTTTTTACATGTTTTTCAGCCAATCTCACTTTATTGTTTTGAGGTGTTCGATGGGGTACCTTTTTTGCGGTGGGAGCTTAGACTAATAGTAGTCCGTGTTTTCTATAAATGAAATAGTTATTTTTATTTCATTGTCCCTTGGGTTGCCGGCTTTGTTAGCCTACGCCTGACTATCGCCTATCGCAGAAGATACAAGGGAGTCCAGACTCCGTCGATCTCTATTCGTCATCGCACTCAGGAGCTTCACATCTCACAGAGCTCATTGCTGCATTTATTCACAATGAACTTGAATTTGCACGCTTTCAAAGATCGATTGACTCCACTCCATCATTTGAACCGTGTCGCGTCGTCGCGTCGCCAATACGCCGAATGGATGCGCGATCAAACGTCAGTTGATGTCAATATCACCCAGAAAAATTTGGCACACTTTCTTTCTTTACGATGGATTAGTTAACCAGCAGAATTGTAGCATCTGGGTTGATGAGTTTCCAAGGGTTAAAGTCACTATTTGGTGAAAGTTTCGCAGAGGCGAAGACATCGCGCGGTTCTTTTTCGATAATGAAGCTGGCCAAGTTGTTGAGGTTATGGATGTCAATAAGATACGAAATTAATAGTATTTTACGCATGCCCATGTCCATAAATTGGTAAAAATACAACACAATCGAATTGGTTCCTCATTGATTGATCAATCGAATTGGTTCCCCTTGTCCCCGAAGTTCCGGTTTTGCATAATGTTCTGCAGTTCAAGTCAGAAGTTCCAAAGTTTCGAGTAACGTGTCTAAATAGGGGTAAAAAAGTGACCCAATAATACAGGAGCCTCAAGCTCAACAAAAACTTCAACCTGAATCAACCACCGGACAGGAGAAATGAAAGCCCACCGTTTCCACGCCCACCACTATCGCGACTCTGATATCTGGGCATGGGGAGTGTTACCTATGCCTCTTGAAACGAATTGAATCTCATCAACCAACCAATGACATGCGCTTGGTGGAGCGGGAAAGGCAATGACAGGAGTAATCAGGATTGTAAGGAGGAAAAAAGACAAAAAGAAAGTTATGTAGGTGGGGAAATTGGGAAAGGCGAAGGTCTGTGGTGCTGCCGGGATTCGAATCCGAGGCCTCTGGGATGGCAGGTGGCTAACTCCCTAGACTACCGAGGCCCTGAGTATACTTTCTTTCTATAGAGCAATGTTTTTTTTCAGTACAAAGTGATTCACACTCCTTCCAAACACTTCAGCTACTCTGTCCCACCCTGTATTTTTGACTCTTTAGTTATCATTTTCTAGTAGCTCTGCTGTACAATTGCACAAACAATAATGAAATATCGGAAGAAAATTGCTGGAGATTTGCATAGAGATAAAACAATACTTTGTTTGGAAGTGAGTAATATAGCTAAGCCAGACCAGTCATCAGTCGAGACGTCATCGGTTGTGGGCTCGGGTGTGAACATTCTGGACAAGAACCTGTGTGGTGAGCAATTTGCCATGAAGACTTGGCGTAAACGCCATCTGTGTGGGACTCTTAAACTTCACAAGATCATGTATGGCAGCTTAAAAACTCGGGGAAAAGTTTTAAATATTAATAACAAGAATTATATTTCATTTATGTGGGAGGCGGTGTGGTGATTTGGCGTGGGTTTTAATTCTTGGAGTTTTCATTTTAATTTTGGCGGAAGCGTAGTGTTTGCGAGGCGGTTATTTCGTATATTTTCACCAGTGAGAGTGCTATCGCGAACTTTAATTTTGATCCTGGCCACTTGCCTTGAAAATACAAGGATTTCCGAGTTAATAGTGAGAAACTGCAATATCCCCCCTTTTCGAGCACAATAGCGCCAAATTTTGTTGGAGAATATCATGAGCTTTATCGGATAATCGGAAACCTAGAAGTCCTACGATGAGTTTGGCTGATGTACATTGATTATACAGGGTGCATCCGTTAAGCTGTTTTTTTCCACTAAAATTTCAACGTAAACTACTTTTTTATCCAAAAAAATACTCAGGTGGAAAGCTTGCAGAATTTCCTATGAATAATGTTTAGACAATTTTTATGCTTTTAATTTTTTAGTTATATAGCAATTTTGATGTTGAACTTGGCCTTATTTGGTACAAAGCTCAGGTGGAAAAGTACCAAAATGCAATAGTGATTGCACCGATTACTGTTTTAATTATATAAATAACCGTTTACATATAGCTGCAGAATCACCGTTTATTAACAATGTAAATTATAAAATTCCATAAGCCTCATTACTAAAATCTAGAACCTCAAAAGTACACAATTGGACAGAAAAACTCTTCTTATTAAAAAATTGCATCTTCACCTGAATTGCTTTATCAGCTTCAACCCAATTTCTTTTTGATATAAATAAGTGTTATTAACATGCTGCACACACTTGATTCTTGATCTCTTTGAAGAAAAGAATTTTTAATCCAAAAATGAAGAGATTTTTAGCTGTATTTATTGTTTTGTGTAATTTACTAAATAAATAAATAAATACTAATTCAAAATGTAATAATATTTATTATTTTTCAGTTGCTTACGCATTGGCTTCAGATAGCGTTGAAGAATATGGCAAACCAGATAAATATCCAAGTCATACAATTGCTCATCCTTTACCACCACCACCACCAATCCCGGAAAATCATGGAACTTTATTACCGTGTCAGGATTGTTCAGCAACTAATAATCCAGTGTGTGGATATGATGGGAAATGTGTTAAATGGTTTGCAAATACTTGCTTTTTAACTCAACACAATTGCTTGAAAGGAAAAGGTGAGATTTTTGAATTAGTTTTGAGTTACATGATATTGACTATTTATTTATTTTCTCTTGCAGCATTTTCTAAATGCAAAATCGATCTTTGCAATAAATGTTGTCCTGTTTTTTAAAATTACATAAATTATATAAGTAATTTTTTTTAGATAAATAAAATATTTTTAAGTACAATTTTGTTTTACTTTCGTTTTGGTTTTTTAAGCGGGCGGATGCCTTTGAGGCATCTATGGGAGGTATTTTATTTGGCTACTGTGCCAACCATGTCATTAAAAATCTTCCAGGTTAAGTCTTTGGATTAACTTAAAATTGATTTAGAATTCATATACTGTACGCTTTAGTAAAAATTTTCCTTTTCCAAATGCAGCTTGCTACAACCAGCGCCGGCCCTAGGGTAGAGCGAATGGAGCGGTGGCAAGGGGCGCCAAAATGCGAAAAACAATTTCGAGCAAAAAATAAAATTTCGATGGCGCATTTTTTCAAAAAACCCTCTCAAAGTTCCAAACACTTCTTGGGCTTTCATAATCCCTAACAGGACGACGTGCAAGGCCAGTTGGATATTTCTAAATAAAATGAAAGGAAATTTTCGGGATACCTTTTCAAGGAGGGCACACTGAGTCCACGAACCACGGTGAAGTGCGCTTAGATCACTCCTTCCGTAGGGGCCTTCCGCAGGTGTATGGGCACCTTTTGCTCCATCGGAGAGGCGACCCAAAAAAGCGACCGCTTTTAGACGACGAATTCTGGAAGCTGGGTACTCCCGTGTAGAAGCTGCTGGACTCTGCATCGCCCTCGAGGAAGAGAAGAATGCCGTTTTACTTAATAAGAAGATAGTTAGATCCTCTGGATCTCCTCCAGAACACAGTAACTCGATGAAAAGGTGAAGCCTCCGGGCATACGGTTTGAGAATCCAACTGAAAACCCCTCAGAAAAGAAGTCCGATCAAATGACAGAAAGTGTCAGAAGAGACGTTCTTGCGATGTGTATATCAGGAGAATCTCCTGATCACAGAACAGCTAGTTGCCGTCTAAGGGAGTTTTCTGGAGGAGATTGCCGAGTTGGGGTAGGAGGCAGAACACCCCAGATTCATTGAGGTTGCTGCGTGCCCCTGTGATGGGCCGCCTTAAGTCCTGGAAGGAGCAAGCCTTGTCGCTGCTTCTCTTCGGATACATTTTGTTGAAAGCGTTAGAGATCCAAAAATGACCTTAAAGGTGTAGGAGTGGAGAGTTGGTCTCTGTGGACCAAAGGTCTATTGACGAGCTGAGGCGGACCAGTGGCCATATTGGCGGCAAGTTTGGTCAGGCAAGCTTAGGATCAGGAAAATCCCATGTCCCAAAGTGCCCCCAGCCAAACTTGCAATGTCCCCGAATCTGGCGTGCAAACCACGATCATTTCCGCTCCGATCACCAAGGAAGCAGAACCCCCGAGGTAATCAACTTAAGAAAGGCTGGCGTAGCTGGAAAACACCGTGGAAGCAACTTTGGTAAGAAACACTTGCTCTAATGCCCTGTTATGCTATTATTTATTAAAAGGCTCTACAACCGGAATCCGGTCCTGGACTCTCGCAACAAATGTGTCGCTCACTGCAAAAGTGGTGCAGCTTCACACTATAGGTTGACCCGCTTTGGAGTTACATTCCGTCACATCGCCCGCTACAAAACCAAAGTGACTCCAGATATTGCATTTTTGGAGAGGCTAAACCCTCATAGCGACAGAAGCAACATAATGGAAAAATGCGACTCCAAAGCAAATCAACCCCCAATACCCTAGAATACAGAGCCACACAACCCCTACATTAAACGACACTAATGTTTCCGATCATATTATCCTATCCTCTCTCATAGGATATTTACCAGTGGCCACCACTAGGAGGTTATGATTGCACTTCCATCAGTCCGAAATAGTAGCGGCACGTGCATGTTATGCTACATGTTATACCCCCTATTCCGCTGATGAGTGACCACCACTGACCCTAAAACCACCGCTTAAATCCTTAGGGGGACAGCCCCAGTCCGAAAAGGCTCGTACAGGGGGGAGGGCGCAATCCATTAACGAAATGAAAACTGCTTTCAATATAAAGCTTGTCCAGTAAAACACCTCGAAAAAAGGTTTATCTAGCTAGAACAACCCGAAATACAATTTAAGTGAAAGCGTCGACCAAAAGGCGCCGAAAGACAGTCCCGCTCCACCCTGAACAAAGGCTAGGGCCGGCGCTGGCTACAACCCCGAACAGAATAGTTCAAATGAAGCACGGTACGTTCTCAGTATTCAGTATTTTATTCTTGTTCTTCTTACTCCTCTTTAATCTCTCATGGGACATTGAGTGGAAAAAGTTGCCCCTGGTTTTTATTCTTAAGGCCTCTATTTAGAAACAGGCCATGGCCTGAAGGTTTCTCACCTTGATGTCAATTATCACCCCACACTCACCGGCCACCAACTGGATGGAACCTGCAGTCCTAGAAAATTGAAAAAAATCCTTAGGTGGGCAAGCATTTATCGTCACTCTGTGCCTGAAGATCTGAACTTCTATTCCGTCTGAAATTTTCCTTGAAGCCATGAGCATCTTGAACTCTTAACCTGCTTCGCTAAACTATCGTCTGCGCCTGTGTGTGTTCCACGGCCTGTCAGGCGGATGACTCAAATCCTCATCTTACACAATCAGACTAAGTAATGTGTGGCCTTCATCAGGCCGTGCCTGCCGATCTGGTGTCTTTAATCATTGGTACAAATCTTGTCTTAAACTGAGGTGTGCCTGCTAAGTTATCGGAGCGGCAAAAGTAGTTATGCTCACAATTGCGACATCTGGACCTTCGGTATTTCAACACTACATAAATCTGACAATTTTTGGTCGATTTCGACAAATGTAAACGGTTCTGAAATGTCAATCAGTACCATTTTAGCCTTATCCATCCCACGAATGATCAAAGCCGGGCCTGAATTTTGGGACAAAATTTTGATAACGGACGAAGGTCATTTTACACTCCCTACCGGAGTCAATAAACTAAACTGTTTTCCTCATTCTCGTAGATATAACTGCATCAGACTTTTTTCTGTGGGGTTATTTAAAAAATAAAGTTAATGCCAGCAAGCCGAAGACACTGATTCCGTATCCCTAGCTCCATGCTTCACATCGCTACGTAGCTACTGTGCGAAGGATCGTTTGGTAGATTCTTATTTTGGGATTTTCTGTGGATGTCTCTCAATTGAATTACTGTCAGCAGTTAGAACAGGGGCGGCGCTTTTATAGGTGCGAATGCTGCACTTGCACCGGGCGCAATTGGTCGGGGGCGCAATGTCACAAATTAAGATTAAAAAAAATTTAAACCTTTGAAAAAAAATGGAGAGAATTCTCACTCTCTCTCTCAATTCTCAATTTCACTTCTCCTCGGGCAGTTTCCAGAGATTTTAGCTTCGAGATTCGAGAAATTCGGGAAAAAATCTCCCAAGTGAGAGAAAAAATTTGGAGCACTTTTTGAAAATTCTGTAAAAAGCAAAATATTCACTCACACAAGCGAAAATTTGTACCGATGGCTCTGTACCATGATTGATATAAATTTGAGGGCGCTGTTGCTGTACTTTTAAATTCTATTGCTAAAAGAGGTAAATGAACGAAATGAGAAGAACAAAACTCCTAGTGGCGAAAACTCCTCTTTAATTGCTCTTTTTCATTTGTTTTTTTATATCCCGGCTTCACCGGCCTCAGTTCAATAAAGTTCAACTCAATCCGTATAAGTGGTGTTTCACCGGCTGGCACGTTCAGTACATGCTTGAAATCTTTGTTGCTTTTTCACCAGAAGCTTGAAATGCAAAAGCTTACTAGAATGATATTCCATTATTCCAGTTAATTACACTCTTTTGAGCGAGCTTTTACGTTCAATCTCAATTTCACGTTCTGTTGGGCGAACTCAGACTTTATTTTTCCAGAGTTCAATATGTGAAAATGTATGGGAAAAATTGAAGCTCAGTACACCAATTCGCTGGAACTTGCGCAGTTCGACCGGCGAAACCGAGTACTACTGTCTAACAAATTAATATGGCCAATAGGTTGTAATCGTCCATTCCCTTCTGAATTTGATGAAGAATCGCATGGGTTTTCACAAAAGCCAACTTTTCCAACAAACTATACGTTAGAATGCTTGAGCTTGAGGCTTTTAAATATTAATTATCCCTTCTATCATCCCATTGCTACTTTTCCCTAGCAAAAGGGAGACAAAATCCAACAATTACACAGCTGCTCCGTGAAAGAATTCAGAGGTTCAAAAAATCTGCTGGCCATCATTTTCGCTTACTCTCTTCTCCGCACACGATATTTTCAGCCGATGTTGACCCATGTGAAACTTCCTATCTATGTAATCTTTTTTTATGTTATACGCATTATTATGGTGCAATTCAGCCAGTGTTTGTGCTTTTCTATTATTCTTCACTGCGTTCAAAAATGAATAGCTTATGGGGCGCAATGGTGGATAGTGCACCGGGCGCAAAAACCCCAAGCGCCGGCTCTGAGTTAGAAGTATACTCTATTTGCAGTGTTTATTTTTCTTTGCAGGTCTGTAATTCCCACCCTTCCAGTGTTGAGGTTTCTGCTTCTTCTTTCCACCCTCAACTAAACTATAATGTTCTTCTTGTCTGCATTTAGCGTACATTCACTAAATCCTGCTTCTGCATATGCTCAATTGTCAATTAATAGGCCAAGGGGAGGGTTTTACAAACTTTACTCCGATCCCTTCCATTGGCTTTACTACTCTCAACTGACAGTTTTGAATCGATTAAAAGCATTAGACTTGGATATCACTGGGGTAACGTTTATCGTCATGTTCTCAAGCAACCCCTAGCTTATCCTATTCTCTTGTATTCTTCCAATCAAATCACTGCTAGACATATTTCAGTGACATGAATAGTATGACGCCCTGGCGGTAGTAAGGTGATTCCTAAGCTTGATTTTTTCACTGAATCGAATTTGCTGCAGAAATAGTATCAACAAAGCATTCTATTCTTACACCAACTGAAATATTTCCACTATCTCCTGTGTCATATTCTGTATTGAACAATGTATAGAGTGAAGAATTTCTATTGGGAATACACTTCAGAGTACCCTCATAAAAATGTGAATTTATTATTTATCCTGCTCAACATACAATATACAATTCTAGACGACACATAAAATATCCTTTATATATAAGTAAGTTTATCTCCTTGAATTTTACCACTAGCTCAAATACTTATATCGACTAAGTCATTGACTTTAGGTTTAAGGCCTTCACAACATGTTAAAATGATCCTTTTTCCATGAGGATTATTCCATGTCTAAAGGAACACTGACAGAATGATGACTACGCCAAATGTTACTTGACAGTGTGCGAAAAAGGGATTTTATGAACATTTCCTTGAAATATTTTCGCTCCGACAGTCGTTTCCGTTCCACTTAACAATTGTATAACGCATCATTTATCTTTTCATTTACGCACCCCCCGTATAGTATATAGACCCTCCCGTAGAGTATAGGCCCTGTGTAAGAGGCGGCAATACTATGGTCCCCCGCAAATTGCTTGAGCCAGCACAACAACAATATCAGCTTTATCGTCCATCCAGCAACTAAATCCCTTATTTAGTCGTAAACGTACTTAATTGTTCAATAAAGTGTAAGTGTATTGCTGATATAAAGAAGCACACGTAATACTTTCTCCTCTTTTCTTTTTTTTCACGTTCTGTGCACGTTGGCTGCCGTAAGTCCTCTTAAAGGTAAATAACACGCACGTACCTCATCCTGAAAAGTGATTTTCGTTGGTAATTTCGGGTGCTCCTTGAGGAGTTATTTCCGATTCATCACTTTGATGCACGATTAGGTATGTTATGATAACTTCTTATAATCGTGTTGTGTTTATTCAGCCGGAAGTGGAACTGATGTAGATAGAGGATACACTGACTGGCTGTTGCTCCTTTTGCGCAGACAATTTCCATTGCTCCGGGATTTCGACTTCCAAGGACCTGAAGAAGCACATACACATCCCGTCTTGTAGGGCTTTAAGGCATCCCATTTCCGGCAATATTCTGAGGCCCTTAGATATAGAAAACTAACATTTACTTTCTGCACAAGTTCAATATTAATTTTCACTTATTTGCCGTTGGATGGCGCAGAAAATTGTGTCACGTGTCACTGGGAAATGTATGAAAGCTATCAACGACGGGGGGTCTTGATTTTATTTTAAATGCTCTCGTTTCACCTCCTTCGGAATATTTTCAATTTATGTAGAAATTCTGGAGAGTATTTCTTATCGTTTTAGGTTATAACAATTTTCTTTTTTGCAAATTGGGGTGAAAAGATGAAACGAGAATACACGAGTATTCATCACACGCTTAGGTGTTTCCCGAAGAGGTATACGCAAACATCCTGTAGGTGAAAGCACCTCAGTATTTCAGGCATATCTTTTCAATGAATCAGATGTGAAATACGGTTTTGTCTTTGGTTATCTTTAAAGTAATGGGACTATAAATATATAAATCTTGCGCAAATGTTTAAGGATAAAATAAAAATAAAATAAAAAATAAAGTCTGGAAATATCACGCTTGTCAGTGGCAATTTTTGAAGTAGATTGTCAACGCATCTACGTATTTGGTGGGCACCGAATATTGCGCGATGTTAAGGTAGGTTTACATGTTGCAAGTCAACTTGTGCAAATAAACTGAGTAAAAATAATGACTGAAAACTATTTCCATTAGTTATTGCACGTTATATTTATACTTATCTACACCAATCTCAAGCCGAATTTTTATCGAGACATATTTTGCACAGGCCAAACTTTTTCTTGAGCTCACACTCAACGATTTACTTTTGCAAAATGGCCGAGAGTATCTAATGTCGCCCTACAGGCAGGGGAGCAGTTTCTTTCTTCACCCTTCTAAACGGCTGCTTCTCTATCGGATAATACTATCTTTAAACTGGCTGGCAACGATCAAATCGCGCCAGGTCTTAAGGTGCGTCGTCGCAATTAATGGTCGAAGTCGCCAAGCCACCATCGGTGATGGTGACACCTTGAGATGCTCGTCCCAAGTTTTAAAGACAAACACGACCTCTAAGCAAGTCTCGGTATCAACCTCTTCGTTTCCAATAGTGGGTTGTCTCCCGGTCTCAGCTATCCTCTGGGACATTGCACCCCTCTAGTTATTGTACCTTTAAATGTCTTCATCTCACGACTTTCCACTGAAACTAAGACAAAACTGTCTGTGAATATTTAAGAATAAAATCTATAAACCCTCGAACCGCAGAACAGCCAACAAAGCTTCCAAGCCTGTTGCTTCTTTTGTTTTGTCGGCACCGCCTGTTAGTGATGAGCAAACGCAAGAACGAGACAAGACTAATCTAGTCTTGGTCTTGTCTTGTTCTTGCACATTTAGTCTTGTGCTTGGTCTTGCAAGCATAACTAAGTCATGTTCTTGTTCTTGGTCTTACAAAATGTGCAACAACAAGACAAGAATGCAAGAACAAGACCATTTTTGCTCATCACTACCACCTGTTACTGCCGAGACACTTTTGTACCCTAGTTTCTGGCCCGCTGGTGCCCTTACCAAGCTTTTAGTTCCGCGTACCCGTACTCGAGCTCTAGACGCAAACGCTTCCACTCCGAGCGTTTCAAAGACGTCAAAAAACTCGATACGCTTTACCTCTACTACCAGAACGTAGGTGTTTCAAAATGAACGAGCTCCTTCCTTTAATTGATTCGGTGTTCACTGAAACCTGGCGCCATGAAGGCATTCTTAATGCTGAACTTTTTGATTCCACCTATCAAGTCTTTCAGAGGGACTATTACACTGACTCGCTATGTTAATAATTGTAACCCAATTTCTGTCTGTTTTTCTGTCCCATCCTGTTTATCCCTTTGCACCTGAAACTTCTCGGAGATTTCGCTCGTTTCGCACTTAGGTCGTAGCAGGGCTTCATCATATTGCTGTTCGATTGCATAATTTGCATTGACTTGTTTCTGGCGCGATTTCAAACTTTAAATTACCTGGCAGCGTAATCTGTTTCCCGAAGATGGTCATTGAAGGCGTGTGACCGGTACAACTGTGGATAGATGTCTTGTATGTCATTGGGCTGGCATACACGGATCGTAATATCAACACCAAAAAACCGGTTTTTTATGATACTCTCGGCGTACATGGGTATATTTATTTTACCGAGAGTAAATTTATTATCCCTACACGGAATATCTATGTGTGCACAACCCGAACGCGAATAACAAAGAGATATGTCAATATCAGACCCAAAGAAGAAGAAGATAAGAAGAAACATTTGTGCATGTGTTAGTTTTCACGCCAAAAATTTCTGTTCAAAAAGTTGCAACAACTTTCTCTCTTCCTTTTGCCCCTCTGTCCAGGAAACCGGTTTTTTAGTCTTGACGTTATGATCCGTGTATGCCACCCCATTAAGAAGAGCTGTCCCAATCACGTTGATGGCCTGATTTCGCACAAACGAACACACGACACGACCAAAGTTGGCTGCAAAGGTGGTTTATGGAGAAGAGGGTGAGAGAGGACGATGGACTGGACACAATTTCCTTCGCCTTTTCTCACTCTCTTCTCCATAAACCACCTTTGCAGCCGACTCTTGTCGTGTCGTGTGTGGGCTCGTGTGGAATTAGCCATGGTCGTTAGCCACTTTCCTCAGATGTTCCTCAATGGTCCGGTCCGGCAGAAACATTCCACCATTCATCAATGCACCTACAACGTCAATCGCAATTTTTCAAATGGCGCGCCAACATTGCATTGTTGTATTTTCGCTCTGGGTTTCGTTGTCGGGCCTTTGGATGCTCTACATTTGTATTGTAATTTCGAAATCATCGGAGACTATTTCATTAAAACGATTATATAAAAATGAATGTCTTTCTAGGCTGCCGATTGAGCTGAAACTTTCACAGAATGTGTATTTTGACTAAATCTGGGTAAACCACATGGTACGAATGCGATCGGGTAGATGGCGCCTAAGAAAAACAGAAAAAAGGGAATTGCAGAGGAAATATTTGACACAAAAAGAAAAAAAAAGAAGCGAAGCGCGCACTTTTATGTAACCGATCAACACCAAATTTTGCCCATATGTATTGTTCGCGTAACAATGAAATAAGACATTTTTCTAAAAAGTCAAAATGGCGGCTCCAAGATGGCGGCCCAATTTCGTAATTATGTTTCCCGATCCCCGCCATGGGAAATAAATGAAAGGGTACGATAAATAGAATGCAATTAGTTGCGTGGCGTCTTTCCAAAATGGCGGATTACCTTTTTCTTTAACAACCACTCGGTATGGGTATGACAAGTAGAATACTATTAGCTGTGTGGTGTCAATCCAAATTCAAAATGGCGGAAAAGCAAAATGGCGGCTAGCACACATGAGGTATCACCGTTTTCTTTACAACACGCTGGGCATTAGTATTAAAAGAAAAGGGTGGGACAAGTAGAAGTACTATTAGCTGTGTAGCGTCATTCTAAATTAAAATGTCGGCCAACGAGAAATGGCTGATATTTTTCTTTACAGGCCACTCGATCGGTACCGTACTATTCCGAATAATGTAGCATGGTACACTATTCGCGTTTTACACTTTTTGAAGTCTAAAAGTAGAGAACTTATTATGTACCATGGTACAGTAATCGAACCGTTTATTCTTAATAGTGTACCAGTGGTATATTATTGAGATCATGAAAAAAAATTATATAAAAGAAATAAACGCTAAATTAGGTATTTTATTTTTTTATTGATTAATTCGTAACTTTTCTGAAAATTCAATCATATTTAACTTAAAAAAAGAAACATTTTAATTAGTACTTGTAGTAAGGTTTTTAATTTGAATCATCTGATGATTTACTTAAGTGATCTGATTGTTCATCATCTGGAGTCACCTTCTTCATTTCATGATATACATCATTGTCCGAAGTAATTTCGACTTCCTTTTCATCAATAATTTGTGCTAGACGATTATTGTACTTACATGTCGGGATAACTTTGCCGAAACCAGATATGCCATAACATTCAAAGGAGCGTTTAATAATTTCTGGTTTTATCCGTTTAACTACCACATTTACAAAATTTACCAGATTTTGGTACTCAGGCTTCTTTCGATATCCCTTCTGGCCGCTCTTCAACCTATTTGTTCCAGATATCTCGCATTGCTGCTCGGGGTTGTAAAAAAGATGTCGTTTCGGAAGAATAAATACGGTTTCCGTATAGCATTTACTTTGAAGCAGATCAACTACTTCTTGTTTCAAATGCGATCGAAAAGAATCCCTCAATAACAACGATCTATTGTTGCTGAACGGACCATTACGTTTAGCAAAGCAGGATATCACCCAATGTTGTATTAATTTTGTGTTTGATCCATTATCGCTCACTGCTACTTCAATATTTTTTGGCAATAAAACTCGTGGAACTTTTTTCAAGCCTTTAAAAATGATCATTGTTCGAATTATTGGCCCCTATTGCGAGTGTCGATTAACGATCGACTCGACTATAGTCTATTGTGTCGATTTATTTTCTTTTTGGTATTGTGTAACCCAATCGACAAATATTTGGACTACTTGATTTAGAAAAATATTTTGAGCAGTTTTTTATTGTTAAAATTCCTGACAAATTTTGTCGTGAGCAAAAAAGCAATCGGTCGACTGCAGTCGACTGTCAAATCGACAACTTTCGATTATAATCGACATTCGCAATATCAAACTAAATAATCGACAGTCGATAATCGATAAATGTCGCTTGTCGATTAGGTATCGACACTCGCAATAGGGGCCATTGTACTATTGGCCGCCACACATCACAACAGTACACCTATTTTTTGAGTGTCCGGTGTTTAAACCATGGATTGTTTTTTCGCCCTTGAAATGTAGAGTGCGATTGTGACACATGTCAAAATAACACGGCGTTTCATCCACAAAATCATTAACTATTTGCAATAATTCCTTATTCGTCTTCGTTTGTTGTTGGCTTACATGTGTCAGATTCTTTGAACAAATATTGTGACGTCGGCAAACATTTCGGATGCAATCATCTGAGCACTCAAAATTCGTATAATCTTCAGGAAACATTTCAACAAGCCATTTTGTTTTTTCCCTGATAGTGCTATAAGTAACAACAAGTTTCTTTATTCGTTGCTCACGAAACCACTTCACTATAGCAGTCTCGAGCCTATCATGTAGGGCCCTAGGGGTTTTCGACCCCCACCTGTCACACGTTTTGCATTGCCTTTCACAGCCAATAACTTATTAGCCTGTTTAGCCCAGCGCTTTATTTGTCACCGTTGATATCCCGTACGTTTTTCCAATTTATTCAAAGATTCGCCTTCTTTCATCTGTGCAATGATTTTTAATTTTTCATCTACCCGCCATTAAATTATGACCGATTAGAAAATTTTGAAGTTTTTCTGTTTTGCTCCAAATTAAACAAATTCAATTGGATTTTTTGCACACATGTATTTATAATTTTATTTTTTACATTGTTGCTAGATTATATAAGTAATAATTAATTAATATTCTAAAATTTTGTGGCTCCCCCCTTGGCCTTTACCACAGCCTTGATTCTAAGAGGCATGCTGTTGATGCAAGTTTGGATCATTTGCTTGATTCCTGCATCATTTTTCCAGACATCTTGGATGTTTTGCTTCAGTTCCTCGATGGTGTTATTTCTCCTGCCGTACACCTTCGATTTTAAGTAGGTCCAGCAATTTTCGATTAATTCACGGGCTAATTTTGGCTTCCTTGCTGATCGTCTGCAAGCAAGGTTGTTTTCCTTGAACCGCCGCTCTAGAGTTCGCAGCGATATCCTGACACCAATTTCATGTGGAGATGTTCACAACGGACGACTTCGAAATTCCCACTATTTTTGAGATTTTTTGTAGCTCCCTTCCTTCCTTTTAACGCTCAGGGTTCAGGATGCTTAAAAATCGTAGGGAATAATCTTAATCTAGACCATCACTATTAATTACATATTAAAAACACAACATTTTAAAAAGAAAGCAAAACTAAATAACAACACGACACTTTAAAAATGACGAAAAACGTCCCGTAATCCTATGATTAATCAACTTACTAGGGACCGTCTAGATTAAGATTATTCTCTATGATTTTTAAGCATCTTGAGTCCTGATGAAGCGTTAAAATAAAACGCGAAACGTTGGCAAAAAAGGATTGTGTTTTTATTTAGAAATATAATTACAATCTAAAAGTTGTTCGAAAAAGTATACAAATAAAAATCACTATAAGGCCACAAAATAGAAAATATTTTCAAATATATTTAACCTTAGCTTAATGAAGAATTAATAATGTACCATGGTACATTATTCGGATCGCTTATTCCTAATAGTGTACCAGTGGTATACTATTATGACTGGTACATTATTCGGAATCGTACGGTATGGGTATCAAATGAAAGAGTATAACAAGTTGAATACAATAAGCTGTGTGGCGTCATTCCAAATTCAAAATGACGGGCAGTACAAAATGGCGATTCACCTTTTCCTTTACTTCGCTCTTGATATGGATATCAAATGAAAATGTATGACGGTAAGTAAGAAAGCAAGCTGTATGAAGTCATTTAAAATCAAATATGGCGGTCACCACAAAATGACAGAAGACATATAGTGGACTAAAAATAGAAAATAAATATATGGTTGAAAGAAAACTAAAAAATACGCTTTTATTTTAAAATAAACTTATATAAAAAAAAGTAAAAAAAAAAAAAAATAATTTTGAATGTAAAGTTTTCATTACTCCAGCCAGAATATGGGAACAAACTACCTTGCGAAATGTAAAAAAGCGGGGAGCGCTAACGAAAGTTCCAGTATTATAAAATAAGATAGGTAAAGAGTATATTGTGCATTTATGGGCTGCCGCTTTTTGGGAAAAACAATTTGGAGGGGAGTTCTGCACAGGTCGTCTAATCCCCCGCCATATCAAAATCTATGCTTGCGATTCTGAATATGTTTGAATAGGTGTCTGTTGTGCACGTACTACACAATTTTTCATCATCGAATCTGAAAAAAGTCTATAGTATCCAAAGTCCTTTTTCAATATACCTTTTTCCTAACTCGGACTTTGCACACAATCTTTTTTTATTGTTTTGCTACTTGAAGTAAGAGGAATATTCTTCAAGATAAAAGTGCAAATCTTCATCTTCAAAGAGAACCGAAAGATAAAATTTTCCATTATTTTCGCATGCATTTCTTATCAAAAATTGCAACCTACATTCTAAAGTATAAAAGTAAAATAACGTGTAAATTCTTTTCCAGTCATCTATTAAATCAGCAAAAATGAAGACAACAGCAGCAGCAACTTTACTGATTGTTTTCGGTATGCAAAATTATTTGATTTATTTTGAAAAAAAAAAAAAAAATTACTTAAATCCTTCTTTTTAGTGGGTGGAATTATGGCTGAAGGTTTAGTTGATTGGGATGCTGAAGTCAAGGATATAGTGGATGATCCTGCATCTGGCTGTAGGCTTAACTGTCCAGCAGATTACCTTCCTGTTTGCGCAACTAATGGAGCTTGTTTCCGATGGTTTGTAAATGAATGTAGACTGAGAGAATATAATTGCTTCTATGGTACATATGGAAGTCACTGTAAGTTTTACTTAAAACAAACAAACAAAGGGAATAACTTATCCTTTTTCTCTGTTTAATATAGGGTTTGTTCAGTGCGAAATCGGCATGTGTAAAGAGGTTTGTTCATTGTATTAAGATTTTGTTAACATATCTTGTTTATACATATAAAATTGTAAATATAAAATACGTAAATACTATTGATAGTGTTTCATTTTCAAAAAAAAATAATAAAAAAGACAATTTATTTTAATTATAAAAAACTGCAAATTTGGTTAAGTTTTTATAAAAGATAAACCAGGGGTGGCCAAGCCAAATGGTATCGCAGGCCACTTTGAAAATGCATTATGATCCCGCGGGCCAGAGTGATAAAAATTAATTTATTATAATTTAGGGAGAGAGCAAACGTGCGGAAATGTTGAATTATTAAATTATTATTTTTGAGGAATAGCGAAAGCTGCACAAACCGGTTTGCGCCCCTGTAAGGTATCGTGAAACAGTCGCAGAAGCCTAGACTCATGATAGTCACTTAATGCTCGATTACATTGAGCGATTTTACCAGCTACTAGCTGGCGAGTCAGCAAGTCAATAGTAGTTAATGAAACCAAATATTAAGATACTCGCAGCTAGTTCACTAGAAATAAATTATGATGGCACACGGCTAGTTTTCTTATTCTGGGCAGATTTTTTGAACCAACTCTTTGACTGGATTTCCGAGTCAACTTTTTGACAGCTATGTGGTTGTTGTTGTTGTTGTTTTTTCTTACTTGAAGAAAAGAAAGAGAAACAGCAGAAAAGAGAATTAAGGTAGGGACACACTGAGCCCACGTACGCAACGTATACTATCCAACGTGGGAGAGTTGGTGTGCACACTACGCGTACGCAACGTATATGGCGTCAGATTCGTTCAATATTTCTTCTGGCGCTTCTGACGCGTTGAGAACGTAATTTCTAGAAACACACTGGTCTTACGCGTGGGATGGCGTATGATATCCACTCCACCTTCACACGCCGATCTGGATCGACAGATATAACGTTGCGTGGGACGCGTGTGACAGTATTGCGTATGATAAGTGTGTTTCTAGGCATACAAATTCAACCGTTTAGATTTAATAACGCGTTGTATACGTTGCGTACGTGGGCTCAGTGTGTCCCTACCTTTAAGATTAAAAACAACAACAACAAGCAAAGCATTCTGACGTACAGTTGGTTGGAAAATTTGGCTTGTGTGAAAGCCCAAGCGATTTTTCATCCGACTTCAAAAGCGAATGAACGATAACAGCAGATTTTTGTTAGCTGTTGGCTCTTGTGAAACTGGTCTTAGCAGCTAATGAATTCGCCTACTACTAGCTTGTAAGCTCGCTCAATGTATTCGAGCTTTTAGAGAGCAGCTCAAAATGTAGTTGGAGTAGGGTAAGGCTGCTCGCACACTGGATCAGAATTTGTACGAATTTGTGCGAATTCCGATGAAATAGCATACAATTTCATCAGAATTCGCACAAAATCGTACAAATTCTGATGCAGTGTGCGAGCAGCCTAAAATGTGGCGTACACAATCGTTAAACGTTGCTTCAAGTCCCCATGAGAAATCGAAAGAGGAATATATGGAAAGCCCATGCCCATGCATGAAGAGGTACTAGTAAGGCTTTCAGTAAATTTATAGTTCAAATCAACAGCAACTTTCTTCAATCACATATCTATTTCATCTCTTGGCTCAGGGAAATAAAGTTGCATGTATCCCGACTCTTGGAAACCGGCTCATGTTCAGCCAATCCCAAAAAAAGGTGAAGCCAGCGACCCCTTAAACTACCGCCCAATAGCAATTACTTCTGTTCTCTCCAAAATCATGGAGACTTTAGCTGCGTTCCTTTTCTGCTAATTTTTACTATTTTTTACATTTGTGTACTAGCAACTACACTTGCTCTTATAAACGAGTAAATATCACTTGCAATTACGCTATTGAAATCCGCTAGGGGGAAAGCGGCCATTTCGAGTCTATAGTGAATTATTTTCACTTACGCCATTACCCGCTAGATGGCTTTTATTTGTGTCGAGCTGATTTACTCATATAAAAACGTCCATAAATAAAACGTATAATTATCAAAAATTATTATCTTTCGTTTTACTTTAGAAATTATCGCATTAATTTCTCCATTGTGTCACAAATTCTTCTTTTACGAATTTTTTATTTGTAAAGTTTAAAGTAACGTCAAAAATTTCAAGTGAGATTTTACTCAAATCAGAAAATTTTGCGTTCCTTTTCTGCTCTGCTCACAAGTACTAAATAGTAGAAAAGGAACGCAGCTAATAATCAATAAAAAGCTGATGAAATATCTAGAATACAACCAAATTATACACGACAGGCAATACGGCTTCAGACCTAAACGGTCTACTGGCGATCTGCTTGTGTTTTTAACTGAGTGTATCAACCAAAGCATTCACAGCTTTGGCGAGTCTGGTCTGGTTGCTCTAGATATATCAAAGGCTTTTGACAGAGTAAAGCACCCAGCTCTGTTGAATAAACTCCAAGCTATTGGTATACACTTAGTTCTAAGGAACTGGATTAAGAGCTTTCTTTCAGGCCGTTCAATCAAGGTAGTATTGGATGGCGTCGAATCCAACCCACATGTCATTTCGGCCGGAGTTCCCCAGGGGTCAATTCTCTCACCCGCCCTTTTTCTAATCTTCATTAATGATCCGCTCTCAATCCTCTCCAACCCAGTTCACTGCTTCGCTGATGACGGTACTCTGAATTTCTCTTACTCCTTCCACAATATAAGACAAGCACGTGCCAGACCTTGTCTTTACCACCTTCAACTGATGTCCACTTCGATCAACCGGGATATCGAATCGATTCTTCATTGGGGCGAAATGAACCGCGTCGAATTCAATGAAACAAAAACGAAGTACTGTCTGATCTCCAACAAAAATTGTACCGACCTTCCTCCTATCTCAGTGGATAAAGAAAATCTAACGGCTGACTCAACTCCCAACATCCTAGGGGTAACTTTAACGGAGCATCTGCGATGGAATGATCACATATTCCAAATAGCCAAACAAGCCTCCCAATGCCTTGGATTTCTCAAGAGATGCAAGTTCCTCCTCCAGTCAGCCGCATTGGCTACAATATACAAATCTTACATTCGGCCGCGCCTCGAATACAACTCGTATATCTGGGCAGGCGCCCCAAAAACCACCTTGGCTTGTCTCGACAAGGTGCAAAATCGTGCCCTCAAACTCATTGGTGATGGCCCCTTTCGCGCCTCCATAGACACCTTAAGCCACCGTAGGAATGTAGCAGCCCTCTCCATACTTTATCGCTATTACCATGGCGACTGTTCCACTGAAACTCAGAACCTCCTGGCTGCACGACAATACTTTTCCCACAACACAAGACTAGCCCGCTCGGCTCACCCCCATACCCTACAGCCCCCCCCCCCCCCACGTTCATGCACAATACGGTTTAGAAGTTCGTTCATGAATAGAACAACTCGACTGTGGAATAATCTCCCGCAGTCAGTATTTCCGAACTCGTACAACACCTTAAAGTTCAAACGTGAGGTTCATCGTCATTGTCTTCAACACCCTCCAGACCCCCTCTAATCCTTCCTATTCTCCTCTATTCTTCAAACCAAGCTTACTGCTAGATATTGCACCATGAACTGAACGACATGACGGACTGGTAGTATAAAGGGTTACTCCTAAGCTTGCTTTTTTCATATAAAAAAAAATTTCGTCTGCATATACATATGAATCTTAGAATATCTTTAGTAACGATACTGTAGCCTTGGGGGACTACAGCTTGGAGTATGGCACTTGAGGAACTTGTGCCACCTTGTTTAACCTTTTGAGAGGGGTTAGATAAGAAAGTCTGCAAAAGCTAAAGAGCTGAAAGAACAAAATGAGTTTATGAGGCCAGTTTTCGCAGAAGCAGGACGTGATTGAAGGCTGTTAAGCTTACGAAAGCCAGATTGCCTTCTTTATGTTTAAAAGTTTGAAACGTACACAATACGAAATTATTTGAGTGCCCATCAGTTTTTCAAGGAGTTTTGTCAGAAATGGAAGAATACTGATAGGCTGAAAATCGGAAGGACAGGGAGGAGAAGAGCACTTGGGAGAGTGCGTATGATAAAAACATGCTTCCAAGTCAAGGGAAACTTGGATACCGTTAGGCAGGAATTGAGAATGTTAGTTAATACATATAGGCAATAGAAGAGGCAGGGGCATTTTTAAGACACCAGGCGAAATGTTATGTAATTGATGATGCAAATTTTCGTCAGAGAAGGTGCCGTGATATTCATTTTTGCTACACTCAAACTCTGGCACTCAATTTTGATGCGGATTCGGTCTTTATTTTAAATTTTTACAGGGAAAAGCTTGCTTGGATTTTTAGCCAATAACCCGGTCACTCGGTGCACCCCGAGAGCTAATTCTCCATGGCAGGCTGTGCAGTTTAATTATTACTCATAGTTGGCTCTTTTTTTCTTTTGCACTTGTTGGAACCTTCTAGTACAAAATATTTTGTTAAATCTTGTTGAGTCTCGCGGGCCGCACAATTAAGGCTCGGGCACACAGAAAGCGGTCTGTCGCGGCGGGCAACGATCCAGCGGTCATCGCGGCGGTCTGCGATATGGGGCTACACATAGAACGCGATATTTTTGTGTGAGCGGTCCAGTCTGGTCGCGTTCTTCTATGGAAATAGTAGTGAATTTTCTTATTTATTTACATATATTGAGTACGACCTCGGACGAAGAACTCCTCCTTCTGTTATTAGCTTTGCAAGGCAAAAAGAAGAAAAGACGATGTTGGGTCCATGAAATTAATAAGAAGAGAGAACAATTAGGGGAATACCACCGCTTATGTATAGAATTAGAGTCACATGAAGATAGATTTTTCAAGTATTTTCGTATGTCTCGAGAATGTTTCGAGGAATTGCATGATTTGATAAAATGCAGGATTGAAAAGTGTACTACGAACTGGAGAAAACCAATTGAAACAAGGCAAAGACTAGCCATATGTTTAAGGTAAGTTATGAAACATATATTAAAAACAAACAAAAGATGAAGGAAATTACAAACTTAAAAATCGTTATTAATTATTATTAGAATTAAAATTTTGCAGTACACCACGGCCAGAAAGGAATGCATTGCCACTATTTATAGTTGAATGTGATCCCATGTTAAAATCCAATGTTTCTTCAGGGTAGTTATAACTTGTGAAACCCTGTGTTTCCAATACATTTGAACTTGATGCAGATGTTGTTTGTGATACCACAGATGTTGTTTGTTCATTAAGCTCATTCAGTTCGGTTTCTGAGAAGAGACTAGCCAGTTTTAACTTTAATATTGATTGAGTCCTTGGCCGGAATGTTTTAAGTTTGTTTAGTTGCAGCGTAACTCAGGAACAAGTGATCTACCCCGTCAATATTTTTTTCCTGTGATTTATTGCTTTGTAAAAAGGTAATCACTTTGTCAACTTCTGAACCTGTAGAAATATTTTCTTTGGCTTCACTATGTGACCTCATTTTCTTCCTCGGTGGAGGGAGCATTTCTGGTGGTGAATCGAGTTGATTCGATTCATCATTGTTGGTCACTAGCGGCGACGTAGGCTCTTGTGAGGGGCTTCCACCCCCAATTTCTCTTGTCACTTGTGTGATATTGCTACTCTGGAGACGATATTTAAGCGTATCATCCAGAAATGACATTTGACTACTCCATGGCCACTTCGAATATTTTGTGGCCTGCCCTGTTTCACCTTTTTTGGTCTTCTTGAACCTCATATAAGAGTCACGTAAATTTTTCCATTTTGTTTTCGCTGCATCACCTGAAACAATAGGTACATGTAAATACAATATCTTTGTTAAGTTAACGAGGCATTGATTTCTTTTCAGACATTTGGCTACAGGCGACACTTATCAGACTAGTACAGGAAAAATAGTAAAAATAGCGGAAATGATTGGGTACAGGCTGAAAATTGGCACGGAGCTTCCTTTTAGGGTTCTTAATAAGGGGTTATAAAGTCTACCGATTTTCTACCCCGGGAACCTTTCTTTCTAGGGGGTTTTAGGGTCAAAATATCTGTTTTTTGCAAATGCATCTGAAACCGTAAGTCCTATCATAAAAAAATGTTCACAAAGTTTGTAGCTCATACGATTTTCTACAAAAAATGTTATTATACATTTTCCCGTACGTATTGCCATTCATGAGATATCACCGTTTTAAAGAATTAAAATATTCATATGAGCTCATTCACGACTTGTATAGGTTTTCCGACGTTCAAGTTGGACTACTTTTCTAATTTTTTCAGGGGTCATTCCTGGATGTATTTGGAGGAAAAATGTGTTCTAGATAGGGGGCTAACCACTAAGATACAGGGTGTTCGCGAAAAAACAATGTCTTTTTTTGTCATTTATTTAGAGTTGAATAACTCCTAGACCAATTATCGTAAACCAATATACTTAGACTCATCTTTTAGGTCAAAGTGTATTCTTTTATTTGATATAAAGATCAGGAACTTGAGTTGCTCCGTTTAGAAGATATGTAGGTTCAAAGCATGAGCGAAATGTTTAAAAGCCTAATGATATTTTTTTATTCAATTTAAAGTACAATCGACCTTAATAGTCACAGCAAACATTGTTTGATCATGTTTTGTCTACTATCTGACATAATTTAGATGTAATTTTGTATTATTGTTCCAATTTGGACCATTTGGTAAAAAAAAACAGAAAATATACTTTAAATTGAATAAAAAATATCATTAGGCTTTTAAACATTTCGCTCATGCTTTGAACCTACATATCTTCTAAACGGAGCAACTCAAGTTCCTGATCTTTATATCAAATAAAAGAATACACTTTGACCTAAAAGATGAGTCTAAGTATATTGGTTTACGATAATTTGTCTAGGAGTTATTCAACTCTAAATAAATGACAAAAAAAGACATTGTTTTTTCGCGAACACCCTGTATCTTAGTGGTTAGCCCCCTATCTAGAACACATTTTTCCTCCAAATACATCCAGGAATGACCCCTGAAAAAATTAGAAAAGTAGTCCAACTTAAACGTCGGAAAACCTATGCAAGTCGTGAATGAGTTCATATGAATATTTTAATTCTTTAAAACGGTAATATCTCATGAATGGCAATACGTACGGGAAAATGTATAATAACATTTTTTGTAGAAAATCGTATGAGCTGCAAACTTTGTGAACATTTTTTTATGATAGGACTTACGGTTTCAGATGCATTTGCAAAAAACAGATATTTTGACCCTAAAACCCCCTAAAAAGAAAGGTTCCCGGGGTAGAAAATCGGTAGACTTTATAACCCCTTATTAAGAACCCTAAAAGGAAGCTCTGTGCCAATTTTCAGCCTGTACCCGACCATTTCCGCTATTTCGCTTTTTTCGGCTTAATTTGACTGTACTAGACTATTGCTTTCTCTTTTCGATTGGGTCGTTCTACTGTCTCCAAAATTGTGAAGTAAGTTTGCCAAGAAATTTGGAATATTCTACAACCAAAATATTTACCTAAACCTACGCTAGAGATGTGGAACAGAGCTGAGGAAGGATTTGCAGAACTTTGGGGATTTCCAAACTGCGTTGGAAGCATAGACGGAAAACATGTCAAACTGAAATGCCCAATTAACAGTGGGTCGCAGTTTTTCTGTTATAAAAATTTTTTTTCGCTCGTTCTTCTAGCAGTAGTTGACCCATACTATAAGTTTATGGTAGTTGACATAGGAAGTTATGGGCGTCACAGCGACAGCGGTATTTTGGAAAATTCACTTTTTTACCGAGAGTACATTGATGGAAAAACTATTCTACCGCCGAAACCACTGCCGGGTGCAGACACCCCAGTTCCTCATGTTTTGGTTGGTGATGAAGGCTTTGCACTTCAAAGTTATTTAATGAGGCCATATCCTAAACAAGGAGTAATCAACAATGCACGAAAGAAACAATTCCATTTGCATCTCAGCCGAGCACGGCGTGTGGTGGAGAATGCATTTGGTATATTGGCCATGAAATGGCGGATATTTTTAAGACCTATAGAGGCAGATATTGAAACTGCGGATTATATTGTAAAAGCAACTTGCTGTTTGCACAATTACATTATACAAAAGAATAATAACAGAGAGTGGACGGCCGTAGAAACTCAAGAAGAGTGCGAGCCTACGCGCGCATTTGTGGATACTACATTAACAAATCGAAGGCCGCCTAATGATGCAATGCAAATTCGCGAACGTTTTGCTGATTACTTTCAAAGAATAAACAACGCAACATAAAAAAACAAATAAATGTAATATTATTTAAAAAAAAAAACATAACTGTAATTTTAATTTTTCCGTTTATAATTAAATTGATTACAATGAAATGATACTTACTTGTCATATTGAGCTCTTGAGCTATCTCATCCCATGCTTCAGCCTTTTTCAAAACATTTTTATAATTTTCGTGGGAAGTATCAAACAAAAATCTGTATTTGCGGACATTTTCTATTAATATTTCGATTTTTCCACTCATCTTGTCTGAAAGCGGCAAGGCGGTCATGCTAAAATTTGTAATTTTGTACAACCGGATCGCTTGTCGTCGCTACAAAGTCTACCAGGCGGCGACAAACCGCCTGCTGTTTGACCGAGCTGATGCTAAGTTGTGTAATACAACTAGACCGCCAGACCGCCTCGGTCGTAGATCGCTGCCCGCCGCGACAGACCGCTTTCTGTGTGCCCGAGCCTTTACTCGCGAAGGGCCTCGGGTTGGCACCCCTGAAATAAACCATAGTCAAATGGCTATAAAATCCCACAAAAAGTCAATACTATCTTACTATACCACATCTCCACGCTTATATTCCAGCCAAGGTGCAAAGAAATTAAGGTATAAAATTAAAAGGTTTAATTACTGTGCGTGAACCTTCATTCTTCATCAAAGTGAGACGAATTACTGCAACAAAAAACCTTTCTTTTGGCAATTTGTCATTTTCTATCTTAAACGTATCTCGTGAAATTTTGCGGGAAATCTTTTTGGGAAAAGGTCTTATAAGACAAAAAAGGGGCATCTTACCCCTGAAATATCCTTAAATCGATTTTAATTATTATGAATATTGCCACCAAGGTAGATGATTAATTTAATTAAAGTGAATTTCCTTTTTGAATAAATTGACGGTGATGTCTTATAATTTTAGAGGTTCTTATAATTTTAGAGGTTATGAAGGGTAAAAGAATTATGAAGATGGTGTAATTAGGATTCTAAATTTTTCTTAACATTAGACGCAAGATAATAATAGGTGGGAGTATTCTGCGGGCATTCTTACCTTATCTATAAAAATATGATATACGTTTACAAAAATAAAGGGTGATATGTAAAACTCGACAGCAAAATTTTCATTCCTCAATTTAACGGCTAAGGTCAGTGACGCATAGGAAGCCAAGAACCTCAAGCTCAGCCCGGCTGCAGATATCTCGAGGGATCACAGAGCCCACATTTCGGTTGCTGAATAGTCCAGAAGGCAGTGTTACATTTTTTATGGTCATTTCAGGTACATTATTTTTTTGTAAATTGATAGTTGAGATATGACTTATACTCGCCACGATAGTTAGCCTCCAGAATCGTTGAAAAGGTACACTTTGTCACGACTAGTCCCTGCCTTGACATTATGTTACAAACATGCAGAGCGTCATCTTCCGTCGAACTGACCTTTTCTCCCCTCGAACATATTCTGTACCATATTGACGCTTGCCTTTTCTCGCTAGTATCTATATGGCTACCAGGCACGCCGCATCGTTGTATACGGTCCTGTATGCCTAGCACGTGCGAGGGACGCTTAAGCTGGAGACAGACACATGCGTACAATGGTGCATGCGATGACTGATATAATAAAGGTGCTTAGATTCAAATGCAAACTGATATCGGATCGCACGCAACATAAAAGTTGGTCTCAAATACCCAAACGCAAGCACACACCACAGACACATGCACTCGTCGCTTAATTTTTAATTGTAAAAGACTAGACGGAACTCAAGCACGCAACTGACTGTCAGCGAAAATTCGCTATATGTATATACCGCAGGCACTGTACGCACGCACGTATCTCTTTCCATCTTTGCGGCACTCCAGTTTCTGCTGTTAGTCTTCTTTCTTCTTGCTGTCTGCCCATATTGGCATTCCGTAAAACTAGACTAAGCTAACCCCCCTCGCCAGCAGGAGGTGACGGATTGATTTGGGTCCTATCGTTGGACACCATTCTCGGAAATGCTGCACAAATAGCGGAAGCTTTATCCGCCATACCCTCCAGTGTGTTTTAAAATTAAGACTGTGGTCGGTCATCACTCCCAGGTACTTTAAGGCGAGCTGTGAGTGAATGATCTGTTATCATACCTTGATTCTTACGGATACTTCTTTTCACAGGTTGCTGATCAGCGTAGTTTCAGCTTTGCGCTCAGGAAACGGCAGACCAGCGCTTTCAATCTACGCTTTAATACATCAGATAGTTTCGTTTGTGCGTAACCCGATCTCACCGGAGAAGTCCTAGGATACCACATGTTGTTCCGTTGGCCCATCTTCCAATTCACAATGAAGTGACCTACATTTTTTCCTTTTTAGGAAAGGTTGCAACCAAATAACAGTTTCGGAGGAGGGTCTGTGTTTGCTTGCTAACCACACGGGCCCAACACGATGCGCCAGCACTGGAAACGCTACCTCCCGGACTACAAGCTAAATCTGAGCGACGTGAAGGTTATCCAGTGCCTCCAGGCCTAAAATCCTCCAGCAGGTTGCTTGCTGGTCATCAAAGCAGAGGAAACGCAGAAAAATAGAATTCATTACTGCTCCTTATCACCACCTCCAACAACAGATAACCTTATACGATTTTTCTAAACAGCAATCATGGACAGGCAGTATTATATTTTTTACCACCGCTCGGATAAACGCAAGCCAAGATATTGTATCCTGGCTAAAAGGCACATTAAAGCCTACCTCTATCCTAACTTCAGTTCAAAGGAATTAACTATAGAGGCTTTTACTTAGCCTCAGCCTATATGGTTCATGATCTACCTGTGTCCCTTGTGGTGTATCTACTCCTGGCAGCAATCCTTAAATCGAATAGAGTCAACATGGTCGTGCGGTGCTACGCTGATACGATGACAAGCGTAAGCAACTTGAATAACTTCAAGGACTGAATCGAAAGAGCCCACATCCCAGTAATGAATTTTGCAAGTCCCATGCAGGACAGATCTACGGAAGTGAAAAGCAACCTTCCCGCGGGATAGCATGTTTTCTTTTCTATTTAGACTAGCTTTGGAACAGCTTGTGGAGGGCCTTCGAAGCCAAAAATATGCCATTAAAAAACATCCAATTTCTCCAAGCGTCGTACGATGGCTCCGAGCAAAGGAAAGACTTCCTTGCTTGGCCAGGTAGTCGACTTTCTCGTTCCCATTTATCTAACTCAGCTCTACATCGCTAGCTTGGAGCGCGTCATTATTGACTACAGAGCTTTTATAGAAGCTTGGCTATCTACGAAAATTCCAATGCTACGTCGTTGTGTCCATTGTGTGACAGGCGTTCAGGATCGCCAGCATTTCAGCTTGAAAGATACTAGCTTACCCCAAAAGGTTCCTGAACAGTGAACTGTTAGTAGTCTTTAGAATAACTCCTACCACGATGACCTCGGGCATTACTCTTCACCCATTCTGCATTCAGTCTTTTAGAGCAGACCAGCAATAGCCAAACTATTCTTGGGAAGGTTCCGTCGAAAACCTGCTCCTTTCATGATATTAGATATAGTTCACATTTGTGGCTATAATATTTTCTTGAACAAATAGCTGTTTTTTGAAAACTTCACCTAGGTAGCCTAATGGTGAAGGCGTCTAACTACCATCTCAAAGGTTGGGGCTCAGCGACATGGTCCGTCGTCTGTCAACTTCGTCCACCTAGATAACATTCCTGATCACTTGTTTTCCTTCTTTACAACAATTCCTTACACACTTTACCTACGTAACTGCCTGCGAACACACCTGGGTCTTCGATCGCCAATCGTTGAAGTCAACGTTCATTTGTGATAGTATTGGATGAAGCTCAATGGAGTAAACTCGTATCTATATTCATTCACAAATAGAACTTGGTATTCGACAATCATAGAAACCTCGGCAATACAAAGGAGTTCATTCTGTTCAGCTCTAGACCTCCACATACAAATCTGAATTAATTTGTCCTGTCATCTACAATATTCATGTCATATATCTATTAAATCAACAATATCATTCAACATAAACCAATTCTCCAGAGGATTTCAGACGCAAATTTCTCTAGACTTCATCACTAAAACCAAAATCCTATTACGTGACATTCAGAAACAATTACCAAAAGTCCATACCCCTACAAATTGCCCTCCATTCTATGGTTTCATTCCATCTATTTCAGCTCTAACAAAAACTACAATACACACACTCACTATACGACAAATACTGAATTAATTCAAACCCATTTCTAAAATGTCTGTGCCAATAATTACATCATTAATAATATCTTTGTCACCGCACAAAAGGCAATCCCCCACCATGTTCCAAAAACAAAATGGGCCAAATATTTTTACATACTTCCCTCGGTAACGAATCATGTTTCTGGAGTATTCAAAACATGCCATTCTAAATTACAACAGAATGAACAGAATTCATTTAATAAAAACATCATTTGAACAAAAATGATCCAATACCAGAACGAATGGTGTTCCATATAGAGCTAACTACCGCATTGATCAAAAACCTTTTACTCCAATGAAATCATCAAGGACCAAAATGGTAAAAAAGCGGAACGTCCTTACGGGCAGATAAAACTCCTTTAGCAGCCTCTTAAATCAGATTGAAATCGAGTGCCAACCAATTTGAACTAATTTCTCACAGGATATCTCCTCTATATCTCAGAGACTTACACTCATATAACACTATACGGATCCAAAGACCAGGATGAGGGTAACAAAAGGATATCATCCACAAGTGACTAATCTATATACTTATGATGAATGAATGTTTGGGGATGTCAATGACGTACAAGTTTTGCATTGATTTTGAATGGCTGCTTCTGTGCAGAAGTTCGAGAATATCCAAGACCTTAATTGGGTTGAGAACCTTATGCAAAGGACTCAGGTGTTAATTTCCTGTTATTGGCTCTTTTGTGCGATTTGTTCAGATCGGTTGTTTGAAATAAAGGAGCTATTCATTAAAGATTACGAAATTGGAGTCCAAGGTTTTGATAGAATTCGAGGGTGTTTTGAAGGTAGCATTTACCTCTTATCATTCAGTTCTCAATTAAGTTATTAATGGCGATAAGGTCGACCGTGCGAAACGTCTTAAACAATGAAGTCAATACAATGAAACTGAAAAGTAGTTCGGAGAAACGTAGAAGTGCAAGACTGAGTTCAAGACCTGGGGGCCTGTTGCACGAAACTACAAGTCTACAAGTGCCTGTAAAATAATACTTGTACTACAAGTCCACCAAATTTTGGTTGCACGAAAAAATTTTCTACACTTGTAGAATTATTAAAATTTCCCAAAATATGTAAAATAAATTTTACAAGTGTAGAAGCTTACTCCATGGCAACGTGAATGTTTACAAAACAAAATTTGTCGTGTTTGCCATACCAACTTTGTTTTAAGATTTAAATTTTTTAAATTTACCTTTGACAGATTTCTATTCAAATAAATTTCATTGGTAAAGATGGCCCGTAAGTGTAACGACGAAAAGAAAATAAGTATTTTAAGGAAAATAAGGGAGAACAAAGAAATTTTGTTTGGTGCTTTTAGTAATGATATTACTAAAAGTGCTAAAAACAAAAAGTGGAAGGAAATCTTTCAGTTAGCGTCCAGCATAAATTTAATTCCTAAAAACAAGGGATGGAATTATGTCAGGGACGTATTGTGGCAAAATTTTAAAAAAACTACAATAGTAAGTATTCGTTAGCATACAAAACTCTATTTGAAACTGTAATGAACATCTAAATATTCAGGCAAAAATAGATAATGCAAGAAAAACGGGAACTGGGGGAGTACCAAATGCCAAATTTACGCCAGTTGACGACATTGTACTAGACATCTTGGGGCGGGAGTCGGAAATAATTAACGGATTGGGAGTTACAGAATCATTAAATGATACCAATCCTCCTAATATAAACGCAAGCAAGCCTTTGGTATTCGGAGAGTCTGAGTCAATCAATTATTCTGTAACTACTAACATAGAGCCGAGAAAAAATAGTAAACGTCCATCACAAACAATAGGTAAAATTTAATACATAACAAAGCCAAAAGTTATATGATAAACATATGTAATATGTTTTAAATATGTACGTAGGGAACAAAAGGTCTTGTAAAGGCTATGCAGAATCTCAGCTTGCTTTGAAAAAGCTAAAGCTTTCAGTTGACCATATGGAGCTAATTAATTACAAAGCAAGGTTGGAGATTTTGGCACTTGAGCGCCAACTTAAACTTCCTCCTTCTAGTTTTACAAAAACTCTAAGCGATGGAAGCGATGACAATTTAGAAGAGGCTGTTGAGGGTATAAATGTTTTACCGTTCAGCGAATATTGATAAAGGCTAGTTTTTTTGGTTCTTAATAATTGAAAAATAACAAAATTTTATTTTATTTATAAATATACATATTAAGGGGGGAGTAGGGGCTAAAAATCGAAATTTTTTGTATTCACTCATCTTATAGTAAATCATTTCAAGAAGCTTGAATCAACTCATTTGGCGTATCGCACCGAAAAAGCTATCAGGAAGCAAAAATATGGTAGAGTTTGCAGCCTACATTGCTGCCAGTACTTTCAATGAAGGTACTGGTGCATTATTAAAGTTTTTAAATGATCTTGGAGTCGGTGTTGGACCAAGCGCTCACGAGTACGCTCGAGCACAAGACTGCGAGCGCATTGCCAGGGCAGAGAGAGAAGCTGAACAAAACTCAAAAGACGCTCGAATTCAACGAAGATTAAAAAAAAAAGAAATAGAGGACAATGATATTGCTTCAGGAAATGTCCTTTATGGAGCTGGAATCGATGATTCCGTTTAAGGTACGAAAAAAAAATTTTTTTCATCATTTTTTTAGAGTCATTTTTTCAAACGCGTTTTTCTCAAAATGAATTCTTAAAAGTCGGTGCCACTCATAACTTCAAGACTATTTAACCGATTCTTTTCAAACTTGGCACACGTTTTCAAAATCAAAAAAACCTCCCCCCCCCAGGATTACTTTTTTTATTTTTTTTTTTTAAGGTAGTTTTTCACTTTAAAAAATGGCGAAATTTTTCGCGAAAAAAGCAATTTTTACGTTTTTTTGATGCCAAAACAAGGAAAAAAAAAAAAAAAAATTCTGTCTCTGGGGGGGGGAGCCTTTTGTCATACTTTAACTAAAAAATTCGACTTTTTTGATTTCAGATGATTTTACGATGAATGGCGAATGGCACCGCACAGCACCTCTCGAAAAACATGTTTTTGGAAAACCTCTGTCACGGGCTTATTTTTTAATATTTCCTAATGAAAAATTTTTTAAATATTGTTTAAATGATGTTTAACAGCATGTATTTATTTTTATTAAAGTAGCTTAAGCCATATTTCTGTAAAAAATTCACAAAAAAAGTGTTTTTTTTTAGCGTTAGCCCCTACTCCCCCCTTAATATAATTTAGAAATGGTAAAAATGATATACGAGTACATGTAAATAATTAAAATTTAAATCAATTAAAAAAAATTTAATTTCGAAAAGTGTTTATGTTTTCTTCCTGTCTTGCTCGCACTTGTGCTGTTGGAGGTTCAAAAAGACTGGAGTCGCTATCGCTTATTTGAAATGAAGTATTGTCATTTGCTTCATTCAAAAAATCTGTAGGATTAATGTAACTTCTTGTCATGTTACATAGAGTTACGCAGCATTTGAAAATATTAGCGGCAAAGACTGGATTTACTCGCAAATGATTTAAACATGGAAACTTTTCTTTGAGTACGCCAAAAGCGCATTCAATTAATCGTCGCGTGCGCTTATGTGCTCTATTAAATTGAGCTACAGCATCATCTTCGAGGTTTGCTGTTGCGGGTGGAATTAACCATGTTTTCAATGGATATGCAGAGTCTCCGAGGATTACAGAATTAGGGTATGGTCTCCACCCATCTTCCATCTTAAAGTGCAAATTACTGTTTCATAAAACTCTTGCATCGTGTACGCTCCCTGTCCAATTAGCGCTGGCGTAGTAGAATTGTAAATCAGGACGGCAAACAGCCATACAATTTAGTGAATGATTTCCATGACGGTCAACAAAAGCTACTTCATCTTGTGGTGGTGCGTCTATATTTATTAAAATTCCATCTATTGCGCCACATATTTCTGGTAAACCGCCTTTTTCGTAAAATTCTTGAACCACAGCATCTACATTAGATGGCCAACGAACTTGTTCTTGAAATTCCACTTCATTTATAGCTGCTGTTACTTCGTGCACGCACCTGCAGATGGTTGCTTTATGAATACCATGCATATCTGCTACGCTATGGTATTGTGCACCCGTTCCGAACCAGTGTAGTGCTATTAACAATTTCTGTCTTACAGAAAGTGATTGGCTTCTATTAGTCACTGAGTTCAATTTATTATATAAACTATGTTCAAGTTTTTCGACCACTGCCTCTGGCACTCGGAATTTTTCTTTAAAGTTATTATCACTTACTTCAAAATTTATTCTCTTTTTATATACACGAATGTTTTCCCACTCGTCTTCACTTTCATTACTATCATCCCAAATAAACATTTTTCCCAGTTAACTTCCGCTGCAAACGTGTTTTAAGTTAAACCGATGATCACTAACTGACTTGTACAACTTTTACACATCTCAGTTTGTCTATAGAATTTTGCTAAGAATTCTACAAGTCTAGCTATAACTGAATCTACACTTGTAGTTTCGTGCAACAGAAACTACGGAAATTGAAATTTCCCACTTGTAGAATTCGCTTTCTACACTTGTAAATTGAGGGACGGACTTGTAGTTTTGTGCAACAGAATTTTTCTACACTTGTAAAAAATCGCTTGTAGTACAAGTACTTGTAGTTTCGTGCAACAGGCCCCTGGAGCTTTACACTGCACTTTAAAGCGGTAAAATATTTAGTTTTACAACACCCTCAACACCAGAGGACCTACATTCGAGAACAAGTGGACGAAAAATTAAACTTACCTGTTGTGGGGGTTGTAAAACTACATATTCTACATTTTGGAAAGTGCTCAGATTAACGGCTTTAAGGAAGGCGTGGTCACTAAAAAAAATGTGACGTGTTAAAAATGAATTAATTGAAAAACAAATGCTGCTTGTTCAAATCCCATTTATTAACTAACTTACATCAGGGACGGATTGCCCCCCCCCCCCCCTTAGCGGGGAAGGGATGCAGAATTGAAAACAAAATAAAAACCCCTATTTTTTATTGCAGATTTACATTCTTCATGAAAAAATATGAAGATTTTATTCTTATCATTTTTTGTGATTCGCCTTAGATGGCGCTGTAATCGGCGGAAATAAATAAGTCATAAAAAACGTTTTCCTCCGATTACAGCGCCATCTATGGCGAATCGTAAAAAATGCTTGGGACAAAATCTTCATATCTTTTTATGAAGATTCCTAATCTGCAATAAAAATGGGGGTTTCCATTTAAGTTTTTGAAATTGCACCCCCTACCACTAGCAGGGGGTAGGGGGTAGGGGGCGTTTTTGGTATGGCTGGATAGAGTTTGAAAAAATATTTGATACGTGTTTTTTGGTTTTCATTTTTTTTTTTTCAAAACTCTTCGAAATAATGGGGTGGTACGGGTGGTCTGAGTCTGAGGAAGAGCGCCGACGATCTCCTAGTATGCGTGACCTACCCATCACGCTGGTTCACTTCGGGCAATATGTTCTACAAGGTGGCAGACAGTGGTCTTTCTAACGCTGCCATCCTATCCGTAATATAGTCCTTACTGCCCATGCCCATTCCTACCACTTCAGTCTTTCTTTTAGATAGATTTGTAAGAACACCCAATGATGAGTACAAACAAAGAAAACAAAAAGGGGGAAGGGGAAATAAGCCTATATGTCGGAGGAGGCCGCGGTCCCCGCCTTTAGGCTGGAAACTGGCAACAAGTGCCAGGAAAGGATGCTAACATTTGGGAGATCCGCGAAGTTGGTGAGGTCACCGCCCACAAAGCCCGCGGTGGACCGTACCAAGGAAAAGGTACGAGCTCCTTAAGGTAAGTCTAGTAAGTACATAAGAAGAAGTAAAGAGGGGTAATAGCCAGTGGCGGATTTAGGGGGGGGGGGCTATAGGGGCTTCAGCCCAAAATTTTTAGGGGCGGCAAATTTTCAACACATTTTTTTATATTTTAACCGGACAACGTATATATGAGAACGAATGATAATTTGAAACCACATGTCATAAAGAAGGTTGTAATCAGAGACTATTTTTACTGTACACATTTAATCCCAATACTTTACGATATCCTTCCTAAACCAACCGTCGTGCGTAATATATTCGTCTGGAGAGCAATGTGTCAGATGGGTCTAAAGGTCCCAATACACGAGCGCTCCATTATGGCGACACTACAATGTTGCCAGTCCATTGGATCCGGTCCAAAATTAGGGCACACACACGATAGCGCCTGAGTCAGTCAGCCGATTGCAGTCGGTTAGACGAGCACAGTACTTAAATTTTGTTTTCACAAAGGTTGCATCTCCCTCCGACAAAGTGATAATGGTTAGAGGTTCCGCCAAAAGAGTTGATGCCGAGAAAGTCGCGTTTTCCATGCGCAGTAGAATCCCCGCATGCCGTTCCCTTCCCTTAGCCTAGTCGCAACAAATTTCGAAGGGGAAATTTGAAAATACATAAGCGAATGAATTTTATTGTTTTATTGCCCTCATAAATGAGCACATCGGAATAGAAAAATACCGAAAAAAAATGTATCAAATGCGTCACATTTGAAAGTGGCTATGATTGTTGCGTCGTAAAATTTATATGAAAAAGAAATCACATTTCAGGAATATTTGTATCTCGGGTCACTTGTTGCCTAGGGACATTTGTATTGAAGGACATTGGTGCAAGGTACACTATCCATCACTCGATACTCACATCAAAGCGGTTTGTGTATGATGCGGGTATTACACTAAGCATTCATTTTTCTACCTCTTTTTTTGTGTAAAGATTGTGATGCGTTTGTAGTTGTGCAATAAACGCGAATGAGAGGGGGAATTTCTCATAGTTTTCGCAGACCCCCGAGTACGATGTTATATTTGTGTTAGTGTAATGGAGGGTGAGTCTGGCAAATTTTTTGGCTCAAAAGTGAGGAGTCATATGACGCATGAATTGTACTTCCCTGCGACCCCTTGCCTAAAAAACCGGTTTTGTGTATGGGGGTAATAAACGAAATGAATGATAGTGTAACTTGCACCATTCACATATGGCGCCGCGCTTTTCAAATCCAAAGAATATCCAAATCTTTGGCTTGGGTTTCGCGTGCAAACAAATTGTTGTTGTTTTGGCTTGGCGTGGTGTAATTTGGACGGATGGAGCGCTCGTCACGAGCGGCTCGTGTATTGTGCCCCTAAGGCCAAAGCACACCAAAATAGGCCAGGGCGGCAGACGACGGACTTCCACCGTGCCCGTATGTCGACCCAGACGTACGCCACTAGTGGGAAATGCGTGGGGGGGAGAGGGGAGTTTCAAGTTGTAACAGGAAAAAGGTTGATGCACGCTGCGTCAATTCACCCTGCATTTAACAGTGATTATAAAAACCTGGTTGATGGATGATGTAAGAGCGGTGGTGGGGCGGCAGATCTCTTCCAGCCCTTAGGCGGAAATTGTGTAAATCCGCCCCTGGTAATAGCGGCGATGCAACCTGGGTACAACCCTTTCGGATTACATTGCTTCCAGAAGCAACATATCCAATGTGATCCACGGCCACGACCCCAGAGCCGACTATTTGGAGGCAAAAGAGGAAGCCATGAAGATGATTAAGGAACGAATGTAACAAGCGTCGCAAAAAGGAAGGTTGGAGAAGCTAAAAGCCCGCACAATGCACCGAAAACTGTGAAGTCCCGTAAATGCTAACGGTATAATAACTAGGAGGTGCAACCCTCACTTAGCGCCCCCAAAGAGGAATAGAGGGCGAAATAACGAAAGGAAACCCCAAGAAAAGGGAGAGAACGCTCTCGAATTGGCAGCTGGCGAGGGAAAGATGCAGGATCTGAAGCTGTCAATCGGTGAGGCGGGAGAGATTAGGGCGGGTACTAACCGCGTGCTAATCGAGTGCGGGGATCTGGGCAGAGGCCACAATAAGCTTTCCAATCGCTAGCGCTAAAAAAGCACTCGCGGTGTGGGAAGTCCGCATTGGCGGGGTTGTTTGCCAGATACGGGAGATAGCAGCACCAAGTAGGCGCTTTAAATATTTTGGGGTAGGGCATATCGCTTAGAAATGGACCAGAAGGAGCTTTGCTGGAGATACGGGGAGAGGGGCACATTGCAAAGGACTGCAATAAGAGTTCTAAATGCCTCCTATCTAAAGGAGACAAAGGCAAGGGCGAACACGATCTTCACTCTACGGGGAGTAGCAGGTGTCCAGTGTGCAGGAAGTCACTCAAAAGGTGACGAAGATAAGGTTCCTACAAGTAAACCTGAACCACTGTCCAGCGTCAGAAAACCAGCTCGCACAGATAGTATTTGAGGAGAAAATCGACGTCGCAATCGTCTGCGAGCAGTATACAAATCTGCACAGCGGCGTATAACATTATCATATTTTGAAAGTAGTAATATTTCCAGGAAGACCGTGCGTCTATATCACGGTCTGTGCAGAACTTTCTCGAGTCTATGCTGATTTCGCATGGACCATGGACCGGCCCATGCAATAGGCGCACGGCAAGCACCGTGCTAATTTCTCCTCTACCTTTTCGCTCGATTTAGGCCAGTCTTGAGAAATAATCCTCTTAGGCGGCCGGCCGCAGGCGAGCTCAAGGCGAGGAAGAGAGGAGAGAAAAATGAAAGGCCCAAATTCGAGCCGATCTTCGTGAGCGTAGTCACAATTATTACGAAACTTTAAGTTTCTTCAAAAAAAAATCCTGAACACTCAACTTCCGGCCCACCGGCAGCCCGGCCCTTCGAGGATTTACTCGAATGGGCCATAAACCAATCCGGCCCTGACTTACCTATATCTACTTACAAATGTTTTTCCTTACGTATCTGGCCGCCTTAAATCTACCACAAAGGTGATTTGGTGACCCTGTATTTGAAACGCAGAGAATGACAAAGTGAGGTATAGCTGGAAGCATTGGTGACGCAGAAGATATGTGCCGATATTTTACCGATTCCAAACTAAACCAGCGGCCTGGTAGAATGTGGATTTGGATGATTTGAATGGTGTAAATTATGAACTGGAGCAAGGATTGAGTATTTTAATTACAGCAGACTTTGACTAGAGAGATAAGGTGGTTGATTTTATGTTGGTAGGTGTCCAGACACTCTTTGGTTGGACCAAGTTCGGCGACGGTTGAGGATCGTACCAGCTACAGTGAATATTACTAAACCTTCTCAAGTTTCAATTGTAAATTGTTGTTTTGAAATTAGAAGCTCTAGGTATTAAGGCAAACAAGTTCAAGTGCTGATAGGTTAGGTTAGGTTAGATATGGCTGAGCTGCTGGTGCACAGCCCAAACACTTAGGCCAAAGTGATAAGCCCGTTGTGATGCCAAAATGATCCCATTTTAAACCCCAATGTTAAAGTATCGTTTCTTCGCTAAACCACCTCGAGGACGTAATGAATCTTCTTAGTTGCGGGATCCCAAACTTCGGGATTTTTGCAAGTGTGCCTAGGAAAGGTTCACCAAAAGTGGTAAGTCTCCTTTTGCTTAGGGCTGGACAGTGACAGAGAAGATGTTTAACACTTTCCTCTTCGTTTATATTCTGACAGCTTCTGCAGAAATCGCAGGTTTCGAGACCTAAGCGGGCCGCATGCGTCCCTATCAGACAGTGTCCGGTCAGCACTCCCACTGTAACTGAGAGGTCTCGTCTACCGAGGCTCAGCAGTGAGGTGGTCCGCCAGAGATCGTAAGAGGGCCACGTCGTTTTGGCCAAGGTGCATTTGTTAAGATCCCTTCAATGCTTTTCTGCTAATTGCATTATGTGGTGTTTGCATCGGAGTTTAAAGGTGGCCCAAGGCATACCAACCCTTTCTTTTCCAGGAAGGAGAGTAACGGTCGTGCCTTTCCTAGCCAGTTCGTCAGCTTTACAGTTTCCTGTTATATTTCGGTGACCAGGCACCCATATGAGGAGGGTCCTGAACTGCTGAGCCATCTCGTTAAGAGATCTGCTGCATTCAGAGATAGTTCTGGAGTTATTAGTGCAAGAGCGCAGGGCCTTCAGAGCCGCCTGACTCTGTGAGAAGATGTAGACAGTTCGGTTCCTGTCCCCTTGATGGTTGAATTGCAAGACAGCCTCATGTATGGCTAAAACCTCCGCTTGGTAAACACTGCAGTGATCGGGTAGTCGGAAGGAGACTGACAGTCGATGAGAATATTCCCAACGTATTTTAGTATTCCCATGGGTGGTTAACACGAGGTATGGTATTTGTTCCCCCTAGAATGAATATCATTCTCATGGTGGCAGTTCTCATAAGAATATTCTAATATTCTATGTGAATATTCTGTGGCTTGAGAATAATTTTTCTTCTCGCACTGCCAGTTGTTGTTTGTTATTTTCATTTGTATTTTCATCGCCATGTAAAAAAGACGAAAATTAATGTTGGGATTTTATGTGAGTTTCGGGTTGCTGGTGGAAGCTGAAAGGCTGAAAGGAATCGAAAAAAAAAATTCAAAAAAGTTACTAAGTTATGCATGGACAGGACCAAAAAAATACTTACACCTCCAATTGATAAGCTACTCCTTTTTTGAAGATATTTAAGAAATTAGAAACGTTTGGTCCAACGAAATTTTGTTAAACCAAATTTAGTTTAAGAGTTTAATGGACCAGCTGAAGAACGAAGGAGAGTAATTTTTAAAAAAAGTTTGTACGGCTGTCGTACGCAAAATTTGATTTTATAAACCCCTAAAAAATATATAAAAATAGATCACGATAATGCGGCAGGCGATTGGAACAAGTGAAAGATTGGCAGTGACACTATGGTATTTCTTCTTCTTCTTCTTTAAACTCCTTTAATCCCTCATGGGACATAGGGCGGAAACAGTTGCCCTCCAGCGGACTCTGTTTTGCGCGACAGCTCTCAGCTCCGACCAGGATCTCCCAGTTGTTGCGGCTTCTTCTAGTAGGGTTCTCCTCCACGTTGTTCTAGGTCGTCCTACTCGACGGGAACCTTGCGGATTCCAGTCAAGGGCCTGTTTGGCTAGGTTTTCGTTTTCGCGTCGCAAGGTGTGGCCAACCCAATTCCATTTCCTTCGCCTGATTTGGTCGTCTATCCTTTCTTGGCCGGCACGGCGCCAAAGTTCTTCGTTTGAAATTCTATCTTGCCAGCGGATTTTTAGGATACGACGAAGGCATCTGTTGATGAAGACTTGTAGGCGCCCTGTGATGAATTGGGTGACTTTCCATGTTTCGCAACCGTACAAAAGAACTGCCTTAACGTTGGAGTTGAACAGCCGCAATTTGGTGTTAGTTGAGATCTCCGTTGATCTCCATATGCGGGACAGGCATGCATATGCGCCTCGTGCTTTGTTTATTCTGGAACTTACGTCTTCTTCTGCCCCACCATTTTCGGTAATAACACTACCGAGGTAGCAGAATTTATTTACCAGTTCCACGTCACGGTTATTCAGCGCTGTCCGTTCAATGGTGTTTGCATTTATCCGCATTTCTTTAGTTTTAGTCGGATTTAGCCTTAAGCCTGCTGGACTACTTTCTGTTGCCAAATTGTTCAACATGTTTTTGAGGTCCTGGTGTCTGTGGGCCAGCAAACAGATATCATCGGCGTAGTCGAGGTCCTTAAGGCGGTCTACCAAACCCCATTGTATGCCGCCTGTTCGATTATCTAGAGCGCCGGCAAGGATGTCATTTATTACTATAAGAAATAGTAAAGGCGAAAGTAGGCATCCTTGTCGTACTCCTGAGCTCACCTCAAAGCTGTCGGATAATTTTCCATTATGGAGAACTCTGCATTTGGAATTGTTATATAGGGCTTTTATCAATTCTATTATTTTATCAGGCAATCCACGTCGCCGTAGTGCCTGCCATATAAAGCTCCTATTGACCGAGTCGAACGCTTTCTCATAATCTACGAAAGCAAGGTAAAGGGGGGATCGGAATTCAGTAGACTGGTATGGTATTTAGCTTCAGGTAATTAGCAAATGTTTTTCTTGGACTTCACTTTATGTTGTGTATTGTTATGGCACCTGCCTTTGATTTGGGTTGAGTATGGAATCTAACCAGACTTTATTTCTTAGGTGACATCATGAATATTTTGTCTGCTGTGTTTCATATTCCGCCATATTTCATATTTATTTATATACTATCTGGAACCCGGTGCGCCTCGCTGCACCCATAAGCCAATAGCATGGCGTGCGCCAAAACAATTGGAAATCTCAAAATCGAGACCTCTTGCCACTCTTGTCGTGGTCAGATGCTATGAGGAAGTGTTTTTGCCTGTAAACGAAATTCGAAGAGGAAATTACAATGCATGTTCGCTTGCACTTTATCCATACACGAAATTTTAATGTGTGTGAAATTGTCATGTCCTCGCCTGCCTTTATAGTTCCTACCGAGTGAGAGCTTCAACCTACAATCAAATTAAAGTTTGAATATATTTATAATAGAAAACAAAGGTGTGTCGGGTTTGTGCCGGTGCCAAATGTCTGGCTGTTTCCTACGTTCTCCTGCCTCCACGGCAATCTTATACCCGCAATACAAGAATAGTCCACTCATCTTACTCCCAACACTTGCAGCCTGCCCATTCGCGCACTCAACAAGATAAAAATTCATTTATCAATAGAACAACTCGACTGTGGAATAATCTCTCGCAGTCAGTATTTTCGAGCTCTTTCAACATGCAAGAGTTCAAACGCAAGGTTCATTACCACCTTCTGCATAACCTGTAGCTTCATAATCCTTAACCTACCCCCCCCCCCCCCCTCGTACTACGCTTACTGGTTGGACATTGAGTCGTTTTATAACTAAAATCGTGGTTTCCTTGAACGGCTCGATTAAGTCCTCTTTTCGTTTCGTATCGATGTACGTTTGATAATTGAAGAGTGATTTTCCAAAACGTACTAAGTCAATTTTTGTTTAATTTTAATATTGTATAGCGTTCCAATCTATGACGTAGTAGTTATGCATTCACCATAAACATTTATCACAAATCATACTAATTCCGACGGGGTTTCACTTCAAAGACACGGATGCACAATTAAATCGTACTAAGTGATATTCAGTTTTTGTTTATTTCCCACAAATTACATCATAAGAACTTAGCACGTTTTGGAATATCACTCTTCAATTGAATTGCCACTGGAACTTTCAAATTAAGCGAGTGCATTTTTGCCATGCCGAAATTTTCTTGGATGCGGATTACGAATCAATTTTTAACTAAGATTTGTTTTAATTTATTGAGTATCATTCAATTTATCGGGTCACCTCTGACACAAAAAGTGCCCAGGTTTTATCCGGAATAGTCGATGAAGGACAAATCCGGGAAACTCGGAAGGATGGCAGCCCTAAGCAAGACCCAGATTGAGCAGGTGTAACGAAAGCTTGGGCTGCACATCAACGAAAGCAAAACAAAGAACAGCGTGGCTTCGTCTGCAAGAACTCTTGACATATAAAAGTATGAAATCAGAAATACCGGCAGGGTTAGTAAAAACCAACAAAGCATACTTCAAGCTGTCAAGGCTCTTCAAATCCAATCATCTGACCATTTCATCTTATCGGCACTCACATATATGTATGCACAAATGTGCTTCTGAATTTGAGCACTTAGTAAGCACACCACTCTAACTTCTTGTTTGAAAGAAAACCTTTTTGCACAAATTAAACATCTTTTAAAGGCTTTGATTTCCCTTTTCGTTCAATTAGGCGACGACGTCTTGACTTATTGACATTTAATTTCGATATTAGGTACCATCCGACCCTTAGTCAGTTGCTCCCTTTTCACAATCTTTGGTTGTTACGAGCCATTATAAAAATATTAAGTTGAATGAACCTATTAACTGTAGACGAGACAAATATTGATCAGATTTTTCGGCATCACCGTCGGCATCAATTTGTTCATCTTGGAAGAAACTGAAAAGATTTTTAATGGGCACTGATTGATGCTCTTTGGGGAGGCAGCCACATTTCGAAGGCCATTTATTGTCTGTTGCCTGTGTAAAATGAACCAAAAAGTTGGGGTTAGATTCGCTTCGAATATTTTATGTACATTTAAATGTTATAAGAATACTAGCACGATGCCTATTTATTAATATTGTTGACAGGATGTCTCATGGCAAAAAGAAGAAATCTCTTTTGAATGGATTCGATCCTCCTGCTGCTCACTTGGAATATAGGATCCCAGATAAGACACGCATATTCCAGGATAGAGCGGACTAAAGAACAGAAGAGTGTTTTTGTGACCCATACATTACCGAATTCTTTGGCTCACCTCTTGATGAAACCAAGAAGTTTGTTGGCTCTGGCAGTTATATTATCGTAGTGCAGGTTGAAATTGAGTTTTTTGTCTAGGACGATGCCTAGATCTACGATATGATCAACCTGATTCAACATTATGCCATTGAGATAATAGTTATGGTTCTGAGTGTTTTTTAAGCGGGAGAAGGTAATTGCATGACATTTGCTGGTGTTAAGTTGCAGTTTGTTCATGGTGCACCAGTCATGTACGGCATTGAGCTTTGTCTGCAAAAAGGAAGCATCAGTTTGGGTCTTAATGACACTATAAATTTTGAGATCATCCGCGTAAAAGAGATGTGGAATATTTGTTAATTTTTCCGATAGATCGGAGATGAAAATATTGAAGAGAAGGGGACCGAGATGACTACCCTGAGGAACGCCAGAGGTTACTTCGATCTCATTAGATAGAAATCCTTGGTATCTGATAACCTGTGTTCTTCCGTTCAGATATGACTTTAACTATTCCAGGGCAGAACCTGATATTCCAAACTTTAATAATTTTGCAATTAGGATGGCGTGGTCCACTCGATCGAAGGCCTTGCTGAAATCAGTGTACACAGCATCCAATTGAAATTTCAGCAAACCTATCAGCAAACATGCTACAAATTACTTGGGGGCACGAGGTGTGGGCTCTACCATTCGTCATTGTTGTTGGGTAGCCTGAAGTCTTCCGTTTAATGTTAACGTAATCAAAAAAATTTTAGGATCACTTATGATACTATCACCAACAGAATTAATATATGCAGAGTAGGCCTCGCGAGACCTAACAGCAAATTCTGAGGCTAGTCTAATGTATTAGGAATTCAATCGCTCGTTTACATATGTGTTATTTTTGATCATGTTATATAATTTCTTTCTTTTATTTCTTCTCAATTCACAAAACATCTATTAAGCACTTGGTGGAAAACTGCAGGACTTTGATCGTGCTGATCTTCATAATTTAAGTAAAAAACTACTAAAATTTGGAATATTAGGTCCTGCCCTGGAACAAAACTCAGGTTGAGTTTTGATACAACAAAACTCAGGTTGTCAGCTTTCAAGGATTTCTGTCAAAAGAAACCCAAGTAACTTCCGGGGTCCCTCAGGGTAGCCATCTAGGCCCGGTGTTATTCAATATATTTATTTTAGACCCTGACGAAGAAACCAGAGAATATTCCGCATCTCTTCAATGCCGATTACCATACAATTTATAATGTCATAAGGTCCCAGGACGACGTAACTTTCTTTCAAACAAAGCTAAACGCGTTGCAGGGCTGGTGTACCACCATTAAATTGCAACTCAACATCATCAAATGTTATGTAATTACTTTCTCCCGGAAAAGAAACAACGACCAGGCCTTAGACCTTGTCGATCAAGTTGTAGATCTAAGCATTGTTCTAGACAATAAATTACATTTCAACTTGAGCTACGATAATATCGCTGCCAGAGCCAACAAGCTTCTTGGCTTTTTAAAGAGAAGACGCCAAGAATTCAATAACGTTTGGGCCACAAAAACTCTTTTCTGTTCGCTCGTCCGCCCAATCCTGGAACATGAGTCCCCGATCTGGGATCCTATATTTCAGGTAAGTAGCGGTAGGTTGCACTCGGTATAGAAACATTTTCTGCATTGTATGAAGGATTTTAGGAAAGGTGGTAAAGAGAGAGTAAAGAGATGTTGATTCACCCATACTCATGATCAGTTGAATTTCTCACCAATCTTCTTTGGAGCAGTATGGGATTTGATTTTAAGGGGTAGTGGGGTGGTGAGGGTGTGCGAAAGGACAGAAAGAGAAGGGACTTTTGATCTGCATGACGGTAAGATAGCCGGAGGTTGAAGTGTCATTGGTTGCCTACGTCGTACAGTAATCAGAAAAATCCATAGGTTGGGTCGTGAAGGGGGTGGGAGACATTGAGCGGAGGGGTTGCATGTTCGGTGCTGTAAGATTCAAAGGAGGTTGCTTGTAGTCGTTGGCTGGAACACAAGAATATATTGTTTTACATTCAGAAATCAGTTATATCTCCTCTATATTAGGGGTGGTTTTTGGGGGTGAAGGAGGGTTGATGGGGCTTTATGCCTGTTGAGGCTTTTGATCTACATGTTGAGAGACCTATCAAACTGCAAAATTTTCAGAAAATCAGCCTAAAGTCATTTTCCATAGAAAAAGTGCGGATGCCCATGCCGTCGCATGCCCATGTGAACAGCTCAGTTCTCGGCCATTTAAACTTTTTGTCAAGTTTGGCCGTCGTGAGCCCGTATGTGCTCCCAAGCTGCAGGTGTTCACCCATTGTAAGGCCATTTTTTTATATTTACTCGGGTTACTGTATAATTTGCGTAACGTAAGTAGTCTTCCTTAAAAAAATGTCTAAATGATAAGGGCGCATAAAAATATCTCGCCCGGGGCGCCAAATAACCTAAAGCCGGCCCTGCTAATCAAAATAGGTCAGTATCAGAAATTGGAATTTTTAAAATCGCTGCTTGTTAGAAAACTCATTTTAGAGCTACATCTAGGAACCATAACTCTGTAAGCTACTTGGTTAGCACATTCCCTACGGCTAAAGTTGAGCAGGACTAATGCGAGGCAGTACATTTGTCCCTTACATGATGGTAAATCGTACTGAGGGCTCATTTAAATGTCATTCTACTACTGGTGTGAGCGTATAAACACATTCATTTGAACCATTTCAGTGCATGACCCTGAAGTTACTTAGTGTAGCCTAGAATGGAAAAGGTCTTATCTAGGCAGGCCCTTGTGCTTGTTTCTGGGCTCAGATATCATCTTTCTTTTGGTAGAATCAATCCAGAAGCTATCCCAGCGCAAAAATCGCATCGCTACTAAGAGGAGCAAATTTGGAGCACTGTTAATTATCCCCGATCAGACTTTAAGGAATTGTATGGCGCGAAGAAAACAGACAAGTGTAAATCGGGTTTCGTGCGATGCGGAGGTCCAGCAGCATATTGGACGTGTTGGTTTGGTACTTAGTTGGGGGACCGCTCGGTAAAACTGCTGTCGACACTCGGGTGTTTAGAAAGGCGAAAAGGAAATGGCAATAGGTGAACAAAAATTAAAAATGATAAAAAATTATCTAAGATCATGTAAGAGTCACGTTTAACGCATGACATTATCAATAGAACGAGAGCTGGCAGAAAGATGAAGCCATCGACGGCTTTGCGGAAATGGAAGAAAGAAAAATAGTGATTACTATACAAATATGATGAGTAGAAGAATCTATACCTACACACAAACATAACATATATTTCAGCGTGCTGGTGTTTCAGGTTTTAGATTACTTTTCCTTGACAATTAGAACGCAGGAATATGACGGTTTTGGCTTTTTCGGTTTCAAGATAGTTACGGGGCCCCTTGATGCTTAGTACGCAGGGATGTGGGGTTTTCACTTTTTGAGTTTCGCTCTATTCTCGGGGACCCCTCTGTCCCGGGGCCCGAAGCAAATCGTCCTAGTAACCCACGGCTAAGGAATTGTTAGGGCGCAGTGGGAGGAATGATGTCAGAACAATTGTTGGCTTGATTACCGGACACTGTGCCCTAAATTACCACTTATGGAGGATAGGAAGGGCAGAGGACCGCACATGTAGGCTTTGCCTGGAAGAGGATGAGTCTGCCTTCCACGCTCTCTGTGAGTGCTCTGCAATAGCGAAGAGCAGGGCTTCTTTGTTCGAGGAGTCCTTGCCTTGAGTCTAAACGACTAACCACTAGGCAGACTGCTGAGCTTATTCAAGCAGTCTAGCCTACAAATATGAGGTATAGGGGTGTAGTACAATAGGCCAAATTAATGGCCGCAGTACCTTTGGACCCAATACCTCACACAGGAAAAAATTCCCCATTTGTGGCGGGCCTGGGCATATCACTCCGTCATCTCAAGCTAACCCTGACAGTTGTAGCTCAGACGGCCCCCAAAAATTGCTTCTGGATCCGCCCCTGGCATACTTCTAAAAAACCACCAAAAATATCTTAATTAACTAAATTAAACATTAAAAATGACTTCTTTAAATAATTCTCGTTAATAAACCGCAATCAAAACCACACAGAGTCAGCAAAAATTAACGTTTCTGCAATTCATTGTAATTAATGTCACCGCCATGCCATGTCCGTTTTAATCACCGACACTTCATTACAACTTTTTCAACATCATCTAGCAACATCATCAACTCACAAAGATAAAGAATTTAATTCAAGGATGACTAACAAAAAAAAAAAACTAAATAAATAAAACTAAAATAAAACTTGAAAAGGAGCAGGAAAAAAGTGCAAAGCCATGATTACAATCCTTCATCCTTAATATCATCCACATCCTCCAAGTTTCACTGTGTTTTGTGGGGTGCTAATTCCTTCAACGATGAAATTTTTTGAATAAATTTTCCATAATGAGGTGCATAAAGTAATAAGCTGCAGGCGGTCCTGCTCCGCCCCTGTTATTTTTTGCATTAAAAAAAAGGAAAAAAGGAAAAACAGGTTACAGGAAAAAAACGTGGAAACTCTAGGGCGGTTGCGGCTACAGTTTACGTTGATGGAAATGTCCTGCCTTGTAAAAGAGGATTAGTTTTTGTGTGGAAAAGTAATTTGCTCTCAAGATTTTTTGTTTTTAGTTTTGAGAACTTGAGTTGATCAAACTTGAGCCACGACCTGAAAATATACTTTTTTGCCAAGTTTTTACATCAGTATAATTACATTACCGAGAAAGTTGTAATTACAATAATTTTATGAAGCTTGTTTGTAATAAATCAGACGAGAAGTAATGAAGTGGCTCTGTTACAAAAGAAGTAAAGGCTATATTAAGTCTTTGCGGGTGCATAATGGGAAAAGATCCAATTTGCATGTTTCTTAAAGTTGCGCACATGAATATTAACGACTAACTAACGACGAAACCGACTGGCAGCCAGTGGCGGTTCCTCTTTGGAAGCAAAGGAAGCACTGCTTCCCTTGACCAAATAGGCAACTTCATAAAAATAAATTTAAATATATCAAGATTAAAATCTCAATATTTTTCCTCCTCTGGAAACACTAAGGATGCAATGTACAGATTTTTTTTATATAAAATACAATACAATTCAAATTTATTATCCTACTGTAAAGAAAGAGTAAAACCTTAGCCACAATACGAGTGGTGAGCGGCAGAATGTAGTCTCGCCGCTCTTATCGTGGCCGAGGCCTTACACATGGGGAAGCTGTAATATCGTCAGCTTCTTTGCCACAGAAAATCAATGTGAAAACTCCAACACATTCAATTGAATTGAACTCACACTCACGGAAAGGTTTGCGTAGATACGGTACCCTCAGAAGCTGAGGTAAACGCAGCTTCTTCGGAACCGAACAGCGGGAATTGGCAAGGCGAAGATAGAGAAATTTTCTGTATCCACCGTATTCTCTTTGTTTCCTTGGTTTCGTTTTCTGGTAATCTACTCTGGCTTCGAGCAATGTTAAATCTACTCTTAAAATTTGCTTCGAAATTTTATTTTTGACTCTTCTTAAAATATGAATTTTCGTTTATTTTATATTGAGTCAAGAAAAATGAGATCGAGGATAGTTTCTCTTTATCTATTATGGGGTGGCAGGCGGTATATAATGAATATAAGCTGATTACTTTGTAGCTTCCATTATATTTTTTAAGATTCTCTTTAATGATGAACCCTTTAGAGAATATTTTTATGAATTGTATTTTCGAATAAGGGTTGCCTGAAGCGTTTTTTTGCAAGGAGAAAGAAATGATGGTTGATGGGTGGTATAGGGGGTGGGTTTTATTATTACCATGTTTTTTTAGATTTTTAGCAAAATAATGGATTTTTATGAAAAATTAAATGATATCAAATTAGTAGTTGCAATTTTTCAAAGGTTTTTTGACCTTTTAATTATCAACAGAATCTGAAAAAAGGAGCGAAACGCCCTCTAGCAGCGAAACCATTTCGAAAAAATTGACGAAACAGTGCAAAAATTCACGATTTTCGATTCCATTTTTTCTGCACTTTTTTCAAGCATAAAAAACCTATATTTAAAAATAAGAAAGAACCACATACGAAGCGATGCACAAAATTTATTGGGCAATCAATTTTCAAATTTGAAGTCAATTTTTCGGACGTACATATGTATGTAAATAAGATATTTTGAATTGGAATTTTAACCAGTTATTGTTCACATTATAAAGTATAATTTCTGAAAAATCCATAAAAGTTCACTGAAAAAATCCGAAGTTATAACCAAAAAACTAAAAGTTTTATTTATGTACAGATAAAAATTTCATATTGTACAGCCAATATTATGACGAACAGCCTTTATTTTCATAACAATTCCTAATGTTTTGTTTATCTGATTCCACTATAGGTATATGTTATTTTTCAGATTTTTTAGTTAAAGCCTTCGATACTTTTACTTTTATCGTTCGCCTTGCGCATTGCTTCCCTTATCCTAAACCTTACGAACCGCCACTGCTGGCAGCTAAAAGGGTGATTCCTAAGCTTAGAATTGCAACATAACGAGTTCCCCGAGCATATCGATCGGGCAAGATTACATCAAAGTGAGGAATTCCTCTATATCCACCATCAGAAAAATTAAATCATCATTTTATAGTGGCTGAGAAGTAAACGCTTTAATTCTTTTGGTGCTTGATAACGCCCTCAAAGAAGAATTCTAGTACAAGTTGGATTTATTAGCAACTCGTACAAGGTCCACTTATTAGCATCTGTGCTCACCACGAATAAAGTGCTTCTCTGGGTTATCTTCAGGATTCGCGAGGCATAAAGGTGAGTCAAAGAGCTTGATGTTAACAAATCCACTTAACCTGACAATGTATTCCATATAGTCCTAAAGAAATGCAGCTTAACTTTAACTAATCCTTTACGAAAACCCTTTACTCTATCCTACTTCTCCGTAGTTTATGCAAGACTTTAACGAATACTTCGAGAATGAATTGCCGTTCATTGAAAAAACTATAAAGCGAATCCGATGTACCCTGCAATGCCATGTTCTTCAAAATTTGCCAAGTTAAATTGAAATAGTAATAAATATAGAACCAATTAATTTTTGAGATATGGGTTTGGGTAAGCTCGGGCATCGGGCATCAATTTTTCAGAAATATTCGTACATTAGTTTTGCAAAATGCACTAAAATTGATTTTCGTGACCTTTGACCCTTCATAATTCGAGTAGCCGGCCAATTGGCTTTATGGACTTTTGGGAAATTATTTGTGAGCCCAAAATAAAGAGAATCCCGCTGATAAATCTCTAGTTGCATTTTTTCAGAGGTTCATGTTTAAAGTGACTGTAAAGGTACCTTTACATTATATGACTTGTCATATGACTTTACTGTCAATGAAGTCAAACCTAACAATGACATTTGTTTTTGACATGACATACGACATTCTGTCAAATTTTGTTTTGAATATTCTCTGTTTTGACTTGATTTATCATATGATTTTTCTATCAAAATTACAAGTTGATAATCTATCTTGCTTCGTATTGTGTTCACAGTTAATTTTGACAAGTCATAACAGAAATATTCAAAGCAAATTTTGACAGATAGTCGTATGACATGTCAAAAACAAATGTTATTTGACATTTTATGTTAGCTTTGACTTTATTGACAGTAAAGTCATATGACAAGTCATATAATGTAAAGGTGCCTTAAGCTCCTTTTGGAGTGCTCAAAGATGGCTGTTGGAGCACTCCACTTCCCGCTGGGTATGTAATCCGATATCGAAAATCTTTAATTTTGCTTATCTTTTGCAATTGCCTTTTTCTTTCCAAGCCTTTGGCTTTACCAAAGCAGTCCCCCAACTAAATTCGATCCACTTCCAAAGCTGCTTGCCCTCCGTATCGAACGAGAGCCGGGCAATTGACTATGCTAATGTCACATTTTATAGCCACGAAGATTATTGCCCGTTTTCTTTTTTTCTATAAAATTTATGAAAAAGCTCCCTCGAGAGTGCTCCAAGTAAGTTCCCCTGTGTATCGCTCCCAATTTTCCCACTGGGTATGTACTATGAACGTATGCTAGCTTGGACCGACGGCCAATTTTAAGGGATCAGGTGCTAAAGGTACCTAAAAACATTACTCAATTTTCTTATAGGCTGAGTGCTGATTTTTATATATGTTTTATAATGTTAAAAATAATAATCAACACTACCGGACACTTCCCGTATGCGGTAATTTCAACCACACGCTTTAAAGCTCGGAAAAAAATAACCGAACTTTCCTTATATTCGGAGTATTTCAAAACATTTTATAAACAGCCAGACCAACCGCAGGGCCAAATATCCTCCCAGACACAATTATATCTCGCTATATGAGCGCTTGAGACTTTTCTCAATCTGATATCACTCCACTTTGAGGTAGAGAAATCTGGCATAAACACGGCGCTGCGGAGGTATATCAACCACGGTTTGAAAGCAAAGTAAACTTAAAGCAAAGCACATATTTTTAAGCTTACTTTGCTGATGATTGTGAAAGCTGTTTGTTCCCAATTGCTGCGAATGCTGTTGCTTTCAAATTACGTTCAGCAGCATAATGGCCTGGCTGCAAATGCTTCGGCTTTAAAATACTTTGCTGTGAAAAGCTTTCTGTTTGCTTACAGTTTTTCAAAGCTTTCTTCTCCAAAGCCTGTGCTTCCTTCAGCTTTTATCTCATGGTCCAACTATTATATAGTAAAATGGTACTTTTGTTTAGAGGAGTGGAAACTTTTTTTGTATGTGTATGTGAAGCATTCGCAGCCGGAACTGCCTGCTACAGCATTTGTAAGCAACATCATTCGAAGCATTATGAAACAAAAAACTTTCACAGCATTCAGCAAAATGATTGAAAATATGATTGCTGCAAAGCAAAGCAAAGTAAATTTCTGTGGTCTTCCTGGCAGCTAAGCAAAGTCAACAACAGCAGTATTAAAATTGCTACAGCAATTTAAACCCTGATATCAACTTAGCTGGCCAAGGAGTCGTCCACGTTGAGTCGTGAGTCGTTGCTAATTTGTTACGCTAACTTGATATTAAGCTGGCTGGCCACCCAGTGTATCTTTCGATCTGAGCAAGATAACGGGATGGGGTTTGCGGCATATTTCGTCAATCGATTCAATTAGAATCGGGAAATGTCGGTAATCCCTAAGCTATTTGAAAAACTTATCTATGACAAGATTACGCTCTAATTACTCCAAACCTAAACGATCTGCAACGTGGTTTTAGAAAAGGTTGTTCCACCATATCCAATATTATGATACTAACCTCCGAACTGCGAACGAGGCCACCAGTTTGACGCTGTCTACACTGATTTCAGCAAGGCATTTGATCGGGTAGACCATCATATTTTATTTATGAAACTATTAAGATTTGGGATATCCGATCCCTTTTTGGATTGGATAACATCTGGAGTTTGGGTTAGGACAGCAAAGAAAACGGACGTGTGCTGTTCCGGTCCCTAAAAAACGCGCCAACACAAACAACGGATTTTTATCTTCTCTGATAGCCAAGCGGCAATTAGAGCGATAAGGTCCCGTAGGACCAAGTCGAAATTAGTTTGGGACTGCCAACGTGCTCTTCATGAGTTGGGCGTTCCCAATCAAATTACACTTGTCTGGGTCCCAGGTCACCGGGGCTTCGAAGGCAATGAAAGTGCGGATGCCCTGGCTAAACAGGGCTCTGATTTAGAATTCATTGGTCCAGAGCCGGCTATTGGGGCACCGTCCAGCTTGCTGCAAAGGGCCCTGGCCGATCGGACCTTGATGAAACATAGTGAACGCTGGAGGTCCGCGCCTGGACTGGCCAACTCTAAGCGGTTCCTTCCAGGGCCGTCCCCTAAGACGGCCAAGGAATTATTACGGCGCAGCAGGAGCGATGTTAGGACACTTGTTGGCCTAATTACCGGACACTGTGCCCTAAATTACCACTTATGGAAGATAGGAAGGGCAGAGGACCCTACATGTAGGCTTTGCCTAGAAGAGGATGAGTCTGCCCTCCATGTTCTCTGTGAGTGCCCTGCAATAGCGAGGAGCAGGGTCTCTCTGTTCGGGAAGTCCCTGCACGAACACTCAAGTCTAAGCGACAAACCACTAGGCAGACTGCTGAACTTGTTCAGGCGGTCTGGCCTACAAATATGAGGTGTAGGGGTTGTAGTACAATAGGCCAACTAAATGGCCGCAGTACCTTTGGACCTAATACCTCACACAGGAAAAAAAAAAACACAAACAACAAAACAAAACTGTTAAAAAAAAGAGTGCGAGTGAAAAATTAAAACTAATAAAAAAGTGCACGAAAAAACTATAATAAAAAACAGTGACAAAAAAAAATAACGAGCGCAGTCTAACGCGAAGGCCCATCACCCTTCAATAGACTAAACGACCGACCGGACCGACGAACGGCACAAGTAAGTACCCTTGCTCCCTACCCTCTCTCGAATCCCGGTCCTGCAGGTGCCGCGGCTAAAATCTGTCGGTCGATGAAATTTGCCCCGTCTCAAAAGGCATAACACTTTGACGAGGACAAATTTTATTGACTCTGGTGGTTGCGGCAAATGTAATGCCGGGAAATATCCCGAGAACGTGACGATTGAGCCTGCGCAACCGAAATCCCGTTACAGGTCAAATTTTGGTATTGACTTTTGTAACATTCGTGGACTTCATGCGAATTTCTCTTTTGTTGAGTGCCACTTATTTAATTATAAACCCCCAATCTTCGCACTTAGTGAAACCCAAATATCACCCGATAATGACTTAGGTCATTACCAGGTGTCGGGATACACTTTAGTGCACAATCTCTCCCCCCATAGGGGTATTGCCATTTATGTTAGGGACGACGTGGCTTATTATAAAATATATTCAAGCACGACTTCAGATTTTAATTATCTTTGGATTAAAATCATTTTTCAAAGCCACGTCATATTCTTCTGCTTCCTATACAGAAGTCCTAACATAAGTAACGAAGCCTCCACTTCATCATTTGATACTATTTCCGAACAGATCTCGGGATTTTTGTCGTCCAATCCTGAGTGTGAAATCATTGTTGCGGGTGATTTCAATGTTCACAACGTTAAATGGCTGACTTACTCAAATGGCACCAGTATTTCTGGCAAGGACGTCGAACTCTTTGCAGACATCAATAACTTGCATCAAATTGTGGATCATCCCACAAGAGTCCCTGATGTTGCTGATCAAGGAACCTATCTCCTTGATCTTTTTCTAACTTCTCATCCAGCGCGTTACTCGTCGAAGTTGATTCACCTCTCGGCAATTCAGACCACTGCCTAATCAGCGCTAACTTCCCATTCGAATTTCCCACCCCTCCCAAACAGTTCGAAGAACTGTATGGCATTATGGGAAGGCCAATTGGCTGGGGCTTATTAATTTTTTCCAATCTACAGACTGGAACCTCTGTTTCCGGAATAGAAACGCCAACTCTGCCGCTATACGTATCAACATCCGTGTTCATTCCCCATTCTACCAAATCTGTGAAGCCTAGGCCCATTAGATGGTTTAATCGGGAGTGTATGAATGCAATCAAAACTAAAGAAGCCGCCTTCCGAGCGTACAAGAGCTTCCCGAGTGAATCGCTCCGTTTAGATTACATACAACAAAGAAATTCTTGTAAAACCGCCTTCAAGAAAGTCAAAACCTCATTTGACAACAAATTGAGAAGTAAACTCCTAAATGCAACCACCGGTAGCAAAAACTTCTTGTCCTTGGTAAGTTCCATCAAGAAGAATTTCACTACAACTTCAACCCCTTCCTTTATTCACAATGAAAAGGTAATAACAGACAGCAAATGCAATTATTAGCATCAATGTTCGCTTCGAATTCTTCTTTACCCAAAACTGATGTGTTACCCCCTGTTTCCAAGCGTAACGCCCAGCCCATTCAATGGACAGGGTTTTTTTCAGCACTCGCGAGGTGTACAGGTGCCTCAAAGAGCTCGATGTCAACAAATCCACTGGACCCGATAATATACCCCCTATCGTCTTAAAACAATGCGCCTCACCTTTGGCTAAACCTCTGCGCAAACTTTTTGCCCTATCATACTCCTCCGGAGTTTACCCAGACTCTTGGAAACTTTCCCATGTTCAGCCCATACCGAAAAAAGGTGATTCCAGCCTTCCCTCCAATTACCGCCCAATAGCAATTACTTCTATTCTCTCCAAAACCATGGAGACGATAATCAACAAAAAGCTTATGGGATATCTAGAATCCAACCTACTCATAAACGACAGACAGTATGGCTTCCGACAAAAAAGATCCACTGGCGATCTTTTAGTCTGTCTTACAGAACACTTCAGCCGTAGTCTGCATGGATCCGGTGAGTCTAGTCTGGTTGCTCTAGATATCTGCAAGGCTTTCGATAGAGTTTGGCACTGAGCCCTGTTAGCTAAACTCAAAGCTATTGGAGTTGACTCACTTCTACAGAAGTGGATCGAGAGTTTCCTTTCCGGCCGTTCAATCAAGGTAGTATTGGATGGCGTCAAATCCGCATCCCACCCGATCTCTGCGGGGGTCCCCCAGGGGTCAATTTTATCACCGGCCCTATTTCTCATATTTATAAATGACCTTTTTTCAATCCCCTCCAACCCACTTCTCAGCTTCGCTGACGACGTTACTCCTACAGCTTCGATACAAGACAGACTCATGCCAGATCCTGTCTTGATGATCGCGAACCAATGTCCAAGTCGATTAATAACGACATTAAACTGATTATAGAGTGGGGAAAGAAGAATCGTGTTGAATTCAACTCCGACAAAACCAAGTACTGTCTTATCTCCAAAAAAAGTTCAACACCTCTCCACCTAAGAGGTGCAACTTTCTCCTCCAGCCATCGGCCGTGCTGTTATTTATAAATCCTACATTCGGCCTCTTCTCGAATATAATTCCCTCGTTTGGGGCGGCGCCCCAATAACCACCTTGGCATGGTTAGATAAGGTGCAAAAAAGGGCACTCAAGTTAATTGATGACGACACCGCCTGCTCCACCATCGACCCCCTGAGCCGCCGTAGGAATGTAGCTGCACTGACAAAATTTTATCGCTACTATCATAGTGACTGTTCCTCCGAGTTAAACGCTCTCCTGCCTCCACGGCAATCTTATACCCGCAACACCAGATTAGCCCACTCGTTTCATTCCCTTCACCTGCAACTACCCCTTTCACGCACTCAACAAGATATGAATTCGTTTGTTAATAGAACAACTCGACTGTGGAATAATCTCTCGCAGTCAGTATTTCCGAGCTCCTACAACATCCAAGAGCTCAAACGCAGGGTTCATCACCACCTTCTTGAATACCCCTCCGTACCTTTGAACCCTTAACCTATAAGCCCCCCCCCCTCCCCCGTACTAAGCTTACTGCTAGACATTGCACCATGACGTAACAAATGAAATGACGGACTAGTAGTACAAAGGGTGACTCCTGAGCTTAGCACTGCCACATAAAAAAAAGGTGTGGACCCCGGAATTTGGATTGAAAACCAAAGATTCAGTAAAGTGATACGCCTAGGCCACCTAGCAACTGTCATTCTAGCAGAGGTATAGGCTATACTGGCAAGACCTTGAGGGTTAAAAAAAACAAACGGTATTTTATTATCTTTGATAGTGGAGCGGCAAACAGTTCGATAAGCTTCTGTAGCCGTGGTACCTTCACCAAAAAAAAATTGGCAAAGTTTTTGGGACCTATAGTTAACAAACAGGGCAATCCACAAATAATTGGGATCGTTAAGTTCTCCAAAGAAACTAAGGATATTGTTATTTCGATGGGGGACTTAGAGACTTATCAGGAATCATATCGAGGAGTGGATTCGAAGCACGAACCTCTGCGATGGTAGTCAGACATCTCAGGCCTTAGGGTTAGGCTATTAAAAATGGTGAAGCATCTTTAGAGTACAGACAGTCAAATTTACTGTCTACTATTACTATACTACAAAAACTACAAAATGAGAACAAACTTTCCTCGAAATCATCCTAGTAAACTAACAAAGTTTCATAAAATTATAGTCTTAAAGTTCGCCATGCTTAAACTGTCATAGCTGTTATTAATAAAATTCCAAAAGGGCTGTTTTCCAACCAAAAAAAATATAAATTAAAAGTGTTTTATACCCATACCTTCATCAAGTTGAAAGTTTAAACTCAAATTCTAAAAAAGTAGTGACCAGTTTTTTTCCCAAAAACCATAACAAAATGGATGATGCGTTACTGAGCAAGGCTCTAAAGCAAGTTGCCGAAATAATTGTGGATTACAATGCAAATGTTGAAAAATACCCAGTAACACCAGTATACGATGCCGGGTTTACAAGAATGCTAGTAGCAAAACGGTTGCCGAGTAAACCAGATAGTCTAGATGACATACTAAAGGACGTACATAACCTAATAATTCCAGGATTAGTACATTGGAACCATCCACAATTCTATGCATATTTTGCGGCCGGTAATGGGTATCCTTCAATTTTAGCTGAAATGCTAATAACAAGTCTAGGCTGTTTAGGCTATAATTGGGCCTCATGTCCGGCACTTACAGAATTAGAAATAATGACAGTTGATATGTTTGGCAGATTACTTAACCTACCTAATTATCTTTTGTATGAAGAATCAAATAAACAAGCTGGTGGACTATTGTCCCATTCAGCATCATTGGCTATTTATGAATGTATGCTTGTTGCAAGAACTATTGCTCTCGATAGATTGAAGCATGATGGTAATCCAATGAAGAATGTAAGAAAACTTTGTGCATATTATTCAGAAGAAACCCATTCTGGTACCGAAAAGGCTGCTTACCTTCAATTGGTAAATGCTAGACCAATTGAAATTAATCCCGAAGATGACTCGGTAAATGTGCAAGTTTTAGAACAAACAATTAAGAAAGATATTGCAAAGGGCTTAGTGCCATTCTTTGTTCTTGGTAACATTGGTACAACCGGTACAACAGCAATAGACGACATACAATCAATGTCGCAAATGTTAAAAAAATATCCAGGAATTTGGTTTCATATCGATGCAGCATATGGTGGTAGTGCACTTATGCTACCACAATTTCAACCAATTATTAAAGGCATTGATAATATCGATTCGATTAATGTCAATCCATATAAATGGGCCATGACAGCTCCAGATGGTGCAGCATATTGGACAAGAAATCGTCGAGCATTTGTTAGAACATTCTCTCAACAGGAAAAATATTCTGCAACTGATGATGTAAGAGATATTGATCTAGGATCAGCTTCAATTGGACGTTCACGCCGATTTCGTTGCTTACGACTTTGGTTCACAATGCGTATTTATGGCAAGAAACGTTTACGTGACTATATAGCCAATCATATTGCATTAGCAAAATATTTTGAAAATTTAGTAAGATATGAACGTTTGTTTGTTCTAATGAATAAAGTACATTTTTCATTAGTCGTATTCCGTGTTAGAGAAACAATATGTAAAACAAGTGAAGAACTAACTAAAGAACTACTTGCATTATGCAATGAGTCTGGCAGAATACACCTAACACCAACAAGAATTAAAGGATTTTTCTCAATACGATTTGTTGTGAATTATGAATTTGCCACAAAGGAAACTGTTGATTATGCTTGGAATTTAATGAAATTGATAACAGAACATATATCATTTGATATGTGCAAGCAGAGGGAGCACTTGGAAAGGCATTCATTCGTTTTACCTGAGCCAAGTGATAAATCGGTAGCTTCAAAATCAATTGATTTCGATTCAATTATTGATATTAATAAAGCAAGGAGACACTCAACATTATCAGGCACTTTTGGTTAATAACTCTTATTTAGCTTTTAATATAAACAGTGTAAATTGAAATTAATGATAATCAAAGTTCTTGTAAATAAATTCCATTTTAAGATCTATTTTAAGGGAGTTTAATCGCAGGTGGTGTCAAATATTTCTTTAGTAGGTGTAAATGCGTCTACTTTCTTTTTTGAAATATTGGGTCGACAACAATGTGTAGGCCAGACCGCTTGAACAGGCTCATCAATGAATCGGAACCCAAAAAACGGATGACTTTTACGAGAAGCCCCAGCTAACCAAGGACCCAATATTCACTTCAACTTAGTCCTGCGTCGAGAGACCCAATCTCCGCTGAAAGGATGGCGTAGACCAGGACGCACAGAGCTTCTTAGAGATGTCAAACTAGAGTGCTTTCAGTAATGCAGTTTGCGCATATTTGCTTTTGCATTAGTTTCATTAAAGCAAGTATGCATTTGCACAGAGTTCATAAATGCGTTTGCAAAGCAAATGAACGCAAGCTTTGCAAGTTTTTCGATAGCCCTGCGAACAAGTTTCAAAGCAGAAGCGAAGGCACTCTGATGTCAAAGTATTGGTACAAAGGGAGAGAATATTGATAGCGTGCGGTAAATATATTAAAAAAACATCAAAAATGACATTTAAACAGCGCCATATTTAACCATGGCGAAACAAGTTCACTAATGCATACCTACATGGACCGGGTCCCGGTTATAGAGCCGTTAAAGGCTTCTAGCACCAACGTCGTTTGTCGGCCATCTGGCTGCGTTCGGTAACGTCATTTGCAGAGCAGTAGACGATAGTCATTCGTTCGGTATTGCAATTGATGATAATCAAGAGTTCGGAAATGCAAATTGACTATTGCCAAACGTACGGCAATGCACATTCGCACTGCCATCTTGCAATCATTTTAATGTCAGGTGGTCGAAATCATCAAATTCGCAGTAAAACTAGTCACTTCTGTAAACGGCATCAGTCATTTTTGCAGCCGACGCAGTTAATTGACGATCATTTGACGATACCGAAAGCAGCCAATCCAAGTAATTGTACAGAGTATCTGGTTGGCTGCGTTCAGTTAGTAGCATAATGTAACATAATGTAAAATATGACAAAAGAAAAGAGAAGGGTCGATTGTTACATTATGTAACGAAACTTAACTGAACGCAGGGGCGGCGCTTTCATAGGTGCGAATGGTGCACTTGCACCGGGCGCAATTTGTCGGGGGCGCAATTTCAGAAATTCACATTTAAAAAAAAATTAAAACTTAAAGAATTTTCACGGGGGCAAGAAATTACACAAATTTACCCAATTTTTGTCCCTGTACTTTCTCATGCAAGATAAACGGGGAATTGTCACCTGTCCTCGTGTAGGAAGTTTCCAGAGATTTTAGCTTGGAATTTCGAGAAATTTGGGAAAAATCTCCAGTGAGAGAAAAATTTCATTTATTTGGAGCACTTTTTGAAAATTCTGTAAGAAGGAAAAAGAAAAATTGTTTCGATGGCTCTGTATTATGTATTGCTGTTTACTGCGATTGATATAAACTGAATCTGTTGCTGCACTTTTAAATTATTTTTCAAGCATTGTTAAAAGAGGTAAATGAACAAAATGAGGAGAAAATTCCGTGTGGCGAGAAATTGTCTTTAATAGCTCTTTTTTGTTTGTTCCCTTATACCCCGGCTTCTCGGTCCTCAGTTCAATAAAGCTCAATTCAATAAGTGGCTTTAGCCGCTAGCATGTTCAATTCATGCTTGAAATTGTTGTTGCTTTCTCGCCAGAAGTTAAAAATGCAAAGCTCACGGAAATGATATTCCATTGCTCCAGTTAATTACTCTCTTTTGAGCGATCTCAATTTCATATTCTGTTGGGCGAACTCAGGCATTATTTTTCCTGAGTTCAATTAGTGAAAATGTTTCCTTTGCAAAAATTTAAGTTCAGTACACCAACATGGCCGGACTTGCGCATTTCGCCCAGTGAAGCCGGGGTATTACTGCCTAACAATTTAATATGGTCAGTTTCACATGAGCCAACCAACAAAAATTTGGCTGCACTCGTAAATCTCAGTTTGAAATTCGATGAAGAATCGGATGAGTTTTCGCAAAAGCCAAGTTTTCCAACTATAAGTTAGAATGCTTTAGCTTGTTTTTGTTGCTTTTCTTTTCCTAGTAAAAGAGAAAAAAAAAATAAAAAAACACAACTGTCTAAAAGTTGATTCAAAAATACCGTGAAGGAATTTAGAGATTCAAAAAATCTCTCGTACTCTCTTCTCCGCAAACGACGTTTTCAGCAGATTTTTGTTAGTTGGATTTTGACCCATATGAAACTTACTATCTACATACTCTTTTTTTTTATGTTATACGCATTATTATGGTGCAATCTTCAATTATGGGGTGCAATATGACACAGTGCACCGGGCGCAAAAAAACCAAGCGCCGGCCCTGACTGAACGATATGTTTGGGATATGCCGCAAATGTCAAATTCACTATGACCAACTTTCAACTGTCTTTATGCAACGTTTGGAGTAGCAAAATATCTTCATCGATTTATGTTACATAAACGACATAACATCATTGCTAAGTGAACGATTTTTTGTGCGTCAAAAATATTTTACATAGAACCTTAACTGAACGACTTTGTGTTACATTAGTCACATAATGTTAATGCTTATAAACAGCTTCGCAGCCTCGTCACTAGCAAGCTCAAATCACGAAAACGTAGATTTTATGCACGTAAGCTTGATCCCTCTTTAAACTCCAAGCAACTCTGGTCCAATCTTCGCTCGCTGGGCATACATGCTACTGCACCTACCCCTGTTGATATCGATGTAAATGCCTCATTCATTCAATCCCCTGCTGCTTCCTCTATCTCGCGATCTTTCTCCGTTCTTCCACATAGTAGTGATGGCTTTTACTATCGCTCTGTGGACTCTTCGGAAATTATTAATATACTGCTCTCTATTTCCTCCAACTGCATCGGTTTTGATGAAATATCTCCACGCTTTTTTAAGCTCCTCGCCCCTTTAATTTTGGATGTCATCACGCATGTTTTTAATTACTGCCTGACTACTTCCCAAGTTCCCTTGTTGTGGAAAAAAGCCATAGTGATCCCTTTACCGAAAAAATCTTCTCCTGCAGATATCTCAGATTTCCGTCCCATTAGCATTCTTCCTTTCCTTGCAAAAGCCTTTGAGAAAATTCTTTACATCCAAGTCCTGTGCTACCTTGAATCTAATAGCTTTATTTCGAAATATCAATCTGGTTTCCGTAAAAATCATAGTTGTGAAACCGCTATACTAAAGGTAACAACTGACATTCGTTCTGCGCTTGATAAAGGCGACGTTGCAATATCAGTGCTTCTTGATTTCTCGAAAGCCTTCGACTCGGTGGTGCATGCGATCCTACTTTCCAAACTAAGTCAGCGCTATCATTTCTCTTCGTTTGCTACACGGCTTTTCTCCTCTTTGCTATCTAACTGTTTTCAATGGGTTCGTCATAACAATGTTATCTCCTCTTTTCTGCAGGTGCCTTTTGGTGTTCCTCAAGGTTCAATTCTTGGTCTCCTACTATTCTCATTATATATCAATGACCTACCTTTTACTATCGGCCACTGTTCCTTTCATCTGTATGTTGATGATCTCCAACTGTATACCTCTTGATAGTAAAAAAATTGGCTCCCTAAGAATAAAATAATTCCCCGACTAAAAATAAAAGATGGCCTTACAACGGGCGAACACCGGCCGTGTTTGAAATATAGTCCTAGGAGATGGTGCCGGGCTCCAGAAGGATGTTTTGGGGCTGTACGGCCATATATTTATTGAGAAAAACATCATGAAATCTTGTGCTCATGTCTTCGTATTCGAATATTACAAAAATTGTATCAACGCACTGCAATTAAAGGTCTTATTATTTTTCGATTGGTTTTTTTTCTTGAGCCGCAAAATTTCCCACTAAAATATAAATCAACACCAAAAATCAAGTGTGCGGTGCCTTCACAAACCGACGACTGGCTAATCTGGTTTTCTTATGCATTGATAGCCTTTAAGTATGATAATGGAAAGGCCGATTGTACATAACGAAAATGATCAAGTTACCACACACAAACCACTAACAACAATACATTGGTGCAGATTATTTTTTATATTAATTTACCGTCGTATGCCCGTGTGTGTATAGCTTAGTACTCGGCCATTTAATTCTTTTGGACAAGTTTGGCCGTCGTGAGCCCGTATGTGCTTCCGTTAAAAATAGTTAAAGACTCTACGGTCATCATGTACCTCTTAAAAGCTGTAAGGCCTTTTTATTTTTACTGAAATGCTTAAAAAGCCGAGGTATATTGGGAGTTTTCTCATGTTTAGAACTTGCAAGTACATATCTTCTAAATGGAGTTACACAAGTTTCTGTTAGTACGTATACATGATGCATTGAACTCAGGTTAGACCCAATTCCAACTGCATGTAGACGCGAATCGAGTTGAATAAGGATCGACTGAACTCGACTCAACTCTGCTACCACGCTTGAGTGGAAGTTATGAATATAAACGCGAGCTCAGTAGCTGAGTAGTTGAATAAGTTGACAACTGTGTTTTGTTTGTTATTTGTGCAGCGAGTCGAAAATTCAACTCTACCTCCACTCAACTATTCATCATGTATACATAAGTAGTATGTGTTTCGTAAATACCCTGTATGTGAGTGCATAGTGGAAATAGCTCCCTCTCTAGAACAATTTGACTGGACAATGCTTGTCTGTGAAGGGTATAAAAAACCTGTGTACACCTGCACATCAATGCAAGAAATGCGCTGAAAGGGTTAAGGCTCAAACAGAAACAATTCGTTCGGTTCGTTTTTAAAAATTGGAAATTTGCCATTTCCATAAACTTTCCATGAGACGAACGAAGCGGTAGCCACAATAAGCGGACGGAATGTCAAAAAGAAGAAAGGAAAAATGTGCAGAACGGACGGGACGGATTGGTTCTATTTGAGCCTTTATTGTATAATGAAAGTATTCCTGTGTCCCTTGATATTCGTGGGTTGAGTTTGGGTGCAGGGATATACAGATAGCATAGAAGAAGATCTATGAACCTTAGGTATAAGAAATTGGAGATTTCAAGACAGGAACCGACAATCGTGGAGGACGATGTTGCACGAAGCCAAAGTCAATAACAGGGAGTGGAGCTATTTATGATCTTTGGGTGCAGGTATACACGCTCATACCAAGAGTAGTGACATTTTTGAAGTGGTTCATTTCAATAAATTGAGCAGTCAGTACAATTTATCGTCGGGTAAGGGACAAATGTACTGCCCAGGATAAGTCCTGCTTAAGTCTTACCGTAGTGGGGGAAATTCCCTTATTCCCGCCCCCTTGAATCCCCCACTGATGTTATTCTTTGCACTTTTGACAGTCATGCCACTTTTGAGGGCACTAGTAATTCCAATAAGATCTTGTACACACTCTCTCTTCTTATATAGACTCTCTCTTTTTTTAACTTCTTATATGCCTGTTCGATATTTATATTACCTAAATTCCTTTCCCAGGTATTCTTCAGGGTAGGGTTTAATGTCAGCAACTAGTTGTAGGGGGTTTGAAAATATTCCAAACAAATATATTTTTAGAAAATACTCTCTACCTTTTTTTATGCTATGACGGTCTGCTAATACTTTTCCATCTATTCTCTGCATATTTTCGTTTTTGCCCTAAAACTTAGTGCATGTTCCTTTGTAACCTTTTTAATTCTCCTTTCTGGATCTGTATAGTCCTTCTGCTTAGAATATTCTCTCTTCCTCTAGCTTGAAGGCTCCCATCCTTGGTCATGTAGGCCTTTCAATGTAGGTACTCCCGTTAGCGATAGTTTTTTTCTTCAATTGCGCATCTTCTATCTACTATCCTAATCGAACCAGATAATTCCAATATTTTTTTTTTGAGGAGCTTAGCGATCATCCTTTGTATTACTAGTCCGTCATGTCGTTCAAGTCTTGGTGCAATGTCTAGTAATAAGCTTGATCTGAAAGATAGAAGAGAAAGAGTAGGTTAGGGATGTGGAGGGTGCATCTCCAATTTATTATGCGAAGTTTCCGTATGTCTTCCAATACGTTATCCATCCACTTGGTCGTCCTACCTTTCTACCATTGAAAATCGTAGCTAGCAAAGACCTTGATCTGACCTTACCTTTCTAACGCCGATTTGCTTGTTCAACAGTGGTGCCCTTCACTTTCGACGCAAGGAAGTATTCTATTAAAAACAGCCCCCTTGAAAATTTCCCCTATGTAACTAAGGAAACATATCAGTCTTTAGGACCCAGGGTCTTCTAAAGACTTGCTCGTCTTTGGTAAGAGCTTGAGTTTCTGTTGCTTTTCTCGCCAAAGAAAGAAAACTCTTCCCGCCAGGCACGCTGTGACGAGCAGAGTGTGATTAACATTTTCGAAAGCTTACACAAGTCTGGCATTAATAAGCCGTACAGGTGGTGCTCATTAAGAGAGTTGCGTTTATCCTTCATGACTTTTCGCAGCTATAATATTTGCGGAAACCAGATTATACTCGTATAATACTTAGGCTGCTGTCATATTTCAAAAGACACCATCGTCCCCGAAACATCTCATCTTCTTCAGATTTATCACATTTTAATCTGCTCCAAGTAGGCAAAACCAACATTACCTAAGCTGAAGAAACGAAAGCATTACGAAATCCACAACGTCAAGTAAACAGCTTTATTATTACAAAATTCAGTGAATATCATTATAGTGCTTAAAAAGGCGATTTTTATTAAAATAACACCTTTTGCATCCCGCCACAAAACAAACAGTAAGGGTAGAAATTTCCACTGCCTAACTGAGCAGATGATTTGCCACCCCCGCTTGCAGAAAAAGTGTCCCGTAAACATGATTTATATTGAGCCATTTTTCAGCCTGCAGCAGAAACGTACCGAAATTTTGAATATTTAAGCATTTCTCACTGAATCCCGAATCGTATAAACATGTTTACCCTGGGAAAAATGTCTGTAATCAATCTGAAATTTATTCCACCCTCAACAGCCGCCGAAGCCCTTGATGAATACAGACACAACTCCCGACCATCACCATCAACCAAGCCCCGGCTCCCCGGCATCGCAAGAGAGCAACAGAGGTGGTGGTTTTAATAAAGCGCGGGGTATCATTTGATTTCGGCGAAGCTACGCTTATTAAGATATGATTATCTGCGGGTTAAGGGTGGAGAATGGGGGGATTATCTTAAATGAGTTTTGCCGCAGGACAAGCTAAGCCACCGAAAATTTAAATTTCATATGAGGATGCCAGCAGTTACGTGCATACATTTGGGGCCAGCGGAGGGGTATAATTACACTCAAACTTAATTATCATGTAATTTTGCTGCTGGATGGCTCTTGTGCAGTGGGATAATTCTCGTGGTTTAGTTCCTCCTTTTGGGAGGCATTCTAAATCTTTCCTTTCTGCTTTCTATATATGCATGACCTTCCCGTAATGTAAACATAATCTATACAGACTGTTTCGAAACTCCTCAAATTGCCACTACAAAGCCCCAGTTAATGCATGAATGACGGACAAGTGGGAGAAAAGTAGGCCGCTATTATACCGGTATCCTCGTGCACAAGATTACATTTCGCATAGACACGAAAGAGCCGGAGAAGATATAGGCTCATTAGGACTATCTTCACAGAGATATACCCCATGTCCTTGAAATATTTCCTTTTGGTGTAAATGTCAACCGTTGGCACTCTCTCTCTCTCTCCTCTACAGGGAACGGAAGCACACCGAAGGAAACGTTGACAATAATAGAATCCTAGCAGTTATCGTTCATCCTCATCACTCATGTTGATTTATTCGGGTCGCTTTTTCCTTAGTAGTACATGACCATTTGCTGCTCAATGTCCTTTAGCCTCATATACGATGATGGCTGAGCCTTTGTGTCCTTTAGATAGGACACAAATAAATGCATTAGAGTGTTACAAAACCTGTTTCGGCATATTGTAAGGCTTTTTTCACACCGACAGCTTTGACTTTTATTTCTTTTTTTCATCAGTTGGGCTTTCTTGTAACTTTGCTTGATAGCAACTGAAACTGGATTAGCCTTGGTCTAATGTAAAATGGAAAATCGATTTTTGATGTCTTACTTAAGTTTTGAATTTAATTTATCGATCGTAGATGAAAGTGTTTATGAAGCTAACATTGACTAACTTTGGATTGGTGAATTTATTTCTTCGAATTTTGAAAATAGATCCATAACTAAATAACTGCGGCCAGGGTCCGCGTTTGGCTTTTTTGCGCCCGGTGCAATATGCCATATTGCGCCCCCATCAGCTGTTAAGTTTTTTGATTGCGGTGTTCCTTAAATATATGAAAATGAGGGCGCGACAACACTTTAACATTTTTTTCTGATATTACGCCCTGTCCAATGGCGCCCGGTGCAAATGCAGCAATTGCACCCATGAAAGCGCCGCCCCTGCCTTTATCTAATCAGGATTTGCTTCGTGACCTTACTTTTGTGCGATCTTTGATTTTGCTTGCACTTCACAACTTTTTCGAAGTTTTCAATTTTTTTAACCCTAATTTCTGAAATTGCGCCCGGTGCAAGTGCACCATTTGCACCTATGAAAGCGCCGCCCCTGGACACAGCACCTCTACCTAGAGTTGCTTCTCCGGCTTTTCGCCAGCAGCACCAGCCTCTCTGGAGGCTATGTGGTTGTTTTGTCGGATGGTGTTGCTTTAGAGCTTGCCACAGTCGACAGTGATATTGGGATGGTGGAGAGAGTCACTTTCTCGTTAAAAGAGACTCCCCTACCACCAGCCTACAATATTCTGCAGTCACCATCTTGACATCCGAGCAACTTACTTCGCCCATTTTTGGAGCAGACTCCTGCAAGGCTTTAGTTGATAACATCGGGGTTTCTGCTTCCTTGGTGTTCGAAGTGAAATTGGTGGCGGTTGCTCGCGAGGTGCTGGCGGTCGCTGAGGGGACATTCCAATTTTGAATGGGGACAACTGTGGTCATGGGCTTTTCTGCCGTCGTCGTGACCCTAAGCTGTGCCTAATCAATTTTTTAACCAATTTGGCCACCCGTCCGCAACCGCCAGGAAGCGCCCAACCGCAACTTGTTCTCCGTCTAAAACGACGAAGCTTGGTCCTTCCGCGCAGTATCCCCTAGAAACCTGGGCTGCTCTGAGCCCCTCAAAGCGGTCTCTTTATCGCGTCACCTCTCGGATAGAGCAGAAGGTTTCCGCACTTTCGAAGGATGGCCTCTAAGAAGATCTTCTTCCAAAGAAGGAGTTATCTTAGCGTACTCCACAGCCGTTTGCAGGCTTAGACCGATACTGAAAATTCCCCTTTATTGGGGCCACATTCGGCACCCTGCTGTATGCGTCCACTGGCCTTGTAGGTCGTCCTGTTGGGGTCTTTGGAAGCCCCACAAGGGTTAGGTGTGTTAAGAGGTGCTCCATGAAAAGTCCCTTTGAGGTATCTATATTGATCCCACGAGTTGAGTTCATTTAAACCGAGCCTGGTATCATGAGTCCCTCGTTAGTAGTGTGCTCCTTCTCCAAAGGCGTCATAAAAATTGTATTTTCCGCTCGAAAATATTTTTTCCCATTCATTTTGGCGCCCCTTATCCCCTGGCGCTAGAACTACCGCTCCACTCGCTCTACCCTAGGGCTGGGGCTGCTTTTGGGTGTTTCAAGTTTACTATTTATTCATTTATATTTCGTTTGGCGTGAGTTTGCTCGGTAACTCTGCCGCTTTCATTATGCCTTCACTAGTATTTTTCTTACCAATTCATTCGGGGGCATGATTGCGAAGTCTATTTTGCATTAGCTGGAGCATGTATATCAGGATTGGTGTAATTTTCGCCCATTCATATATTGGGCTGTTGGCATACCTTTTATTTTCCGCTGCAATATAGAGTAAGGTACGGTGCCTAAATATTTTCCTTTCGAAAACCTGTAACTTATTCGCCACCGTTGGGGATATTGGACACGATGCGGGGAAGGCTTAGGTTAGTACTTGTTGTACTATTGGCTTTTATCTTTTAGCGCAAGTTTTTAGTTTCTGTTGGAAGCGTCTTAGATTATTAGATAATTGTGTGACCATTAATGATTATTTTCCAGAGTTTTGATTACCATGCGCGTTTCTATGTCCTTTACCTGAGAGATTCCTGAAGCTGGTTATTAAACTTTTCCCTGATTAATTTCTACGTTCGATTTATCTAGGTTATCTATTATTTTTAGTGATGAGCAAACGCAAGAACAAGACAAGACTAATCTATACCTTTTCAACTTCAAATTGGGACTAAACAATTTCAAATTGGGACTAAACAATTTCAAATTGGGACATAAGTACACACACCCACTGTTTTTTTTTTTTTTAATTATTTATCAGATTCAATTACGTTATCATAAATTGTGATTAATTTTTTTGTTGGATAAGATAGTGACTGTAGTTTTTGCAGTATACTAAACAGAAGCAAAACAGATAAAAATTAATAAAATATTTCATAAGTGTTTTGTGATTATGATTATATGATAACTTGGATAATGTGCAATAAGACCTAAAGTCGCCATAACACACACATAATGGAAAACTAAACTATCGGGGGGCGTAATCTACTAATAATTTCTTATTAATTAAAAGTGAACTCTTGTATATTTTATCATTATTAATCAAATGGTATTACACTTCACAACTAAGCAAAAATGCTATGATAGATTTAGATATGGCGGTTTATATTAATTTATTTTACTAAGCAGGTCTCCACTTCTATATAGAGTATTTGTTACGTAATTTATATTTAAAGTAGTGTGGCAACTGGTGTTTATTGTTGAAATATTTTAGACTGTGAGCGAAACATAGTATAAAAGTATTTTGACTTTATTACCCCGTTTATGACTTGGTTTAAAAGTTGAGTCGAGGCTGAGTTGCGACCACTGTATATGATGTCGAGTTGAGTTCACTTTGGGTTGAAATAGAGTTGAACTAAAATCAAAACATAGCCTCAAATTTTTGTGCGAAATTCTCAAATTCAGAAAGAAATAATTGCAAAAACACCGAACAAACTATCGCGAACTTCGCGGATGGTAAACAATCAAAAAAAATGTCACTTCAACCCAATTCCAACTAAGCCCGCGTATATTAGGCGACATATCAACTCGATCCAGGTGGGAGAGCTGGATTGAGTGAATCCAGTTTCAACTCAACAATTGTGCAACTGATTATGTCTGGGTTAAACTTGGGTTGAACCTATTCATAAACGGGGTGTATTAAAGTTTTGCATTCGGGAAGATTTTCTTGGTCAATCTGAATGTTTTCCGTACTAATAGCGCCTCGGCTCTCACTAGTGATGAGCAAAAATGGTCTTGCTCCTGCAATCTTGTCTTGTTCTTGCACATTTCGCAAGACCAAGCACAAGAACATGACTTAGTTATGCTTGCAAGGTGACGTCCCGCTCGGACCGCCAGCTAACGGATCAAAGAAGAAGAAGAAGATGCTTGCAAGAACAAAACAAGACCAAGACTAGATTTAGTCTTGTCTTGTTTTGCGTTTGCTCATCACTAGTTCTGATCTAAGAGATTCTGTCAGCCGAAGTTTGGCCTACATCACTGTCGCATCCCACAAATCTTACAACAGTCTCACCCGAATTATAAATGACTTTCTCCAACGGTAGTTTGAAAAGAAGGTAGACCAGATCACCTATTTGTTGGTAGAATGTTGATTAGTTGACACAAGGTTTTATCGTTGTGTCGTGGTGGTGGATCGATTTTTACCTAGTTGCTAATACCTGTGGGGTTCTAGAATGTTCTCCGTGCTAATGGCGCTGAGTCATAGTGCTCGAAACGATTTAAGTATGGTGATATCAGGATAGGCCAAACTTTTTGGCATCAAAGGCGCAATTAAAAAATTTCATGAATATTTTGGACGTAACAATATATAATGGCATCATATATAGGGGGTCACGTCCAAGAGCGGCGCTTGTATAAATGTAAATGGTGCACTTGCACTGGGCGCAATTTCAGAAATTAAGATTTAAAAAAAATTAAACTTTGAAAAAAGTGTTCTGAAAGTGTGTCTGTGTCTTTTTCCATTGTCTATCGCTAGGTGTAGCCAATCCAATTCCATTTCGTTTCGTCTATCCTTTTCGGCTAGAAACACCTGGATCGCCTCTGCTCTGATGTTATTGAAAGCGCCTTATATATCCAGAAAGCCTGTTAAGGTGGACTGTTTCTACAGTAGAAACTTATACATGCAGTGCTGTGACCACCTCTATCCCTTGAAATATGAAGGTTTGGAAAACAAAATAGAGACCTCTGTTATGGAGATTCGAATGTATAGGTCTATTGATTTGCGAACCCAGGATTGTGCTGGAAATAGTTAGGGAAATGCAGCAAACACCGGAAAACATTCTGGAGCATTAAACATCATTAGCGGGAGAGAGAGCAAGATCGCGAAGCAAATCTTAATTAGGCAGCCGTGTGCAATTTATGGGGGGGAAAAGATAAAAAATGTTTCCGTGCCTTCATTTTCATGTGTATATTAAAGGAACTGAGAATACGATAAAAAAATGAACAGTTTATGGGGGCGCAATATGGCACACTGCACCGGGCGCAAACAAGTTAAACGCCGGCTCTGGCTGTGTCTAATACCGCTAAATCCTTAGGGGGCAACCCGCAGCCCAAAAAAAAGCATGTCAAAGGAGGGGGACATAATCCCCTAAGGATATGAACGCTCAACATGTAGCTTGACCAGATAAATATGAGAGGCCACCTTGGCATCTTGGCCAGAAGAACAATCGGAAATACAATTTATGTGATGTAACCAAATGGCACCAAAAGACAATATCGCTCTACCCTAAACAAGGGCTAGCTGCCCAAAAGCATCAGCCTGCGGGAAAAATAGAAATTAAGTATACTAGTAAAATAGCGCTGAAAAATGTAAGTCAACGATACAAAAATAAAATCACAGCCAGTTTGTCGCAACCAATCTGTTTGTGCCTGAAACACTACAAATCTTCCTATACTCACGAAAATCCCAGCTTACGCTTAGTTGATGAATCGAACATGAAATTTATTTCCTTCCATACCCTCAGGATAAAAACCCCCTCACCGATCGACACGTACGTACGTACGTTCACGAACATCGGCTACGAATAATGCCCATAATAATGATAATCCCAGTGCGCATGAATTCCTCAAAATTTACTCTCATAATATTTTCAAAACGCGCCTAAAGAATTATAACTTCACAAATAATAAATAAACTACATAAATTGTTGGTTTTTAATAGATTTTATTAAGAAATTCATATAAAATTTTTTATATCTAATACTTAACACAAATATTATCACCTATAGACGATGTACCACTTTTTATAAAAACTATCTGAAAAAATTATTGATAAAATTCATATATTAAATGAACATAGTTTGCATACCTTAGGTTATAAGTTTTTTATCAAAATAAGACCAAATCAAATTGGATGATGTGGCACTAGAAGTCCAGATATAGCATATTCTTCAGGTAAAATAAACAATTTTAAAACATTTCGAACATGTTTCCTAATTTTCTTCCCAACATTGCGACTTTTCTTAAGTTTCCTTGTTAGCCAGGAAAACATTTTTACACTTTTATATTATTAATTTAAAACAAACAAAAAAAAATATTTATAAACAAAAATTTCACTTCTTTGACACACCCTTAAAGTTAAAGTACTAGCGACATCTAAAAAATTCACCTGGGAAACAGTTTGATTTTATACCTTCCGAAAACAAGATATAATTTTTTTTTTCGTTGTTATTCGCCTAAAACTTCTCCCTTATGAAAATGAAAATTATAATTTAAAAAATAGACAAAAATAAAAAAACAAGAAATATAAAAGTTCATTGAAACTTCTATTAAGATTTCTCAAAAAATTATGGCAGACTTTTATTTAAGTAAATTTAATTTTTGTTTGTCTTTCTTCTGTCTTGAATTAATATTTTCTTGTCTTGACAATTTTTTTTGTAACTTTCATTTATATTTTTATCTGCAAAGATAAGAGTATTGGCAACGTTTGTAAATAATACACATATTCAAATACAGAGAGCGTTTTACACATTTCTATTTGTTTTTATATAACGCGAGTTTCATTGACCTAGAAAATGACGATAAGAAAAAATATTAAAATTGGGGGTGGGTAATGACTAATATTTACTGAGACAATACAAATAAGATATTGTGACATAATACAATAAGTAACATAATTACACACACAAAACAAAAAATTAAATAAGGAAGTAATTATAAGTCTTGGGGGAGTGTACGTGCAGAATTTTTGTTTTATATTTAAAACCGGAAAATTGTTTTGTTTTTTTAATTCGACCTCTAAGTTTTATTATAATCTAAAAACAAATACTTTTATACATTAGTGCTATTGCGAAGTTGAAGTTGATAAGATTTTATTTTTTTTTTACGGCTTTTACCTGGAAGAAAGTATAATCGTTAATTTCATTCCATTATCAAATCGCTATAGATAATACTAGTATTACGGGTGGTGACTAAAGGCCCCCATACACGGTCCAATTGGTTGTACAGCGAAGTGCGGTTGTACAACCAAAACTATCGATTGTGGGCCGGTCGGCCGATCAAAATACATTGCGCTTATAGGTTTGATGAAAATCTGGTTGTACAGCCAATTTGACCGTGTATGGGGGCCTTAAGAGTCTTAAAAGTTCATTAAATATCATAACACGTTTTCCGTGCTGATTGTGAGCTGTTCTGACTTTTCCGGCTGTGTGGGAACACCACGATTTCGTCACGTCGGCGTCAGAGCCATTATCGGTTGCTTAATAGCCCGTGGTAAAATTACCGTGATTTACTGAAGATGCGCAAACAAAAGTCGCCGTTTGAAAAAGTAGAGTGTACACATGAAAAACGTCTATATGATAGCGACTTTGTGAAATACTGTGCGGTTTATTTTAAATGAAAATTGATTTTTTTTTTTTTTCAATTTTTCTAAAAAATAAAACACACACACTCTTTCTTTTGTCATATTTGTACAAAAGAGTGTGCGAATAAAGACCGTGTAAGATGTGGACGAACCAAAAAGAATAACAACAATCCAGCAAGGTTTTTTCATTAAACTCGATGGTCAAGACAATATCATTGCCGGCTACGGCTGAGGCTTGCAATATTGCGCAAGCACGATATAAAAATGTTTGCTTAGGGGTCGTCCATAAATTACGTGAGGCGTTTAGGGGGAGGGGGTCGAGCCGAATCTCACCAAATCACACGTAGGGGAGAGGGGGGTCTCAGAAAATATCACGTAATTATTATTATTTTTTTTAAGAAACAGTGTAAAAACTGGAACGAGAAAACTGGGTTAAATTAAGTAAAACATGTTTCTCCACTAAAGACCCCCATTCACTTCACTGCCGCCGGTAGGCAGTGGCCTTTCAGACCAGGTCGGCCGGCACGACTAAGCTTGACTCAGTCTAACTGAGAGATGATACTTAAGATATCCGCCTGACAGGCCGTGGCATGCTGGCGAAGCCATAATTCCCTACAGACACACAGGCGAAAACGACAGCTTAGCATAGCAGGTTATTAATTTAAGTGCAAATGGCCCCGACGAAAACTTCAAGGCGGCTCTAACGCCGTGAACACCACCTCACATCACCATCTCACGTGAATGTGAATGGTTTTCGCGCCTAACTCGCACCTTGCTTTCTGTTCCGAGAGGAAACGGCGTGAATTCTTGCCGTAAATTCACGGCTTGAGAGTGAATAAAAGTTCAAATCTTCGGGCAAGAACGGACGATTAATGCGATTTTTGTCAGCTTTCTTGGACTGAAGGCTTCATACAGTACAGGCGACATGTGTGTAAATTGGGGCCTTAAGATATGGCCAAAATTTTTACGCGGTTCTCCAGTAAAAGTAGTAGGTATAGTAGCTCGTCGATTATTTAGCCTCCACTGGCCAGCCAACCGCGCGACTCGGCGAATGCTGCAAAGTATAAGCTAAGTAAAGGTACAAACAGATTGGCGCGAATTTTGTCGCGGAGGCGGTGTCCGTGGCGGCAAAATCGATTAAAATACACGCACCACCATATATGCTACCACAAAGGCGCGGAGGCGACTTGTCGCGCGGACAAATTCGAGGTATTTCGAATTCTGCCGCTGGTCGCCCAGTGGTACCAACCATGACGAGCTGATTTAGTACACATTTTTTGCTTTGAACTGCTGTCTGCCTGCAAATTGACAATTTGTTCGTGGCGGTTATTTTTAAAAATTCGTGATTTTTTTTTTAGTTTTTTAATGCAATTTATTATAAAATGGCAAAAAAGAAATTTACCAATTATGGGGCATAAAAAAGACTGTGTTGCAGGTATTTAAAACTAATTATTGTAATAAAATCAATCAAAAACAGTCAACAATAAAAAAATTTTTGTCTCTATTTAGCAACTCAATGTGACGGTTAATTTAAGCTTTTGGAGGTACTTCAAGTTTATTTTTTAGTGAAATGTTTATATTTATCCCAGTGGAATTTAACATAGGATTAAAAACTATAAAATTCCGGAGCCGAAGGAAAAACAGGAGCCAAAGTAAAAGTAAAGTATTAAATTAATTTCTGGGAAAGTTTTTAGTTAAAGTTTTTGGTCAGATAAAATTTGAATTAAAACATGCTGAGGGTTCAAGCTGGAAATATTGATGATAGTATTTTAGGCGGAAACGCGGAAGGAGAATTTTTTATTACTTTCTAATGATGTAATATACATAGTTTAAACTTTCAGGTTGTGAAGCAGGTGGTATTAAATAGGCAAAAATAGGTTTTACTACTACTTACATTAGAGTTAACCCAAGACGTTCTGCTGGGAAAATAGACTCCCGGGGGGACTGTTTTATTAATCCTTCTTCTAGCAATGTTAGAAGCAACTTGAATTGTTTGCAGTCCATCCTCGTAGCTAAAGAAAAGTGTTCCGGATCTTGACTTCTCATTGCGCGAAATATTTTCTCATAAAACCCCAGCTGCTTTCGCGTCCTATTAATAGGTCTTACCCACCATCTTCTTCTGTTCATAATTTCTCTTTGGAAACTATATGCCATGAACACATTATACACAATTTGGCACCTTTGAAGCTCTTGTTCCATTATTGAAAATTTTTAAAAAACTACACAAACTGATATGGAATTTTTAAAGCTAAGCTATTTAAGTGATTTTAGGCAGGTCCTATAAATGGGAAAAACAATTCCGAACAAACCCACCCTTTTATTTTAATTTTTCGGGTAATATTCGGTGAATGGAAAAATACCATTAAGCAGCCCAATGTAAACAACAAATCGCCCATTGTTTACTTACAGGTAAACTTATATAATGTTATATCATAAAATAGGTCATGGAACTACCCTCTTTCAAATCAAACCCTTTAATTTTTAAATTCTAAGTAATTTTGGGTACATGGGAAAATGTCATTATGCAGTTCAATGTAAAAAACAAACCGCCCATCTCCTACTTGAAGGTAAAATTATCTAATTTAGTACCATAAAACAAGTCATGGAACCACCCTCTTTCAAATAAAACCCTTTAGTTTTTAAATTTCAGGTAATTTTCTGTAAATGGAAAAATATTATCTAACACCTCAATTCTTCCTTTTTTAATTCCAAGTAAATTTTGCTTTATTCAAATATTGAAAAAAAAAACAATATACGAAAATATTGAAAATAGCTTGAATTTTTATTTCTACGTAAGAGCACAGTTATAATTAAGGATCATGTGTTTTCACATAATAAATAATTAAAAAAGTACAAAATAAATTCATTAAATTATATTTACATTAAAAATTTCAAATTCATTTATTTAAATTCCATCGTCCGTTAAATTCCGTTAAATTGTCCGCGCCGCGCCAATCTGTTAGCTAAGGCGGAATCTAAAATCCGTCGAGCGGCGCGGCAAAAGTTGTCGCGCCAATCTGTTTCTACCTTAATACTGGCCCGCCAGTAGACACTTAGAATATAGAACTTCAGGAAGGCACATGTAAAATTGTATCTCAAATAAAATCTTCCTCCCCCACCCCCTTCCGCACAAATGAATTTTTTTCACCCCTTTCACTCAGCTGATGACATTTTATCTTAATGTGAACAAAGCAGATATAAGTTGAGAGTCAACTAACCCAATTTAACACAGTCGATTTGACCCAGAGTTCACTACAGTTACGTATGCGGATTTTAAACGCGAGGGCATTTTCTGCAGTTATATATTCTAAGAAAAGGCCCGATTTGCTGTGGTTACTACCTTAAATACGCATTTTTAGTGTAAATGCTAAATTTTTTAAAATTTGAAAAATCTCACGTGAGATTCGGTTGGGAGGGGGTCGAGACAAATCTCACGAAATCTCACCAAGGGCGGAGGGGGGTCGAAAAATCGCAAAAATCACCTCACGTAATTTATGGACGTCCCCTTAGATTTTTGCAAAATTCGTGGAGCAAATTTTTCTTCCGTGATGATCACCTTTATAAATATTCATTCTCACACTAGGATTAGGGTAGGTTGAAAAGTCTGCTCTTCCGCCAGGCTATTTCAAGCCACAATAAAGCATAAGGTCCAGAGTATCACTGTTTTTGCAGCTCACTCAATCCATCAAGGAAAGGTGAATGTATGGGCGACGGAAAAATTGAATGCATGGGCCACGGCCTGCCGCGAACTGTGTGTGAAAGGGGGCCTTCAGATATGGCTAAATCGTACCCACAAATTTTTATGGGGACGCCAGAAAGTATCATAGTAGTCCCTCGATTGTTTAGCCGCCACCGGCCAGCCAAACGTGCAACTCGACGGATGCTGCGGCGTACGACCTGCCGAACTGACCCGCGAAAAGGCCCTTAAAATATAGAACTACAGGAAGGGCCCTCGCTAAATTTTAGCGTAATGAAATTTTTGTTGATTCTGAGTGCTCACTTTTTGATAGTTGTGTGTCCACTACAAGCTGGGCAAGTACGAGTACAAATTATCAGTTATCTTTAATTAAATCTAGTGTTTACGCCAGTAAATACGTATTTTTAGTGTTAAACACTAGCGATTTTTTTAAATCTGAAAAACCTCACATGAGTTTAGGGGGGAGGGGAAGAGGTCGAGCCAAATCTCATGACATCTCACCAAGGCGGGAGGGGGGTCGAAAAATCCCATGGATGACCCCTTCCGGCTGTATACAACCAGTGGACAATGCAGGGTCTAAGGCCCCAAAGGACTCCGATCCTTTTTTGGCAAAAAATCAGAGTTGATTTGGTCTTGTTAGCTCTTTCTAGAGGATTCGGCCTCCACGTTAGTTTCCTATCCAGTAGGAAACCCAGAAAGTTCGCATCCTCCTTAAGTTGCAGTCTTTCATTGCAATCTTAGAGAAGGAAAATGTGAAAGTCTATGCTTCCTTGTAAAGAGCACTACTTAGTTTTAGCTGCGTTAGCGCCTAGACCAGTGATTCCCAAAGTGGGTTCCGCGGAACCTTACAGTTCCACGAAAAAATTTTAGGGTTCCGTGTCACCAGCGCCGAAGCGCAAATACATTCGCAGACTCACTGGCGCTGCGCCGGCCGTTTAACGCGTTCTTGCTAATCAGAAAGTGTGAGTGGCCCTTCTTCCTTGAAGTTTGGTCTACGTCACGCCGCGTAACATTTTGGCCGCCATTCAATTTTCCCATGTCGAGGGCATTGTGAAGAAAATGGTAATCTGCCCTCTTGAGATGGCTATCAAACGATATATTGAGTATACTATATTGCTTATGGTGTTCTACTTATCATACCTTTTCATGGATCATGATACCCATGTCGACGGGGTTGTGAAGAATATTTCAATCCAGCTTCTTGAGACTGCCGCCATGGATCTAAAGGCATATTGAGCATACCATATTGCATTGTCATCGGAGCTAAAGCTGTATGCAAAATTTCAGCATGATAGGATATCCGGAAGTATTTGAAAAATTGATTGCAAAATTTGTTCCGCGAAGAAACAGTAATCCGTCCTCTTGAGACGGCCGCCATGGATCTAACGGTATAATGAGTATACCATATTTCATTGTCATCGGAGCTGAAGTTATGTGCAAAATTTCAGGGTGATCGGGTAACCGGAAGTATTCAATCAATTGCAAGATATGTACCGGACAAACAGACAGACAAGAAATCGAGCTGATTAAAACGTTTTAAAATATATTAAAGGATAAATATATACATATATCATATATTATTTTATTTTTTCATCGTTGGGTTCCGCCAAATTTTATACATTGTAGAAAGGTTCCATACGAAATAAAGTTTGGGAACCACTGGCCTAGACCTTTTTGCAGTAGCCCAATGACCAAGAGTGTCCAATGCTCGTTGCATTATATCTCTTCTTGTTGAGATGTACTTTCCGGTCACCACCAGCAAAATATCATCTCCATAGGCCACAGTGCTGCACCCAGGCTCCCCTATTATCAACACTGCGTTGACTGTTATATTCCAAAGGAGTGGCGATAGGACCCCACCTTGCCGTGTGCCTCTTCCAACCTGTCTGACTTCTTCCGAAAGTCCCAGACCAGACTTTATTACCCTGCACTCCAGCAGCTGATTAATAAAGGACATGGAGCATCCTGGCCTTCGTCACAGTTGAGCATATATTGACATTTAAAGGTATGACTGTGGTCAGAAAAGGAGTTTCCAGTTTTTTACACAATTGAGCAAATCTGGGGATACAAGAGGAGTGAAAGATGTCCATGACTTCTTGTCTTACTCTTATAACGAACGTAGGCTCATTTCCCCTGTTGCATAGCAAGAGATTATTTTGGAGTAAAAGGTCAAAAAGCAACTCAGCTCTTACATCTCTTACATATGTTTCTGAGCTGCCCCAAACGGAGTTGTGGTGAGCATTTGCATCACATCCAATGATAAGGCTGGCTCCATAATCAGCCGCTTCCAAGCTGTATCGAAGTCATAAGTACAGTAGCTACGTATAGTTATTTACACAGATGATTCTAAATGAGACTCGGTGGTCGAAATCTGTCAAAATTTGCGAGACTAGGAGAAAATATTTGAGATATGCCAGTGGAAAACGAATAACACTTAGTCCTTAGTCTGGGATGACGAGATATATCACCATGCACTTCCTTTCAATTGCAGGCTCCAGTTATCTAATATTATGCGCTAACCCTAGAAATACAAGAGCAAGCAGAGATCACACAGGAGGTTGTGAATGTCCCGGAAGGACTAGTTTATTTCCTAATAAAAATCTTCAACAAAATTTTATCATACCATTCCAATCGCCACCAAATTTAACCTCTCTGAAGTACTAATGTGCATTAAGCCCTCTACCAATTTAACTCCACCTTGTAATTAATTAATTTTCCCATCCAACTCCACTCAGTTTATAAAAATTATAGTAAAACACGCACAAACAGGAAACTCTGACGATAAATTACTCTAATAGACTTCATTTGTAGTTTTTTCTACAACACATAAAAAAATCAAGTTTTTTAGTGGAAATTAGATAATCGATAAAAAAAACCTTTTATCAATCGCTTTATCGTCCTGTGAACCAAAAAGGAATTCGCACGGTCAAAATTGCTAAGTTGTTTCGTCCTTTTATTAGGACACCATCAATATCTGCTCTCATACTCTCATATCCTTTGTGGAAGAGATCCTTGAACTTTGGGGCATAAACAGGGCATGAACTTCTGCTGCTGTCCGATAGTGGGCTTTCTCACATCTCCGTTATTAAGAATGTTCGTGATGGAATGCGTGATGATTAGTGATAAATTGACGTGAAAATTTCACAAATGATATCCACTAATGATTTTATCAATTGGTGATTATTTATAGCTTTAGTTTTGGTATGATTGTAGTAAATATATGATTGTCAGTGTATACCATAAGTTGTTTTCATTTGGGACTTGTGGGGAATTTTTTGGGTATGTTTTAATAAATGTGGAATGGAAATACATTCTCCACAATTTTTACACAAAGTTTTCGATTATCTTCTAGAACGTGCTAAATTGGTCGACCTATTTTTATTTTTCTAGTTTTATAGTTACACTACATTTTTGAGAATATCCATTGACTAGACGCGTCACAATTTAACTCGGACAGACGAAAGACGAAGAAATAACACAGTGCAACAAATGGTACAATAATACCATGGGTCCAACTAAAGTACGGAAACCCGGTATAATTAATTTATTTATTTTCGACGCTGTTCAATACTACCTTAGTGGCAGGGCCGGCTCTTGAATGAGCTGTGTAATCGAAAAAGCCCAAACACTCGCTGGATGGGAGAAATAATTTTCATAGTTTGCGCAAAATTTATGATTGCACCATAATACTGGCTATCTTATAATAAGACAGATTACATAGTTTCACATGTATCCACATGCAACCAACAAAAGTCTGCTGAAAACATCGTTTACGGAGAAGAGAGTACACAGTCATTGAATTTTCGAGTAACTTTTTGACAGCTGTGTCGTTGTTGTTTTTTGCTAGGAAAAAAAAGGAATGGCAGATGGAAGAATTAAGATTAAAAACAACAAGCTTAAGTATTCGAACGTACAGTTCGTTGGAAAAGCTGTTTATATCAATCACGGTAAACAGCAAATTGCGCCCGGTGCAAGTGCACCATTCGCACCTATGATAGCGCTGCTGCTTAGTGGAACTCCCAAAGGGAAAGCTCTCAATCTATGTCTTTAGAACTAACAGATTGACACACTCTATCAAAAGAGGTATTTAAAGCAGAATACTTTAATCGAGGTTATCCGTTCGCCATACAAGATGGTCGCCTCGATGGTCTTTCCGATCTAAAGCTTCCGATCGAAAAACTGCTAGTGTTTCAATATTTGGTTGGATTCAAGATATTCTATAATCTTTCCGTTTATCCATGATTTTGGAGAGAATCGAAGTGAGTCCTTTTGAGTGTTAGTTAAACGGGTTTTTAGAGTAAACTTTTTTTGGTATAGGCTAAACATGAAATTTTTAAACTCTAAAATTTATACGTGATTGAAAGTGGGCTCCAAATTCTCTGGGAGATCCAGGAGTTGATGATTTGGGCCTGTTTATTTCTCTTCAGCTGCATATAAAGGAGGCCCGAGAAACAAGATTCCGCTTTTGAAGTTTTCGTGCAGTATACAATATATCACTGTTTTTAGACGTCAAACTTTCATTAATGTGGACAAGGCTATTAGACGCAAAGCCCACATTTAGACTCTTTAATGTGAGTGTACTATACAGAAGATTCTTCGTCAGGAACGCTTTCTGTTTAATTGCGCAAATTTTACTATTATCGGGGAGCTCACTATATTGGTGCATCCAGTCTGTGAATCAGGCCGTCGGTCGCGTCGTCGCATCGATAAGGAAAACGTCAGTCCAGACAAGTGCATTAATAGCAACTCAGTCTGTACAACTACTTGGATATGCGGATGACATGAAAATCGTGGGAAGGTCCTTTTTGGCAGCAAAAGAAGTTTATGTCGAAATAAAATAGGCGGCAAAAGATATAGGCCTCAAAATCAATGAGGAGAAAACAAAGGGGATGCAAAAATCCACAACTGGAAGATTTAGAATGGGAAGAAATATAACTATCGACGGACACAACATAGAAGTAGTCGACAAAACGATCTAACTTGGGTTTAAAAAAAGGAAGAAATAGCCAGACGAATTCTACTGGCGAAAAGAAGCCTTTTATGGTCAGAAACAAATTACTACACTCAAGATTTGATCGCATAGAAAGTTCTCAGCTGCACAATCGGCCGAATCAGAGAGGGTGGAGTATGGCGAAGGCAATACAACAACGAGTTGTATGAAATTTTGAACGACCCAGAACTCTCAAGTTTAATAAAAATTAACAGGCTAATACTAACCGGCCACGTAATCAGGATGGAGGACTATTGAATCCCAAAACGGTTTATGATATCAGATATTTCAGGAAATAGACCAGTAGGTAAATCCGGGAGGAGATAGATAGATTGTGACGGCTGACGCAGAGGCAATGCTCAACATCCGGAACTGGAGACATGCTGCAAGGGACCTTGACGAGTTGTAGAAATGCCTTAGAGGAGGATGAGGCCCGATTTGGGCTATAGCGCCATTGGATGGAGAGATCAATGGAACCTAAATACAACAAAAAGAGGCAGACATATTTTTCAACTTGATCCCCTTTATTGCCCCCCCCCCTCTCGAGAAGCGTCCGCTTTCCGCAAAAATGGCATATTATAAAAAATACTTGAGATTACGCTTACTACTTGACAGCTTATACATATACCCCCGGCGGCAGACAGTTAAAACTTTCTCTCTTCCCTCTACCATCCGACTAGAGTTGCTGTTCGACATTGCACTCTATACCATTCTATATACTTGGCCAATTAAATCTTTTGGTCAAGTTTGGCCATTGTGAGCCGGTATATGCTCCCAATAAAAATTATTAAAAATTTGATCGGCCATCATATGCCCGTTAAAACGCCAAGCGGCCGGTGTTCGCCCGTTATAAGGTCATATTTTATTTTTGCTGTGGAATTTAACTACCATGGAAAGAAGGCACCATGGTCACTAACAATTTTATTACAACGATTTAATAAGATCTAGACCAACAACTTTTAATGATTGCCCTTTCCCATATATGTTAAAAAATCTCGGATTTCTCAGGAAAATAAGGCTTTAGCTTTATTTATTTCAAATTATAAATATTTATACACAGATCAGAGTTTTTAGAGGGCAATCAGGAAATTTGGGAATATTTTCTACACCTTTTCCGAATTGTAATTCAGAAAAATTCAACATTCATCCAATTGCGGCAGCTTCTGCAACAGGAATTTTATGTATAGAACGCAGAAGGTTTTAATTTGCTTCACAGTTAGTCTAAACATTCTGTAACAGCATAATGGCGCGATAAAATAGTGGGCGCCACTTATGCGAGGTATTACCCCCTTAGCCATAAGCCCGGAAAAGCATGACCGAGGAGCCAATACCATACATAAGAAAGGAAACAAAATTCCGGAACTCCTACGCCGGCCACACGGAGTTATCTAGCTCGCCGGAGGGGTCGTGGGGTGTGTGGCCGGGCCTTACCGCGGTTGGTTCACCACTTACCTGTGCCTGTGCAACTTTGAATCCCGCCTCCATCAATCTCCGGTCATCGCCTGTGCCTCGTCATGGCAATTCGTTCCCCTGACAGCTATTAGTATAGAATACTGTCAGCTTCAGGAGAATGCACTATTTAAGAACCCTGAAAAAGAAAAGAAATCCGCCCCAACCATTCCACAAAAAAAATCTAACACACCGACATTTTCGGTACAATCATTTAATATACCTGTTTATTGCAGGAAAACAGTCAACACAACCAAACAATACAATGGATAACTGACACGCCACTATTTCAAGACAACAATCGCGGATCCTTGTCAGATCTCGAGTTCCAACGCTCAAATTAAAAAAAGTTAATATACAATTAAATTATCATGGGTATATCTGTATGAAGAACTGAAGAAAAAGAAAAACGCGTAGTATTGGCACCAGTACTCCTCGTTTTTTTACAACCGATATCACAAACAACAGGTTCTCTTACAGGGAGAACAGAAAACAACAAAGAATAAACTAGTTCCGACAAGGAGCAAAACAAATTCACAAATAATTATAAATAAGATTATAACGTTAATACTACTACCATTAAAATTATTATTTTAGTAATAAATTTAAATTTAATAAATGAAAACAAAAATTTGTGTTCTTTTATTTTGTGTAGTTTTTATGGGTTATTTTGTTCTTGTAGCAGAACTGCGACTTAATTTTCTCGCCTTTGTCTACAAATGCACAGCAGTACGTCAAAACGATTTCTTCAACGGCCCTGCTGCAGGCTTTTTGCGAAATTATATGTAGGTAACTTTAACGACCGAAACAGTTTTTGGGAAAATTTCCTTCGAATAGACTGCCCTTCTTTGCCACAAAGTTAAAAAGTTAAACAACCACCACTTCCAGAGGCCGCAATCCTAATACTCGTACACACACGCCTAGTGCGCATATGTGTTGACCAGAGGCGCCACGGCACTTTGTATGTACACTTCACTGGAGATCATTGGTTTTTCACCACCACGAACTGCCTAAAAGGGTATGCAAATTTTGGGGTGTAAAATACCTGACCTTTCTTATCGCCGCTGAGATTGCCGTTCGTGTTCCTGCGAATATTGGCTCCTTCCCAACAAAAAAACGTTCTATATGCCTGTTCTTCTTCCCTTCTTGTATTTTGCTTCTTCAAACAAAATCTTGAGTTTTATCTTGCCATTTTCCCTCCGCCTTTAACCACCAAAACAGGGATTTTTCACACAAGTGTGCTCCTACTTTTTTTTTTTGTAAAAACAGCACCACGTATTACAGCTGCACCAAATCCAAGTGAGTATTTATTAAATGGACTGCAGAAAAAACTTCCGGCGATCCCCAATCTATCTCACAAAAACTTTTTCGCCACACCCGGCTCGGACTTTTCTTTTTTTTTTCATAATTTTTCCACGCATCCCCCGTTTAAATTTTACAATCGTTCCCAAGTTTTTCTACAAATTTCCCAATACCTACAAAGTGATTTCGAAAGTAAATTTCCCAATCAAAATAAATTTTCCAACCGACCGTTACAATTCCCTTACATCGTTTGCATCAAATGCGTTATCAACTGGGAGACTTTTAGAGATTGCGTCAGATAACACAACTTAGCATTCAAACAGTAATAATGGGACGATGCCTTACATGATGATTCACAACACTAATAAGGCCTGTCCCACTATATGGTTTGGAAGTATGGACATTGAAAAACGCAGACGAAGCATTGGTAGGAAGATTCGAAAGGAAAATCCGTTTGGAGGCGTTTGGAGGAGCAGATACAACTCAGAGTTGTATGAAATCAGTAAGATTCCAAACGTTGTTAAAGTGATCAAAATAAACAGATTACGATGTATTTGTCATGTCCAACGAGGTGGTGAACGGAACCTGACAAAGATAGTGCTGGGGAAAGTACCGCCAGAAAAACGAAATTTTTTGGTCAATTTATTGCATCAATGAGATGAATATTAAAATTTTCTGAATTACAATTGAGACTTTATGAATTACAATTGACAAATCTGAACTGCAATTGAAGAGCGATATTCCAAAACGTACTAAGTCAATTTTTGTTTAATTTTAATATTGTATTGCTTTCCAATCTATGACGTAGTAGTTATGCATTCACATAAACATTTATCACAAATCATACTCATTCCGATGTATAATGGGTCATACAAATGAATTTTCCATCAATTTCAATAGCTAGTATTCATATTGAATTTTTTAATGTTTTTTTTTATATTAAAAATAAAGATTTGAAAAATACTATTCTTTCTTTTGCTGGGCTGAACTTTCTGAGGACTGAAAACATTTACCATAGTATCATAATTTTACTATGAAATTTTATTTCAAAATGTACTAAGTAATTGACTTAGTACATTATGAAAATGTACTACCATAAATAAAACCATTTTTTTCATATAAAATGTAGCAAATTTATTTATATTTTTATAAATAATAGTTTCTTTTATCGGTTTTTTGAGAAAGGAAATAATATTACAGCCCTTAAGGCGAGAGTGAAAGTGATATTCAGTTTTTTTTTATTTCCCACTAATTACATCATAAGAACTTAGCACGTTTTGGAATATCGCTCTTCAATTGATACTTTCTGAAATACAATTGCCTAATCTGAATTACAACTGACGCTTTCTGAATTACAATTGGAAAAGGTGTAGATTCTTTGTTGATGCTTGATTTACAAAAAGGTTGTATTTAGTGATGAGAATCGGAATCAGAACACAATCTGGCAAATTCGTCCATTGTCAATTTATAAGTTTTGATCGTAAATTCGTTATATACTATCTTTAAAACCCCCCAGATACCCACTTTCATTGTAATCGGAACACAATAAGGTCCATATTTCCAAATTCGGCCATTTTTGCGGGGCCATTTTGAATTTCGACCATATTTGCGTGGCCATATTAAATTTTGAAACTCGGACATAAAAGTTCATCATGAGAAGCCCTCACGGAATTTTATGCAAAATGTTGTATACCACCCCCAGCTAGTTTTGTTACAATTCTAGGTCTTGATTTTTCTGGACAAAAGTAATTACTTTTGTAAAGTCATTTTGTGGCTCATTATTTAATTAAAATGAATTCCTTGTCATTCGAGTTAAACTAAATCTCATTTAAGCGGTTGTCTTTATTTGTCATTTCATCATTCACCGCAAATACGATTTAAATTAATCAGTTTATTTGTAATTAATTTCGAATTGGGGCTGGCAGAGACTATTATTGTTAAATTAAAATTTTAATTGCCACATAGCTTAGTTGCACTTTAGGTTGGAAAGGCTCATTTTCTGTATTGATTTCCATTGTGATTGACCTATATTTCGCCTAAAGTGTTTTGAAACGATTTTCCAACTCGCATTGTCTCAACGTAAGCTTTATTTATCTTTGCAAAATATTTTGTATAGATTCTGTTAAGTATCCAGACCTGTTTGAATAAAGAAAGATTATATCCTTCAAATACAGCTGCATTGAGTACAATAACTTGAAGGTGAATGACAATTTTGAAATAATTAACAAAAACAAGAGAAAATTTATAAAACACAGCCTGATCTCAAAAGATTTCATTTAATAATGCCAAGGTAGCCAGAAACACAATGAACTGTTGCAACAAAACTATAGCACAAAACATATAAATTGTGGATGTTATCTTCGCATTTAAGCGTATCTTCTTACATCTCAACAACATGCTAATAGCAGTATCAGTTTGTGCACTATTGGTCGGAGTCTTCACAGGTTTTCTTGCTTCCATAATAATTTCCCGCAAAATGAAATATATATTCTCGTTTGTTTTCCTCACAAGGTTTTGTTCCTAGAGCAGGTGGAAATTCTTGTCGAGTTTTTAAGGAACCAGACTACCCATCAGGATGCCCTCGATGTACCTCAGACGTAAATCCTGTATGCGGATGGAATGGGAAATGTGTAAAATGGTTCAGAAGCCCGTGTATGTTGGCTGGCAACAACTGCTACAGCAATGAAACTCGTAAAAAATTGTTTTTTACTATTTTTGTTGCAGCAACACAATTTATGTTTTTTATTTTATTTTCAGGTTTCATGGAATGTAATGATTGTAAATGTTCCAAGTGCTGTCAAGTATTTGATTAGTATATTATACCTACCTTAGATTTAAGATAAACATTTATTCTAATAAAATAATGATAAATACACAAAATCATAAATCCTTTTTTTATATATTTACACAATTCATCGTGCTTCATTGACTCTGCGCCACTCCAAAACTGAAAATGACCTTATTTTGTGTATTTAGTTAACATTATCCTTGAATAGCTTAGGTAATATCAATTGACCCTAAAGCTCAAACATCTTATATTAAGGCTCTGCAGGGAATCAAAATACTACGAGTGTATATGTTATGTATATATGCTTTTATACCTGAAATTAGACGAGTCCTATTTGGACAATTTTCCTGGAGCCCCTAAGTAACTTTTTGGGGATGATACACATTAATTTAGGATACTTAAAGCAGCATTTCGAAATTAGGTTCTTCTTTGATATTGTATGGAATTAATGAAAATTGCCAGAGTTTACGGTGTTTACTTAGAATTTCATTTGATATAAGATAGGATAAAAATACATATACGTTGACAGGAAATCTAGGGTAATTAACTTCAATTACCTACGCTAATAGACATAATATTAGCAGCATGTTGATTTAGTAATATGATGTCTCTAGTTAGTTAGTAAAATGTTGAAAAATTTTTAGTAAATTTTTGTTTGGTATAAGCAGATTAGCAGATAAGTATATAAGCAGATTTGAGTTTAATATAGCTAATAAGATTTCTTCTCTCAACATCAATATTTAAATACGATCCCGCTTATTGTATTAGTGATAATTATGAAATAATTAGCTGAATTATTACAAAAAGAGATTCTTAGTAGTTTTCTATGAAAGATTACAGATGAGGGAACTCTGTTTCTGCTGACCACCGTCATATTCTTTTTTCATATTAGAATATATGTAATATGGCACAAAATGATTTTCGTCAAACAAAAATAGAGAAATGATAATGAAGGGGTGGTTTGGGGGTAGTAATGGTCAATGTTGGCGTGGCTTGGGGGTAGGTAGGTAGGAAGGTGAAGGGCTGCCTCCAGTGCGACCGGAGGCCCAATTAGCGCTTGGCGCGCCGTTTTGTTGCCTCAAACTTGTGTACCTTATGTAAAGTGGTTGTTTGGTCGGATGTGACGGATGCCTAAAGCCATCCTGCGGATTTTAGGAAGCTTAACAGTGATCTGATCTCCAGTCTGGAAATCTCTTTTAAGTCTTCCAAAATGTACCTGCCTAGTGTGCGCTGCCTGACTTTAGCTAAAGCCGGGCACTTACACAGGAAGTGAACAAGTGTTTCTCTCTCGTTCGTCTCCCCGCAGCTACGACAAGAGATATTATACGGGATGCCCAACTTGGCAGCGTGGTCTCCTATAGGCCAATGTCCCGTAATGACTGCCGTGATTCTGGCAATATCCCGTCGGGATCTGTTTAAGAGGCCCATTGTTTTCCCCTTGTTATAAGTCGGCCAGGTCGCCCTAGAGATAGTGCAGGTCTCCAGTGTTCTCCATCTTTGGCTCGCTAGCAGCAGGTGGTAGTCAAAAATTGCGTTTTTGACTCCACCTATTGGGCTGCCGACCATCTCGGTCTCCGAGCCCGGGAGAGAGGCCCCCTGCTTGGCTAGGCAGTCGGCTTTCTCGTTCCCCTCTATGTTCCTATGACCGGGAACCCAGACGAGAGTCACGTTGTGCTTTCTGCCTAGACTGTCTAGCTCGGCTCTGCATCGCTCCACTAATTTGGAGCGCATTCTTACTGAATCCAAAGCTTTTATAGAGGCTTGGTTGTCCGTGAAAATTCCAATGCTACATCCTTGTGTAGGTTCTGAGTTCATTGTCTGACAGGCCTTCAGGATTGCCAACACTTCTGCTTGAAAGACACTGGCGTATACCGGAAGGTGCCAGGATAGTGAACTGTTAGTGGTCTCTAGATAAACCCCTGCTTCGACGCCCTCTGGCGTCTTGGAGCCGTCGGTGAATATTCTTACATCGAACTTTCGCAGGACGTCTCCGTTTCTCCACTCTCTTCTTGAGGGTAGTTCGACGGAGAAGTCCTTCCTAAAGGTCAAACTAGGGAGAAGATAGTCTGTGATTTTAGCGACCATAGCGGCAGATTCAAAATGTTGCTATGACCGTAGGGTTTCGAGGTCCAGGCCCCGGATTCCCTTAGTCTGAGGGCACTGCAGGAGGCTAGATGTTTGATATGAAGGTCGGGAGGGAGTAGGTGCAAGAGAACGTCGAGAGCTTTCGTGGGGCATGTTCTCATGGCCCCTGTTGCCCCTACTGCTGCCGTTCTCTGGACCCTTCCCAACTTTGTGACGTTGTAGGTCCTGCTCAGCGCTGGCCACCATATTAGCGACCCATACGTGAGTATTGGGCGTACCACAGCTGTGTACATCCACAGGACCATCTTTGGCCTAAGACCCCATCTTTTGCCAAAGGTTTTTTTACAGGCGTAGAAGGCTATACAGGCTTTCTTAACCCTTTCGTCTATGTTCGTCTTCCAGTTGAGTTTAGGATCTAAAATTAGACCCAGAAATTTCACAGTGGAGGATAAGGTAAGAGTATGCCCCTCCAACCTGGGGAGGTTGAAGGTGGGAATTTTCGTTTTCCCTGTAAAAAGCATCAACTCAGTTTTTCCGGATTGACTGCCAGACCGCAACCTGCTGCCCAGCTGCCAACTTTATTTAGGCATCCTTGCATGATTTCACTAATCACTGTAGGAAACATTCCGGACACCATAATCACTAGGTCATCTGCGTATGCTACTATTTTAGCTCCGCTTTTGTCCAGTCTTTGTAGTAAGGTATTCATCGTTACCAACCACAGTAGAGGGGAGATGACGCCTCCTTGTGGTGTGCCTCTATTAGCGTATTTGATTACCGTCTCGGTTCCCAAATCCGCTTGAAATATTCTCGAGCTCAGCATAGCTGCAAGCCATTGCCTGAGGCTTGCTTCCACGTTTAGGGCTATGAGAGCCTCCCGAATCGATTCCGTACTTACGTTGTTAAAGGCGCCTTCTATATCTAGAAAGGCTGCCAAAGTATATTGTTTGTAATGCATTGTCTTTTCGATAGTTCCCACCACCTCGTGCAGAGTTGTCTCGGTGGATCTACCACTGAGATAGGCATGTTGAGCTGGTGACAGTAAAGTCCCATCCACCGATTGGCGGATGTGGAAGTCGATGACTCTTTCTAGTGTCTTAAGCACGAAAGATGTCAGGCTAATCGGCCTATAGTCCTTCGCGGATTCGTGACCTCTTCTTCCTATCTTTGGGATGAAGACGACCCTCGCCCGTCTCCAACTGATGGGGACATACTCGAGCGTCACACAGCTCTTGAACGTGACCACCAGCCATGGTACTACTACCTCAGGTAGTTTCTGTAGCATGACTGGTAAAATGCCATCCGGGCCGGGCGCTTTGAAGGGGGAGAAGCTATTTATCGCCCAGAGGACCTTTTCCTTTGTGACAATAGCGGACACCTGCTCCCAGGAGTGTCTCTGTCCGTTCCCCGATGCTTCGACCTCATTTTCGTCCTTGCAACCGGGAAAATGTGTGTTCATTAGGAGCTCTATAGACTCGGCCTGCGATTCTGTCCAAGCTCCGTTCGCCTTTTTTATAAAGGACGGGCTGGAGTGCTCTTTGGACAGGATCTTGCATAATCTGGCGGAGTCTCCTAGACTCTCTATAGATTGGCAATACCCCTGCCAGGTATCTCTCTTGGCTGAGGCAATAGCCTTCTTGTACAATTTTAGACAGTCCTTGTAAGGCTGCCAAAGACCTTGTTTGTAACAGCTATTGAAGGTCTCTCTAGTTAATTTCCTCAGTTTCGAGAGATCTTCATTCCACCACGGAGGAAAGGTTTTTTTGCTCCGCCTTATTGGGCAGGATATCTTATACGCCGTGTGGATAGCGTTTTCGAAAGTATTGACTCTATCTTCAATTTTCTCTATAGCGTTTATACTTCCAAGTGGGCACCCTCTAGAGAGTTTAGCTCTCAGAACCTGACCGAACTTCTTCCAATCAGTTCTTCTTGGGTTTCTGTGCGGTTGAGGAGCTTCAACCTGCAGGTTAACCCTGAAACGTATCCATCGGTGGTCCGAGAAGGACACTTGATCTGATACCCTCCAGTTTTCTACTTTAAGTTTTTCCGTGTCCATGGACAGCGTGATATCCAACACTTCCTCCCAACCTTGGAAATTCTCTGTGCTTGGGAATACGAAGGTTGGGGTGTTGCCCCGGTTACACACCGCTAGGTTTGAATTAATGATATAATCGAATAGTGACTCTCCCCTCTCGTTGTTCTCGTTGCTTCCCCAAAGCGTATGCCTCGCATTGGCGTCGCACCCTACAATCAGGTTGGCTCCATTCGATTTTAGTGCTGTTGTCATTTGCATGAACTCTCCTGGGGGCAGGTAGGTCATGAGCCATATAGGCTGAGGCTATGTAGAGACCCTTCCCCCCTCCAAACTCCAGTCTAACTACCGTTAGGTCCGTTGAGCTGAAGTTCGGGCAGAGGAAGGCTTTTATGTTCCTTTGAACCAAAATACAGGATCTTGGCTTGCCTTGATCCGAGCGGTGGTAAAAGGTGTTGTATTGCCTGTCCGAGAGCCCTTGTATGTTCCGTCCTCGTACCCAGGGCTCTTGTATTAAAGCGACATCCAGATTTTCCTCCTTTAGGAAAATCCGGAGGTTGTTTGTGGCTATTTTAGAGTGTTGGAGGTTGATCTGCACGATCTGAAGCATTTTCCGATGCCCCCTGAGCGCCGACCTCGGCGCTCTCCTCCAAGCCCGAACCCTCAACCAGTTCCTCTGGGGAAGGGCTTTTAAAAATTTTCATTTTGGCATACCTAATGCCAAATCTTAAACGGTGTTCATTCTTTTCCAGTATTTTGAGGGACTCCTCGTTGATAAGGAGAAAGAATGAACTGCTATTTTTCAACGGTTCCTCTTTTTTGATGACCACCCAGTCATTCATAGGAACCGTCGGGTTCTGTGCTTGGAGACACTGGATGAGCTTTCCAGGTTCCAAGTCTATTTTTGGCAACCAGATGCGAGCTCTAGGCCTCCTCGGGATATCCGCAGCTGGGATTAGCCTGAGTCTCATGCCTTCCCATGCGTCCCTGATCTCAGTGACGCATTCGCCTAGGAAGTCCCTTGAGGCCTGGTCTTCGCATCTGATTATTCTAAACCCTCTCACTACCTCCGAGGAGTCATAGCAGGGCGTTGTTATTCCCTTGCCTGAGAGGATATGGTCCAAAACCATCTCCGATAGTTTGGCTTCCACCTCCACCCAGGTTTCGGGACTAATGCGTCCCCCAAGAGCCCTTTCGTCCATCAGAGCTACCTGCAGGTGATCTCTGACCACCTCGCTCAGGAGCCTTCCTGGGCCGGGCTGTGATCCACCTGCCGCTGCTGTACTCGCTGCAGCAGGCTTTTCCTTTGGGGGACCCTTCGCTCTTTTAGAATCTCGGTCCGTCTTCTCCTTAGGAGAGGATCGAGGTCTTTTCTTTACTTCCCGTGACTCGGGATGGTTGGTTTGGCTTTGTGCCAGCCGTTTGTAATTCTCAACAATCAACTGGAACTTTACTTTGTCAGACTGGTCTCGCTCATGCACCGTACCGGCCTTCTCATTCTTGGCGATCTTGTCAAGAATGAAAAGGGCTTTTTGGTACTGGCGCCGCATACGCATACCCTCTGACCTCCGTTTGGGGTTTGGTTCGCTCGGCCGATCCAAACCGGGTGTGCTATGGCTGGCACTCGCCGGATTGGTGGTCTTCGCAGTTACCGTCTCCAGGCTGGGGGCGAGTAACTTCTCCTCTGACGAGGTTGAAAGTGGTATTTGTGCAGATGTACTGTGGCTGGTACTAGCTGCACAGCTGGCGATTGCCTCCGTACTAGAGGCAAGCAAATTTTTTTTATTAATTTTTGTTTGGTCCATATAGATCCCACGAGTAATGCGGAAATAGGTCCATCCTGCCAGAGCCGCTTGCCAGGATAAGGCACTTGTACACTCCGACCTTGCCTGGGCATCGGAGGGAACCGTTTGCGACCAGCACTCTTTAACCACTAGCTGGCCACGCAGCCCTCGGCACGGTAAACACCTTGGCTTAGAAGTGGGGAAATGGGAAAAGGGAAGAGGGGATGGGGATTGGGAGGTACCCAACTTCGTCTGGCCTCTTCGCAATTAGCCTGTTCGGCATGGGAGTCCCTACCGGTGCCTTGCTAGTTCTCCAGCTTACCACCGCCGACATAGCCTAAAAGCTGTCGAGGCACGCAAGCCCCACCACCACGGCAAGGTGTAGGTACACGGTGGGGTGGCTTGGGGGTAGTGTCGTCAAAGTCGAAATTTTGCTTTTTTCTTATTAAAATTTCAACTGCAACTAATTTTTCAGTACTTTTCCACCTAAGGCTATGGCTAAAAGTACCAAATAAGGTCATTTTTAAATTCTTTTATTTAACTTACACTGTTTGTCGTCAAATCTTGGAAGTTAAATTTGACCCACTTCCCGGTTTCGGATAGAGCTGAAATTTTGCATACACGTTTAGTTTGGATGACAATGCAATCTGGCCATTTTGTAAAAATATCAAGATGGCGGTTCCAAAATGGCGCCCGATTTTTGAAATTGTGCTCCGCGGCCCTCTGACATGGGTATCAAATGAAAGTATATGACAGGTAGAGCACAATAAGCTATGTGGCGTCATTCCAAATTCAAAATGGCGGCCAACACTAAATTGCGGAAAGCTTATAATAGACTAAAAAGTAGAAAATATAACCGATCAACTTCCAATTTTGCACACACTCGTAGTTCGGGTGGTTAATGTGTATGAATGATGAGATGAATAGTTGAGTTAAGGGTGAGTTGATAATAAAGAAGCAATACACGTTACAAAAAATCACAAACAAACACAGAGATGCTGCTGTCAACTAAATTCAACTACTCAAATACTGAACTCATGTCCGTATGCATAATTTCAACTAAACCCAGGTAGCAGAGCTGAGTCGAGTTCAGTCAACCTTAACCCAACTCGACTCCCGTTTACATGTAGTTAGACTTGGGTTCAACTTGAGTTCAACTCATCATGTATAAGTACTAAATGCAATCTGACCTTTTTGTAAAAAAATCAAGAAGACGGTTCCGAGATGGCGGCCGTTTTTGCAATTATGTTCCACCGAGCCCACGACATGGGTATCAAATGAATACAGTAAACTGTGTGACGTAATTTTAAATCTAATAGAATTGCCATCATAAAATGGCGGAATACATATAATAAACTAAAAAGTAGAAAATAAAATAAATGGTTAAAAAATTTTTTTAAAAAAATTCTTTTAATTAACTAAAAAATGTACTGAAAAGTAAAAAATAAAAAATATTTTAAAGAAAGCGTGAAATTTCAATTTTAATGAAAAAGTTAATTAAAAGAATGGCGCATTTTTCATCACGTTGAAACGCTGAATCAATGCGCTGGAGATCAACTGGAAGACAATTCCAAAGCAACGCCGCGAAAACAAAGAAAGAACGTTGTCCAATCAAGGTACGAAATTGTGGAATAATTAAATTATTATTTCTGAGAGATTGTGAGTGTATTACGAATTGGTCAAGGTAAGCCGGTTTACGGTGATACAGGATATCATGGAGTAGACGCAAGAGTCTGTACTCCCGATAGTCACTGAAAGAACAACCAAGGATAGAATTAGAGTAAGGAGATATACATATGATCATAACGACAAAGTTTATGGACAAATCGTACGCAGTCGTTGAAGGCAATGTTAAGCTTACGGGCGCAGGAAAAATCAAGAGAAGGGAAAATAGACAGGCCATGCTTTAGGTGGGGGAGAAGTAACGCTTTCATTAAACTCATACGCAGAGAGCTAGTCAGCAAACTACAGTGAAACCTAAGTTTCGACAGCTGACCATAGGTTTTCTGAACAATGAAGCTAATGTGATCGCAACAAGTTAAACTACTATTCAAGATTACACCAAGATTTTTCACTTTATCAACGCGGGCGAGGGGAACTCCATTTAAAGCAATATCAGATACATTAGGACAGTTAAAGGCGGAGTGAGAGAGAAACATGCATTTTGATTTCTGAGGATTAAGTAGTAGATGGTTCAATGTCAACCAAAAGGAAACACGCTGCAGATCTGCGTTAAGTTTCTCCAAACTACTGAGGAATTGTTCTTTTGGGGAAGATATATAAATTTGAACATCATCTGCATACATGTGAATCTTGGAATCTTTGACTACAGAAGGAAGATCATTAATGAAAATCCCGAATAGAAGCGGACCAAGGATGGAGCCTTGGGGCACACCAGCGTGAAGAGCAGCAATTGAGGAAGAATTGTTACCGAGCAGAACTTTCTGGGAACGATTGGTTAAGAAACTATGTATCAGTTTAAGGGCAGGAAAAGAAAAATTAGCTTGGGAGGCGAGTTTTTTTAGAAGCAAACCGTGATTAACACTATCAAAAGCTTTTGAGAAATCGAGCAACAATAAGCAGCAAATGTGATGTTGGTCAAGTGACTTTCGAATATCAGACGTCACTTTCAGGAGGGCAGTTTCACAGCTATGGCGTTTGCGAAAGCCAGATTGCCATTCGTTACTGAGTTGAATTCGTACACAAAACTCGAGTATTTGGGCAGCAATAAGCCTTTCAAGAATCTTAGCCAAAAAAGGAAGTATACTGATGGGACGGAAATCCCCGGGGGTGGCAGGGGATGGACATTTAGGAATAGGCGTGATTAAAGCAAGTTTCCATGACGATGGAAACTTAGAAACTGTGAGGCATGTGTTAAAAATGTGGGTCAGAACCGGCAAGAGACAATGTATAAGCATATTTAGGAATCTAGGAGATACTTATATTGTCACTACCAGTCGCTTGTGACCTAACTGTTTTTAGTGCAGAGATAACCTCAAGGTAATCAACACAGCGGAAGCAAAAGCCATCAGGAGATGAGTCAGGGAGAGTACTAACCTCGGCAGTCGTATGGTTTCCAATAAAATGTTGATTGAGGCTTTCTGGGCAAAGATTATGAGCCGCAGAGTTATTTTTAGAATGCACGCCTAAGGACCGTAAGTTATTCCAGACAGTTTTAGCTGGAAGCGAAGGATCTGGATGACATCGGCTCAGAATCGGGACCGGTGGAGAGAACAGTTGCGCGAGGCCAGGACCGGAACCCGGTTGTAGAGCCGTTAAAGAAGAAGAAGAAGGATCAAGCTTACGAGCATAATAACTTCTCTTAGCCTCCTGGATTTTGGAAGTGACAATATTCCGGATACGTTTGAAAGAACGAATGGCAGTAGCACTTTTAACTTTTTTAGACCAGCGATAAAGAAATTCCCGTTCAGCAATAAGCGATTTTATTTCCGTAGTAAACCAAGGTTTAGATTTGGCGGTAAGAGTTTTGCACTTCAAAGGAACGAACTCATCGAATAAGCAGAGCAGTAGCCTATCAAATTCCGCAACTTTATCATCAACGTCAATCATGGAGAAAATATTCCCCCATGCAAGGGAAGAACATCTGCGTACGAGTTCAACACGATCAACATTGGAGAAATCACGATAAATCAGAGTTTTCACTTGAGAGGAATCAACAGAAAAGCTGTGGCACAAGAATAAAATATCGTGATCCAAGTAACTAGGAAGAGAGATTTGGTTTAGAAAGGTGATAGAGTTAATATCATTGGAAAGAAACACGTCGAGCAGTGAGGATTCCCTGCAATTGAAGTATGTAGGGAGTACGTTGATAGCTTCCAAACTCAGTGAATTCACTGTGTGCACAAAAAAGGTTCGCAGGGAGGACTTCTTTAATAAATTCACGTTAAAATCTCCACCAACAAGGATGTTTTTGTAAACACGAGATAAGTAATCAAGGGTGTCACAAAGTTCTTTTACATTATCAGGGGTAAAAAGGCCGGGGGGAGAATATACACAAACAAGAAGAAGCTTGACGGAAGTATTAGAGATATCATTGATAAATCGAATGTCCCGAAATTCCCGGGATATTTAGCTCGAGACCCGGGACTTTGAAAACCTCGAGACTTCGTCAACTCTAGTCATAAGGTACATTTTTGGAGAAAAAATTTGGATAAGGATGAGCCTAGCATTTATCGTGTTTTGGATGAACCTAATAATGGGTGTGCCATTGGTATCAACATCTGTTGCCAATTACATTTTTCAAGGTCCTCCTTCACTTAACATTAGTCCATGAGTTCAACTCTAACTCCAACCTGACGAGTTTAATTTCCCAACGAAATATTGAATACTCACAAAAACAAAATCTTAAATCAGACCTTTAGTCAGAAATATTATACAATCGGACAATCATAGGTATTAATACCAATGGTAAAAATCAATCAAAAATCTGGATTAATTGGTTAAATTAAAACAAACATTATTAATATTTATTATATTTTATTTATTTACTAAAATAAATCAACGAGTACACCTTTCACCAAAAATTTTTTAATCGTGTCCTCGATTTCTTCAAAATATCCAAAATTTCATAAATACAGAGGAAACTCCTGTGGAATTTGTGAACATTTACAATCAACACATTCCATAAAACCTTGATTAAAAGAAAAATTACATATCAGTATGTTATACGAAAAATACGAAATTTCTTACGAGTCTCCCATGGCTCTGCGTAACAATTCTGTGATAAAAGGAAGCAGAAATTTTGGAACCATTGAAAAACTTCTCCATCCCATCCACAAACCGGTTTTACTTCGGTTGATGAACATTTTGGACATGCTAGTGGCTGGTCTGGCTCCTTGAAAACTTTACAAGCACTTTTTTTAGATTTTTCCGATTCAACATTGTGAACTAGAGCTGAATTTAAGATAGAAAATTTGTTTGAAAAAATATTGCACAAAAAAAATCCGGTGAATGTAAGGAATTTAGTAAAAATACCTAATATTGCTCCAATAATTAAAACTGAAACGACTTTGTTCATATTTAAAACCTCTATGAGTAGAAATAACTCTTACACGAATTTATATACAAATTTGATAATAAAAGCGCTTTTTCGAAGGATATTAGTTCACTTTAAAACTTTGCAAATGAATAGTTTTGTATCAAGATCATTACCTTTGTCACGATTACAATAAACAAAAGCACAAACTGCACAATGGCATGACAAGAGTTTTAAAGACAATAATGAAGTATTTTATTAATAATTTAATGACCTCACAGCACGTTTTTTCTATAAATTGTGAAAAATTATCACCTTTCCCATCATTAACTAAAAAATGCACGGAAGACTGCACTATTATTTACAAATCGCGGTTTTAATCTGTAAGAAAAATTTAAAGTGAATTATTTGTGGAATAATTTTTAATATTATATTTTTTCAAAGTATACAGTTTATTAACTAACATAGAAGCATCTACGGAATCTTTTGAAATGACTTTAGAACGACCCTTGATTTGTCCAAGATGTCCTTCAGTGCTGGATCCGATATGTGGATGGAATGGTTATTGTTCTAGATGGTTTCAATCGCATTGTGATATGTTAATTTACAATTGTGAAAATCCGCAAGTGACAAGTAACAAACGTTTACCAATTTACTTTCAAGTAATCGTTTATTTTTAATATTATTTTTGTTTTTTTTTTACAGGTTATGAGCAGGTTGATGATTCTATGTGTTCACAATGTTGTAATGATTATGTGGGAATATATTGAAATTTTAAGTTGAACATAGTGTGTTTTTTTTTAATTTAAAAGTAATGAAGCCTCAACTTCAGCAATCGATATCATTTCACAAAAGATTTCAAAATTTTTACCCTCCAATCCTAAGTGTAGAATCATTGTTGCGAGTAATTTCAATGTTTTCAGTGTAATCTTGCTGAGTTGCTCAAATGGCACCAATGTTTGTGGTAGCTAGACTGATAATACATCAAATTATGGATCACCCCACCAAAATCCCTGATATTGCAAGTCCAAAAGGTTATCATCTTGAACGTTTTCTTACCTCTCAACCAACACGATATTCTGATGAAGACAATTCACCTTTTGGTAATTCGGACCGCTACTCAGGGCCGGATTGGTCTGGTGCTACTTATTGCATAATCGAGATATTCGTTTTCGTCTTGGACTGAAGCTTCGATATTGGGGGGGCGAACGGCTAACAAAGACCTTGGAAGGTGGTGACACCCGATTTGTCACTACTGTAAAAATCCGAGAAGATCCACTGCATACAAACACCTAGCAGACCTGTTAGCAAGTCCTAATCCCACCTCCCCGCGGTGCCCCCTGGGGTACTTCTTCGGAAGGAGCTAACGGGAGACGGGCGAATGGCGAGCTCTCTGCGCCACAAAACAGAGTTTTAAGTCGGTTGGGCTGAGGGTTAGCAACCCGCTCCCATAAAAAACACCATTGCTACGAATCGGCAAACAATGCCTCGGAACCGGATGGACAACACGACGACGACCTTTGCTTTTCGAACAAGGACACGAATCGGATCATGGAATGTGAGAACAATGCTTGCTGAGGGACGGCTGGATGAAGTCCTCAACGAGATGAATCGATATAAAATCAAGATCATGGGACTTAGCGAGACCAGATGGCCCGATGCGGGGGAACATATCTGCCCAAATGGTGAGTCCTTCTTATATTCTGGGAGAAATGAAACTGAAAGCCGTAGGAGTGGCGTTGGCGTAATACTCACCAAAGAAGCCAGGTCCAGCCTCATTAGCTGGTCACCAGTTTCTGAGAGGATTATTACCGTGCGCCTGCGTACCAGGCTAAGAAGTACTACGGTAGTCCAATGCTATGCTCCAACTGAAGACGCAGAAGATGACATCAAAGACGAGTTCTATATGCGACTGAATGAGGTTTTTCGCTCTATTCCAAGGGGAGACATCATTGTATTAATGGGTGACTTAAACGCACAAATCGGCCGCGACAACACCGGTCTTGAACAAACAATTGGAAAACAAGGCCTAAGCCAAGTTACCAATAACAATGGTGAGCTTTTCGTTGACTTTTGTAGTTCCCATCAACTAATGGTAGGTGGGACTTACTTTTGCCACAAGAAGATACACAAAGAGACCTGGGTATCACCCGATGGTAGAACGAGAAATCAGATAGATCACGTGGCCGTCAGCCGCAGATGGAGAACCATTCTGGAGGGTGTCAGGAGCTTCAGGGGAGCGGACACTGGAAGCGACCACCATTTGGTAGTAGCAACTATTCGCCTTAGAATCGCTGCAATCAGAAACGTTCAACGCGATGTTATAAACCGTAGACGGTTTAACGTTGACCTTCTGCAGGAGACCGCTAAAAAGCGAGAATTTGCTGGAAACCTGCAGCAAATATTAAACCAGCAAACCGTTTCTGACGACACAAATATTGAAGAGCTGTGGAGTAGAACAAAGGGCGCTATATTGACGGCTGCGGAAACGAGCGTCGGTTATGTCCAGAGAAACATGCAACATTGGATCTCGGACACTACCTGGCAAAAAATAGAACGCAGGAGGGCCCTCAAAAATAACGTAAACTCTACAAGCGACCCGGAAAGACGTCACCAACTTGAACGGGAATATTCCCAATTACACCGGGAAGTAAAGAGAAGTGTGCGGCGTGATAAGAGGCAGCAGATAAATGAGCTCGCAGAAAAAGCGGAAAACGCGGCAAACACAGGCAACAGTAAAGTGCTGTACCAAATTACTAAACAGCTCTCGGGAAAGCACTCTACTAAAAAGCATGCCGTAAAGAGTGCGGATGGGAGGCTGCTGTGCAGCGACGAGGAGCAACTCCAAAGATGGAGAGATTACTTCTTCGCCGCCCTGAATGGTTCACTTGCACAGGAACCTCAGGAAAACAGCAACAATGCACAGCCGATAAGAATCAACACCCGGGCCCCATCCAAGACGGAAATAGTAACCGCAATTCATGCGATGGCCAATGGTAAAGCAGCTGGAAAAGATGGCATCCCGGCAGAATTGTTGAAAGCCGATTCAAGCCTCATAGCAGATGCGCTTCAGCCAATCCTGGAAATAGCATGGAACACCTGTACCTTTCCGGAGGATTGGACGGAAGGTATCATAGTCAAAATACCCAAAAAGGGGGACCTAACAATATGCGACAACTGGAGAGGCATCTGTCTATTATCTACTGTGGGTAAAATCTTGTCCCACGTTATATTATCAAGGATAAGAGAGGCAGTAGACCGAACGCTTAGAAGGCAGCAGGCCGGATTCAGGAAGGGCCGCTCATGTATAGACCATATTAACACCTTGAGAATCATAGTGGAGCAGTCTACTGAATTCCGATCCTCCCTTTACCTAGCTTTCGTAGATTATGAGAAAGCGTTCGACTCGGTTAATAGGAGCTTTATATGGCAGGCATTACGGCGACGTGGACTGCCTGATAAAATAATAGAATTGATAAAAGCCCTTTACAACAATTCCAAATGCAGAGTTCTCCATAATGGAAAATTATCCGACAGCTTCGAGGTGAATTCAGGAGTACGACAAGGATGTCTACTTTCGCCATTACTATTTCTTATAGTAATAAATGACATCCTTGTCGACGCTCTAGATAATAGAACAGGCGGCATACAATGGGGTTTGCTAGACCGCCTTAAGGACCTCGACTACGCGGATGATATCTGTTTGCTGGCCCACAGACATCAGGAGCTAAAAAACATGTTAAACAATTTGGCAACAGAAAGTAGTCTAGCAGGCTTAAGGCTGAATCCGAACAAAACCAAAGAAATGCGGATAAATGCAAACACACTTGAACGAACTGCGCTGAATAACCGTGACGTGGAACTGGTAGATAAATTCTGCTACCTCGGTAGCATTATTACCGAAAATGGCGGTACAGAAGAAGACGTCAGTTCCAGAATAAATAAAGCACGAGGCGCATATGCATGCCTGTTCCGCATATGGAGATCAACGGAGATCTCAACTAACACCAAATTGCGGCTGTTCAACTCCAACGTTAAGGCAGTTCTTTTGTACGGTTGCGAAACATGGAAAGTCACCCAATTCATCACAGGGCGCCTACAAGTCTTCATCAACAGATGCCTGCGTCGTATCCTAAAAATCCGCTGGCCAGATAGAATTTCAAATGAAGAGCTATGGCGCCGTGCCGGCCAAGAAAGGATAGACGACCAAATCAGGCGAAGGAAATGGAATTGGGTTGGCCACACCTTGCGACGCGATAACGAAAACCTAGCCAAACAGGCCCTTGACTGGAACCCGCAAGGATCCCATCGAGTTGGAAGACCTAGAACAACGTGGAGGAGGACCCTACTAGCAGAGGCCGCAACAACTGGGAGATCCTGGTCAGAGCTGAGAGCTGTCGCGCAAAACAGAGTCCGCTGGAGGGCAACTGTTTCCGCCCTATGTCCCATGAGGGATTAAAGGGGCACAAAGAAGAAGAAGGCAGACAGACTAGACAGACCAGATAGACCAGACGGACAGACCAGAAAGATGGGTCAGACACAGAAACCAGATAGACAGAACAGCGAGAGCAAATATATAGACCAAATATATCGGTCAGGCAGAGCAGACAAACCAACTAGTCTAGCGGTGAAGCTGCCTGAATGGTTTATATGTGTAGTTGCGAAACATTATAAATTTAATTAAAACTCTCATGTGAACAGCTATACCAGCGGCCAGCTAGACAGATAGGATGGACTCCAATACACCCAAGTTCAACTAGTCTCGATTCACCAAAAAGGTCACCAAACCGCAAAAGGTTCCCAAGGCACTATAGCCCGTATTTTGCTAGATCACAACTGAATAAAGCACGTTTTTGTGCAGCCCTAACACATATTATTTAAAAAAATTGGAGTAACTATAACTAACAAATGTTATTATTCAAAGTATTTCATTTTAAACCATATCGTACCTTGTAAAACATAGCATATTATTATTATTATTATTATTATTATAAGGAGTGAGGGGGCAACCCATGTGGTGAACACTGCGGCCAAGTTAGGCCTATTGTGTACGTACCCCACTAGCGGAACAGACTATCGGCCTTCCGAATGAAGGCAAGAAGGTCTTTAATTGATGAAGACCGGACTTGGGCAGGGCTCAAGAACTCTATGATAAACGTTCTTCTTCTAAGCCAGATCAGAGCAGGACATTCACAAAGAATATGTGTGGAAGTCTCGTCGCCTTCCAAGCAGAGTCGGCATTCTGTCTCTTGAGACAGACCTAGGTTGTGGAGGTGGTACCGCAGTCCTACATGGCCAGTGAGATATCCCACCAGCAGCCTTAGATCCGCTCTGTTTAGAGTAATAGTGCCTCTTAAGGCAAAGGGTCTTATAAGATCTTTAGCCTGTCTAAGACCGGGGACTGACTCCCAATAGGCAAGGTTTATTCTATTAATCCACTCTTCTATCAAGGACTTGGAGGTGGACCAAGAGATGCCACAGAAGGGTTCTGGACCCTGGAACAAAGTCTCAGACCCTTCCCTCGCGAGCCTGTCTGCAGCCTCATTTCCCTCGATACCCCAGTGTCCGGGGACCCAGCAGAGCGAGACCTCGTTTCTTCTGGTCAGGCTCTGGAGTACGTCAAAACACCCTGCTACTATTTTGGAAGAAAACTTCCACGTTGAGAGTGCCTTGATGGCAGCTGTCAGAAAAGATCTTAATGTTGGCGCCTTTCAGACCTTTCTCAAGGTTGAGCCTAGCGCAGGTCGCAATGGCATGTATTTCAGTCTGGAAAACAGAGGGCCACTTACCCATCGCAATCGAGACCTTGGAGTTGGGTCCTGCGACACCAGCCCCTGTGCCATGTTCCATCTTTGACCCGTCAGTAAACCAGTGGAGATGTTTTGGATCCCCAGGAAGAATAGTTTCCTCCCACTCAGAGCGATCCGGGATAATCGCTCTGAATTTTCTTTGGAATCGCAGTTGACTAACCATATGGTCGGATACGCGGCAGATTGAAATGCTTGGGATATTTTTAAGGATATCCATGTGTCCTTTGACCGTATGGGGCCAGTTGGATGAGATCTGAAGTCTCAAGGCAGTTATGGCGGCGGATTTCCATATGAAGAGATGCAGTGGGGTCAATCCAATGATTGCTTCCATTGCAGCTGTGGGACAGGTCCGCATAGCTCCGGTAATGGAGAGGCAAGCAAGCCGTTGCAGCTTGCTGCACTTGAGGATCGACGTAACCTGTTTAGTCTTGGGCCACCAAACTATAGCAGCATAAGTGACAACAGGTTTAACGATCGTATTGTACATCCAGTACATCATTTGTGGTGTAAGACCCCAAGTCTTACCCAGAAGCCTTTTGCAGGCCCATATGGCCCTTGTGGCTTTGCTGATGACGTAGTCAAGTTGAGCGTTCCAGTTCAGCCTCTTATCTAAAATTACTCCCAAATATTTGACTGAGTCTGAATACTCAACGGTGGTATCCTGGATACAGATAGGACCTAGGTCCACTTTGTAGCGTTTGGAAAAGGGTACCAGGACAGCCTTATTTGGGTTGATTGACAGACCCTCCTTGGTACACCATCTTTGAACTTCTCGCAGTGCCGTTCTCATGACCTCTGTAATGGTCAAGTCAAACTTCCCAGAGACAATGATGGCAAGATCATCTGCATAACCGATGGCATCGAAACCAGATTCAGATAGTTTGATCAAGAGTTCATCCACAACTAGTGACCAGAGTAACGGGGATAAGACTCCACCTTGAGGGCATCCATTAATAGCCTTAACACTAATGGTGGAGACACCTAGGGTAGAAGAAATGTCACGATCTGCAAGCATGGCATTTATCCACTCAATCGTGTGAGGATCCAAATTTCTGAGAGCCAGTGCTCTTGAGATAGAATCATAGCCAGTGTTATCGAAAGCACCTTCGATGTCAAGGAACGCGCATAGGGCAGTTTCTTTAGCGAGGAAGGCTTTTTCGATTTTACTGACCAGGTGGTGTAAAGCAACCTCTGTTGATTTACCTTTAGAGTAAGCGAACTGGGAGCTATGTAGAGGGAGAGTGAGCTCCAGTTTGCACCTAATATGAAGGTCTAGCAGCCTTTCCATTGTTTTCAAAAGAAAAGAGGTTAAGCTGATAGGTCTGTACGATTTAGGCAGCTCGAGGGGTCTGTTGCCCTGTTTCGGGATTAAAACCACCACGACTTTCCTCCAGATGGGTGGAATGTATCCCCAATTGAAGCTGGCTTTAAAGAGGCAGACCAGGTTGTTCATGATCAGGTCAAGGCCCTTCTGAAGAAGTGCCGGAAAAATTCCGTCTCCTCCGGGGGACTTATAGGGTTGAAAAGAGGCCACTGCCCATTTAACCCTGTCACGGTCGAAGATATTCCCTGAAAGACTGCGGGAATAGCGGTCTGGGATAGTCCTATGACTACACCCAGCATCCAATGGATAAGCGGTCTGGAGGATTGACCCTGGAAAGTGCTCTCTGAACAGGTACCTTAAGGTTTCCTCATGGTTAGAGGTGTAGGAGCCATCCTCCTTTTTGAGAAGGCCCACTCCGTTGAAGGAGTCTTTAGAAAGTAGCTTTTGGAGTCTAGTCGCCTCTGGTAGAGTCTGAATGCTCTCACAGTGTTTCCGCCAGGCAATCCTTTTGGAACGTCTCAACTCCTTGTTGTAGGCTGTTAGGGTGAACCTATATTCATCCCAATGCCCGGTATGTTTTGCCCTATTGAACAATCTCCTAACATCTCTACGCATTGCAGCTAACCTGTCATTCCACTAGGGCACTTTTCGCGACGACTGAAAGGAAGAGACAGTGTTGCTGTCATGGTAGGAAGAGATCAGCACATCAGTAAGCTGCGTGGCCGCATTCTCCAGTTCATACACTGAGCTGATAGAAGCCGCAAGCTGTTCTGATTTCGAGGCCACAAGCCCCTGAAACTTAGACCAGTTGGTTTTCTTAGGAACCAAAGAGGAGGCGCGGATATGTGGAAGGCCCACAATGTCAAATCTAATGTGCAGATGATCCGACAGTGAGGTCTCGTCCAGAACACGCCAGTTTTCAATCCTGTCGGATAAAAGCCTGCTCGTGAAGGTAAGGTCCAGCACCTCCTTTCTACTAGTAGTGATAAAAGTGGGTTTGCATCCTCTATTTGCAATATCTATGTTATTCATAACAAGAAATTCTAGAAGACATAGCATAATAGCAATAAAAAACCCAATAAAGTGCTAAACAATTTTATTACATTACTCAAACATCGTCATTTGTTATAATGTAAAGTCATTCATTCAGTACTATTACTTACGACTTGTTCTTTAGATTTTCTAGGGAGAGGACGAGGTAAAATGGTAAAAAAATTATCCAGAAAATCGGTCACTTTTATACCTTTGAGGCGCTGTAAAACCTTTCGCAGTGAATGAAACTAAAAAAGTATGAATGAAAATTATTCGTTATGAAACCCTCTAAAAAAACTTGCTATTATTTTTTTTTGTTAAAATTGAAGGAAAAAAAGTTATAGCCTTTAAAAGAAAATATTGTGACTAATTTTTGTGTTCTAAGGCTTATAACTTCTTAATTATTCAATTTATCACAAAATAGTAAATTGTAGATAATTTAATTTCTAAACAAAAAGTTTCCTTGCAAACTTTTTGTAAGATCTACCGTTTCGGAGATATAGTGGAAAAATCATTTGCACACCCTTTCCAAGATGGCGGCCAAATGGGGGGGGGGGGTTATAATCCCGAAAACTCAAACTTAAGCTTACACTGACCCCCCCTACACATCCCAAAAATAAAACCTTGTCCTTTGTCCTGCATTTTTGCAATGTTAAAGTACCATTTCCATGAACTAATGGCTCGAAGCACATCTTGTGTATTCGGCGCGACCAGCTCGGCGTGGAATATTAAGAGCACCTGCAACCATGAAACCCCATCGTTGGAGTTTGCTACCGAACACCACTGAAACGGCTACAAAATTTCAACCGCATGTCGTCAAAACGTACCTGGACCACTGAATTGGCCGTATTCTCTGGATATCGCCCTTCGGGCTATCGCCTGTTCCGTTCGATGTCGCATGTTCTGGCTGAACAACACCACCGATCTAACATAAAGACCAAAATTAGACTGAGATATGGATTGTTAGAATTTGTATACAATAAAACTTCAAATTTTTAAGAAAAAAAAACAGCGATTTTTCATTGGTAATTCAAGTACTTAAGTAAAGGTTAGTTAGTAATAAAATTGAGTAGGATTCGGTTAGTGGTGCAAGAATCCATGAACTCTTGGTGTTTCCTTCACTCGAGTCCATACCCACTGGGATACGGAAGCCTACTTTAAAACATGACGAAGCCTTCTTTAGAAGCTTAGGAGCCCTTCCTGTCCGTATCCCACGTCCGTCATGTCTTTTTTATAATTGCATGTCATTGGGAGGAAGCGTTACATTTTCTTCCCGACAGCTTCTTGAAAAGCTCAATGGAATCTATTTTGTAGGGGCTTTTTCGAAAGCTTTAAAAAAAATACACTGAACCCCCAAAATATGTGTAAAAGAAGTTTCCTGCATAAACTATTCAAGAATGTCTGACTAAAAGCCTAATATGTTGTATCATCATCATCATCATTGTGCTCCTTTAATCCCTCATGGGACATAAGGCGGAAACAGTCGCCCTCCAGCGGACTCTGTTTTGGGCGACAGCTCTCAGCTCCGACCAGGATATCCCAGTTGTTGCGGCTTCTGTTAGTAGAGTTCTCCTCCACATTGTTCTAGGTCTTCCAACTTGACGGAATCCTTGCGGATTCCAGTCAAGGGCCTGTTTGGCTAGATTTTCGTTTTCGCGTCGCAAGGTGTGACCAACCCAATTCCATTTCCATCGCCTGAATATGTTGTATGTTGAACAGAAAACGAAAATCTTCCACCTTCCAAAGCATACATTGTGGAAGCAATTTTTTACTGCTTATCGAGAATAGCTTCAATATTTTTCCGCTGGATAGAAACCGATGGATGGATTAAAACCGTGTATTGGTGTTGACAATTCCTTCACTATTCTTTCTACTTTCGTTCGCACAGGAGTTGGCTGACCGTCATTGTACTAAATTATACATTACAACTGTGTCGGCAGTACAATAGGGCTTACCTTTGAGATCTAGTCTTTCACATAAAAAATTAGATTCTTTAAGCGTGAAAGGCTCACTCACTTTTTAGTTGAGACTTGGCAGTCAATAATTCATTAGATGACAAAAACTGCTTCGTATATGTATATATAAACTATGTAACATTAACTATGTGGTGGATTAGGATGACCCTAGAAGGTAAATTTTAACACATAATCTGCTTTGTAACGATCAAAACAAAAACTTATCTTTCTTTGAATATAATCCACTATGATAAAAGGAAAGATTCACTAAACAAACACTTCAATTAAAATACCAAAAACAAATGAAGCCAACACTGGAAAAACTCCCCATAATTACCGGAAACTAGACTAACATCTTTCATTCAATTAAAATTACATGATTCACTTTCATTAAAATTTTATTAATATCAAATTCTGTTGTGACAACATCTGCAGAAACGTTTACTTCAAAACATTTTAATTGCACAACTGCGAACATTTACTGCTGTCACATGTCATCATACCTGTTTCGTAGGAGGTTAAAAAAAATTGTTATACTTAATTGTTTCTTCGAAATTATAAAATATTTATTTACGTTTTTTATCGGCGTGATCACAGTTGTATGTAAGAAGTAGACAAGAGTTCTGAAACCACATTCCACATTCTCCATTCCATCCGCAAACACGATCTCCTTCAGCGGCACAAATTGGACAAGCTAATTCTTGTGGAGGTTCTCTATAAACTTTACACAGTTCTTCTGCATCGCCACCGTAAGCAGAAACGACTAGAGTTTAAATTTAAAAAAAAAGTATTATGACGTTTTTAAATTATAAAAAATTAATAATTATCTCACCGGTTAAAGCTAAAGCTCCAATTAATAAAGTGATAACAACAGATCTCATGCTGATTTTTTATTAGTCAAGAATCCGTCCTGTGATACTGGCCTGATGATCGCCGTCTCGTGACTACGGATGAACTTGAGATTTCTAGAGTTTTATACTAAAAAATGCAGGCGATATTAAACTAGTCTAGTGACAGGCAGAGTGATGCGCAGCAGTGAAATTATAACGCAGCTGATATGGATTTGTTTCGGAATAGCTGGTGATAGTAATTATTATTATTTTTTTTTAATTGGAATAAAATTTGAGATTTTTTTGGGAGATTTCCCCTTCAAACGAATTCCTGATGGAACTAGCTAGCAAAGTTAATCGTATAATCACATTCTCGCTGGTGCATATTGGATAACCAGCCAACGACGGATGTACTTAGGGTACAGGGTTATAGCTGCGACCGTACTCGGTCCTCCTGGTTGAGGGGGTTGAGGTTGGGCTAACTACCAGACTCCGTTAAAATATATCAGTTAATAAGCCAGAAGTAAGGCCTCAATAGCATCTGAAAATAGTTTTCGGAACATAGAATGCGCGAAGTTTGTACAGAACTGCAGGAGTAAAATCACTACGAGATGAAGTGACCAGATGCAAAACCCAAAATACTCGCGGTGCAAGAAATTACATGGATAGTATACGGAACCTTGGTAACTAGAGGATATTTTACAGCTATGGAAGGGAACATCACTCTGTACCGTATACGGGTTTTTTTTTATGTGAAAGACTAGAGTCACAGGAAAGGCCCTTTATACTGTTGACAATCTATTTTCTTCTTACAGAGTGCAATGTCGAACAGTAGCTATAGTCGGGGAGGAAGGAACTGCCACAACCTTCCCTCGATATTGTTTTAGTCCACCTACTCCCAAACATTACTATCGCGACTTTGACATCGGGGCTTCAAGAAACAACTCGCTAGAGTGTTATGCTTCCTGAAACGAGTTGAATCTCATCAACCAACCGATGACATGCGCTTTGGTGGAGCGGGAAAGGGCTAAGGACTATGACAGAAGGAATCAGGAATTTAAAGAGGGAAGGAGAAAGAAGGAAAGTTATATAGGTGGGAAAGTGGAAAAGGCGAAGGACCGTGGGCCTGGCAGGGATTCGAGCCCGGGGCCTCTGGGATAGCAGTCAGGCGCCTTACCCCTAGACTACCGAGGCTCACTAACTGTACAAACTTAAAGGAGTGATAGTTTTCTCTATTTTATCAATAATATCACGATTGCGTATGTCATAACCGACGAGCTCACTGTTAAAGTCGATACTGTAGCACTGAAATCCGAATTAATTAGTCCGAAAAAGAATGTCTTAAAAGTAATGACCTCATTTTATAATCCCTCATCAGTAGTAGAAAACATTGAGAGGCACACAGCTTTACCGATTCCTTTTATATCGTTGAAGCTTTACTGCAACCGCCCAGCCCTAACACAAGATAAATTTCACCAGCTGGACCCTGCTACCAAGAGTAACGGCGCATATCTTATGCGTATCATTGATTTCAGATTAAACATTCATTCTTAAAAGCGAAGGAGCTTAAGCGTGCTTGAAACATTTGGGTTCCACTACCCGCAATAATCGTAATATCAGCCAGAGCTGAAGCTCTTCCGTGAAGTAAAGGCCAAACCTAAATGGGAAGTGAAGTGAAGTTAGGTACCATTGCATAGTACTGTATGAGAGTGACCAAAATGGAAGTAAGCCCAAGTTACATCTAATTCAGTGGAAGTAACGTCTACTTCACTTCTGCGTTACTTTTCATTTAGGTTTGGCCTTAAGACCTTACCTTCCAACTCAGCCATTTTTGCATGATAGACTTTTGTGTGTTGGCAGTAGGTTCCAATATTCAGACTACTATGATTTGTAGCCACATCCAGCTATCTTCACTGTAAAGGATATCCACAAAAAACCTTACAAGGTGGTGCCATACAAGTACATCAGCTTGCCCGTAATCTCTACAGTGCTTGGTTGTGTTTGAAAATAAAAACGAAACCTGTTCCGCGCCGGGTTAGAAAGATCGTTTCCAGTTTACGGCCTAAAATAGAGACGCATTAATTTTCAGTACCTACGATGATAAATTGGAGGAATGGGATAGCCCTGCAAAATGCGGCAGCATATCTAGACCTGCCAAATTCTTGTTTTCTTCGCCAAAGGCGAGACTATGCTTGGAAGTAGAATTTCCCCAGGAGTATCACACAGTCCCCAAAAATTTAAGGGTCAAGAATATTTCACCGATTTTAACCGCTTTAACGATTTCAACCGACGTATTAGGAACATTCGGAAACAGTGGAAAGCTTTGGAAATAGGAGCAATTTCCAATAAAAACATGGGTTCTTATATGGTAGTGCGCCTTTTTCTTCGAACAGTGTCCGAGACACCGCGGTGTAGGCGCACCCAGACGCTAGCGTCAAACACTTACTGACTAAGCTCAGCCATCCTTTTTCACATAACGTTTAAATGCAGACCGGTACGACCGTCAAGGCATCACCTCAAAGGTGTTCACCAGAGCCGGAACAGTTTAGTCGACTAGCTACCTAGCTTGATCATACATGATGATCAACAGGAGAAGGCCTAGGTCAGAGGCTTGGGGAGAGTTAATATGTGCATGAAGAAGGATTGGGATTAGCTGAAAATTAGCCATTGAATGCGTTGAAATGAATATCATATAAATGTTATAAACATTATTATCGGTTAATTTTTGATACAGTTTTTTTTACATTAAATTCACCCATTTGCAAATCAAATTAATCCTTTTTCAAATGAAATTCACCTTTTTACAAATAAAATTCACCTTTTCGCAAATCAAGTTCACCTTTTTGCAAATTAAATTCATCCTTTTGCAAATGAAATTCACCTTTTTGCAAACCAAATTCCCCCTTTTGAAAATTAAATACTTCTACATTATATATTACTAGCTGGAGCCCGGTGCGCCTCGCTGCACCCATGAGCCAATAGTATGGCGTACGCCAAAACAATTGGGAATCTGTAAATCGCTTTTGCATTGGCAGTGAGAGTCCCAAATCCCACAACGAAACTACATCCGAAAAGAAAAGTGCCACTCCGTTTTCTTAAAACCCCAAATCACCCGCTCATTTATAATCCCGATAACAATTCAACGGTCTCACTGCCACTGTTGTCGTGGTCAGATGGAGGGTATGTTTCTGCCCGTAAACGAATTTCGAAAGGAAAATAACGACACGCGCTTGTATTTTATTCATACACGAAATGTTAATGTGTGTGGAATTGTCATTTATTTCTTGCGCTAAACTTGATTTTGGAAAAGACTTCCTCGATGGTCTTCAGCATTGGAGAATGTGGTGTTAGAAAGGTAGAATGTGTCTTTTCTCAACAACAAAATGTATAATAGATTATCGTGGGTCGAGCTTCACCGAACCTGGATTTACTAACATTATTATAGAAGTACTTAATTTTCAAACAGGTGATTTTGATTTGCTAAAGGGTGAATTTAATTTGCAAAAAGGTGAACTTGATTTGCAAAATGGTAAATTTTATTTGCAAAAAGGTGAATTTAATTGGCAAAAGGATTAATTTGATTTGCAAATGGGTGAATTTAATGTGAAAAAACTGTAGGTGTACTCCGTAGATACGATTTTGCCATTTTCCAATTGTATGGATAAATTAATAAAGCGCCTCTTACCGCTTAGGATATTGTTTTGACTATAAACACTACAAAAAAAAACAAAAGATTCACTGAACAAGAGCTTCACTAAAAATACCACAAACAATCAAATGAAGCTAAAACAGAAAAAAAATCCCGTCAATCCCCTGAAAATACACTTAGGTCTTAAATTCATTCAATTAAAATAGTATGATACACTTTTATTAAAATTTTATTTGTATCAAATTTTGTTGTGAAAAAAACATCTGCGGAAACGTTTACCTTTCCTCGCACAGCTGCGAACATTTACTGCTGTCACATGCCATCATACCTGTTTTGTATGAAAGCAAAAAAAAATGATTCTAAATATTTGTTTCATCTAAAATATTAATATTTATTTACGTTTTTTTGTGGTATGATCACAGTTGTATGTAAGAAGTAAACAAGAGTTCTGAAACCATATTCCACATTCTCCATTCCATCCACAAACACGATCTTCTGTGAAAGCACATCTAGGACAAGCAAATTCTTGTGGAGGTTCTTTATAAACTTCACACTTTTCTTCTGTATCGTCATCATAGGCAGAAACCACTGGAGTTTAAATTAAAACAAACGTATTATGACGTTTTTAAATTATGGAAAACAAATTCTTACCGGTTAAAGTTAAAGCTCCAATTATTAAGGTGATAACAACTGATCTCATGCTGATTTTTTTATTAGTCAAGAATCCGGTCTGTAATACTGTATCTGGCGATCACCAACTCGTGACTACGGATTAACTTAACTTTTCAAGAGTTTTATACTAAATAAATACAGAAGGTATTAAAGGTTACTAGTCTAGTGATATAGATAATGTCAAGGAACAACAATACTGACATATAGGTACATAGCTAGTGTAAATGAAAAATTGACGATGGTTATTAAATTTATTTTATCACACTTTTAGATGTACAATAGAGCTCAGTTTGATGCCACAATCGGACAAAACGTAAGAGATTTTTTGGGATTCCCCTTTGAATTCTCTAAAATTTAATATTGTTGTTGATGTAATTAGTTAGCAATTAGTTGTCTTGTAGCGACTGAAGAAAAAACTAGACTTACCTCTTATATTAATTCAATTAAAAAGTTATAATCCACTTTCATTAAAATTTTATTACTATCAAATTAATTTTAAAAACATCTTCAAAAGCGTTTACTCCACAAATATTCTACCTGCACAATTGCGCACCTGTACACCTATTACTGTCGCAAGTCATCAAACCTGTTTTGAAAAGGCAAAATAAAATTTATTTTTTCTTCTAAAATATTAATAATAATTATTTACGTTTTTTAGAACTCGGCCCACAGTTGTAAGTAAGTAATAGACAAGAATTGTCAAACCACTGTCCACATTTTCCATCCCATCCGCAAACAGGACTATTTGCAGGGGCACAAAAGGGACAACCTAATATTGGTTCGGGTTCCTGATAAACTTTACACCGTCCTCCTCCTCCTCCACCACCTCTTCGTCTAGCGTGAACAGAAACCACTGGGGATAAAAATACAATAATTAATTACGTATTTAAAGTATGAAAAAAAACTCTCACAGTTCAAACTTAACGCTGCAATTAATAAGGTGATAATAACTAATCTCATTTTGAGATCTTATTAGTTTAAAATTCAGTCTGTAGTACTGTGTTCGACGATCGTTAATGACTATGGATTAATCAAAAATTTCAAGAGTTTTATACTAACAGATACAGAAGATATATTTTTGATAGTATGCATTTGGTCCACCAACTACGATTGAACGAACTCTCATAAACTAGAAACCTGAAATTCTTGGGGTTCACCATTCAATGTTTTTGCATATAGAATAAAGCTGCTTTTGTAATTAATTTCCAGAACAAATTCCACAAAATCAAAGAAAGACAGTGTTATATCAGTAGAGACAGGAAAATGGAATCCATTTAACAAAGATACATTATCCTGACTAAGGTAGAAAACCAATAGGGTTAAAGTTTTAACCTTGAAAGGTACAAAATTGGCAGTATCCACTAAATCCACTAATCAACAAACTTAGTGTCATGGAGCCTCAGCAGGTACCTACAACATGGCCCGATGGTCAATGTAGCATTTTTTTTTATGTGAAAGACTAGAGTCTCAGGAAATGCCCTTTATACTGTCGACAATCTATTTTCTACGTATAGAGTAGTGATGGGTAGGACACGATAATAAAATGAGTTTGTAAGAGGAGCCTCTTTTCCCTTTTGAACCAGTACAATGTCTCACTTCAAATGAGGCGAGGTCCCATTGTATTGCTAGCACGTCACGTAGTGTATGGCTCAAATGCTGCGATGCGGGTAGATCTATTACGTTTGCGAAAGAGAGGATACGATAAATGATGAATGCATGAATGGAAGTATTAATTATCGTGCCTATGAATGTTGATTACAAAAATATTCTTTAAAATTTTTGTTAACTGTATAAAGAAAAACATATTTACAAATTTAAAATGAAACTCCCTAAAATTGAAAATAACACGAAAATATTTTATTTGTTACAGATAGAGATTAAAAAATAAAAATAAAATTTTACCTCCCTCGAAAAATGTAAGAAATATCTCTCCAACTTCACTCCCTCAAAAAATGTAAGAATTGTCTCTTCAGTACAAAATTTACCTCCCTCGAAAAATGTAAGAATTATTACATCCCTCGAAAAATGTAAGAATTATCTCTTCAGTAGATTTGCCTCCCTCGAAAAATGTAAGAATTGTCTCTTCAGTACAAAATTCACCTCCCTCGAAAAATGTAAGAATTGTTACCTCCCTCGAAAAATGTAAGAAATATCCCTCAAGCACAAAACTTCACTCCCTCAAAAAATGTAAGAATTGTCTCTTTAGTATAAAATTTCACTCCTTCAAAAATATAAGAGATTTCTCTCCAGTTCGTATTTACAATCTCACCACGGCTCGGTTTAAATTGGATATTTGACTGCGGCAAAAACAGTAAGAAAATATCTATGCAGTTCGTGTTTACAATCTCACCTCGCCGCAATTCGATTTTTTTTTTATTTGATAGTCTAAGCTTAGGTGTCATCCTTTGTACTACTAGTTCGTCATGTCGTACACGTCATGGTGCAATGTCTAGTAGTAAGCTTAGCTCGAAGGATAGAGAGAAAGATAGGATAGATTAGGGGGAGTCGGGTGGGTGTTGGAGGAGATGGTGGTGAACCTTGCGCTTGAACTCTTGGGTGTTGTATGAGTTCGGGAATATTGACTGAGGTAAGTTGTTCCACAGTCGCGTTGTTCTTGTTATAAACGAATTTCTAAATCGGAGTGTGCGCGAAGATAAGGGCTGTAAGGGTGGGCCGAGCGGGCAAGTCTTGTGTTGCGGGAAAAATGTTGCCGTGGAGGCATGAGGTTACTTATTTCAGTAGAGCAATCGTTGTGGTAAAATCGGTAAAATTTTGCAAGGGCTGCTACGTTCCTACGGTGGCTTAATGAGTCAATTGAGGAGCAAATGGCGCTATCGCCAATAAGTTTGAGAGCGCGACTTTGCACCTTGTCCAGCCAGGCTAAGGTGGTTCTCGGGGCCCCAGCCCAAATATACGAGTTGTATTCGAGGCGAGGACGAATGTAGGACTTGTAGATTGTAGCCCTGGCCGACGGCTGAAGGAGGAATTTGCATCTTTTCAGGAATCCCAGGCATTGCGATGCTTGTTTAGCGATTTGGAATATGTGGTTATTCCACCGCAGATCTTCGGATAGTATTATGCCTAGGATGTTTAAAGACGGTTCTGCCGTTAGGTTTTTATTGTCCACTGAAATAGAAGGAGGGTCAGTGCAGGTTTTATTGGAGATGAGACAGTACTTCGTTTTAGATGCATTGAATTCGACACGGTTCTTGCGGCCCCATTCAAGAATTCGTTCGATGTCCCTGTTGATTGAAATGGACATGAGATTGCGATAATGCAGACAAGGTCTGGCGCGTGCTTGTCCTACAGTATCGAAGCCATAGGAGTACCGTAGTGTACTGTCGTCGGCAAAGCAGTGGAGTGGGTTTGAAGGGATTGAGAGCAGGTCATTTATAAAAATTAGGAAGAGAGCTGGTGATAGAATTGAGCCCTGGGAACACCTGCGGAGATGGTGTGGGGGTCGGATTCGACGCCATCCAATACTACCTTGATTGAACGGCCAGAAAGGAAGCTCTTAATCCAGTTCCTTAGAACGAAGTCAATTCCAATAGCCTGGAGTTTAGTTAACAGAGCGGGGTGCCACACTCTGTCAAAAGCCTTGGAGATATCTAAAGCAACCATGCCAGATTCACCAAATCGGTGTATACTTTGGTTGAGGTGTTCAGTTAGGCAAACAAGGAGGTCGCCAGTAGATCTTTTTGGTCTAAAGCCGTACTGTTTGTCATTTAAGATTTTGTGGTGTTCAAGATATCTTAAAAGTCTCTTGTTTATTATTGTCTCCATCACTTTGGAGAGAATAGAAGTAATTGCTATTGGGTATTTGGATATTTTATTGTCGCAAAAGAAATAAGAAAATGTTGTTCCAGTTCGTGTTTACAATCTCACCTCGGCGCAGTTCAGATTGGATATTTTGCTGCTGCAAAAGAAGTAAGAAATGTCTCTCCACTTCATAATTTACAAACGCACGATACACGCTCATATCCCAGTAGTACATTATTTTTGAACCGGGACATTTAAAAAAGTTGAGGCCTCAGTACAATTTACTATCGTGTACGGGACAAATGAACTGCCTCTTGTAAGTCCGGCTCAACTCTAGTATAGAGTGCAATGTCGAACAGCAGCTCTAGTCGAGGAGGAAGGAGCTACTCAACCTACCCGTGATATATTTTTAGTCCACCTACTCCCAACCATCACTATCGCGACTTTGACATCGGGGCATCGAGAAACAACTCGCTGGAGTGTTATGCCTCCTGAAACGAGTTGAATCTCACCAACCAACCGATGAAATGCGTATTGGTGGAGCGGGGAAGGGCTAAGGAAGGCTATGGCAGAAGGAATCAGGAATTTAAAGAGGGAAGGAGAAAGATGGGAAAAGGCGAAGGACCGTGGGGCTGGCCGGGATTCGAACCCGGGACCTCTGGGATGATAGTCAAGCACCTTACCCCTAGGCTACCGAGGCCTAGCATTGGGTTTTTTAGACGAGGAAGTGGTGAGAATCTTACATCGATCTATTAGCAAGGAATGTGTGTGTCCGTCTGCCTGAGTTACTGACAAAACTCATCACCATTTTGCATGACGTTTGAGTCCATACCAGTACGAGCCGTAATGGCATTACTTTGGCCTGGCCTCATGAGCATGACCCTTATAATAGTTATTTGGAAGTGCTCACCAGAGCCGAAACATTGGGACTTATGGATCACCGCCCTACCGTTTCTACTTTTTTTTGCGAGAAAGGTGACTTCGACGATCTATTCATTAGCGGTATAAGTGCCCGTAGGTCTATCAGAAGACGCATCTCCTATCGAGAAACTCCTGGTCTGCGGCCTTTGCTGGACTAGTCACCGTATTGACAGAATCGTTTTCGATCTAGCTTCGAATTTCCAAAAAAACTGCTTCCCTCTTGGGGCTTGGGAGTAATCTCTTGTATAACATCTTTTTTGAAAAGTTTCCAATTGTGTTTAGAATATATAGCGGCCTGAAGGAGTACCCAGCTTTGAAATGAGGACAAACTTTTGACACTTCCATTGGTCAGGGAAATCTACTTCCTTCAGGTAAGCTGTGAAAACTTGGGCAAATCCACTTGGTTACACACTGACCCAGTTTCACCGCTCTGTTCGGTATTCGGTTTTTCTTCTTCTCCGATGGCTCTACAGTCCAATTCGAGCCTTGGCCTTAGATTCTTCCTGCAAACGTCTCTGTGCTATGCAGCTTGTCTCCAGGTTCTTGTATTCAACATTTCTGCTGCATCGGCAGACATTGTCTTTCCACCTTGATCGTGGTTTATCAACTGGTCTCCTGCCACCTGGTACAAGATTCAGGCTTTTTTGGTATCTTTGATTCTTTGAACATGACCGGCTCAAAGTAATGGCAGTAGCTTGGCATGTGTCGAAAGTTTACACTCTTTGTATAGATCGTAATATTCATGATTGTAGCGTATTCTCCATGCATTGTGTTCATTGATTGGGTCATATACATATCCTTCGGAGAACTTTCCTCTCAAATATATCCATCTTCTGCGAATTTGTGGGAGATACTCCACGAAGCTACTGTACGTATGATGGTTTTGTAGGTTCTTATTTTAGTGTTTCTGTGGATGTCTCTGGATTTCATTACTGGCAGTAGTGAGAAGTATGTTCTGTTTGCGGCTTTGTTCGCTGACTGTGGACCCCGGGTAGTTAAATTCGTTTACCCGTTCGAAGTTATATTCCCCAGGTCACCCATTTATTTGCAGCCCTATATCGTTGGCCAAGATTTGAGCTTCGAGATTTTTATAAAATTTCAGCCCATGTAAGTTTTTATCCAAAGAGTGAAGAAACAGACATTCGTCTTCGAGAATCAGAAGTAAAAATTGAGGGGAAAATTCACCGCACCGTATACTGCTCTGGAGCGCTTTTGATAATTCTGTAAAAAGCGCCATATCGACTCACACAAAGTAAAATGTTATTCCGATGGTTTTGTATTGTCTACTGGTGTTTACTTTAGGTTGTTAAAAGAGGTAAATAACCGAAATTAGAAGCACAAGATCCCTTGTAGCGAGAATTAGTAGAAGGGGCGCAATATGGCATACTGCACCGGGCGCAAAAAAACAGAGTGACGACCCTGCCTCTGGTTACATAAGGTTAAGCTGGGCACCGGGATGCTAGTGGCACATTCACAGCTAATATCCATGTGGAATATTGTAATTCAGTAAAATCAATAAATTACTTTTGCGTTCTGCATATGAGAACGAAGGCGAGAGAGGAATTCTGATTCTTCAATTGGATTTTCATCGATTGTGATAGAAATCGAATTGGGGAGTCTCAGATTCTGACCGTATACCAGCTCGGCTGGTGAGCATTGTAAGTCGGTCTTAATTGCCATGCGTATGCCTAACATGACAAAGGGCAAGTCTTCACTCCAATGAGTAGTGTTGTCCCTTGCCATTAAGGCTGCTTTTAGTTGCCTGTGGAACCGTTCAACCATCCCGTTTGCTTGCGTATGGTAGGCGGTTGTCCGGATTCGAAGAGTTCCGAGTAATTTGGCAACTTCATTGAATAGTTTCGATTCGAACTGCGTACCTTGATCGGTTGTCAAGGGGTACGCCGAATCGTGGGACAAATCGGGCCATCCCGTGAATCTATCGACTATCGTTAAGATATAAGAGTATACACGAGATGGGGGTAGGGGTCCTACTATATCCATATGGATGTGATCGAATCTGTTATTTGGAAGCTTAAAAGCTTCAAATGGAGATTTGGTATGTCGTGAAACTTTGGATTTTTGGCAACCTAGGCATGATCTAGACCACTCATTGCAGTCTTTATTGATAGATGGCCAGAAGTATTTCTTGGTAACGGCTCGTCTTGTAGCACGAATACCAGGATGGGAGAGACTATGTTCGGAGTTGAACGCTAGTCTACGTAAGGAAGTGGGTATGTAAGGCCTAGGGTTGCCTATACTAGTTTCACACCACTCCTGATGGGCGGTAATTGGCATTGGTGTGAGGACTAGTTTTACCCGTGAGCTGTTGCTGGTGTGCTCATGTAGGGACTTCAACTCTGTGTCACCTTGTTGAGCCTGAGCTAGTGTAGGCAGGTCGAAGGTGACCGAGTCGACGATGTCGGTTGCTAGTGAGCGTGACAAATAGTCTGCGACAACGTTTTGTTTACCCGACACATGCCTGATGTCTGTGGTAAACTGAGAGATTAGACCCAAATGTCTGGTTTGTCTAGGGGATCGTTCGGTCTTTGTGTGAAGGGCACGAACCAGTGGTTTGTGGTCAGTAGAGACCACGAAATTGCGTCCTTTAACGAAATACCGGAAGTGTTTGATCGCTGCATAGATTGCGAGAAGCTCGCGATAACGCGGTCACTACAACATTTATGGCTTTATTGAACTATGCGAAGTTTATGACTTTATAGAAACATTTTTATATTGCGAAGTTTGTTCAAGTAGAAGCCAAAAAAGATCAAGTTGCATGCGCTCCGCGTTTTTTCATTTTAAAACCCTGTTTACATCCAAAGTGCACTTTGGCATTGACTTTGGGATGTAAACTAAGCTTCAATCTGACAAATTTTTTCATAGCTATTACAAATTCACAATCACAAATTTTTAGGACTATTTGCATTGTGCTAGGAATATGTATGGGGTTATAAATCTGCATGGGACTAAGAGAAATTATTTTATGCTTTTTAGCTCGTTTTATTTTGAATTAAATTGTTCAGTTAGTTGTACAGTATGTATGATTTTGAAAAATAAAGCACTCTCTAAACCTATCATTCAACATTTATTTCGCAAGTTTCATGTTGCGGGTTTACTAGGTTTAAACAGATAACTTACTTTCATTAAATTTTATTAGAATTAAATTCTGTTTTGCAAACATCTCCAAAAAACGTTTAGTTCACCAACATTTTACTTGCATAATTGCGTACACCTATTGCTGTCGCATGTCATCATACCTGCATGGTAGAAGGTAAAAATAATGAATCGTAATTGTTTCATAAAAAATATTATTATTTACTTACGTTTTTTAGAGCCCTGGTAACAGTTGTATGAGAGCAATAAACAAGAGTTTTGGAACCACGTTCCACATTTTCCATTCCATCCGCAAACAGGATCTTTTGTATCGGCACAAGCAGGACAAGCTAATACTGGCTCAGGTTCTTTATAAACTTTGCATCTTTGGGAATTTCTTCCTGTACTTCCTCTACGAGCAGCAGAAACCACTGAGAATAACAAAATTTAATTATTACTTATTTAAATTAATAAAAAACAATCCTCACAGTTTAAAGTTAACGCTGCAATTATTAAGGTGATAATTATTGATCTCATATTGAGCTGTTATTAGTCAAGAAACCAGTCTGTTATATTGTGCCCGAAGATCGCTAATGACTGCGGATAAGCTAAAGATTTCTCGAGTTTTATACTACAGTTTATGTTAGTCGGTAGTATGCACTGGGTCCACCGCTACTAACGAGCAATATCTTATAAAGTAGAAACCTGAAATCTTGTGAATCACCACTTTCAAATGGAATAAACGTGCAGTTCGAATTAATTTTCAAAACAAATTCTGCAATATCAAATAAAGGTAGTGTGTTATCATTATAGTCAGGAAAATCCCACTAATGAGAGCGTTACGAGCACAAGCCTCATTGTAGAAGAGCAACAAATCTTTCAATAATGAATTAGAAAAAGAGGAAAGACTGAACATCACAAACAAAGTGGACTTCAACTTTGAGGACAATTTCACCATTGGTCGTCCAAACCAAACTAACTTCCACATGTAAACTTTATCATTATTATCGTGCTCATCCCATTATTTACCACCGCTGCATCTGCTTCAATAAAATATCGATAAATTCAGGATAACGTGATCACGTGATGAGCGCTACAAAAGACTTAACAAAAACTTACAGCAATAAACAAAATGAATACAGCCAAAGAAAAGAAAAAGCCCAAACAGACGACAACAACATTTGAAGAATTCAACTCTAAATACTTCGATACTTACCATCAAACTCGTCAATTGTGAATGTGTGTTGGCCCACAAAAAACCGACGAATAAACTAAAGTTTTAAGCAATTTCTCGTGCTGGTGAACCTTTTGAATGTAGCTATGAATGCTTCGAAAGTAAGGTCGTACATCATATTATGCCCTGGTTGCAGGCCATGTTTACCGGGTGCCTTCAAATTAGCTGTATTCCCTCTAGTTGGAAAGAGGAAAAAGTGGTCTCTATACCCAAGACAGGAAAAGCCTCCCATGCACCACCCAAAGACTTCAGGCCAATCATCCTATCATCTTTTCTATTGAAGGCTCTAGAAAGGCTAATTGAAATAAATCTGAGGCAGACCATACTAACCTCCGAACTCTCTGACATGCAGCACGCCTATACAAAAGGGTAGATCCACGGATACTGCCCTTCACTCATTGGTTTCAATAATAGAAAAGTCACTCGAGCTCCGGACGCCATGACCCTGGCTTTGGCGAAGCTGAGGATCGAGACGTCGCTGGTGTCTCTCATCCATCAAATTCTTACTAGAAGGATGGTGAGCTCAAGCCTTGGCGACCGTTAACAGAGGTACCCCGTACTTTCCCCACTTCTATGGGTCGCAACTGTGAATGAGGTGCTGCGAAGCAAGGAGGCAGTGGGACAACACGTACGGGCTCCCGTGGATGACATTGTATCATCATAAAACCCCTCCCTCAAGTCCCCTGTTATCTCATGGAGACGGCGTTACTAACTCTTTGGTGCCACCCGCGGACTCAGCGTTAACCCATTAAAAACAGAATTAGTCTTCTTCACGAGGAGGAATAAAACCCCACCGGCTTAACAATGTTATTCTCAAATTTAGCAACAGTGCCAAATACCGGGGAGTAACCCTGGACAAGAAGCTCCTCTGGAATGAAAACACAGAAGAGCGCATTAGGAATAGCGCTTTTCGTTCGCTTGCAAAAAATCCATAGGGAAGAAATGGGGCTTCTCTCATAATGTAGTACGATGGATCTATACGGCGATTGTCTGTCTAATACTCCTATACGGGGTCCACTGTCCACGGAATAAGTCTACTGTGCTAAACAAACTACAGAAAGTGCAAAGATGTGCGGAGTTATACATAATAGGTGCACTTCGCTCTTCATCTACAGATGCCCTAAACGTTATGTTATGCCTCCCTCCTTTGAACTAGGTGGCAAGAGAAAACGCGGTTATCGCAGCCCTTAGAATAATCTGGATCTTGGTCCAGAATCAGGGGACGGCATTTGAAGGGGCTGGACTTTGTCAACATTCCCACAGAAACCGATTTTCGCGTATCCGAGGACTCCTTTACGAAGAACTGCCAGGTCCACATGCCTTCATTACTTCCTCGAAGTGGTTTAGCGAAGAAACGACCCTTTAACATCGGGTTAAAGTGATATCATTATGCCATCACATTGAGCCTATCCCTTTGGCGTAAGTGTTTGGGCTGTGCACCAGCAGATCAGCCATACCTAACCAGACCTAACTTAAGGTCATAAACCATCTCAAAGTGAACGGCTCGAATGACGAAACAAACGAAAATAGTCACGTAGGATTTGTAAGGTGTTTTGGCTAGTATGCGTTGTGTAGTCATGACGAGTCCACAAAAATCTTCCATATTGTTTGTAAATGGTAACGATGCGTTGAACCTTGCTTTATATATGGAATCTAATATCTGTTATGTAACCCTAAACCTAATATTACACCGTTTATGACTAAGTTCACGCTAGGTTCAACCCGGGTTCAACCTAGGTTCAACCTAGTAAAAAACGGGGGTCGAGTTGAAACTGAGTCGAAATCAACTTAGCTCCCCTACCTGGGTCGAGTTGATATTTCGCCTCATATACACGAGTTGAGTTGTAATTAGGTTGAAGTGACATTTGTTTTGTATGTTTACCCTACCTGAAGTCCCGCTTCGGCTTTAGTTATCCGTTCGGTGTTTTTGCTTGCACAGGAATAACAAATTATTTAGTTCTGAATTTTTACGTATCTATAAATGAGAATTTTATACAAAAATTTGAGGTTATATTTTGAATTCAGTATAACTCTATTTCAATCCAAACTGAACTGAACTCAACATCATATACGGTGGTCGAACTTTCAACTCAACTTCGACCCAACTTTTCAAAGTAGTCATAAACGGGATGTCCATGAGCTTTTCCACACTAGTACATATTCTTTCTGCACTATGCAAACCAAATTAACAACAACCTCTATTTCCACACCCGTACTCAACTTCTATTTACCCGTACAGCGGCGTAAGCATTCATATTCCTTTTATGTACATGAATGTGCTAGTGATAAGTGAGCAAAAAGTCTCGCAACCTTGTCTTGGTGTAGCTAAATGTGCAAAACAAGACTTTTTGCTCATTGCTGCAAGACTTTTGCCACTTTGTGATAAGCAAAAAGCCTTGCTATTTTCTTGATCTTGCAGTCTTGACTTGTCCTTATCCTGTCTTGTCTTGGTCTTGCTAAATATGCAAGACCAGTCTTGTTCATAACTGTAGAATGTGTGCCTGTGCTTTTGTGATCATTTTGAATTGAGTGCTTGAGGTTTTTGACAAAGATGGCCTCCCTACTGGATTAAGAACTTCCTTTCCGACAACTCAATTAAGATAGCATTGGACTTACCTGTTGAACTCATTCAATTAATGAAATATGATTTACTATCACTAAAATTTTATTAGTATTAAATTCTATTTTCAAAACATCTCCAAAAGCGTTCAGTCCACCATCATTTTACTTGCACAATTGCGAACACTTATTGCTGTCACAAGTCATCACACCTAGAGGTAAAAAAAATAGAATACATATTAGTAACTATTTCATCTAAAATATTAATAATTACGTTTTTCAGAAGTCCTGTAACAGTTGTATGAAAGCAATAAACAAGAATTGTCAAACCACATTCCACATTTTCCATTCCATCCACAAACAGGATCTTTTGTCAAGGAGCATTTAGGACAAGCTAATGGTTGTACAGGTTCGTTATAAACTTTACACCGTTCTGTACTTCTTTCAGTACTCGTACTTCTTCTACGATAAGCAGAAACCACTGAGAATGAAAAAATTAATAATGTATTTTAATTATGAAAAAAAAAACTAACCGGTTAAACTTAAAGCTGCAATTAATAAGATGAGAATTGTTGATCTCATATTGAGTTATTATTAGACAAGAAACCCGGTCTGTTATACTGTGCCCGGCGATTGCTTATGACTGCGGATAAACTTCTAGAGTTTTATACTAACAAATACAGAAGATAGAGTTTTGGTAGTATGCCCTTGGTCCACCGCTACTATTGAACGAAATGTTATAAACTAGAAACCTGAAATTTTTGTGAATCACCATTCAATGGAGATTTTTTAAAATGGCATAATGATGATGTTATAACTAATTTCCAAAACAAACATATGTATGTATGTTGTGTGATATACAGACATGCTGTGGGGGGGTTGAACTTTTTGCTTAAAAAACTGCGCTAAATGATTTCCTTTGGCGTCTTTTAAAATCAACTTAGAACCATTAACACCTTTCCTTTCATCCAAATATCTTTCAAGGCATCCAAATATACAGCATTATTATGTTGGCACCGATCTGGTAATACCACCGTCTACAGTTGGCTGGATGGGACTAGTCTAATTTTTACATTCTCCCCCGGCATGAAGGCCTTTTCAACAATTTGTTGCGCCGCAAGCTGGAGCTATGTACCTGCTAGTACTCCTGCAACTTTTAACCCTTCTCCCTTCCTTTCAGCTTCTTTCTGCCTTAGTTTCTGATAGAGACTATTGAGCCAAATTACACGACCTATCACTTTCCCAGACTCACTTTCCAATCACTTCCAATAAACCGGTTGTTTAGACAAGGGGCGCAGGGAAGTGCATGTGTTGGTCTCACTTGTGAATCCAAGAAAAATTTCGGTCTCACAGCAAATTACACTAACACAAGCATAACTTTCTTCACTGGGACTGCGATAATTATAAGAATTTTTGTTGTTGCACAACCACATAGAGACAATAGAATTGTTACACGGAAAAGAGGCAGAAATTTAAATGCACCGTGTAATACTCAAATTATACCCAGACAGGTTTAACGTGAGTCCCAACCCAGTGGGAAAAATTGAGAGCGATGCACAAGGGAGTGTACTTGGAGCACTCTCAAGGGAGCTTTCTTGGAGTTTTCATAAATTTTATATAAAAAAAGAAAACGGGCAATTATCTTCATGTCCATAAAATGCGACGATAGCATACTCAATAGCCCGGCTCTCATTCGATACGGACAAGCAGCTTTTAGAAGTGGTTAGAATTTAGTTGGGGGACTGCTTTGGTAAAGCCACTCTCGGGCTTGGAAAGAAAAAGGCAATTGCAAAAGATAAAAAAAATAAAAGCTTTTCGATACCGGATCACATAACCACAGGCGCCCATAAATATTTCTTTTTTAAAAAGCTTTTTTATAATGCTCCCTCGCAATGACATGCAATGTTAAAAAGAATATAGAACGGGTATGGCAACGGGAGCACTCTCTGCTCCTTTTGGAGCGCTCCAAGATGGCTCTTGGAGCACTCCTTTTTCCCACTGGGAAGTGAATGGCCGTGTAATTTCACTCATTTAGACTCTCTTCCACTGTCTTCCATAGATCATCCGTTCTCACACATATTCTATGCTGCTCTCTGTCCTTAGCCGTGCATTGTAATGGTGTTTGTGCGGTTGTTCTCTAACCTCCATTTTTTAGGGAGAGGGTTGCCGGGAGCTTTCGCGTTGACTAAGGTCGTGTGAGAACAAACACCTTCTTACAAAATAACATTTCTTTATTCATTCAAAAAATCCTTATACACTAACAATTTCGGTCTCTTAAATCTAAGTAAATACGGGATACATGTTTACATGTTTCTTAAAGTTATATTTAAGTAACTAACTACGGGTTATCTCTAGATACATGCTTCTTACTAATGTATTGCTAAGCAGCTATTTACTCATTACTATATTCTACATGTGCGTCAGCTGGGGTCCCTTGTACCTACAAATTGCCGCGGTGGTGGGGCTTGCGAGTCTCGTAGTAGCGTTAGGCTATGTCGGCGGTGGCTAGCTGGTAACCAGCAAGCCACTGGTAGGGGCACCCATGCCGAACAGGCTAATTGCGAAGAGGCCATACTAAGCTAGGTACATCCACTTACCCTTACCTTTTCTCTCTCTCCTTTTCCTTTCCCCTTCCCATTTCCCCACTTCTAAGCTAAGGTGTATACCGTGGCGATGGCTGCATGGCCAGCCAGTGGTTAAAGAGTGCTGGTCGCGAACGGTTCCCTCCGATGCCCGGGCAAGGTCGGAGAGTATAAAGGCCTTATCCTGGTAAGCGGCTCTGGCAGGATGGACCCCTTTTTTCCCCACTACTCGTGGGACTTTTATGGAAAACCCCAAACCTACAAAAAAACCAATCGCCTCTAGTTCGGGGGCTCTTAAAACCAAACCTACTGCCTGCAAAGGCAGCAAGGTGGGTAAAAGGGAAAAAGGAGCTTTAGACTCTAATCCGGAGCTCCCCACTCCCTCTAAGACAACTGCTTCAACAGAAGCAGGCCCTTCAACTACACTCGTGCAGTCTCCTAGTGCCTCTAAAGAGGCTATAAAAACTGAAATGCTTGGCTCTTAAGGCGCTATACCATCAAGGGTGAAGTACCAAGAGCAACGCTGCGCCCAGATAATCCTTGCTCAATTCGAGGGAGTTGCGAAGGGCAAAATCACCGAGAAGCAACAAGCTTCGATAAGGTGGGCGAAGCGGGTCGTCAGCGAGCAAACTTCGCAAACCCAGCACCAAAGCTTCAGAGGTCCCTTGTGGAACCTAATCACCCTGAGGCTAAACGTAGCCGGAACACTTCCTTACTTCCTGCTACTACTAAGACCTACAGCCAAGTGCTGGAAGGTCAAATTGTGATCGCCGTCATCGACGAAAACGATCCCTATGGCACCATTCTGCCTGATAAATGGAGGAAACTTGAGGTCAGGCTCGCGACGATTTTCCTTCCAATCTACAGGAGCATCCTGGCACTGCCCCTCACTGTCGCGATAGCGGATGGCATCAGAGCCGCGTGAAGCTCATCGCTTGTGCCCATCAGAGATCTATCGATCTCTATAGGATAGCCATATCCAGAATTGGGGAAGCATGGCCAAGCGCCAAACTCAAGGTTGTTACGAGGGAGGAAATCCCGAATCGGCCAAGAGCGCGTTCCTGGATCCCAGCAGAACCAGCCGAGCCTCAGGCTATTCTGGATATTATTCGGTTGAGTAACCCACAGCTACAGGCATCCTCGTGGAGGATTACGAAACTGGAGGATCCCAAAGGCGACGGCCGAGCGGTTACATTCATAATTAGCGAGGAGTCGCTGGGACCTTTGGCGAAATCTGGAGGCGTCATAAACTACGGCTTCTCTTCCATTACCCTGAGGCCTTACAAAAAAGCTTCAGTGCCCCACAACCACAGTGAAACGGTTAGCCCTCGGGCACTGCGGGTGTTACAGGTACAGATGTTGCTGGATCCAACGTACCTGGCACTGCGGGTAACATAGGTACGCTAGTAGCTGAACCCAATGTGCTTAGTATTGCGGGCGTTACAGGAACAGAAGTACCTGATTCTAAGGTGCCTGATGATACTCACCTATCAACCCTGGGTTCAAACGACCCTCTTTTCTTATCCTCTGAGGATTCAAACTTCTCAGGCGTTCTTTCGCCGTCAAGGACGGAGGACGAACTGGGTGACCTTGCCCAACTTCTTTCGGTGGGAGATGGTGATATTACTCTAACACCGAAAGAAGACGAGGCTGATTTAACGGTAATCGAGATTGATCCCACTACTACCAACCTCGATGTTGAGAGCAGCGCAGATTAATCTCCACCACAGCAAGGCTGCATCCGCCAGCCTATGCTTACGCCTTTCTAAGGCTGATATAGATGTCGTCCTGGTACAAGAGCCTTGGATTGTCCGGGGCCTTGTAAGCGGAATCAAGACTCCTAAATACAGGTTGCTGTATCCCAGAAATGGGGGAGGTAAGCCAAGAACCTGTTTAATTGTTAAAAATGACCTTATTGCTTTTATATTGTCTAAATTTAGCAACGCTGATAATGTACTGGCCTGCTTGGACAACAGGAAAGGCGGTAGGGCTACGTGGATAGGATCTGTCTACCTACCATATGAGGGAAATTTGGACAGCTCCACTCTCTTTGTTGCGGCAAAGGAAGCGGCTAGTCATGGAGCCAGCCTCATCGTTGGATGTGATGCGAATGCTCACAATACCGTTTGGGGTAGCTCTGATACAAATGTAAGAGGTGAGTTGCTTTTTGAATTATTATTTCAACATAATCTCTTGCTACGCAATAGGGGAAATGAACCTACGTTCATCACAAGGGTAAGACAAGAAGTCTTGGATATTACTCTTGTTTCCCCTGACCTGCTCATCCGTGTGGAAAACTGAAGAGTATCCAGTGAACACTCCTTTTCTGACCATAGAGTTGTCCTTTTTAATGTCAATATGTGCTCAACTGTGAAGAAGGCCCCTGGTTACAGGAATGTCCGTTACAGTACAGCGAGGAGTCCTTCATGCTTGTCCACTTAAGAACTGTGCAAGGTGTTTACTCACCTAGCAATGCTCGTAACTCACCAATTTCCCATTCAAAAAAGGGAAGCTCCAGAAATTTCCCAAAACCGCAAAATATGCAATGAACCTCTTGGAATAATTTTGGCCGATTTTCGAGAGTGCTCCGATTTGGATGAATGGGGCATCGTTGGAAAGGGCTCGCCCACCCAAGTTCAGACCAGTTGGGTTTGCCAAAAAAATACCAAGGGGTTCGTGAGTTATGCCCTCTTTTGTGAATTCCCAAAGGACAACTGCGAAATGCCCATTATCTCGGGAAATCCTGGTCAACCCGGTGTGGGATTGAATTCACAGACTCCCTGGGAGGTCCCTAACAATTTCCCATTCAAAAAGCCCCGCTCCAAAACCCAAAACCACAAAATAATCAAAGGGGTACTCCTTGGGATAAAAAGTACGACAAATTTAAATGAAAATAAAGTGAAATCGATATTCTCTCCGTTTATTTAAAATTACATGTTCATTTTTATTTTATGCATTAATAAATTTCATTTCAGTTAGCACTTTTCCATCTTCAATTTGGAACGAAACCATTTCACATCAAAAAAGTTTAGTCCACCACAATATTTTACTTGCACAATTTTGAACATTTACTGCTGTCGCATGTCATCATACCTATTTTGTGAAAAAAATGAATTCTTTATCATTCCATCTAAATTATTAAACATTATTTACGTTTATTGGTACTCGGGCCACAGTTGTATGTAAGCAATAAACAAGAGTTTTGAAACCACCTTCCACACTTTCCATTCCATCCACAAACAGGATCTTTTGTAAAGGAACATCTAGGACAAGCAAATTCTTGTGGAGGTTCTTTATAAACTGAGCACAGTTCGGCATCTCTTTTACCATAAGCAGAAAACACTGAAAACAAACAAAAACTATTAGGCCATTTAAATTGATAAAAAGAACTCCTTACCGGTGCAACTTAACGCTGTAATTATGATAGTGATAATGACTGATCTCATGTTGAAATTTTCTTAGTGAAGAATCCGGTCTGTATTGCCACGACCGATGATCGCTAATGTCTGCGGATAAACCAAAAATATCTAGAGCTTTATACTAACAAATACAGAAGATTTAGCTTATGGTGTAGTCAGAAGTATACGTATGCACTTGGTCCACCGATGCAATTGAACGAATTCTTATAAAGTAGAAACCTGAAATTTGTGGGATTCCCCGATTTGATAGTGCTCTCTTAAATGGAATAAAGTTATCTACCTATAAATTTTCTGCACATTTTAGTTAAGGACCTGCTCACAATGGTTTAACACCATTGCACTTCATGCACCAACATACAACCTTCTTGCAGTGGTGAGGCTTACTTCAAGGTAGCATTAGGCTATGTTGGCTGGAGCCACTGATGGACACCCATGTCGAACAGGCAAGGAGGCCAGGTGACACGAAATACATCTCCTCCCTTCTTCCCTAGCTCCTTCAATTTCCTACTCATTCTGCAACTGCCATTCCCGTCCACACCACATCCCTCCCAACTTTTAAGCTTTCCTAGCAGATTGCTGCGTGAACAGCTAGCGGTTAAAGAGTGCTGGTGGCAAAGGCACAAATAAATTGGCGCGGCAGATGTTGAAGGAGCGACGGTGATTGGAAAATGTTTAAAATACGCGGACCACCATATGCGATAACACAATGGGCGGGCGGCGCAGAAATGGGAAATTCTCTCGCAGAATGGATGGATGGGCGCCTTCACCGCCACCGCGCCAATCTGTTTGTGCCTTAAGCACTTCCCTCCAATGCACGGAGGGGACATGTTCGATGCGTATAAGGCCAGCCGCGCACTAGCAACTAATTTGAAGCAACTTTTTAATCACGAAAGTAGAACTCGCTAAAGTAAACGTAAGTCCGCACAAGGGCGATTTTTTAGTTGCGGCAACTAAAAAAATCTAGCACGGTCGATTTTAATGGCGAGTGAAATTTTACACTGACTCAACTATTTAATCGCCAATAACAAAAATTGCTAGTGCGCGGCCGACCTAAGTGCTTATCCTATCACATTTACTCGTGAGAAACTAATGAAAAAATAAAGTTGGAAAAACAAATTCGCATGCAGCGTGGATGCAATCGACAGCTGTGCAGCGTGTACCAGCCATAGTAGAACTCTGCAAACACTACCTTCAACCTCGACCCAGAAATAACCACTCCCCTCCAGCCAGGAGATCCTAACTGAGACTACCACTAATTCTGTCGGTGCCGGAATTTCATTTAAGCTGGTGACATAAACAAGCGTACATGCATTGCATTCAGAGGTTCCATGATATGCGGAGAATCTTCTATGACACATAATTGCATGGTTGTTTTCCGTCCCGGCTTTCACACATAGCCCGAAAATCTAAGTAACGAGTGCATGCAAGGTGCATGTGTTTGTTGTGTATGCTTGTGTGTACTATATCGAATGCGGCAAAGCAGAAAAAGTTGAAAGTAGCCCGACCTTTGCATGGCATGCATTCCATTCACGGAATATTCCGTCAGGTCGTATTTGAATACACACACTTCTATATTATCTGTCAACGAATGCAACGCATGTACGCTTGGATATGCCAACAGCTTTAGGTGTTATTTTCCGGAGCCGGCCATATTCCTCTGCGGTAAGACCTATGGGGTGCGTCAGCGAGGGAGACCCAACCTCCGCTGGAAGGATGACGTAGACTAGGATGCTCAGAGCTTAGGGTTACCAAACTGGATGACATCCGGCTCAGAATCGGGACCGGTGGAGCGAACAGTTGCAAAAGGCCAGGACCGTTAACCCTCCAACTGGCATGTATTTTACTCTTAACTGGCAGTTAAACTCACGATCCATTGTTTTATGTAAAACAATATCACACAAACGTCGAAATCAAAACGCGGTGAATGCGTCGTGAATTACGACTTTGCCAGTCGGAGGGTTAAAACTATAGACGAAAAAAATCAATGGCCTCGATTCCCAGATCCGGCGGATCGGAAGTGAGTGTGGATTTGACACTTTGCGATTCTCAAATCCGCAGTCGCGGGTTTGATTATACAAAAAATCCGGAGTGAAGACTCACACGATTACGAAATACGCGATTAGATGTCGGATTTGCCTAGGCGAATTTGACATTTCAACTCCGTTCGATCAGAGAGAGCTATGATACTTTCTAGCGTCCGCATACAAATTTTTGTGTAGGATTTAGGCGCGAAAACCTTCCACACTCGCATTCGCGCTTGTTCGCGGTTGTTTACTCCGTGAGTCTGGAGCCGCCTTAAGGCACAAACATTTTGGCGCGGAGGCGGTGACGGCGGCCACCTGCTAGAGAATTCCCCTTATATTTAATTTCTAGGGCCGCCTGCCAATTGTGTAGGATAGAAAGGGCGGAGAACCCCACATGTAGGCTTTGCCTGGAGGAGGATAGGTCTGCCCTCCACTTTCTCTGTGAGTGCCCTGCAATAGCGAGGAGTAGGCTTTCTTTGTTCGAGGAGTCTCTGCTCGAACACTCAAGTCTTAGCGCCAAACGGCAAACTGCTGAATTTGTTCAAGCGGTCTGGCCTACAAATATGAGCTATAGGGGTTGTAGTACAATAGGCCAAATGAATGGCCACAGTACCTTTGGACCCAATACCTCACACAGAAAAAAAAGCTAAGGCAAGCCTTATCGTATTTTACATAAACCATTGAGTGTTCCCCAATTTTTGCTATATTAAAATTCGTATGCATTTAATCAATTCCTATGGCTGGATGTCGAAAGGATTCTTTGTTGACAAAATACACAGTAGCTTTACCGCTTGCAACCTATCTAACCCATTAGTATCTCGGGATACATTTGTGCATTTGCTCTCGTGAAGCTTCAAAGCTTAACGTGAATTCTGAGTCATAAAATTTCAGTGATTTCAGGTATCTGCTTGCTCCAGTTTCTAGTTTTTCATTATCAATTCCAAATCCTTTGATTCTGCTTGAAATCTTTACAATGCCTTAGGTAAAACTTCCACAACCATCAGCTTAAATCTTTCTAAGTGGTTTAAATGAAATGTTACCCACAAAGTATATTTCAAATCCAATTCATTTAAGTCATCATTTCCGCCCTGCCCGTGACCGCATATTAAAATACTTCCCAGCTTAATTAACTGCATCAAAAATTTCTCTAATTAAAACAGAACCTTAAAGGGACTTTCCCTCAGTGCGAATTACGACAGGAAATTGGCTTTGGCATTTAACCTACATAATTTAATAGATTAATTACACGTCCGTGTCGGGACTATCGCAGACCGTGCGACCTTTATATCGGTGGTTTATTACAGACTAACAAATTACTTCCACACAAAATTTATCGCCTTTAATTCACCATTGGCGATACAGCAAAATACGATGAATTCTTTCCCCCGTACGGGGATGAATGCATGCTGCTGCTGGTAACAATGTGCCTGTCCTTTTGATTAATTAATGAATAAGATTCGTCCTTACTATAATAAATAAGAACCACATCGTGCCAAGCCTCCCAGAATAAATGGATTAACAGAAAGAAAAAAAAACGTTGGCTTTAGTGTAAAAATGCTCTCAACTCCACCACAATAACACAAACGCCGATATTGAGAACGAAATCAGATTGGAATTTGCGAAAACGAAAAAGCCACTCAATATCACGGGGGAAACTCATTACTCAGTTACGGCTCCTGTAATTGAATTGTAACTGACTAACTTTCTTGTCAAAGGAATTAGACGACTCTATGTATTGGTTGATGATGTAACTTAATTCCGGGGCACAGACGTCCTTAACGCTGTTACCTAGAAACAAATTGGCATTGCGCTTGTATTGTAATACTTTCGGTTCTAATCACAGATTTTCACAGATTAAATCAAATTGAAATGTTGTGAATTTGGGATTAAAGGAAATTATTGCGATAATTGAAGCGATATTGAAAAGTTTCCTCTTAAAATTATTTCATCTCAGTTTTTAGTATTCAATACGGTTATTGTGAAATTTAATTTATTTGATTTATATTTTGTTCTTATTGATTTGAAAATTCAAAATACCGACGGAGGGGTACAGTCCATTTTGAAACTTGGCCTGCTCAACAATATAATCTCCAGTCAAATCTATTTTTGGCTTTATCCTTCCAGTTCTGCATCCTCGCCATCATGTCACATTTTATTTCCTTTGAGTACATAGTCTTTCCACCCATCCTTCCATTCTTTGGTGAGGTCCAAAACTACCACAGCCACTCGCTTGGCCTAATGTACTACACAGGGTCAGCAATTGGCTTCTATCTTAGACTTTAGTGTCCGAACAGGGTATCATAGAATAAAGTTGGTGACCCCCAACTGGCATTTCCCGGTTCCTGGGAAGGAGTTCACGAAAGCGAGCTGGAGTGTGATAAATGGAGGCCCTCCTGGCCTGGCTCTTTGGTGGGTCCAGAAACTTAGGGCAGAGCGACGGCGGTTCGGGAAAAGTTATTATGGCCCCCCTTTTCCTAGGCAGCAAACCAGATGGGGCAGAGACCGTTCCATCTAGATGATGTGGACAGGCCCGCCGTCGTCCATTAATTACGTGAGGCCTTTTCGGGGGGGGGGGTCGAACCGAGTCTCACCCAATCTCACGTGGTAGAGAGGGGGTCTCGGCTAATATCACGTAATTTTTTTCATCAAGAAAAAGTGTAAAATTGTTAGAAAACTGGGTTAAATAAAGTAAAACATGTTTTTCCACTAACGACCCCCATTCATGTACAGACCGCCGGCAGGCCAGGACGGCAGGCACGGCCCGATGAAAGTCACACTATACTTAGTCTGACTGAGGGATTCGGACTTCAGATATCCGTCTGACAGGCCGTGGCATGCAGTGGACGTCTTAATTCCGTACAGACACACAGGCAAAGACGACAGTTTAGCATATGTTCATGGCCTCAACCAAAACTTTAAAGTCACAAACAGATTGGTGACTGGAAAAACGTTTAAAATACATCATATTTGCATTAGTGGTAATTTAGCGTACAGTGTCCGGTAATCAAGCCAACAAATTTTCTGACACCATTCCTACTGCGCCCTAACAAATCCTTGGCCGTCTTAGGGGGCGGCACAGGAAGGAACCGCTTAGAGTTGGCCAGTCCAGGCGCGAACTTCCAGCGTTCAGTATGTTTCGTCAAAGTCCGATCGGCCAGGGACCTTTGAAGCAAATTGAACGGTGAAATTTGAAAATCCGTTTATTTCGGTAGGCCCTTTTAAGTTCTCATGCGTGCGTGCCAGAATAGCGTACACCTCTGCTAGGGTGCCTAGGCTTAAGGCCCTGCTGAATCTGGGGCATTCACTACAGATTTCGGCGCCCACACCTGTCTCCGTTTTAGAGCCATCCGTGTACCATACTAATCCACCGGGCAATACTTCAGGAGAAGTCCAGGTTAACCTATCCTGTATGTGCCCAGAAGGTTGCTCAAATCTTGAGATTCTAAAGGGCGTGCATTCCGATAGCATTTCTGATTCCGGAATCTCTTCTATGATGTTGAGTATTATAGAAGGTCGTCGCCAAAAACCAACGCCCAGGTGACCATTCATTTACAGCTGCAGCGCCTCGTTTATGGTGGACTTCTCTACCTCAAAGTGGAGGGGTACCAGATTGAGGAAAGTCTCCAGCAATGCCGCCGCGAAAGTGGTAATGGCCCCAGTGATAGATAGGCAGGCCATTCTTTGAATTTTGCTTAAATTGGTTATGAAACCCTTAAGCGTCGTTCTGTGCCACCAAACTAAAGCTCCATAAGTTACCATGGTCCTAATAATGGTGGTGTATAGCCAATACATGGTTTTCAGTTACAAACCCCATGTGGAACCACAAGCTCTGCGTCAAGCCCACAGGGATCTGCGCGTTCTACTCATCAGAGTGTCCATGTGCTGGTTCCAGTTGAGCTTGGCATCTAGCGTCACTCCTAAATATTTGGCTTGTTATGAGAAGCCTATAGTTCTACCTGCGAATTTAGGTTCCAAAAGTCCCGGTAGTGATCGTTTCCTGGTGAAAGGAACCAGAAAAGATTTGTCAGGATTAACTTTTAGTCCTACCCTCTCGTACCAGCTAGAGACCAGATCTAGTGCCTGCTGCAGGCGCATTGACATGGCTCCTTCAGTTTCACTTGTAACTACTATGACGATATCGTCAGCGTAACCATGGGCGAAAAAGTTTCGGCCGTTGTGTAGCTCTAGGAGTTCATCTACAACAAGGCACCAGAGAACTGGAGATAAAACTCCTCGCTGTGGACAACCTTTTGCAATAGTGCGCTACAGAGACCCCTCAACATGAGATAGCATATATAAGAGACCATTAGTTTGCAGGTTCTTAGCATAGAGTCAATCCAGTGGCAGAAAGTGCTGCTTAGACTGCGTCTACTTAGAGCCCTAGCTATAATATCAAAGGATGTATTGTCGAAGGCTCCCTCGACATCGAGGAAGGCCGTCAGCGCAACTCCTTTGTTTAGAGCTGCGCACTCCAGCCTGTGTTGATAAAAATTTTGTATTGTCGGATTCGATATCGGTACCGGATATCATGGGGTTTTTCTCAGTAAATACACAGTGAGTTTTGTTGGGGAGCGAAAGTCACACTTCCCCCAAAATGAGTTTTTTTTAGTAATTAAATTGCGTCCCGTCCCGTCGGGGGTTGTGTGTGTGGTCAGGGGCGGCGCTTTCATAGGTGTTAATGGTGCACTTGCACCAGGCGTAATTAGTCAGGGGCGCAATTTCAGATATTAAGATTTAAAAAAATTTAAAGTTTTGAATTTTTTTTTTTAAGTATCAATCTCTGTCCCTGTACTCTTCGTGCAGGAAGTTTCCAAAGATTTGTGGCTTCGAGATTAGAGAAATTCTCATTTATATGGAGCACTTTTTGAAAATTCTGTAAAAAGCACCAAATCCACAGGTACATAAATGAAATGCGGAGAACAAAACTGCTTGTCCTGAGAACTCCTCTTTAATTGATTTTCTTTGTTTGTTACTTTATGCCCTGTGTTTCGCCGGCCTCGGTTCAATAAAGTTCCATTCAAACCAAATAATCGGCCTCACCAGCTGGCATGTTCAGGTCATGCTTAAAATTGTTGTTGCTTTGGAATGATATTACATTATTCCACTGGAATACTCTCTTTTTAGCGAGCTTTTATGTTCAATCTCAACTTCATGTTCTGTTGGGCGAACTCAGGCTTTATTTTTCTTGAGTTCAATATGTCAAAATGAATGGGAACTCAGCCAAAAATTGAAATTCAGTACACCAATTTTCTCGAACTTGCACAGTGAAGCCGGGGTATTACTGTCTAAAAAATTAATGTGGCCAGTTTCATGCGGGCCAACCAACAAAAATTATCTGTAATGGTCAATTCCCTTTTGAAATTCGATGAAGAATCGCATGGGTTTTCACAAGAGCCAACTTTTTCAATAAACTATACGTTAGAATGCTTAGATAAGCTTGTTGTTGTTGCTTTTAATATTATTTCTCCCTTCTGCAATACATTTTCTTTTCTTTTCCTTACAAAAGGGAAACAAAAAGCAACTACACAGCTGTCAAAAAATCTGCCCCATCGTTCTCGCCTACTCTCGTCTCCGCAAAGAACGTTTCAATGCAGATTTTTGTTGGCTGGATGTTGACCCATGTGAAACTTCCTGGCTATGTAATCTTTTTTATGTTCACACTCAGCGAGTGTTTGTGTCTTTTCCATTCAAAAACGTACAACTTATGGGGCGCAATATGGCATAGTGCAAAGGGCGCAAAAAACCTAAGCGAAGGCTCTGTGTGTGGTGTACGACCGAACTGTCCTGCAACGATGCTCTTCAAATGACCGGGAACTATTACTAAATCAATTTTAGGCTATAACAAAATTCTTAACCTAAATATGGTATGTAATTACGGGCTTGGCACAATAGGCCAAATGGATCGCAGTGGCTTCAAAGCTCTCAAAGAATGAAATATAATGTAGACGAATTTAAACTCATCCCATGGTTGTTGCAATTTAATAGAACTCTTACGGCAAATTTAACAATATATTTTAAAAAATATTTGTACATACGATATAATTAGTAATTTTTCGTTCACATTTCTAAATCATTTATCAAATTCACACTGTTACACTACTTAGTTTAAATGCATAAAGCTATTGTTACAAAGCAATTGTTATGTATTCAAAACTCCTCATCAATCAACCATCCTACCAAATACTCATCCATCACAATCGGTTTCAATATAGGTTATCCATTACTACAAAGCCATTATTCTTAATCTTCTTTTTTTCGTGTCGTGTTTGCAAACAATAATTCTAGTTATTAAAAAAAGAAAATCCAAATCCACATCTCGTTTGTTCACCCCTTTTAATAATACAGCTACTCAAAATTAACGACTGCCTTTCATTTTCATCACTTGTGATAGTACATATAATAAAACAGCATAAAGATTAACGAACCAAAAACTTTTAGACCATTATTTTTCGCTATGCTTCGTTAATGTTATTCTGTGTGCTTTTTGTCGTCGTCGTTGTCGTCTATACGACGACGTCAATTTATTTGATGAGTTACGGGGGTATATTTTTGAACACTTTAATAGAATATAATATAAAATGCACCCAGGATAAATTTAGTTTATAGTTTCATATGCAATAATTTGTATGTGTATTTCTAAATATAAAAATTAATGTGTGTATGTATGTATTTATGTTCGCAATAGGATCCGACACCGTGCAACCGAACTTAATGAAATTTTAATCATGTGCTACTATCATTAAAACTTAGAACATATATGGCGCTGTCATTGAAAGCTTCGTTGAAAATCATCGCACTGCTTTGCATTTTTGCATGAAGGTTTGTGGGGGTCTCCAGAGCTTGACTGGCCTAACAAGCTACCGGGAATTTCCCGGTGAGCCGAACCAAATGTTTTAATGAAAAATAAAAACATTTCCCATAAAAATAAAATCAATCTTTTATAATTTTTTTCAATTTCAAATTTTCTTAAAATTTATGGCGTATCACAAATCTAGCGATCTCCTACGAAATTACCAAGTAGTTTGTTGAAGACTTATATTCAATAAGGATAGTAAGAAATTTAAAAAAAAATCCAAAAAATTCAATATATCAACAAAACGACGAAGAGGTTGGAAGACACAAAACTTAAAAAAAACTTAAATGGACAAGCAATGGAAAAATGCACTAAAAAATATATTTTGTAATTTAACCCAGCGGCGTTGTTGAAGGCACTAGATTATGTCCCATAGGGGTCGTCCATTAATTCGTGAGGCGTTTAGGAGGTCGAGCCGAATCTCACCTAATCTTACGTGAGGAGAGCGGGTCTCAGCAAATATCACGTAAATTTTTTTATCACGTAAATATCACGTAAGATTTTTGTCAGTTTCCTTGGACTGCAAGCCCCATCCAGTTGCCGGCCGGTAAGTGCGTGGTGTGGGTTTCAAGGCGAACACTTTCAGGCCACGGCCTGCCGTCGATCTGTTGGTGAAAGGGGGCCTTTAAAATGAAAATAAGTTATAGGGGGATACAAAAATAAAGGGTGTGTAAAATTTTACC